>OW679200.1:116011321-116558477 GCA_940337035.1 Agriotes lineatus | reverse complement strand
TTAAACAGTTTTAGATCGTCCACATAAAAGAGGCAGTTCGATTTAATAAGTTTACGAAGATCCGAGATAAATATAATAAATAGAATAGGGTCCAATACGGATCCTTGTGGAACCCCGCTTATACAATCTTCGTAATTGGAGAATGACTCTCCCACTCTGACACGAAAAGATCTATGTAGCAGGAACGCACTAATCCATTTTAGGAGTTTGCCTCGAATACCAACATGTTCCATTTTGTGCAAAAGGTACTGTATGTGCACTTTATCAAAAACACGGCAGAAATATAGATAACATCTAAAGGCACACCTAGATCTAACGCACGACTCCACAAATTTGTGGCCGTTAGTAAATTAGTTGTGACGGAGCGTCCTGGTAAGAATCCGTGTTGTTCAGGTGGAACGATGTTATGCTCTAGTAGAAATGGTAGTAATTCAGCGACTATGAGTTTTTCCATCACTTTGCATACGGTAGAGGTAAGGCTAATGGGTCGACAATTATTAACACTCAACTTATCCTCTTTTTTTAAAGATCGGTGTGATTACCGCACTTTTTCAGACCTCTGGAATATCACCTACTTCAAGAGATCGTTTAAGGATTGGTACAAGATAAGGAAATATTACTTCTGCGGTTCGTATTAAGGCAATGGAATGAAGACCATCAGGGCCTGGGGCACAATTTTCCTGTAATTTTTTCAGGATTTTGAGAACTCTATCTTCGCATATGTTTATGGTAGTTAAGCTATCACCAACACGAGTAGTGGGATCCATATATGGGAGAGCTTGGTTAGTTGAAGTTGTAAATGTGAATGCAAAGTAACGTGCAAACAGGTTGCTGGTCTCTTCATTGTTGCTGCATAACGTTGCATCAGGTTTTCTTAGTAGTGGTGTAGTTACTTTGGATTTCAACTTTTTTCTGATGTAACTATAGAACGGTTTCTCACCAGCGTTAATTAGCTGCGCCTCAAAATTTGACCTAGCTATTCGTAACAGTAGTCAAAGTTCTTGAGTATACTCTAAAAACCTCAAGATCATCATCAGATTTTGAACGAGAGTATCTCTGCCAGAGCGAGTGCTTAATTTTTACTTTATCTACAAGGGCATTGGTTATCCAAGGTTGTTTGCGGTTACTATGAGTATTTCGTAGAGGAGAGTGTATGGTTACAGCATCCTGAACAGCATTACAGAAAAAGGTCCATGAAAATTCAACATTAAGGTTAGGGGCATTTAATATAGACCAGTCTTTCTTGATGAGCTTATCATTTACTGGGTCAAAATCGGCTTTAAAAATATTAGTGATGTTCGGATCGTAAGTGTGGTGAACTAATTGTACTGTAGCAATTATGCTAATATGGTCAGACGATCCTACTGGAGGAAAGTACGTATTTCGGAAAAAAGGTTAGGATCTGAAGAAAGTATCAGATCAAGAAGTGAAGGATTTTGACTTATTCTTATGCGAGTTGGAACGGTGACCAATTGCTCCAGACTTGCGTCAATCAAAAATTCGCAGAATGTGGCAGATGAGTCGTTACATGCCGGAATGTTACTCAGAGGCCATTTGATATTGGGAAAATTGAAATCACCAATTAGAATAAAGTTTTCGTTGTTAGATTCGGCTCTCAAAAATTGAATCAACAAATCATCCTCTTCAGAGGTTGAAGAGGGTGGTCAGTACACAGCCAGTACGTTCAAAGACGCGAAGTGCTTCAATTTGCGTAGTAGCAAACGTTACTGTATTTATTTTAGTAGCACAAAACTCTGAAGAGCTAAAAAAAAATACAAACGCCTCCACCACGTTTGCTTGTTCGATCCAAACGATATATATATCATATCCAGTGAAGCTATAAAGTGAGTCAGGTATATGTGAAGTAAGCCAAGTTTCAATGAGTACAATACATGCGGGCTTATGTATATTTACAACGAATAATAAATCGGTATATTTTGCTGGTAAACTGCAAATATTTGTATACAGTATATCGAATTCGGTTAATCGTCTGCGTTTTTTAAGACATTAGCATTAGTAGTCACTTTAGGAACACCCTGTATATTTCTATGGTATATAGAGGCCATGTATTACATTAAATACGGTTATTTATTTACATGAATCTAAAATGAAAAGTTCAATACAGTAATTATACTGAAATGATAAAATGTGGAAAATTGTGTTAATGATTGCTTATTTAATTGAATAATAATTGAAACTCAAAGATTCAAAGTACATTTTAAAAGAAAGTTATTACATAATGAGTACTACTTGATGATGGTAACAAGAATTAACAATAAATACAAAGTTGAATGTTGCATATGACAGAATAAAATTCTATTTGTAACAATTTATAAAGTGAGCACCATTCAAATTTATTTATAACATGTAGCAGGCAGGAATAATGGTAGTCTAGGATAGCAATAAAAATTGGATAATTATTAAAATAACAACTTTGAAAACAAACTGTAAAAAATTGTGTTTTGGTAAAATAAACCAGAAATTTGCCCTTAATTTATTTCAATTAAAATACAATATAATAAAAGGGTTTACTAAGTATATGCAAAGTGATAAGCAATTGAATTAAGTGAAGAAAATAATATTATTTGAATAAAATAAAGATATGGTATTATGGATCTAAATAAGAAGACATAGAAGCAAGAACAATAGATTTGGATAATTTAATTGGAGTTACATTACAATTTATCGTTAGTAACATAAATTGGAGTATCATTGCTGTTTGGAGTTTAGAGGACTGCACCAGAGGAACGAGGGATCAGTTGGACAAGGGATCTACTTGCTTACAGCGTAGAGAGGAATTGTTGGAGGCAGCGGCAAGGTACCAAGGACTAGTGGACAGGAACTGGTTTACTTGCAGCAGAAGGAAGGACAGTTAGGAGTTTGCAGTATACTGGATGCTGATGACGTGCATGGAGATGCTAGGACCTGAGGAAGGACAGAGTCAAGTTACCATCTTGACAGGAAGTCTACTTACCAAGGAGGAATTGGACACAGGAAGGTTCCAGGACAGACAGCTGTGTAGGAGGTCAAGTAGGAGTGGATGTCTTGCAGCTTCTTGGAGGAGTAACGAGGTGGAGGTAGCTTATTGTTGACCAGTGTGTGTGTGAGCAGAGGTGTGCAGCAGTTTGGATGGAAGAGAGAGGTGTATCTGTGTGAGTTGAAGCAGGTCTGCTGGATAAGGAACTCAGGTGGGTGAAAGCAGGTATTTTCTGAAGTTATCTAAAAATAAAAGACAGTTAATAAGGTTATTTACAATATCATTGAATTGACTTACATGTCGTATCATTAATTGAATCGTGAGGGCTTTGTAAAGAAGTTTATTCTGTCATATTGATTTAAAAGTGTCATTGAACGCTGTGTTTGCATAATAGTTGACAGCAAGCGACTTGCATAAAATAATTCAATACTAGTAAATAAAATAGCAACAAACAACTAACTAGATTTTGGCGAACCATACCCTGAGCAAAGGGTACTCATGCATTTTGAAATATAATTCAATTGATTTATTCTAAAGTTAAAGTTTCGACATTTGAATTAAATAAGCATACAATAATAATATCATATTTGGGCCTTGGTATAATTATTAATAGGTATTGGAACGTGAAGCAAAAGTAAATATAAAATCATACACACGTATCCAGTACAATATATTTAATCGTGAGATCCTTTTCTTCAGCTTCTGTGGGTTGATTTAATTCGGAGCGGGCTTCTTTTAGTAGGTTTAGTTGATATGGAGTTTGGTCATCTTTAATGGTAATATTTTTAAAAACAGAGGACACTCGTAATTTAGATGTATTGCGTAAGATATTAATAACCGTTTGCCTATCGTCGAATGAGATTCGCAAAGGGCGAGGTTTGCCATGATCATTTACTGTTCCTTGGCGATGTTCAGAGACTGGCGCAAATTTCTTGTCCTTATCAGCAATGGTATCTAACACCTTCCTGACGCAGTCGTTGCTTTCCGTGTTTTCTGGTATCCCGTAAAATATTACATTCTTTTCGCGACTCATGCGGTCGCGAACCTCTCGAATAACAGTTTCCATAACACTCGGTGAAAAATCAGTTGAGGGTGAACTGGCCAGCTTCTGTTCTAATTTGTCAATCTATGATTTCAGGTTGGTAATTATTGCCTTTAATTCCTGCACTTGCGATTTTTCAGCAACACAGTGATTGCAGTGAAAGATTGACTTTCGTTCATCTGCAGCGGCCAACAGCTGGACATCGGCACGCGATAATCCGGAGCAAGACGAATGCCATGATGAACGGCATTTATCGCACACACACACAGTATCTTTATCTTAGTTTAATGGTTTATCGCAGAAAGTGCAATTTTCATCAATGGCATAATAATAGAGCTTATTCGGACCGCTCAACGAAATTAATCAGGAAAAACTTAATAAAATACCTTTCAAAAGTTGAGAAAATTACGGAGCTCTGCAAGACGTGTGCACTCACTCAATTGACCACAGACCCGTATCTACCACAGACCCGTATTTAACTAAACTACGAGGGGCGTTCAAAGTGTGTTGCAATTTGGGGGTATCTAGCTAAGTTTAGATTTTCGTGCAAATTTTGTTTGATACATTAGATCTAGTTACTCTTGCTTGCAAAAATTGGTTGTCTTATCTGCTTTTGTTTTCCTTCTGTCAGTTGTGAAATATGGCTGAGTGTAGTTTAAAGATGTTAGAGTATCGAAGCATCATCAAGTTTTTCTGTAAACAGGGTGTAAATGCAAAAGAAATTTTTGATCGCTTATCGAAAGTGTACAGATCGGATGTGCCTTCGTATGCTACGGTCACTAGATGGTCTAAAGAATTCAAACACGGCAGTCACAGCATTGAAGATGATCCAAAGTGCGGAGGATCAAAAACTGCAACCGATGATGAACATGTGTCTCGGGTTGAGTCACTAGTACTCGCAAATAGGCGTATAAAGGTATCAGAAATTGCCCAAGAGATTGGTGTTTCACAAGGGAGTGTTTACAACATCATCCATGCCACTCTGCACATGTCGAAAGTGTCAGCCAGGTGGGTTCCCAGAAATATATCTATTCAGGATAAGCACTGCAGAATGGAAGCATCACGCGAGCTCCTCGACCTCTTTAATTCCAATCCAGATGACTTTATGGCTCGACTTGTGACTGGAGATGAAACATGGCTTCACCACTGGGACCCCGAAACGAAGCAAGAGTCGATGCAATGGAAGCATGCGGAATCTCCAGCTCCGAAAAAAATCAAGACACAGGCCTCTGCTGGGAAGATCATGGCGTCTGTTTTTTGGGATTGCCAAGGGCTGCTCTTAATCGATTATATGCCACACAAAACTACAATTAATGCAGAATATTATGCACAACTTTTGAAAAAATTGCGCAGCGTAATTAAAGAAAAGAGACGTGGAAAACTGTCCAAAGGGATCTTTCTACTGCATGACAATGCTCCAGTCCACAAGGCCAGAGTTGCACAGGCTGCCCTGAAGGACTGTGGGTTCGAACAACTTAACCACCCACCTTACAGTCCGGACCTGGCTCCTAGCGACTTTTCCTTATTCCGAAACCTCAAGAAATATCTTCGGGGGCTCCGGTTTTCGGACGACGAAAGCCTAAAGAGGAGACGGAGCGTGGTTTGCAGGACAAGAGGAAATGTTTCGGGGGATTGCGTCGCTAAAGGAGAAGTGGGGCAAATGTATTGAACTTAGAGGGGACTACATTGAGAAGTAATAAATGAATTTAATTGCTATTAGTCGTTTCAATGCCCGAATTGCAATACACTTTGAACGCCCCTCGTATTTAATAATATTTACCAAAAAAGACAACTCCCCCGAGAATGGCTTCGATCAACGTTTATACCGATAGGAAGAAAAATAATGCCAGAGCATGTGCTGATTTCAGACTGATAAGTTTAATGAGCCAAACTCTCAAACTTCTGCTTAGAGTGATACAAAACAGAATTTATACTAAATGTGATGAACAAATGGGGTTTAGAAAAGAGGCTTTGGAACAAGGGAAGCTTTATTCTGTATGCAGACTATTACAACAGTGTTGGGAAGTACGAAAACCAATATATATATATATATATATATATATATATATATATGCTTTGTCGACTACGAAAAGGCATTCGACCGTGTACAGGATACGAAATTAATTGAGATGTTGCAGCGCATTGGTTTAGATAGCAAAGATATTGCCGTACTGAGGACTTTATATTGGAATCAATATGCAACAGTGAAAATTGACGGTGACCAGGAAACAGACGAAATCCCTATTAGACGAGGAGTGAGACAGGGTTGCGTTCTATCACTCTGTCTCTTTAATATCTATTCAGAGGTGATTTTTAAAAAAGCTCTACGAGAAGAAAATGAATCAGAAATGGAGGTGAAAGTATTACAAATATAAGATATGCTGATGACACGGCGATATTGGCTGAAAGCATCGAAGACATTCAGATGATGTTAGACAAAGTCAATAAACCAAGCATACAAAAGGCATTAACCATAAATGTTAAGAAAACCAAACTGTTAGTGACTAGCAAACTTGATTATGGATAAATGGAATGGTGATACTGCAGTAATCTTAAAATAGAGCGTAGTTATAAATTTCTAATATGTCAGGATATAAATAACTTTCCTAGGTGGTTTACCTTGGAAACGTTTATAAATAATATAAAAATTCAGTCGGTACTGCAAATCTACTTATCAAGGTTCATCGCACAATGCGGGGAAATCTTATCGGCAGCAAATGCTAGATTACGTTTATCGTTTCCTAATTAATTTTTTCTGTTGTATATTTGAGGAGATACGTGGAAGTAAAGCTCTATAACTCCTTCAAAACTTTTGTTTAAAACTACTGTAAATACCTAATATTGGTTTTTAATAGGTGTGACAATGGATACAGCAGCTAAAGGTTTGTTATTAATATTTGGGAAGAACCAAGGAGTTCACTGTAATTATTTCCAAGATTGGGCAATACGTTCATTTTTTTTAAATTCCGTTGAAAATAATTCCAACCTGATAAAACTATTTGTTTTAGATTTAATTACTATAACCGCAGCAGACTTGTACATCCAACGGTAGGAAAGTACTTCATCCGGCCCCTTTTCACAAAACCCTACAATGGAAAATCAAGTAAGTGTTTGTAGTATTATTGTTAGCAAATGCTTTAATATAACAATAAATCACATCCCATTATTTTATAGAGTTCGTCTTTCAAATTTAACCATGCTTTAATACGTAGTCAGAAGTACAAAGTCCGTGAATTTAGATTAATATTACAGAATTTCGTGTCGATAAAAAAGTTGGCCTGGCTTTCTTAGTTGTCAGATACCTAAAAAGCAATGGGCATTTGGATTTAATTTTTTTTCTCGTGGTGTCTGCATTTGCACGTAATTTTAAATTATGGAAATGTCTTAAGGTAACTTTAGACTCCGACTATTTTTACAAATTTACAATTTTTGTCATAACAGCTCAATCGATCATGACCAACCCAAAATGATACGAAAGATCTCATGAAACTACATAACTTATTTGAAGATAGTAACCGCCTTGGAATTAAAGGAAAATCGGAAAATTAATATAGAACGAGTATCTAATTTCGGATGGCTGTAAACACGGTAACTCGAGAACGCCATAATCTATCAAGATTATTTTTTCCCATTTTGAGTGGAATATTAATGCAACTGACTGTAAAAATATCTCTAGGAATTGCTCCCTTGTGCGCTTAAAAGAGGGAATAGTCTTTCTGCTCGTTCACAGCGATGTGGTAGGTCTCAATACCACCTACCTTTTACTTTGCCCAGGTCACTAAAATCCTTGAAAAAAGAAACACAAATGGAATGTCGCATACAATCCCAAAAGAAAAAAATCTGTAAAAGGCTTTACCCAAAACTTCCCTCGTCGACATTGTGACACTAAATAATTTTTTCCGCCAATCGTACTAGAACTGACACATTATTGACACAATTTTGTGGAGCAAAGTCAAACATTCCATTACACCAGCCGTTGCTAGGTAATTTACAATAAAAATGTACAGGAATAATATTCCCGGCCTAGGCAGGGAATATTTTTCGAATGTAATAATTATTGATGAATAGTGAGTCACCCGAACTACGCTTCGGTTCGCAATTTGAATTAAAAAAAAGATGAGATTCCCTCTCCAAGGGGCCCCTTGGGGCTCCGACCCTCTCCAAGGTAACCCTCGGGGCTCCGCCCCTCTCCAAAGAAGCCCCCGAGTCTCCGCCCCTCTCCAAGGTGGCCCTCGGGGCTCCAACCCTCGCTAAGGGGGCCTTCGGGGCTACGCCCCTCTCCAAGGAGACCCTCGGGGCTCCGCCCCTCTCCAAAGAAACCCTCGGGGTTCTGATCCTCTCCAAGGGGGCTTTCGGCGCTCCGCCCCTCAAGGCGCATTCACTCAATTAGGGACGTGGCGTCTGTAATTGTCGTGACGAACACGCACATTTGGATCGTTCTCCTTTATTATATAGAGGATTTAAAAAGACACGTTTTCTTAATTTTTTAATTACTCGTATCGATTGGCGGAAAAATAGTATGTGTATCTTGGACGAAAAGCAACATTCCCAGACTCCTGTGTTGTTGGGCTCGGCATTCGCCTCGCCCAACAATATTCACAGTCGTCTGGGAATGTTACGCTTTTCGTCCTAGATACACAATATACTATAAAAATCAAATTAAGTTGGGGGTAAAAATATCTTCACGTTTCTAATAAATTAAATACATGTTCAAATAAAAAAGGCGTTACTGGTGGTCGAATTCGAACGGTAGGCGGACCGCGTGTGTAGCCCCAATGTTTAGTCCGATATCATAAGGGACAATTTCTACCTGAGCCACAGAGGATCGGCCTCTCCAATTTCTCCGTCGCAGCTATATTTAGTAATGGCTAATTTGTGCGTGGTTTTTGTATTGTAGAATTTATTTATTTACAAATTTATTCTGTATCTATTGGCTAAAGCCTGCACTATGTACAAATTATTACTTGTATCTATTACTAAGTTGAATGAAAAATAAATAAATAAAAATGTATTCCGCTGGGGTTTCAACCCGCCGCATCTCCGCAGTGGATCTAACGGCAAGGAAATTCCAACTGCACCACCGAGTCTCTTTCAGATAAGTCCGGCGCGTGCCTGTCTTGAATAGAACGGTGTTATGGGTGAAACATTTTTACTCTTATCCTTTATCGGTTGAGTTTTATTTTCGGCAAATGTAAAGCCTGACCTATGTGAAAGTTACTTCCTTTTATTTTAAAATTAACCCAAACATAAACAAGATTTTATTTTTTTAAGGTGCTCACCCTGTATATATTTGTATGAAATTGTACCGGTTTCATGCGAGGTAGATATACAGGGTGATTCATAACTGGTTGAACAAAATGAACAGGCATTTACAGCATCATGTTCTGGTAAAAAATGCGAAATAACATTTTTCTCGATCAGGTTTTGTTTCAGAGTTATTAGACCTCAAAGTTTCCGGTTACAATTTTAATTTTTAACTTTAATAATACCAGTCCATGATTTACGTGACATAAAAAGTTTATTAAATGTCAACTTCAACTTTTTATATCACATAAATCATGGCCTGGTATTATTAAAGTTAAAAATTAAAATCGTAACCTGAAACTTGGAGGTCTAATAACTCGGAAACAAAAGCCGATCGTCAACATTTTATTTCGCATTTTTTAACCAGAACATGATGCTGTAAACGCCTGTTCATTTTGCTCAACCAGTTATGAATCACCCTGTATAATATGTATGCAAAATATCGTCTTCCTCCGACAAATAGGTTTTGCGCTATACTGCCAAAAGACAGACAGACAGACAGACAGACAGACAGACAGACAGACAGACAGACACACAGACAGACAGACATACAGGCAGACAGACAGATAGACAGACAGACAGACGGAATTGAGAAAACCTGTTCTTCGTCATCTAGGCACTCTGAAACGTGAAGATCTGAAGAAATCTCGGAAGGTGATTTTATCGTGACTACAATACTTCCTTCGTCTTTCAGACGAGGGAACTAAAAACAAAGAATGATTGAAAATGTTTATTTTGGCTTCAAAAATATATAACACACATGGAATATTTGTCAAAAGGGTTGTTGCTACAACTATATGACGTCTTAGAGGTTCACATATTTCTAAAAGGAAATATCTATTGACTCAACAAAACATGTATGTATAGGTATCTTACTAACTTGAAAAAACTATAGTTTATGAATAAATCACAGCGATATTTAGTGCTTTTGGAGAGCGTCACTATCTATTTAACTGATCGCACACACTTCAAGTGGTAGTATCAAAATTAGCAACTTTTTATTTCAATACAGTACTTGTCTCGGATACTAGCGGCTGCTTTACTGAGGCCGTCGAACGTCTTTGGTTTTGGTTACACAAAATCCTCTGGCAACCTGCAGGTCAAATCGGGAAAAATTGGTGACAGCGTAAAGATGGACTTCAACGAACAAGGAGGTGATTTCCACAGTGGTGTTGAATCCTCAACAAGAGGACGGAAATGCTTGCAACATAATAGGAGTTTCGGATAACGCTCTTCCCCTAATATACTTTGGGAACAATGGAATCTCCGGGTTAATTCGCTTACAGGGATTCGAAGACAGTATTTTCCGGTAAATAAATTTGCAGCTACTTAGCATACAACTCAACCCTAAGAAAAGTCACTACCCCTAAGCGCGAATTTACGCGTCACTCAATCTGACAAGCAATCCCTTGCTTTTTCCTGGTAACGGACTTAAAAAACTTGCGCTCCGAAAAGGCCGAAGTAAACGGCACAAATCATCGTACATGCTACCCCAAACGTGGACAATCTCGCGTTTAGGGCCGCAGAACCTCAAACACGTCTATATTGGCCTATAATGATCTGGTAACTAACTTTGACAACTGGCGTTTCGTCTGATGTCGATTCGGAAGGAAAATAGGGTATATCAGATAATCGAATCGCCATTGGAGCTTTTAAAAAAAAACTTGTTGGTCAATACTGCGGGATTGGTGAGGCTCCAGGACGGACTTTAGCAAGGTTAGCAAAACTACCTAGGTCTTAAAAGTTGACCCAGAGCTTTCACACTTATGCACCGATCGCCCTTATCAGAATTTATGGAGGCGCTAATATCCTTCTTAGTAGCTTGTTTGCGTCTTAACGGCGCCGTAAACTTAGAAAATCAAAGTATCGGTACTTCGATCTTACCTAGCCACACCTGCTATAACAAACTTTCCCGAATGTAACTTAAATGTGCTCGTAATCTCGTCATTTGATAATCGATTCTTTGAGGAATGGAATACTTGATCAGTACCGTCCCGGATTAAATCTGTTATTGCAATAGAACGGAAACTTTACGCTAACGACATGCCTGCGAAGGAAAGGTCCCAGGGTTGTCTTTACTGCATTTTTCCTTACTATGATCTGAACTCATGCCGAATTACATTAGTACAATAAATTCACCTTACAAGCTAGAAATACCTACTTGAAATTAGGGACTCTACGCATAAGTGCAAAGTCAGCTAGCGTATTAGTAGGTATACTTAATGTATACACCAAGACTTCGTCTCTTTGTAACCACCAAAACTTATCATTTTAAAAATCCTACACATGGGCGTGATTACCATCAGATAACACGACCTGGCACAGTGCAGAGATGAGAGCGAGAAACTGGGTGTTGGCTGCAGCGGCATGGGAGAGGGGGATCGGCGTTGAATAGCTGCCTGGGCGCAGAATGGCGTTCCAGGAGCCTGGCAGGAGGATCCAGCCTGGAGGTACCGTCGTCGAGGGCGATGCTGCCGCCGAGAGTATTGTCAGGATCTGAAGTCCGTGGCCAACTTTCTGGAGATGGGGGCGTGAACTCCAGTCCAAACCACACGGAGAGTAGAGAAGGGCTCATATCTTTCGGACGCGGGCAACGGACGAGGATTTCTGGGTGGCTATGGCTGGCGGGCCAGACAGCTAAACCGGAGCAAGATGCACCATGGCTCTTGCAGTGGAGGCTATTTGTCTTCCAGCCGGACCACTAGAGTCTACCGGGCTTTCAAAAATTGTGAGAAGCAGCTCGCAGACAGGAGATGCTACCAGAACTAGGCTGTTCTCATGAATCGTGTCCTGGTCCGATCTGGAGTTCGCTTCTATATAATCGGACCGGGTAAAATTCAGGAAAAGGCTTAGAGTGGGGTAGTTTCGGGTGCCAAAACTAATTTTGTTGTTTATTTAAATACTGCCAGGTGTTTCAAGTCTTTCGATAACAGAACTGTAACGCTGAACACCTGGGCTTTAATTTCATATACCACAAGCCTTGGTTTAGTCGTTTTTGCGGCGTGATCTTGATTCGCGACGTCATTTCGCTCTCCCGTTTTTTAGGAGCGCATGCAGACGCGTGTGTAAAACGCGCTCAGGTTTCAGTACCATATATGATTAATGCTGCTTGAACAACGTTCGTCGCGAACAGTTTTCTTGTGTTTCCAGCGAGCACGTGTTTTCTATAATTTGTTGAATCAAATTAGCTTGTCATTGAAATCAAGTTGGGACTTCAACATGAGCCTCCTCATCATTTTAATATGTTCATATTCTCTATTGCAGCTCAATTACCGTGTGTTTTTTTGTTTCGGCGGCGCTGCATTTCTTGATTTCGGTAACGCGAGCGAGTGGCGACTCGCCGGCGCCTCTCAATTTTATTGCGGTTTTTCACCTTTCTTGAACCTAGGGCGTGTATTTTGGACCAAAATTGCGGTTTTAAAACGAGCCCTTGCGGTTTGTATCGCAGAAATTAAGTGTTTATAGCAAACACACTAAATCGACTCGCTTACTGCGTTCCACTTGATCTTAATATTAAAAATAGTACCACTGTGTTACTATTATTTAAAATATTTGTTTAAATTCAATCAATTCACTTTTAATTAACTTAACGTTACTTGTTGTGGCAAAATTGTGACATTTCACCCCTTTACTAATGGTGTCAAAATTACTTCCAGGGGTTAGCTCAAATCGGAGATATTTTGTCTCCTCAGATATATATTTGATCAGTAAACAAACACCAGGATATTACCTTAGATAGTTTTATTCTGTTTAACTATATTTAGAAACAAGGTTTATTCGAAAATAAAAAAAAATAAAATGCATATTATACTAAATTATAATTCATTCGGAAGCGCTGTTCTTCGTTATCCTGACCTGGCGGCAACCATTCTTACGTCGGTGTATTGAAGGCGAAACTGGCACGTTGAACGCCTCCTCCCGATTTGCTTTTTGGAACGCACCTCGCGAAGACAAGCGGCCGACAGTAGATCGAATGCGCCGATGTTTAACCTCAAAATTTCTTCGGCTTTATCGGGCACGGTGCTGTAATTTAAACAAGAAGTAATGAGCCACAGTAGATATTTTTAATCCTTAATAATCACGTTTGGTCTTGGAGTACAAATAATTTTCAATAGGCAGTAATTAATTTAGTGATTATATTTCTTACTTATAAACAATAATTAAAATTAGAAATACAAAACACTCACGCAGGCTCATTACTTCTTTCTTTAAATTACAAACCCTGAAACAACGTATGAAATGCTCTAGGACACAGGTCCGCATCCAAATATTTCCTAATGGTGGTCTCCAAAGACGTGAAACGTAATTAAACCATAATATGTGGTACATTATTGAATTGAGAATAAAAATGGCTTCATACATTTGGAGTCAGAAAATCAGAACCGTATTTAAAAAAATTAAGTTGATGATTGTTAGTCGAAGACGAAACGTCGGCTAAAAAATTGGATAACATAATCAATAAGTTTACTAGAAGTTGCTATAAAGAAGTTTAATCAGTTTCGCTTTAACTTTAATATTAACGCCAGAAAAAATTAAACAAGAAATCAACAAAATCGTTTTTTTTAGATAATTAAAAAACGAAAAATCATGTCAAGGGTTTCTAGGCGTCACGTCGTTTGTCATTTAATTGGGCAACTTTCTTCCCATTTAACCAAATTTGTATCTCTTACAATTATCGAGATCCCCATACTGGCCATCTTTATCTTGGACACACTTTATTTTTGGGCCAGTTTAGAAAATGCGTCAATTATTGTTAAATACAAAGATTCGTCGATTTGAAATGTGTCGGTAAATATTAGTTTGAACGGCTTTTCCGCTGTTTCTGTAATACTTAACGGAGCTTTGCTTAGGTTCCTGTCGTATTAAGATTGAACATTTTAAACTTTTCCAGTAGTATTTTCTTCGTGTTGCTTCCTTCGTGGTATTAATCCCTCCATGATTGGTTTCAATATAGGTTCTGTTGTTTTCCGTCCTTCAAGTCTTTGGAGTTACGCTACTAATCTATCGATTTCTTCATCTGCATTATTTATTAGTGTCTTCTGCTAGAATAAGATTGGCTGAAATTCTTCATAAGGCATCAATATTCGCGTTGCTTGTTCTTTTCTGAAAATAGTATATTATGTTATTAGGAGTAAATGTCATACATTGTGTGGCGAGACCGGACGCGTTTGACTAACGAGCGTAAGCGAATCAGACAAGTCCTGGCGAGGCACACAAAGTCACTTTTACTCCGAATAGCATATGCTATTTTATTTTCAAACGCCCGAACTAATATAAATAAATAAATATTTCGAAAATTACGATTATCGAGAATTGACGTCTACGTCAATTCCCGACAACCAAAAAGGCCAAAGTCAAAAATACTCGAAAGCTAATCAAGTTTTGAAGTACTTTTACTCCGCCGGCGTAAATGTAATCACTTTTATGCCTAAGCATAAAAGTAACAAATTGTCAGTGAAGTCACATAAGTTGTACACTTTTATGACGTTTGAAAATAAAGATAATTTTATTCCGAATAACATAGTATTTTTTCTTCCAACAATTAGTTAATAAATTAGGAATTATTTTAAGGTAGAGGATTGGGTACGGTTTACTGACAAATGTAGCTTACTTTGGAGAGCGTTACTCAGACTTTACTTTAAATAACGTTGTGAAAACAATCCAAAAATAACCTATAATTATTCGTCTGTCAACCCCCTTTAATTACTTTAATTTGTAAGTATATTTTGCAATTATGTACAAGTTCCTTGAGTAAATCTTATTTATTCTTTGCAGCTTTTAATATGTCAGATTGAGAAACTAATCAGTATACTTCGCTTAAACTAGAGTTCCTATATGTACTAAGAGTTGAGCCATTGGATCCACAAATCAAGGAGCATGTAATGTAGCAAAGATTTATTTCATTTGTTTTAGTTGAAAGAAATATGCGTTTAAAATCGGAAAAATCAGGTACTCCATGGTTTGTGGATCCAAAACAAGTCACCCTACATGTCCCAACTCTTATATACGCAGGGACTCTAGCTTTAACGAGCAAATGCTACGAAATTAGGAATTTCAAATTATTTAGCTAATTTCCCATATCTCCGCTCTTCAGCGGAGATAATAAGTCTATCTGCGGCTGACGAGCGTCAGATAAAGTGTTTTAGATGCCATGGCAATGAAGTGACACTTTAGCATTATCAATCCAGCAGTATAATGTCACATTCTACTGATGTTTGAAGAAAATAGCTATTTATGATGCATGTACATAATGCATAATGCATTAGGTACTTTAGGGAGCGCGCCTATTTAAATGGACGAGTCACCGTTAGAAAGCGAGTCCGCATAAAGAGGCAAGCCCACTAAAGAGCATTTTGTACGTCTACCATACAAACTTTTATGTTCGCTGCTAAAATCGAAAAAAAAGTTTATAAATTTGACGTCTGTTCTGCGACAAAAAAATGACGTTCGAGTGCCCTAATGGATATTGACAGATTTTTCACGATTAACACTTACGATAACAACAAATCTGTTAGAAATATTCACTACCATAATAATTTATCGCCGATTTTTTATTTACAAACCCTGTTTCTTGTTAATGTTCAAATTTGCTCAAATATGGCATGTTATGAGCACATTTACTGTAACATTTACTTGACAGTGGCAGTTCAGTCTAATTTATTTTAAAATTATTGTACTAGTACAATAAAGTATTACTTTATGGATTCCAAACTGTTTCATAAACAATGCCTTTATGATGCAGTGGAACATAAACAATATTATAGTCGAATTCTTCCAATTTTATTCCTCATCGAGATAATTTAGAGTTAGGTTCCTTTAGTGAGTGAAGCCACGAAAGTTGTCCATGATTGGTAACTATGGTAAATATTTTTATGTTAAGGTCCTCGTTGCAGTACCTTTTAATTTATTCACTGGCTGCTCTTGTTTTCTTTAACTTGAATAGTTTTGTTTGATTTTTTAATATTATTTAATTATTAAAATTGATAGCGCCTTGAGACCCTTTCAGGGTTAGTTCGATTATCTAGTTGTTTTGTCAAGTAATTTTTAAATAACTTTCAATTGTGAATTGACATGAACTGTCACATTTTCTGTCAAGCAAAATTCTACTATAAAACTCAATCAGATATGACAAATGCTTGATTCTATTTGTATGCTATTGACTCTATATTCTACGGTAAGTACTTGTTTATAGTTAATCACACTTTTTAATTGTCTTTTATTTACTTTAGCGTTGATATAACAATACTACGACCCACCTTACACTACTCCAAGATAGTAATCCTCCTGATGTTAGCAGCTTGGACCCCTAGTTAGTCCTGCTTACTAACACTGACAGCATACCCCTAATGATGAACAGCTGTCACTCTCCAACTCTCTCCTTCAAACAGGTCTCTGGAAAGCAGCTGTCACTGATGCACTGGTACCTTCCAGAAACACCCTGCTTCATACAGCTCCAATTGATATCCTTCTTCCGTAGCTCCAAGTTTTACCAACTTCTGTCTTCAGTAACCAACAGAATACCTCGAATACAGTAGTCCCTCTGCAATCTTCCCTCAATAGATCTTCTTGTCTTCAGAACGCCTTCAACGAACCCAGCACTTGACAATCCTCCAACCAATGTAACTCCTTGTCAATTATAGTATTTAAAATATACTATTTCCACCCAAATATTATATTCTTCATTAATTAATAAGTCTGCTTGCTTCTATTTTGTTTTACTACCTTCCAATTACCTTCAATAACTGCTGCTTCACTTTTAATACTCTTCTTGATGTCTTTCTTGTATGTCTACCTCTTAGATTTTTAATAACACTTTTTAAATGTTTCCAAAACTAACACGTTCAAAAATAGGGAAAATTTCTATGTTTTTATTGGGACCAAAATTGTAAAAAGGTACATGTTTTATTTGAGTTGTTATTCTTAATAATCGTAACAAAAACGCTTAACTACCATATTCTAATTATTAATGCCATCTATAAATTAAATACATTTGAGACTTACCTACTTCAACATATTTTATATTAGAATTTATATTTGTCATGTCTGATACAAGCATGTATTTACTTTCTAAATTCAAAACTCCTGTAGAATACTCAAAAGTTATCCTTTTCATCTTAATTTGTCTCAAATTAGATTTCTTTTAATGGACTTACTTTAAACAGCCTGTTCTTTTTAAATTTTCTCAAAATCGATTGCATTGATCTCCCAAATTCTATTTATACATTTAATCTTCAACCAAAACCTCTCTAAGTGTACCATAACAATACAGGGTGTTTGTACATCGCTAGACAGCGCGTAACTTAGTTAATAATAGAGATATCGAAAAGAACTTTCTTTTGTTTTAAATGGCAGTATACAACCTACAGATTGACTTAGACGAATTTAAGCCATGGCCTCCTATTTTTACGTAGTGATACAAAACTTTGGTTTTTTAAATGGAACACCCTGTATATTTTTAGGTATTTGAAATTAGCACTAAAAGTGCTTTATGATAGCATTCTTAAATTTTAATTTTGGAACTTATTTTTCAAAATTTAAAATTTGTTTTTAGCCGAAGTAGGCATGAATTACGCAAAATCACTAACAATCGAACAAGAAATACAAAACAAACTTTATTTGGCTCTAAAAATGTCTCATGACCGAATTATAGCGCCAAACGTACTACAACAATTAAAAACTATGTTTTTTAAATGGAACAATAAAAGGGCATTCCAACGGTATACCATATTCGCCATTTCGTTTAGAAATAGCTTTTAAAAATCAAAAATACGTAAAATAAATGTTATTGGTAATGAAACTCATATTATTCCATTAAAAAAACATAGTTTTCAATTGTTTTAGTACGTTTGGTGCTATAATTCGGCCGTGAGGAATATTTGGAGCCAAGTGGAGTTTGTTTTGCATTTCTTGTTCACTTGTTAGTGATTTTGCATAATTGATGGCCTACTTTGGCTAAACACTTTTTTTTCATTTAAAATAATAAGTTTCATTTAAGAATGCTATCATACAGCACCTTTAGCGCTGATTGCAAATTTCTAAAAATATACAGGGTGTTTCATTTAAAAAACCAAAGTCGTGTATCACTGCGCGAAAATAGGAGGCTATGGCTTAAATTGGTTTACATCAATTTGTAGAGTGTGTACTAGCATTTAAAACAGAAGAAAGTTTTTTTCGATATCTTTATGACTAACAAAGTTATGAGCTGTCTAGCGATCTACAAACACCCTGTATATGTCAGTGTAAATGTGGCTTCAAATTTTTAGTATGTTACCTTCAACAACGACTTTAACGACATAATCCGGAAATAAACCCAGAATTACGCGGCCCTAACTCCATTACGACGCACGGTAACAAAGGTTGCTCCGGCTAAAAACTTAGTTGGGAGGAAGAGTTTTTGACGAGGTAAAATATGTTCAATAATTGATGCGCCACCCCTATCGAACCAAATCGGGAAACTTAACAGCACCTTCACCTTCCTACTTCTAGCTTGGCACAGCTTGAGGAGGTTAATGCAACAGCTTAGTTGGACCTACCTTTAACTGCACTCGCTTACATCATCTGAAATCCTGTACATCTAAACAAAACACAAATATGCATGCAAACACCAATTAAAAGCATAAATAATTAACAAAGAACTCTATTAAGGTGGTAAAATATGTAAATGGCAATGAACATAAAAATGTTTATTTGTTACAGTTAAAAATATATGCAAAAGGGGTTAGTGAAGTTAAATTGCAACGTTTAAACTAAACAAGGCGGTAAAATGACATTTAAACGACATGGCTACATTCCAAACAGTATTAACTTTAAATTTTTCACAAAGAGGCTACGTTACATGATCAAAATTAGCAACAATTACTCAAATAGTGGTACAACAACGTTTACTTGAACTTGAAAAGCAAAACGACATATAGGCGTTAAAACTTGACGGTATTGTTCAACAACGATTTAAATCAACCAAAGGCGCAATTTGCCAAGATGCCACATTAAAATCACTTCATTGTAAATGTGTAGGCGGTACAATGGTTATCAACTAACAAATACCTGTTTGTAGGAATTCAGACGATCTGGTTATGTTATTCTCATCAAGCTGAAGATCGCATCTCAAGCTATTGCCACGAAACGAACGACAGGAAACTGTTGGAAAACACATGGAGGAGCGGTATTCGAGCGATTGAGCGGCATTGTGTCCCCGTAACGGATACAAATTAAGCACCTTACGGTTAGCAGATTCGGTATGACTACTCGGGACTTAATTACACTGGCAAGTTTAGGACTATAACACTATAACAGTGTTAACGGAGATGCTTAGCTCCAACGGTACGGAAAACTTGGCTAAACGTCTACCATATAACCACCACTACGCACTGGCTCGACGACAGCAACAATGTTGTTTCACAACTTTCAACCATTTTGACTTGGCTAAACGATCAGCCGGCGCCGCGGACACAAACACTCAACACCCCTGAACGATTCGAGAGTCAGTCGCTGAGTGATGATTTTGCCTAAGATGCGGGAACTGAATGAAACCACGCAGGCGTGGCTTAAACTCGTTCCTTATTCCACTCATAGCATAGGGTTGCCATGGGACGAAATGATGAACCATAATTTCGCTTATAAAGGGGATTGACAGGTTAGACATGCAATTGTTTTGCTGGAACCAGGAACTGGCGTCACCCAGACGGTGCTTAATTTACACCACGCCGGAATAAACCTGAATTGATCCTAAATAAACTGCAAAACGTTAATATTTGAAATGAGCGGAGGAAGGATAGTATGGAGTAAAATTTTGAGCTTTAAATTCGGAAAACACTATATTAGGGAAATTGTTCTTACAAGTAATCCAAATTATTGCCAAAAATGATTTCCCAATTGCACTGTATCTTTTCTCTGAATCATTTAACGTTCTCGATACATACGCAACTTCGCCTGCGGTAGGTTCTAGGTGGATTGAATAGCCTAGTAAATTCCGTTGCCGGTCCCAAGCCCAGATAGAGGAGGAAGGTTATGCCGCGCAATATAATAGGGCACATAAAATCAACTACTTTAGCAAGCAACAGAGTTACTCGCTACACTGATAGCGTATAGAACCACGCTTGGAGAGGACCTCGCAAAGATACAGGAAATGATTTAGGATTGACGATTTAAGATATGTTGTTAAGGAAACAACCAAATCAACAGTTAAACATGGAACCGCAACGCAACTTGATGACGACAACGCAACGGAATAGAGAAACCGATTAAAGAATAAAGAAATAATACGACTCGGGGCATGGAATATTAAATCATGGAATACTAAAAACCATGAGGTTCTATTACAATTAAGAGATAATAAAATAAACATATGTAGTATTTCTGAAGCAAAAAAAAAAGTAAAGGAAATCAAACAGCTGACAACTACATGTTTATATACAGTGGGGTAAGAAAAGATAAAAGAGCAAAAGCAGGTGTGGGTCTCTTAATACATATAAAATTTCAACAGTTTATTGACGAGATCGATTACATAGATGACAAATTACTAAGAGTCAGATTGACAATAGACAACAAATATATGCACACACGTACGCACCAGATATAAATAAAACACGAGAAGAAAGAAGAAAATTCTATGAAAATCTACAGGGTGTAACTGACACTACCCCATCTACTGATTACGTGGTGATAATGGGGGCTCTCAACGCCCGCGTGGGGAACGACCCGATACCGGGTATAAACAGAGATTCCACGAATCAAACCATAATGACAATGGAGACTTATTTTCTGAGTTTTGTGCACCAAATAACTTAAGAATCAACAATACGTTCTTCGATCACGATTGGAAGTACATATATACATTTAAGAATGCGCAGGGGCAAAAATCTATGATTGATTATATTATTACAAATCGAAAATTTACACCCTCCGAGATTCTAGATATAAGAACGCTTAACTCTTAACATAGACAGTGATCACAACCTGCTACTCGAAAGAATAAGATTAAACTTCAACACCCTGAAAAAAGATGCTTATACTACCGCATAAAAATTTTACCAAGAATTATTGGAAGATGAATTAACTAAGTGCCTGTATTCTAATCGTTTAAAACAAACGATAAATAAATCACCAATAATCAGTAATAAAGGTAGAAACAGCATGGAAAAAACTAAAACTTAATATTTTGGAGGCAGCGGAAGAAGCAGTAGGAAAAACAAAAGTAACATTACGCTCACACCATACCGGTAAAACACCATGGTACACACCGGAAGTTAAAACGATAACAAAAGAGAAAAGGGACGCTTTCCTACAGCATAAAAACACAAAATGCCTAGAAGACTGGGAAGCATATGTAATAATCAGAAATGAAGCTAATGCAAAAATCCGTCAGTTAAAAGAACCCTACTGGGAAGCCTTCACCAAAAGCATGGAAAAGATATGTACGCAGCCCTAAAGAAAGTATGGAGGATGCTGCGCAATAGAAAATCTGAAATTAGCGACACTGTAAAGATAAATACAATTCATGCGAAGCAATGGATGGAATACTTTGAAAACCTATATAAGGGCAACGAGCATCAAGAAAATACTGATGTAATAACGCTGGGAGAAATAAATGTTATAACGCAAGTAACGAAAGAAAAAATTCAGATCCCAATGAAATCGCTGAAGAATTGGAAAGCACTGGGAGAAGATGGAATAAAAACCGAAGTGCTTAAATATGGTGGAGGCGAGTTCATCGAGCCGTATTCGCGAGTGGTTGTTTTTAATCGCGCTCCACACCTGAATGCGAGTGATTTTAGTTAATCACTGCGTTTTTCTGTGCACCAGCCAGGTATAAGCTTTTTTGAACTTGCTGTTTATCAACCTTATCTAATATATAAGTATAAAGCAAACACAGCCGGCACGGCTAGCCTTTGGCTACCCCACGTTCTCTTCTAATCAAATAACTACATCCTATTATAACAATGGATAAACCTTTAATTCTGGATCCCACACTTATCTACAAAGGTAGTCAAATACAAGATCAGAGCCTTATGGAACACCAGCCGGTGGACAACAATACAAATAAACGCCCTATCACCTCTCCGACGCCCGAAAGCCAGAATAAGAAATACTCGTTTGATAACAAAGACCTGCTCACTAACAATAAATACTATCTTCCAACGAATATTAACCTCAACATTGATGATACCAAATTATCAACACCAATTCCTACAGCCCGCAAAATACCACCAATATTTTTGCAAAACGCTAATATAACTACCAAGCAGTTATATCAGACATTAAATCTATAATCAAAAAAGAATTCACAACAACTAACCAGGGTTGTCAGTTAAGAATTAACTTAACTGATGCAGAAGATTATCGCCTGCTCACAAAATTTTACGATAACAACAAAGACAAAGTTGCATATTATACTTTTCGCAATCCTCAAAGCACCAAATTATCAGTAATTATGAGAAATGTTCCCACATCTATCACAACCCAAGAAATACTCGAAGAACTTAAAGCAAAACAGCTCCCAGTACAGACAGTTACTCGACTTCTTAAGAATAAACAGCCAATTCCAATTTGCGCAATTGAATTAACTAAAAATGAAAAAGCACGGGAGATATTTCAATTCTCAGAATTATTCCACTGTATAATTATGATTGAACTTCGACATAGTAGCAAAAATTCTTCTCAGTGTACAAATTGCAAGCGCATAGGACATACAAAGAACTATTGCCACCTTCCAGCCAGATGTGTCAAATGTACCGGATTGCATCATTACAAAGAATGCAAAAAGACACTCTCACAAAAACCACAGTGTATCAATTGTAAAGGTGAACATCCCGCCAACTACAGAGGCTGCCCCTATTATGTGAATGCAGACAAGAAGACTACACCCAACCAACGTAATGTAGAACAAAACCCGAAATTCTACAAATACGTAACTCCAGGCACTACCTACGCACATATCACCTCAGATCATACCTTAAATAATAATCCACAGCCATCTACCTCTCACTCCTCACAATCATCCTTCATTGAAATATTCCAAATCATCTGGAATATGCTAATTCCATACCATGAACAAATTAAGACTCTCATCTTCTCACTTATCCCTTCTCTCCTCAATGGATAAAGTCCCATCCAAATTACTATATCAACTCATCATCTGCAACTACAACGCCGATGGAATAGTCAAACAAAGAGCATTAATTATTGCCTTTTTAGCAAGGCATAATGTTGATATATTAATTGTCACAGAAACACATCTAACAAAAGATGAACCATTCACAATACCACCATACAACATATTTCGGCAAGACCGTATAACAAACTTTGCTGCAGGTGGCGTAGCTATAATAATTAAACGCTCACTGTCTGCCAACTCGTACGAAATAGAAGGCATCACTAATCTAGAAGCAGTAGCCATCAAGATGGAAACCAAAAACAACCAAAATTTAATCATTACAGCAGTGTACAAACAACCAAATAAGCGGCTACTTGAAGTTGATATAGCTGCGCTATTCCAAAGCAATACTGCTGCATTAGCTATCCCTACCGAAGAGATCATCGCCCAGATATACTCGACATCTGTTTAATTAAAAATTTCCCCCTTCCACTATCACAAACTGTACTAATGGAGTTGGACCTTCCAACTTTAATAACGTTTCATGACACCCCGATATTGAAACACAATTTCCCCAGATTAATCAAGGGATTGATCGATTGGAACTGTTCCAAGAACTGATAAATGAAACAACAACCTGTCCCGCCTCTATAAAATCAACGGAAGAAATTGACGTACATATCAAAGACCTCAATTTAGCAATAACTAATGCAGTAGCGCAAGCGACTACCACTCAGTATAGGCGCAAAGCGAACAATGGAAAGGATACCCCCGCCCACATATTGACTCTCATTAAGAATAAAAACAGACTAAGGCGCATCTGGGCAAGAACAAGAAACCTTTTTATTAAAGCACAGTTCAATCGGGCCACTCGCGAGTCTAAATCTGCTCTAGACAATTATAGAATCAACAAGTACAAACAATACATCTCGGAACTACAACCCAGAGACGCCACAATGTGGCAAGCAACAAAAAGGATACCTAAGCAGTAACCTCAAATTTCTACCATTAACGTTAACGACCAAGTATACGCCACATATTCAGAAAAATGCGACCACTTTTCTACTCACCTAGAACACACTTTTACCACACAGATCGCAGCCAATAACGAAGAGTTTGAGCAACAAATAACAACTGAGATAGCCACTGACTTTCCAAGTGACCCAGGATTAATAGTATCTACAACCCCGGAAGAAATACAGTCATACATTGACAAGCTACCTATCAGGAAATCGCCTGGACACGACTTAATCCCTAAAGTAGTTTTGAAAAACTTTCCTAGAAAACTGATCACGTTTTTGACGATTTTATTCAACGCTTGTTTAAGACTGGGGTATTTTCCAAACACGTGGAAGCACGCTCACGTTTTACTTTTTCCAAAGCCAGGAAAAAACCATAAAGACCCAGCCAACTATCGGCCAATAAGTCTACTGCCAACCATATCAAAGCTACTTGAAAAGGTTATTCTTGATCGGCTATGCTCATTTCTCGATTGCAAGGAAATCCTGCCAACTTTTCAGTATGGCTTCTGTAAAAAGCATTCGACTGGTCACCAGCTATCTCGAATATCAGAATTGATCGAGAAAGGTTTTGAAAACAAGAAGCATACTGTAGCGATATTTCTCGACGTCGCCCAGGCGTTTGTTCGAGTGTGGACCAATGGATTACTATACACAATGCACAAGATTAATATACCCAATTGTCTGTTATGCACTATTAAATCGTTCCTATCCGATCGTACATTTGCAGTGAGGATCAACTCCATACTCTCCAAAAATAAGAAAATAATAGCGTTCACGACTTGCCAGTGCCTAATGACTCGACCGTAGCGTACGCGGACGATCCAGTGTTATTACTCTCCCAAGACATGGACATACTCACAGCCGTTCAGCAACTCCAGGACAGCGCTACTGCTTTAATTAATTGGTTCAACAGATGGTGCATTAATATCAATACAACTAAATGCGAAACGAAGATCTTCACTCTACGACGACCAGTCTTACCACCTAATTTAACCATAAATAACCAGCAAATTGAATAGAACCCCACTGATAGTGCTGTTAAATACTTGGGAGTATATCTAGACAAGAAACTTACCTGGGCTCCTCATGTTAATGAAAAATTAAATCAGGCCTACTCAAGATTAGCAATGCTCTATCCAGTACTTAACAAAAAGTCAACCCTGAAGCACGAAGTAGGTATACTAATATACGAATCTATTCTGAGACCAATAATCCTCTACGTTTTGCCAAGTTTGGGGATCAATTTCTAATACACAAATAAAAGAAACTACAAACGTTTCAAAACAAAGTAGTCAGGATAATTTTTAACGCACCATGGTTCACTCGAAACTCTTAACTTCATCGTGAATCAGGCCTACCAACAGTCCATAAAGCTATTAAAAAATATTTTAATAACGTCTTTGAGTGCTTGAGTGCAACAATTACAACACTGGTGCAAAACATATACACACTAGATTGAAACGAACACTTCCTCAAGACATCTACTTAACATCAAGTGAAAGTGAATAAGAACACTATTGTCAAACTATAAAAAAACTAGTGAGGTGTTTAGCCAGTAGTTAATATGTAATAACAACCATTTTATATACAAACAAAACAGTCATGTATAGCGATCTCCGCAGATCTGACTTAAATTTATATTTTAAAAAAATATGGTGGAGAAAGATTATTAAATGAAGTAAAACAACTCCTCAATAAGATACTCAAATATGGAAAAAGTACCAAAGGAATGGAAAGTTAGCATAACGACCTCCAATATTTAAAAATGGAAATAAAACCAATCCTGACAACTACCTTGGCATTACACTCATTAACACAACGCAGAAACTGTTTAAGCAAATTAATACTAAACAAAATAGTGCCATATCTCGAAATAAGTGAGGAACAACAAGGCTTCCTAAAGAACCGCTCGACAATAGACGCAATATCGAATCGAATTCAACTCGCCAGCATTCTTATGTTTTATAGATTGTAAAGAAGGCATTCGATCGGATAAAACTAAATGATGTCATTACGACATTGAATGAAAAAGGTGTACCAAGAACACTGACTAAACTTATACAAGAAATTAACAATGAAACAGAAACAAACATTCAAGTGGGGAACCATATTATAGTAGAAATTGAGTGCCATACAGGAGTCAGACAAGGCGACTCACTAAGTCCTGTCCTGTTTAACGTAGTCATGAACAAAATTATACTGAGTGTCAAAGAGCTAAACGGATATGTCATGGGAATCCAACAGATCCATATAATAAGTTATGCGGACGATGCAGTTCTATTTGCAAGATCAGAAGATGATCTACAACGGCTCCTTCACCGGTTTAACGTCACTGCTAATGAATATAATATGGCTGTCTCAACCGATTAAAACTAAAACAATGGTGATCTCCAAAGAACCGATTAGGTGGTAAATTAAAAATAGGAAACAAAATTATAGAGCAGGTAATGAACTTTAATTATCTAGCTGTAAACATCTCAATCAGCCGTAATTTATATAAAGACGTACGGCAATAGGCAATAAAAGCCGCGCGAATATCAGGATACTTCCGAAAGTAAAAGTATACAAAACAGTTGTAAGGCCAATACTAACATATGCTGCAGAAACGCGAGCCGATACCAGCAGAACAAAACAGCTTTTGCGAACGGTAGAAATTAGTACGCTAAGAACCATAGTGGGCCAAACCAGATTAGATAGAGTGAGGAATGACACAGTAAGAGAAGAATGCAACATAACCGACGTAGTTAAATTTGTAAGAAGGAGAAGGTTAGAATGGAATAATCATGTGAAAAGAGAACAAGAAGACAAACGTATTAAGCTAGTACGTTATTCGAGACCAGGGGGGGAAACGAGAAAAGGGGACGCATTCCAAAAGATGCACTGAAAGTTGGGCATCAACTTCAGTTGAGAGTCCTTAGGTAGCACAATACAGGCGTGAAGAAAAACAGGCGGTATCGACTACAATAAAAGAAGAAGAAGATACATACGCGATTGGTAAATCGGACCTATGTTACCTTGATATAATACTGTTCCCGATGCTACGTTTGATACATCAGCTCTCACTATAAACGGTCTTGTAAAATCTGTATACTTTAAAATTGCGTCATTTGCCAAAATTTGTTTCGCTGTTTTGAATGCGTTCATTAATTCGTACGTATTATGTCCAATTTTAGCGTTTTTCTTTAGATATTTTGTTAGCGGCTTTGTTAATTTTGCAAAATTGTTGATGAATTTCCTGTAATAAGTTAGCAGTCCTAAAAAGCGTTTGGTGTCTTTTCGAGTTTTAGGTATTGGAACATTTTTATATCTATGATTTTGTTTGGATTTTGTTTTGGATTTTGTTTGGTGTTCTACACCATACGATGTTATTTGGTGACCTAGATAATTTACCTCTATGTAGAAATTGGCTTTTATCGAGCTCTACCTTAGGATTTTTTGCTCTACGACTTTGGAAAATTTTCTTGATGTCCTGAATGTGCTCTTGAAGGGGATCTGAATAAATAATAATGTCGTCCAGGTATACTGAGAAGATTTCGTTCTGCAGTCCTCATAAAGCGTTGTTGATTAATTTGTGAAAGGTCGCTGACCGGTTCTTGAGACCAAACAGTAATCGTGTATACTTGAAGTGTCCAATATCTCTTAAAAATGCTTTTTTTATGGTGAAATCCTAAAGCCAAGTCTAAAGTTGTAAAATACTAGACATTTTACCTCTATGTAGAAATTGGTTTTCATCCTGAAAGCGGATCTGAATAAATAATAATGTCGTTCAGGTGTACTGAGAAGATTTCGTTCTGCAGTCCTCATAAAACGTTGTTTATTAATTTGTTGAAGGTCGCTGACCGGTTCTTGAGACCAAACAGTAAGCGTGTATACTTGAAGTGTCCAATATCTGTCAAAAATGCTGTTTTTTCATGGCCGAAGCCTAAGGCCAAGTGTAAAGTTGTAAAATACTGACTTTTTCCTAACTTATCCAAAATATCGCTTATATTTGCTATAGCAAACTTGTCATCTACGGTTTTCTCGTGTATCTTCCTATAGCATATCATTAGTCTCCACTTGGTTCTTCCAGGCGCATTTTGTTTTTTCGATACGACCCAAATTGTTTTCGGCTGAGAATAGCTAAGTCGCGAATGTTGCCTACCATTTTCGGAGCGTATGTCCATTGGTATTGGTTTTGGTTGCGGTAAATTTCTGAGTTTGAATATACATATTTATTTATATTTTGTCTCTGTTGATTTCCAAATTGTTAAGAAAAATTTTGTGCATTTTCTGGGACTGGGGGACTGTGGAGAATGTCGTTGTTGGTTTCCAAATTCAATAAAGCGTGCTTTTGTGGTGGAAATCTTAAATATCCAAACTTTGGAAATTGTGGAAATGTTCTGGCTATAGGCTTCGCTATCGCTAACTGGCATGGTGAAAGGTCCTCTAGTAAATTGCTGCTTTTAAAAATTATTACTACTTTCCTGTGTTAATTTCTGGGCTTTTATAGTTGAAGAAAATCTCTTCTATGTAGAATTGTTCAGGTAATTTATGTTTTCGTCAACTAGTACAAATTTAATGCCTTTTCTACGATATCAGTTAAGTAATCTTTTAAAGTAAGTTGATCGTAAAGTTGTAGCGTCGTTAGTATTGATCCGTAATTGCAAAAACAGTAATCCACAAATATCATTCTTTATTTTTTCTACTTCGTACTCAGCCAACAGCTGTTAGGTCAATTATAGGCGTCGCTGTACATTTATGGGGACTTCCAACCCTACTAACGACTGCCATGATGTATTATGACATCCGGGACTAACTATTTCCGTGGCAGCCCTACCACGAGGCGCCGAAAGAAGCAGCCGTGAACTCCCATCAGTAGAAGGAGGGCGGTTATCCCCTCCACTTTTTATTTGATTCGCGAATTCGCGGTTTAATTCGCGGATTTATTCGCGGATTTCGCGGTTTTAATTTGCGGATTGACCCAATTAATTTCGCGGTTTGATCTAATTAATTTCGCGGTTTGATCTAATTAATTTTCACATGTGCTACTGATTAAATTACGCATTAGCTTCCGATTAGATTACGCGCGCATGAATGGATTAACGAGATTTCCATTGTCCCTACCTACTATATTTTTTTTCTAAGTTTAATTTTTTGAATTTAAACTTCCCGGGGTGTCGGCCATCTTTGTTTTCTGCGTGCGCACTTCTCGCGCCTGCCGTTTTTTCTAAGTTCCCATTTTTTTATTTAAGCTTCCCGGGGTGTCGGCCATCTTTGTTTTCGCGCGAATATTTGAATTTGAAATTTTTCCGATTTTTTTCTAAGTTCAATTTTTTTAATTTAAACTTCCCGGGTGTCGGCCATGTGGGTTTTCTCGCATTTATTTAATTTAAAAAAGCTTTTTGGGTCGGCCCCAAGTGGGAATTGAACCAGCGACCACAGTATTACGAGTCTAAGGGCTAACCACCTGAGCTACCCAGACAGAGTACCTAAATGCGATTAAAACTTCAACAGTTGCGTGCGGTTCGACGTCGAGCTCCCTTGTTGTAAACAAACTACTTTTTGAGAAATATGATTTATAAGAATGGAATTGCATAGCCTGTGGTGTTAAATGAATGTAGTAATTTTAAAAAACTGCTTTTGCAATTGGGTTGCCAGAATTAATTCTTTTTATCTTTATAATTGAGTGACGCGCATGAATAGATTAACGAGATCCTCATTGTCCCAACAGAGATTCGCCTTGTCCCAACCTACTATATAGATGGAAATTTTCGGTCGGTCGGCGATAAGAGGTAAAGGCAGATCGTAAATATAAAACGAGTTACAAATTTGATTTTTAATATATTCCTGAAATACTAAGTATGAAAAGGTCTCATATAATATTATTAAATTATTTATAAAACCGAGGCTATTATTTATTTTTCATGTTTGAAATGCTAGAATATGATTAATTTTATGCTGCTATCCGTAATTACAAAAGACATTATAGCCCTAAGGAGGGTTTTCTATTTATCATCCTCAAATGGCCTAACAGGTCGTTGCCTGTCGGCGTTCAGCTCTTTGTTCGTTTAAACATTCTTGGAGACGATTTTGCATTGTGCGTCACGGAATACGATAACATGAACAAGAAGATAATACGTACTGCTTGAGTAAGAAAGAGATAAACATAAAAACTCGTCGTCGGTATTCATATTTGTTGTAAGAGGGCAACTGTCGGAATCCACAAGTTGAACGTATCGTTATAATTTCCTCTATTTCGTACTACCAAATTTCATAAAAGTATAAAAACTGCATCTTGTTTTCCAACAAATCGGTGCAGGTTTGATGGAACGACGGTCTTTTTAATTTGTAACACCGAGATTGACATGTTTGGTTTTATTTTATAAGTAAGAGTCTGAAATTGTGTCATTATAGCGATCAAAACTGTATTTTAGTTTTAAAAATTTCAGTATAAATGCAAACGGACGAAAATAAAAACGCAATTGACCACAAATTAACATAAATTTGAATAAAAACAGACAATTTCGTTGACAAAATGTTCTCACACCTTCATTTCACTTAAAATTTTACAAAAACTGACATCATATCACTTGAAATTATACAAAAACGATATTTTTATTCAATAAGCAATAAAAAAATACGTCATCCCACATCATTTCACTTAAAAAATTTTCACATTTCGTCTTACAAAACGATTTATAACGAAAATGATGTAAAAACAGTTTTAAGAGTTATTTCTAAGCATAATTTTGCAAATGTTTTACATTTTTTTCTCTAACTTGTTGCAATTTTAATAAGCTTCGAATAAAAAACAGCAATTTCATTGAAAAATATTCTACTACAGTCATTTCGAAAAGCAAAATTTCAGCTAAGTTGACTCGTTGTGCCTTTTTATTACAGATTGATCGATATAATGTCACAATTTCGCCCTTTTAGTACAAAATTTCTTGTACTTTTGATAAAAATATATGTATGTTGACCGCAAATTAACATAAATTTGAATAAAAACAGGCTATTTTGTTGAAAAATCTTCTACCACTTACATTTCGATAAACAAAACTTCAGTTATGTGGGCTCTTTGTGCATTTTATTACAAAAATTCTTGTACAATTGACTAAATATGCATGTGATGACGACAAATTAACTCAAAATTGAACAAAAATCACGCAATCACACATCATCTCACATAAATTTTCACAAAAATCGACATCATATCACATAAATTATACAAAAACTGTCATCATGTCACTTGAAATTATACAAAAAACGAAATTTTTATTCAACACACGATGAAAATTGAACAAAAATCACGCAATCACACATCATCTCACATAAATTTTCACAAAAATCGACGTCATGTCACATAAATCTGAAAAAAATCTTATAGTAGGTAGGGACAATATAAATCTCGTTAATCCATTCATGCGCGCGTAATTTAATTGGAAGCTAATGCGTAATTTAATCAGTACCACATGTAAAAATTAATTAGATCAAACCGCGAAATTAATTGGGTCAATCCGCGAATTAAAACCGCGAAATCCGCGAATTAAACCGCGAATCCGCGAATCAAATAAAAAGTGGAGGGGATAACCGCCCTCCTTCTACTCCCATCCAAGTTCTGACCAGAAAGAACGTTGCTTAGCTCTACTGATCGTACGTGGAAGCCTGTTCAAGCTACACCACTCGGGACCATGACCGCAGTTACAACATTGTTACGGATTTTCGTTTGCTTGTCTAAGCAACATGAGATCACGTAGTAAAGACTTTTCGTTTCTTTGGTGCAAAAAAGATTTTTGAAGTATGTCTTTTTAATTGTTCCAACAGTTGACTTCTCTGTCATTGGTAATTATGCCTGCATCGTCAATTAATTTGCTTTTAATCGACGAGAGTGGTTAATAAAAGGATTTAGTAAATTGATGTATTATGAATTCGCTAGCGCTAATAAATTCGGAATATGCAAATATTCGACCTGAAATGGAGCATTATTCCTAGAATGTAAAGACTGAGAGCTTTATTGATTTATATTTAAATTAGATATATTTTCAACAGGGGTTTCAATTGACATTCAGGGTCATTAATAATATGGAAGGTAAATAAAAGAGTAACGAACTAATAAAAAGCGTAGAAACCCACTTTGATTCTTTGCGGCGCTATTCTATCTTGAGATCTTCTTATGAATGCGACGTTCGTAACCTAGGTGGTACAATAGGTCCAGCGATTTCGGTCGGATCCCCTAGATGCCTAGATTCTAGATTTGGTGAGGTATATCTTCGTCTCGCATGCTTGTGTTGTCCGATTTTTGTGCACCCCGAACGTTTTTCGATTAGGAATTGCATCGTTCGCACGAACGACAAATCGATTTAGTACTTGCCTGATCGTAACCCTACCGACGGCGCCAGTTAAATCTTAAAGTGCCACAATTTGATAAAAAACTTTCTCTTATTTCAACACTGAGCAGTTATACGTATGTCCTTACATAAAGCGTGCTGTATAATAACTAACTTAATTCTAATTTCAATCTCTCTACAAACAAGCAATTCAATAATATAAAGAAATGAGCAAATGGCACCTCGGAAGAATTATCCAAGTGTGCCTTATCTGTTTCACGTAACACACGTTAGTAAAGTGTTTTTGGCGTTTTTGCTATTTGTTGAAAAAGAGCCGCACTCATACTCATATAAAAAGCTCCACTTTAAAAAGTTGTTACATACACTACTAATAGATGCAATGTTTTACAGGAGTTTCCAGGAGTAACTCATCATGGTAGCGCATACTCATACAAGACAAATCTTATGACATTATATGCAATACGCGGAGCCAGTTCAAAAGCACAGGATATGTGGATGGCTTGTAATATGGAACGGCTTGGCAGGTTTGATGATATTGTTATCGGAACACGAGATAAAGACTCAGAGATACAAACCGTGTTCCTTGTGCAGTGCAAGTCTTCTCTCAATTCAACGCCCATACATGCTAGCGACTTTTATGTACTTAAAAATACTGGTTTTAATATGAAAAGATACAGGCATGATTTCAGAGAAATAACAACGAATTGCAATTCTGATGCTCCACTTATATCCATTTACAGCAAAATACAAGGATGCGAATTATGGTGCATTCTATTTACAAACAAAGTGCTTGATGAAAATTGTCTGTCTATGTTAGAAGAATCAAGTTGCAATTTTATAAATACTGTTGGACGTGTCTTCAAGTTTAAATTAGGAAGTGTAAACAGAATTAATATGAATGACGGTAATGATGAATTTCTTAAATCACTTTTTATTATTCTCAAGCCAAAGTCACAACAGGGAAATGCACTCCTTTATAAGCAATGAACTATTAAAGCTATTGCATCCTATTGAAATTTCTCGGCATGCCCTATATGATTTAGTAAAGGTCTTCACTTCGTTTATTATGGAATGGTCACAAGGCGAATTGGGAGGAAACTATGTGCTTACCAAAACACATACAATTGTAAAATTAACTGAACTGTTATTGGAAAGATACATGAGCCAATTCTATACCTCTGAATTAATTACTGCCAACAGTAAATGTGGGAATAATTTCGAAGAATGGCACTTTTTAGTTAAACATAAAAATATTATCGATTTTTTTGTCAGCTACGAAGAAAACGATGGAGGTGTAGATTTACTGCACAGCTACTTTAATTGGTTGCTACGGGAATATAAGGTATACCACAAAAATCATGTTACAAACGACTGGGAGAAGAAATTTTCTTCTAAAGGTAAAAAGAAGTTTCTTAAAGCTGTGGAAACGCCTATTAGCGATGAAATGCATAGAACACTTGGTAGTGACCCTGATATTACCTTATATCGTGTTTATAAGGTGCTATGGAAAGTTAAAAAGATTCCCGTGTTATTGGTAGTAAATACAAGAAAAGACTACGAGACTGTAATGCATATACTAAGTTTATCTGAATATACACTTAAATGCATCATACTGAACAAATCCAACTGCCAGGTTATACCAAGATTGAAAATTTCACATTCTTTCAGTAATTTAGCTGACTTGGAGATGAATGCTTATGAATTAGTCCTTGAAAAGATAGTAGAATTGCAAGGAAGACCTATACAATTGAAACACTTATTTAAAAACCAAAGTCGTTTCACTTAAGCATATGCTTCCTTACACCTGCACTAATACGCCTCATATCAATGCACACGGCGCCCTTGGACATTTCCAAAATCAAATCAATATCATTAGCGCTGCTCCAGGAATGGGAAAATCAGTATTTATGAATTATATTGCTCAAACGACACCAACAGATATGTGGATCCTTCTGGTGAATTTAAATCAACATCTCGACTACTATGGAAGTAAACAGTTTAAGTCGGCTACTGCAGATCCTATAAAACATCTACATTATTTTAATCAAGTTGCTTTAGAAAATGAACAAATGAATAGTCCTGTCAGTATAGAGGCTTTTACTGAATTTTTAAACTTGAATTCGGTTGTAATATTTTTGGATGGATTTGATGAGATACCACAGTATTACAGAGAAAGTGTAACTGACATGACTAAATCTTTTCTAGCAGAGGGATATAGAATCTGGTTGTCAACTCGCCCCGCTTTGCAATCATTTTTAGAACAAGAATTTGACACCTTTGCGATGAGTTTGAATCCGTTTAGTTATGCAGAGCAACTAAGTTTTCTTATCCAATATTTTTCAACCGTTACAGTCACTGAAACAGAAGTGAAGGAAATCACACAGGAATTTGCAGAACAATTGCTTCAGTTAGCACAACAAAATTTAAACGATTGGGAACAGGAATTTACAGCAGTGCCTCTGCATATAAGGCTCTTGGTCGAAAGTTTCGAAGACGACTATAGAAATTATCTAAAAACTAAGAAGTTAAATAAAAACTTCGATTTGCTAAATTTATATGAAAATTTCACTCTGAAGAAGATTACTATCGCTCAAGAAAAATATGGAGCTTATGGAGCTAAAATATCGTTCGATGAATATCATCAGCTATTTTCCCTTCAAGTTTTATTTTCGTTTGAAGATCTGGAGGAGCTGCAAATTGACTCAGAACTAACAAGATTTAAAAATATGGAAAGCGAGGCTGTGGAAATTCTAAGCAAAAGTGGAATAATAGTAAAAAATGAGCTGAGTTTACATTTCTCCCATCGATCGTTCGCAGAGTATTTCGCTGCTAAATGGCTTTCTAGAAATTTCGAAAATTCTAATGTTCGAGAATTAATAAAGAAAACCTTTCAAGCGCAATACAGCGTGACTCGCAAGATTTTTGATCAGTTATTAGCCAAAGATTGTCCGTTACACCTTGCTGTAATAAGTCAACAAATAGACGAGGCACTGGCAATAACTGAACAGAAACCAGAGCTGTTAATCACTCGCGATGCTGGTGGAAGGTTACCCATTCATTTGGCGGCAGCGTGGGGAACCCGACATCCGATGCCACAATGGGGAGAAATGATAAATCCTAATATTCATAAACGTGAAAACATCAGTTCGAATATAAATGTATTTTTGAAGAAAACATGTATTGATGTAAAGGAATTTATGGTATTAGATGATATTTTGGAATTAACGCCATTAAACTATGCTATTATCAGTGATTCTTTAAGCAACCTAGAGGCGATTTTATCAACCATTACTTTTTCTCCCCCTTTCCCAATTAGTAAAAGCAATGTTAAAAATTATATATATTATTGCAGTAGATATGGATATGAATTCCTTATCAAACGAATCTTAGGAGCGTACAGTCTCAACCAGTTGCATTTTTATGTAAATGACCCTTTAGATAAAACATTCAAAAGGACAGCAGTCCACTGGGCGTCTACCATGGGCCACACAAATTTAATGAAGCTGCTTCTGTTGTCCACTGCTGCTAATGATATCACACAAAAACAAGAAACGGGCGCCTTAATTATTTAAATTTTATGTAAAACAGATGTTTTGGAGCAAACAGCACTTCACTTGGCTGTAGAAAACAAACATGCTGCTATGGTGGCCCTACTTCTTTCTAGGGGGGCAAATATAAACGCTAGAAATCAACAAGGTAGAACAGCATTGCATGTGGCAGCCCACAACGGAAACGTTGATATTTTGAATTTGCTTCTCGATAGATCAGACATCAACTCTAAGGACACGAATGGTAACACGGAATTGCATTTGGCTGCTCTACAAGGCTACCAAAATATTGTTTTTATATTGCTTAAAAGAGATAAGAAAATAAACTCGAAAAATGATACTGGAGAAACGCCTTTGCATTTAGCTACCAAAAAAGAACATGTCGATGTCATGCGATTTTTACTTGAACATAATAACAAAATTATAGACGAGTGTGATAATAATTACAACACCGCTCTACATGTAGCTGCTAAATATGGACACTTCAAAGCTGTAGAATTGCTGTTATTATTGGGTGCTGATCAAAACGCTAAAAATGGCAAAAATAGAGTTGCTCTCCATTTAGCAGCGGCGTTTGGACACAAGAACATTGTAGCTCAATTAATTCCAAAGACAGATATTAACATTAGAGATGATGAAGGCAATACGCCACTTCATCTGGCTGCGCTGCATAACCATCAATCGATTGCGTCTGAACTGGTTGATCGTAATGCTAATATAGATGCTCAAAATTACATGAAAAGAACGGCTTTACACGAAACAGCTTTAAACAATAGTAAAACAGTTGCAAGTTTTCTGCTTGAAAGGGGTATTAATTACAACGAAAAAGATGAAAGCAGTAGAACTGCACTTCATTTAGCAGCTTTGCACAACAGTAACAATATATTAGAATTACTTTTGTGGAAGAATATGGAAGCGAACGAAAAGGATATTGATGGAAATACGTGCCTTCATTTAGCAGTGCTTGAAGCGCACAAACAAGTAGTAACATCGCTAGTGAAGAATGATCGAGTTGAAAATAGCAAAGTAATTAATCAAATGAATAATTGTAGTCGAACTGCACTACATTTAGCAGCAGACCTTGGAAATTATGAGATCGCGCAAATACTCCTCCGACATGGAGCAAACACAGAAATGGCAGATAAAGATGGCAATACTGCTGTAGATTTAGCAAATATCAAAAATTATGCTGATATTCTGAGTCTGTTTGATTCAACAGAAACTGAGGTGTTTATATGATTTGTGAATAAGGACGTAATACGTAGAAATAATGTCTTCCTTTATTGTTCTTTATGTAATATTAGTATTTGGTTTCATTTCTATTGTTTATTATAATCTGTAAATAAAAGGTGTACAAATTTTTTTGTATTTTTCTTGTCGCCATGCCATAGCGTCACATGGATAATGAACGAGAATCACATATCGAAACAAATGATTTACACATTATTTACCAAAGGAAGTGTGAACGTCTGTTGATTTAGTTTCACCCGGCTCTTCTGTTCGCATTCGCTGTATGGCTGAACTGTTGGGGTTAATATGACCCCATTTGTTTTATAATTAATAACAAGACAACTAAATAGTAAATTAAATTGCACTTAATAAATAATATTAGTACACACTGTACAACACCGAGGGTTGCAGTTCTGTGAAGTAGGTTTTAGTGCGTTCACGTGCATTTGTTTTGACTGAGTATCAGAGCTGCGTTAATTTAGTATGGCACAGTGGCGTAACTAAGATTTTGCTCTGGGGGGTGTTCTGGGAGAGTGATCATGTGATCAACCCTACAATAAGAATTTAAAAAAAATAAGTGTACCATAAAGTATAGTTGATTTTATTTCTACAGGACTTGCGGTAGGCCTTTATTTAACTTCTTGGCAGTATAGACCACCTAGTTACGTTTAAGAATTTATTTTTTGCTTATTATTTGCTTATTAACAAAAAGAAGTCAGAACTAATTATTTGCTAAATAAATAACAACTTAGCTTTGTAATGCAGCATACCGTACGAATGATGCATTTAATTTAAATAATATCCAGATATCTAATGTATATCATGTGATGTACCAGTTGTATGTTTTAACTAGTGGGGTTGTAAGGGCAACCAGACAGAGGGTTGTTTATATTTAGTAGTACTAAAATAACTTGAATTGATAATCTACGAGAAATAGTCACGTTAAGGGTTAAATTCCCAATAATTGTGAAGCATAATAATAATTGATGATTTGATACGTATTAGCAATATAGGTAGTATTCTCTACGATCAAATTTGACTTTAAGTCACAAATATTATACAAATATAAAATTCAAGACTATTTGATTCCATTTAACGTGGTATATTACTACGAAGCCAGTAAAACCAGTGAGCGCCAGTGTTATGGTATGCTATTGAACTGTCTATCCACATAATAGAGGTTTCAAAGAGCTACAACGAGCTTTGATTTGGCCGGGAACAACCCAGGCAGGTGTTTTCTGACTAGAATTTATCCAGTTAGAAGCTGAGGTAGAGCATTCAGGTACAAGAGAGACAATAAGAAGGTTAGTGCCCATTTCTTACGAAATATTAAGAAGTTATACAGCAAGTTTGGTGCGGCAAATCATTAATATAATTGCGTATTTAGAAATTAATTTAGAATTATTTTTCTAAAATTAATAGTGATTCTAGTACACGACGTTTTTCGACAATTCTATTTTGAAATTTACTTCTTGGAATTAGGTTATTTTTAGAATTGTTATATAAATCAAGTTTGGACATATTTAATATTCGATTAAATTGTTTTTGACAATCTATAATATAATTTTCCTTAATGTGTGTCCGTGTGTCCGTGAGTCCGTGAGTCCGTGGCACGTTCCGGCTTCACAGATGTTTATATTTGTTTAGGTTTTGTTTTTCTTATCTTGGCGCTCGGATCGGAGCTTATCGCGTATCCTATTTCACACGTGCGCGTAGCGCGCCGTTTGCTTGTTTGTATTTTACTTTGTAATGTCAGATCAAACTTCAATGTACTACCATAGCCAACTAATATTTAGGTTAGCTTACGCTAATACAGCACTGCAGAAACTATTTAGCGAGTTTACCATCAAAAACATTGTTATGGTATCTTGGTGACTGTAATTGTTCAGATGAATTAATTAAGCAACGTTTAATGGCTAAAGTCGCCTAATTAACAGTTCCAGCAGAAAGAATTTGCTTCTTAATTATTGACAATATGTCAATTAAGGAGAAAGTGCAGTATAGCAGATCTGAAGATCGCATCTATGGTGTAGATAATACTCAATATACAACCGTTTGCAATAAACCTCAAATAGCAAACAAAATGTGTTGTTATGTTATATGTAAGTACATGGATTGTCAACAAGATACATCATTCCAGCACGATATTTTTTTCATTCTTCTTTGAGAATTAATTACTTTTACTCGTTAACAATGAGAGTACTTAAGTCTTCTGACTGTGGTTTCGTTGTTCTAAGAATTGTTGCAAATAATTTTTAGATTTAGATTTTTTGTGGTGGAATTCTAAAAAACTACATGGAACATCCTTTCCTAAAACCAGTACATGATCTGCAAAATGGACTACCTTTTAAGTAAGCTTGTACGGTACTTAACGAAAAAGAATTTGTATTCATCAGATTTTGAAAAAATTTATATTTTACATGCTGTTCAGATTTTTTCACCCACCGCCACTGCCTCTTTACAGTTTTTAAAAGTAGGACAAATTGAGTTTCAAAATGTCAACAGCATCTACTGTGAAATGTTTAGAAAGCATATACGACTTTTTCCAGATTCATAATGTGTGTAATAGAACAATTTCTGCAAAAATTAGATAGCAGCACTGCACCGTTGGTTCATGTTTCTGACGAAAGACTATTGATTGGACGTAATACTTCAGAACTATATCGATCCTATGCAAAATTCTTCTGCATCTGTTGGTTTGCGAGGTTTATCCAATAAAAGACTCACGTCTTGAAATTGACTGCTAAAAGTACATCATTATACATCACATTTTTACTTCAAGAAGCTGGTTTTTACTATGTATTAACAGGTTCATTTAGTTCGGATGCAGTGGAGGCAATGATTGCACACATGCAATAGAAAGTTGCTTCAAATGGCGCAACAATGCTCGAATTGCTGGGCATGCTCTTCGTCTGCTATTACGCTGTGGTATTATGAAGACTGCCATCCTCAAAAATTGCACATTATAGTAACTTCACTAGTTCTGCAGCATTTCCAACTACATCAAGCGTAACTGAAAACGAAGATGTCGAATTACCTGCACATTTAACAGTTAAAATTCAAGATCGTGCAAACTTAAATTATCCAAATTCCATTTTTGTAGGTTTTACAAACATTTATTTTAAAAACGTTTATAACCTAAAAAATATCTTTAGTAAAGACAACAACCAGAACCAGATTTAGGTGCTCTATTTCACCACCTGATGGCGCCAAAAACAACAATGAAAGTGACACTTATGGAATAGCCGTGATAGCTTTGCCACAGAATAATACAGAATGGCCTGTCGGCTTAAAATTCAGCTAGTTTTTTCTTTGCGCATGCGCGAGTTCTGGTGGTGTGCAGTCAGCTGTTTTCCATATTTTACATGTGTACTTGTGGCTGTCAATGACCACTTATAAGAAGGTTATGTTTTTTTGTGCAAGTGGTTTTAAAATATTAATTTAATATGAGTGCACAGAAAAGATCTTTTGGTGGCACATGATGTACTGTACATTTCCATATAAATTGCATGGACTTTAAACGTACGGATTATTTCTGTTCAGTTTAAAATTTAGGAGCATAATTTTGAATTTACCGCCTCTGCACACCACTAGGATCATGGCGGACAATTTCAAGGTCACAAAAATTGAGTATGCCGACATCAAAAGCGCCGACACAGAGAGGCCATTCTGATTTAGGGTATTATTCTGTGGCTTTGCTATATAAATTTTAGTTAGCCATGGTACTACTAACAAACTGAAGTACCTGAAACGTGTATTTGATTCATAAAGTCAAATAGTTATTATATTTTAAAAGTAATTCAGTATTTAACTGCAAGATAAAGTTGTTAGTTGAAGATTAACCCATTCAGCTGGGATTTATGAGTCCCATTGCTTGTAAAACTGACTAGTCGAGGTTTCAAAAAAATAATCGCATGACATAATTTTAAATGTCAAATTGATTTATGAGATACGTCAATTACTAGTCATTACATTAAGAAGTAGGGTAAGTACATAAGTGGGCTATACCTGATAGTGCTTCTTTTTGATAATTATAAAAAGGATATATTTAATTTGATGTGTAATAGTGCTCCAAAAAGAGAGCTATTACATTTTGACTTACACTTTGGGGTTTGATATTAATTGTAATAACACCACGAGAAAGAGTTATATTACAGCTTGCTTGCAAAACAAAATTCGAAGGTAATGCATGTCCTTGCAATAACTCTATAACCTATGAAAATGTTAAATGATATTTTGACTGTAGATAATTTGTTAAATCACGGCCTACTGCAAGTCTTTTATAAATGAAAGCAACTATACTGTTTATTTATAACCAATAAAATCATCACAATTTCAATACAACTTATAGTAGTAATTCAAGTTTTCTTGGCTTTTTTTTGCTAACTCGTTTATAATTTCATCTACGTTCACCTGCAGTTCTCTGTGAATGGAGAGCATTGCCAATCCATTCAGCCTATATTGCGCTGTTGTATTTCGGAGGTAAGTCTTAATTATTTTTAAGGTGGAGAATGATCTTTCAGCTTTTGCAGTTGACACAGGAATCGTTGCAAGAATTTGCAGCAATTTGAATATGATTGGAAACATGTCCTTATTGCACGTAGCTAGCGCATCCATTGCTGTCTTATATGGAAGATTTTGTACATTTTGGCAATTTGAACTCATCAATCACGTCCGAAGGAGGTTCGTTGAGATCGGATTTTAAAAATGATCGAGTCCGAATCCGAATGTAATAATTGATATTCAATTATTATACCTACCTAAAATGTAATTTTAGATTTTTTTATTTAAGACGAATTTTAGTTATTCCTGAAGCCTCTGGGGGGTGTTCCGACACCCATATCACCCCCCATAGTTACGCCACTGGTATGGCAAGTTACAGTTAGGTGTGAACAAGTTTTAACAAGTAAGTACAATGTCGAGTGGTAGTAAAATTGCTGGAAAATGTTACAAGTTGCCTGAAATTACCTACCTATTTATTGATATTTTCCGACGATACAACTGCTAATGATCAGTTGATAAAATAACATATGGGAGCATATTGATACCAACAGTAGAGCAAGATTACAAAATCATTTACATTGGTGTAGTAAAATAGTTGGTGATCTTAGTAGCTTGCTTGTCTATTTTGTAGGATAACTTTAGTCATACGAGTAGAACGTGGTATTCAACATGGGGATCACGAAATGCAGTCAAAGAAACCCCAAAATGGCGGTCAGATTGTTTCATAAATTACTTCGTTTAACAGAATGTGGAATACATTAGATACGACTTTTTGGAATTTTTTTCGTTATTTTTACGGATACAACCAGAAACACAGCAGGAAACCATTATTTTAGGTTGGGCTTTAAGAATTTTCTTAAGTATTTAATAATGCAACCACAACTTCTAACAATGCAACTCAAATATTCAACTTGTAAAAATGACATTACTTATATTCCGACAGAAATAATTCACTGAACGATGCCATTTCTGAAACAATGGCCGCCATTGCGGTACTTTGGAAACCAAGGGTTTCCTCGGCTGCTGTAGGATCTCGTAAACAGTAAGAAATAAAAATTCAGCTAAATTAGATAAAATGTTCGACATCCGAAATGCTGCTGCTATTCACATTTAATTGCCAATCTGAACTCAAATGTTTTATGTCTTTAAAATTTCAAGATATTTACATTTACATGTTTCTAAATAAATGTCAAATATGGTCAAGTCGTCAATAGATGGGGCGATACAGTTTTACTGCTGTTGTGCAATTCACATATACCAAAAACCAACAATAAAGAAATAAATAATTAATGCTAGCATTAAATAGGTAGGTAGTTGAAAAATTAAGAAAACATACAAATACCTTAATTAATTAAAACTTCCGAAATCCTTTTGTACTTATGCTTTTTTGTTTTGATAAATGCCTGATAAATGCTTTTCCACGGTCTACTATGCACACATATTTTTAAGTTGTAGCTTTGCCATTTGTAACAACTAATTTGACGTTCATTTAAAAAAACGTCAACTTAATATAAATATCTAGAAACTTTAAGAGCTTGTAGAACATTCAAGTTCAGATTCGAACTCTGCGTATATCAACTTTATCTATTCTATCATCTCCAAGTCCAATTTCTAGGATAATCACACAATTTTTGCTTAGATTTACCGCTGAATTAGATTCAAATTTAACAAATTCTAACAAAAATTGCAATTTACAAATCGCCAGTGCACATACTTAGCTTAAAAGGAGTCTTGAAATATTCAGTGCACGTGGTACGTTTTGCAAGAATATTGCCCTGCGTACTATTTCCCGTAAAAAGGAAGCTTTTGTAACGTTATAGCAGCGCTAATAAGTACAGAAATCTTGCACTTGTGCAAACTATTACATATAATCTCATAAGAGCATTAATTCTTTCGGGATATGAATTAATGCTCGAATTCAGATTCGGTAAGAAAATCGTAACGACACAAACCCTAAAATAAAGTAATGTCTACCTACAAAAAATTTCCAAGAAATTTTGTTGTTGTCTTGGTTACGGCTCGTGAACTAATTTTTCTATTGGTCATTAATGAGCGTCATACGATTTCCACTGAAATTGCACTAGTGCAAAATTATCACCTGAATTGAATTATGATTTCAGAGGCTTTCATAGCCATTGTCATTAAGTAACAAACGACTTCTGGGATTGGACCGTGTCATTATTGAGGTGGAAGAACTCAACATTTTGCCCACTTTTGTAAGAGGCTTCATCAGGAGGAAAAACAAAAGAGCACGGTCGCTCAACGTGTAAACCACGCCAGAGGCGAAACTCTTCTCGCTTCGCGTTAAAGCATAAAATATATCACTCTACGGGTTATTATTTTAAGTTTTTCTATTTGATGTCCTCTAGCTACCTTTAAATTGAATTACCATATTTATTAATTGCCCTATATTCATGGAATTTAAATAGACTAGAATTTTCTGTTGGATCTGATATAGCCAAGTGAATTAATATCTCATGAACGGTAGAATTACATTATTTCTAATAATTTGGAAGGTGTAATCATATCATATATTCTTGTATAAACTTTCAGGTAGCTCAATTTTTTGTCTATATACGCACTTGAATAGTTTGAAAAACAGTATTCCATTCCGTAACTTTTATAAAAGCCTAATGCAATTTTCCTAAAACTGCAAAACTCCTGCGAACTTGCTCAAAATTTCCAGTCGAAAAGTTGCTATAAACTAGTACAAAATTTATTGCAAAAGCAATAAAGTATTGTAGCAAATGTACTGAATATTTTCCGCAAACTTGCTGAACATTATATATTTCAAATGCTATCCAAGAAATGGAAAAGCAAACGGTGAAAATGTAAAAGATGATAGACAATATAAAACAACAACTAATTAATATGAGAGGAAAAATATCACCATTATAGAATATAGATAATACAGAGAAAGAATGAAAGCACGCAACTATAGAAAATATGAAAACTAAAGAATAATACTGCTACGATATTGCACTCCAGTATTACACTATGATGTTGCTTAGTTTTAGTTTGTACTAATTGCATAATTTCAGATGCTAAGATTAGCATATTTAATTATTAAATACTTTATTGTAATTGATATAGCGTTATTAAGTCTGTAATTTAGGTGGAGTTGGTTGACGATAACTCAAGATAAGGTCCCGATTATAAATCAGTATTTAAGAATCCAGTATATGAACTATTACTGGGATCAAATAAGATGATTTTACATTTAATAAAAAAGATTCAATGTAAAGAATGGGAAAACTACAATGAAGTTTGAAACAGAGCTGTGCAGCAATTAATTATCTTGTAATCAAATTACTAATTAAATTCATTTTTGTTGATTAGTTTTAGAATTGAATTGCTTTTAAAAATACGGTAATTGTAATTGGTAATTGCAATTCTTGCGAAAAGTACTTGACAATTACTTTTTGAAAGAACTTAATTACTACTACTAATTAAATTACTCTAAAGTATTTAAATAACTTTGCATGTATTTGAATGAATCTGGTAATTCAATGACTTTCTTGGGCAATAATTAGTAACTGTTGATTAATAACTTTTTAAAAAGTAATTTGCCCGGCTGTGTGGTGAAAATCAACCGTCATGTACTACTTGTAAGTTACCATTAACAGTACATCACATTTTAACGGAATGCGTTAGATACACAGCAGCTCGTACCTTTCGAGAAGAGACATAGTTAAAAGAATTGAGGCAAAGCACAATTTTGGAATTCATAAAACAAGCTGGACTGATGGAACAGATCTAATCCAAAAGAATTAAATTATCCATTTACTAACGGCTAATAGCCTCAGCCGCTGATGCAAAAAAAAATTAATTTATTAGGAAATGTCAAATAAATTATAATTAGTTAAATATTGTAAATCTAGTACGTGATAGACATAAAATAGTGAACATAGCATGTTACAGAGAATAATAAAAAATCAACAAAAAAATTTGTAAAAATATTTTGTATAGTTTTGTACTAGAACAAATTAATAATTTTCCATACAATAATAATAAATTAATTGAATAAAAGTAATAAATGGTGTGTAAACGTATAAGTTTTACACGTAAAGTAAAAGGCCAAGGCAAGGTTTTGATCGTAAGTGTGGTATTTGGATTCTAGAGGTGTTTGCCTATATAAATAATAAAATATTGGTACAAGAAGAAGTCCAGGTGCAGGTCGTTGCAGTGTGGGGCCTATCAACAACATCCATAGGTGGATACCTTTGGAAGCAGCGACATTGAGGGGTGCTGGGGCTGCGTAGGTCTGCAGTGAGCTAAGTGCATCACTCCAGGTAACGAAGACAGATTGCTGTTTGGGGTTGGAGTGCAGCTGCGGAAGATGTCAGTAGGGCACAATAGCTGATACGAGGTCCGAGGTCTAGAGATAAGGCCTGTACTGCAGGTATGCCCAACTACTGGAGTTTGAAACATTGGTATGAAGTAATTGAACGGAACCACGCAGGTATCTGTTTATTAAACATAAAAAGATTAATTGATAAACTAATAAACAGTCAAGAAAGAGAACTTACCTATTTAAACAATATGGCAGCTGTTAGTTACTGTAAAAATAATATCTTGGTATGTTTGAGGTTAGGATTACTTGAATATAAAAGTAACTTTATTTTGGGTTGTCATATAATACAATTGTTATTAAACCTAATAGCATTGCATACAACATTAATTGGATGTAATTAAAAACAATGCAATACAATGAACCTACTCTGAATTGGAGTCAACTGTTCTGCTAGAGCTAGTCAGTTAAATTTGATACTTAGTTTAATGATTGAACAAAAGGGCACAATATTAAAAGTAAAAAGGCGAAACATCAACAATGTTAACATATGATTACATTGTTTATGGTGCATGTTAAGACGTGCAGTTGAAAGTTCCCAACCGCCCTTATCCAAATAGCTATCGGTGCAACATATGCTAAAAGTGGACGTTTATGCACGAGACCTGAAAATTATGTCTCGTGCATACACACTTTTAGCACGAGTTTGCACACAATATTTTTTCTATAACCTTAAATTTACTGTTATTAATCCATAAATGTCGATTTAACAAAGGTTTGCTTTTATGGCAGTTAAAATTTGTTAAGTCATTTTGCTGTTTTAGATGCTTAATTGCATTTCACGCCTTTAGGGCAATTTGTTGCTATGTTAAAACCATTTTCAATCTTTGCGCACAAGTACAATCTCATCTTCCGCACATTTGTGTTAGGTCATTTTGGTATTTTAAATAGCCACCTAGGCTTTAGGGCAGCGTGCCCGTATGCTAAACCCTTTTAGTTCTTTATTTGGCTCCATCGCCTAATTCCAGAATCATGATTTCGCACATATTTGACCCCAAACGCAGCATTTCTCGTCGGTTGGAGCTCCCCTCTGATGGCGCTGTGGCAGCCGAGCGTATCGCCCGCAAGAATTCCGAATCGTCTAGGAAGCACGCCGTTGAGGCGTGATACCATTGGTGCCGGCATTAATTTGTTTCATTTTATCGCCCCGCGATTGGCTGCCGAGGTTTAGTCACGTGGGGACGCGACCAAGGTGACCTATGCCAGCGCTTCCCTCTGGGCATTCAGCCGAGAGCCGTCGATCGAGTAAGAGGTCGGATAGTGTGTTCGTTCGTGCGGCGCTCCCGCCCTTGGCGGGGGCGTCAGTCTTTTTCCCGGCGAGTGCTGCTTCAGCAATTATGTGACAAACGTTTTCGCCTCTGGGCAGTTAACCGCAGTCCGTTGCAGAGAACGCTCGTGTGGTGGTTGTGAGTCTGAGTTTCGAATTGTCTTCGGCGTAGCGTGGGTGTTTTTGAGCCCAGTTCCTGCTTCCGTGAGTAAGGGGTCGTGCCCCCTTCATCTCGACCTACGAGGATCTGTCCCGCAGAACGAAAGTGGCCCATTTTTCGTCGTCCTGTCGTAAGCGTCCTGACGCGCTTCACGTCGCCATTGTGGCGGATGTGCACTCATCCCTATAGCCGTCGAACATCGAAGGTACCTGCCACCTAAGACTGCAGCCTGTCGCAACTCGACTGTACCAGGCTCCCTAACCGCCTACATTAATATTAAGGTATGTGTCTTTGAACTGATTACCGCTGTGAACGCGATCGAGCCGTCACATCTCTGGTGCCTACAGGCACTGTCGTCATATTTGTCCATGTCGCGAGTGCTAATTTGATCTTTGCTGTTCGCTGCATAAGGCTTCGCGCCAGCGTATTTGTGCATTCATTCAGACTTGCAGACTGTCCATGTTGCGAGAGCTAATTTGTTCATTACTGTTCAACATCTGTCGCTAGGTTTAGAGCGCGCGCGCCAGCTGGTGTCCTTAGTTATAATCTAGTTATAGATATAGGGCGACGCACTCTGCTGCCCCATTGTATCCTGTTAGTCAATACATGATTTGTTAGCTAAGGGAACTATTGTTTTGTTTCGACCTGTGCATGTTCTGTTACAGATAAACGCCCCCTTCATTGTACTGATTATTGTGCGACGGAACGAGGGAGCTTTGAACGTACAGGTGGGTGAGACACCTGCGTAGTCGCGGTCGGATTGACACCTAATTACAATCCTTGCTTAAGGCAATCCCGAAATTGTTATTTGACCTTGCAATTCTTGAGTAATCCTATCGGCGGAGTATTTTGCGTGCTTCGCTCCCGTCTAACCGTCCAGGCCCGGTTAGCCGGGTTAAGACAGGCTTGGTGGCGCCCTCATGATTTCGACATACCCTATATATATATTATGCCGCAACACGCTTGCCCAGAACGTATCGTGTGACTCACGCCCGACTCCCTGAGCGTTCCAGCCGTGGCCTATTAGCCTATTTCGAACCGATTTCAGGGCAAGTGTGCCAGTTTTTCAGGACTGATTCCGTGGTGCGATGCTCACCTTGGGTGGGTGTCGTAAAGTTCTTTTAATACCGTAACAGGCTAATTTTGGCAATCCCAACGTGTGGGCCTGTTTTTTTCTGATATTCGTCTTCTCGTTAAGCCCCTTCGTTGTGCGTCTTAATTTTGGCGCCCGCCTCTGGGGCATTTTAGGCATTGTAGCCTTGTTGTGTCATTTATATTGTTGTCACAAATGTTTTTTTTTCGTCATTTCGAAGTGGTATGGACTGGTAAACCGTTTTTTTTTCTTAGTAGAATATTTTACCGAGCTTCTTTTCTTGTTTTCTATTTGTCTTTTCCTGTTTTTTTCTGTTTTCTATATGTCTTTTCTTGTTTTTTCCTGTTCTTAGTTTATTTTCATTAGTTTTCTTGACCGTGTATATGTTTTTCTTAGTTGTCATTTGTCTTTACGTGTCTTTTCTTGTTTTCTATATGTTTTTTCTTGTATTTTCTTATTTTCTATTTGTAGTTTTGTGTTTTCTTGTTGTTTATCGCCTTTTTGAGTTTTCTTTTTGTATTTTTCCATGTCTTTTCATATTTTGAGTATCTTTTCCGTCATTTTTACCGTCGTTTCTTGTTTTTCTTAGCCAGTTCATACTACCGAGATCTCTCGTTGCATTTAGTGCAGATTTTATCCCGTATTAGTCGGATTTAGTACCAGATGTTGTTGAGTGAAGGTACCGACCTTGTTTTTTTTAAGTCTTTTCGAAGGCTTAGTTGGGAGTTTCGATTCTCTGTCGTTTATTGTTTAGCCTTGGGCTAAGTTGACACTTTTGTTGTACCGAACTGACGTTTATCGATTTTGACGTTCACGTTAGCGAGGTTTATCGATTTTGACGTTGATGATTACCGATTTTAATAAAATTTTTTTTGCTATCGTTTGGTGTTGTGCCGCGTTGATTTTTGGTGAGCAGGTTGGAATTCATTTTCAGCTTCATCACTGCGTTTTGGTTTGTTGATCAGTTGTGGATTGTTGTTGGTGTGCTTGGGGAGATTCGCTCGTGCGGTTATTACGTCCCTCAGGCCATCTTCTTAGTTGGTTTGGTGTAGTTATTTTCGTTGGCCTTTATCTCATACTCATTATTATCATGTACCGCCCAACCTGGTTTACCGACTTCTTCGTGGACACCCCTAACAGTCATAGTAGTGTTTTGTACACTTTCCGTTAGCATTTAACGAGTCTTTACCGCTGGTCGGAATGCTTCGTACTTGTTGACGTTTTGTTGTCATTTACCGTACCCTTTTTGTCTGATGACGTCATGTTGTCAAGTATCGTGTTCTTTGTGAACAGTTTCGTTGAAGCTTTTGAGCTTTGTGTGACACCAGGGCCCGGTTGTTCGCATAAGGTTTCTTAAGTGTATAGTGTTTGAGTGTTCAACAGATTTTTGAGTTTTTCTATGTAGTGATGCCCTGTTGTTTTCGTGGCCTAGCGCTCTTTTACCGTACCGTTGGCCGTCGCCATTTTCAACCACCTATGTGGGATTACATAAAGAGAGCGTGTTTCTGGTCATTTTGTTTCGTGCGGACCCCGTCGTAAGGTAGTCCCTTTGGGCCGCATGGAGTTCTGAAAAGGATTTATTGGGCATGCGTCATCGGACGCCTACACCCTTGGAGACTTGGTTCTTCCGGATTTTCTTTTGGTGTTCGGTGTTGGAGTCACTTTCGAGCTCGCGCTTTGCGGTTTAATAGTCGACTTGGCTCCGGCATCGGCATTGATTGAGGATTTCGGTGGACTGAGTTTTTCCTATTACTGATTATGACTATTTTTGACAGTTTCTGTCACAACCATTTCCCTTTTTTTTGGTGGTTCATCCTCTTCTCTTGGGTACTCATACCAGTTGTGGGATCCACACAATGCGCCGATCTCGTGACGCGCAGCGTGCCCTCTTCAGGTAACCCTTGGGTGGGACTTTGGACTTCCATTTCTATACCCCCCTCCCTGTGTTCTTTTGGAACGGTTGGTCGGAAGTGTCCACAGGTGTAAGACTTATTTGTACCCCATTTCGACCCATATTTTACCCGATTTCTACCCAAACAATTTACGTATTTTCTACTGGCGTATCCAGTCTTTCTTCTTCTTCTTCTCTCTTCCCACCTTTGCACCCTATCTGGTGGCCAGTGTGCGTAATCCTTTTGGGGGTGCACTCTATCGTATCGAATGTTTTTTTTTGTTCTGTTCGTTTTTCGTTGTTGCGTTTTCGTTTGAGTTCTCGTTACGTTGTCGCAAAATGCCTCGTTGTTTTATAAGAGACTTCGGGAAACTCTCTTTCAAGTAAGGGGAGTGTTAAGTCATTTTGCTGTTTTAGATGCTTAATTGCATTTCACGCCTTTAGGGCAATTTGTTGCTATGTTAAAACCATTTTCAATCTTTGCGCACAAGTACAATCTCATCTTCCGCACATTTGTGTTAGGTCATTTTGGTATTTTAAATAGCCACCTAGGCTTTAGGGCAGCGTGCCCGTATGCTAAACCCTTTTAGTTCTTTATTTGGCTCCATCGCCTAATTCCGGAATCATGATTTCGCACATATTTGACCCCAAACGCAGCATTTCTCGTCGGTTGGAGCTCCCCTCTGATGGCGCTGTGGCAGCCGAGCGTATCGCCCGCAAGAATTCCGAATCGTCTAGGAAGCACGCCGTTGAGGCGTGATACCATTGGTGCCGGCATTAATTTGTTTCATTTTATCGCCCCGCGATTGGCTGCCGAGGTTTAGTCACGTGGGGACGCGACCAAGGTGACCTATGCCAGCGCTTCCCTCTGGGCATTCAGCCGAGAGCCGTCGATCGAGTAAGAGGTCGGATAGTGTGTTCGTTCGTGCGGCGCTCCCGCCCTTGGCGGGGGCGTCAGCCTTTTTCCCGGCGAGTGCTGCTTCAGCAATTATGTGACAAACGTTTTCGCCTCTGGGCAGTTAACCGCAGTCCGTTGCAGAGAACGCTCGTGTGGTGGTTGTGAGTCTGAGTTTCGAATTGTCTTCGGCGTAGCGTGGGTGTTTTTGAGCCCAGTTCCTGCTTCCGTGAGTAAGGGGTCGTGCCCCCTTCATCTCGACCTACGAGGATCTGCCCCGCAGAACGAAAGTGGCCCATTTTTCGTCGTCCTGTCGTAAGCGTCCTGACGCGCTTCACGTCGCCATTGTGGCGGATGTGCACTCATCCCTATAGCCGTCGAACATCGAAGGTACCTGCCACCTAAGACTGCAGCCTGTCGCAACTCGACTGTACCAGGCTCCCTAACCGCCTACATTAATATTAAGGTATGTGTCTTTGAACTGATTACCGCTGTGAACGCGAGCGAGCCGTCACATCTCTGGTGCCTACAGGCACTGTCGTCATATTTGTTCATGTCGCGAGTGCTAATTTGATCTTTGCTGTTCGCTGCATAAGGCTTCGCGCCAGCGTATTTGTGCATTCATTCAGACTTGCAGACTGTCCATGTTGCGAGAGCTAATTTGTTCATTACTGTTCAACATCTGTCGCTAGGTTTAGAGCGCGCGCGCCAGCTGGTGTCCTTAGTTATAATCTAGTTATAGATATAGGGCGACGCACTCTGCTGCCCCATTGTAACCCGTTAGTCAATACATGATTTGTTAGCTAAGGGAACTATTGTTTTGTTTCGACTTGTGCATGTTCTGTTACAGATAAACGCCCCCTTCATTGTACTGATTATTGTGCGACGGAACGAGGGAGCTTTGAACGTACAGGTGGGTGAGACAGCTGCGTAGTCGCGGTCGGATTGACACCTAATTACAATCCTTGCTTAAGGCAATCCCGAAATTGTTATTTGACCTTGCAATTCTTGAGTAATCCTATCGGCGGAGTATTTTGCGTGCTTCGCTCCCGTCTAACCGTCCAGGCCCGGTTAGCCGGGTTAAGACAGGCTTGGTGGCGCCCTCATGATTTCGACATACCCTATATATATATTATGCCGCAACACGCTTGCCCAGAACGTATCGTGTGACTCACGCCCGACTCCCTGAGCGTTCCAGCCGTGGCCTATTAGCCTATTTCGAACCGATTTCAGGGCAAGTGTGCCAGTTTTTCAGGACTGATTCCGTGGTGCGATGCTCACCTTGGGTGGGTGTCGTAAAGTTCTTTTAATACCGTAACAGGCTAATTTTGGCAATCCCAACGTGTGGGCCTGTTTTTTTCTGATATTCGTCTTCTCGTTAAGCCCCTTCGTTGTGCGTCTTAATTTTGGCGCCCGCCTCTGGGGCATTTTAGGCATTGTAGCCTTGTTGTGTCATTTATATTGTTGTCACAAATGTTTTTTTTTTCGTCATTTCGAAGTGGTATGGACTGGTAAACCGTTTTTTTTTTTTTTAGTAGAATATTTTACCGAGCTTCTTTTCTTGTTTTCTATTTGTCTTTTCCTGTTTTTTCTGTTTTCTATATGTCTTTTCTTGTCTTTTACTGTTCTTAGTTTATTTTCATTAGTTTTCTTGACCGTGTATATGTTTTTTCTTAGTTGTCATTTGTCTTTACGTGTCTTTTCTTGTTTTCTATATGTTTTTTCTTGTATTTTCTTATTTTCTATTTGTAGTTTTGTGTTTTCTTGTTGTTTATCGCCTTTTTGAGTTTTCTTTTTGTATTTTTCCATGTCTTTTCATATTTTGAGTATCTTTTCCGTCATTTTTACCGTCGTTTCTTGTTTTTCTTAGCCAGTTCATACTACCGAGATCTCTCGTTGCATTTAGTGCAGATTTTATCCCGTATTAGTCGGATTTAGTACCAGATGTTGTTGAGTGAAGGTACCGACCTTGTTTTTTTTAAGTCTTTTCGAAGGCTTAGTTGGGAGTTTCGATTCTCTGTCGTTTATTGTTTAGCCTTGGGCTAAGTTGACACTTTTGTTGTACCGAACTGACGTTTATCGATTTTGACGTTCACGTTAGCGAGGTTTATCGATTTTGACGTTGATGATTACCGATTTTAATAAAATTTTTTTTGCTATCGTTTGGTGTTGTGCCGCGTTGATTTTTGGTGAGCAGGTTGGAATTCATTTTCAGCTTCATCACTGCGTTTTGGTTTGTTGATCAGTTGTGGATTGTTGTTGGTGTGCTTGGGGAGATTCGCTCGTGCGGTTATTACGTCCCTCAGGCCATCTTCTTAGTTGGTTTGGTGTAGTTATTTTCGTTGGCCTTTATCTCATACTCATTATTATCATGTACCGCCCAACCTGGTTTACCGACTTCTTCGTGGACACCCCTAACAGTCATAGTAGTGTTTTGTACACTTTCCGTTAGCATTTAACGAGTCTTTACCGCTGGTCGGAATGCTTCGTACTTGTTGACGTTTTGTTGTCATTTACCGTACCCTTTTTGTCTGATGACGTCATGTTGTCAAGTATCGTGTTCTTTGTGAACAGTTTCGTTGAAGCTTTTGAGCTTTGTGTGACACCAGGGCCCGGTTGTTCGCATAAGGTTTCTTAAGTGTATAGTGTTTGAGTGTTCAACAGATTTTTGAGTTTTTCTATGTAGTGATGCCCTGTTGTTTTCGTGGCCTAGCGCTCTTTTACCGTACCGTTGGCCGTCGCCATTTTCAACCACCTATGTGGGATTACATAAAGAGAGCGTGTTTCTGGTCATTTTGTTTCGTGCGGACCCCGTCGTAAGGTAGTCCCTTTGGGCCGCATGGAGTTCTGAAAAGGATTTATTGGGCATGCGTCATCGGACGCCTACACCCTTGGAGACTTGGTTCTTCCGGATTTTCTTTTGGTGTTCGGTGTTGGAGTCACTTTCGAGCTCGCGCTTTGCGGTTTAATAGTCGACTTGGCTCCGGCATCGGCATTGATTGAGGATTTCGGTGGACTGAGTTTTTCCTATTACTGATTATGACTATTTTTGACAGTTTCTGTCACAACCATTTCCCTTTTTTTTGGTGGTTCATCCTCTTCTCTTGGGTACTCATACCAGTTGTGGGATCCACACAATGCGCCGATCTCGTGACGCGCAGCGTGCCCTCTTCAGGTAACCCTTGGGTGGGACTTTGGACTTCCATTTCTATACCCCCCTCCCTGTGTTCTTTTGGAACGGTTGGTCGGAAGTGTCCACAGGTGTAAGACTTATTTGTACCCCATTTCGACCCATATTTTACCCGATTTCTACCCAAACAATTTACGTATTTTCTACTGGCGTATCCAGTCTTTCTTCTTCTTCTTCTCTCTTCCCACCTTTGCACCCTATCTGGTGGCCAGTGTGCGTAATCCTTTTGGGGGTGCACTCTATCGTATCGAATGTTTTTTTTTGTTCTGTTCGTTTTTCGTTGTTGCGTTTTCGTTTGAGTTCTCGTTACGTTGTCGCAAAATGCCTCGTTGTTTTATAAGAGACTTCGGGAAACTCTCTTTCAAGTAAGGGGAGTGTTAAGTCATTTTGCTGTTTTAGATGCTTAATTGCATTTCACGCCTTTAGGGCAATTTGTTGCTATGTTAAAACCATTTTCAATCTTTGCGCACAAGTACAATCTCATCTTCCGCACATTTGTGTTAGGTCATTTTGGTATTTTAAATAGCCACCTAGGCTTTAGGGCAGCGTGCCCGTATGCTAAACCCTTTTAGTTCTTTATTTGGCTCCATCGCCTAATTCCGGAATCATGATTTCGCACATATTTGACCCCAAACGCAGCATTTCTCGTCGGTTGGAGCTCCCCTCTGATGGCGCTGTGGCAGCCGAGCGTATCGCCCGCAAGAATTCCGAATCGTCTAGGAAGCACGCCGTTGAGGCGTGATACCATTGGTGCCGGCATTAATTTGTTTCATTTTATCGCCCCGCGATTGGCTGCCGAGGTTTAGTCACGTGGGGACGCGACCAAGGTGACCTATGCCAGCGCTTCCCTCTGGGCATTTAGCCGAGAGCCGTCGATCGAGTAAGAGGTCGGATAGTGTGTTCGTTCGTGCGGCGCTCCCGCCCTTGGCGGGGGCGTCAGTCCTTTTCCCGGCGAGTGCTGCTTCAGCAATTATGTGACAAACGTTTTCGCCTCTGGGCAGTTAACCGCAGTCCGTTGCAGAGAACGCTCGTGTGGTGGTTGTGAGTCTGAGTTTCGAATTGTCTTCGGCGTAGCGTGGGTGTTTTTGAGCCCAGTTCCTGCTTCCGTAAGTAAGGGGTCGTGCCCCCTTCATCTCGACCTACGAGGATCTGTCCCGCAGAACGAAAGTGGCCCATTTTTCGTCGTCCCGTCGTAAGCGTCCTGACGCGCTTCACGTCGCCATTGTGGCGGATGTGCACTCATCCCTATAGCCGTCGAACATCGAAGGTACCTGCCACCTAAGACTGCAGCCTGTCGCAACTCCACTGTACCAGGCTCCCTAACCGCCTACATTAATATTAAGGTATGTGTCTTTGAACTGATTACCGCTGTGAACGCGAGCGAGCCGTCACATCTCTGGTGCCTACAGGCACTGTCGTCATATTTGTCCATGTCGCGAGTGCTAATTTGATCTTTGCTGTTCGCTGCATAAGGCTTCGCGCCAGCGTATTTGTGCATTCATTCAGACTTGCAGACTGTCCATGTTGCGAGAGCTAATTTGTTCATTACTGTTCAACATCTGTCGCTAGGTTTAGAGCGCGCGCGCCAGCTGGTGTCCTTAGTTATAATCTAGTTATAGATATAGGGCGACGCACTCTGCTGCCCCATTGTAACCCGTTAGTCAATACATGATTTGTTAGCTAAGGGAACTATTGTTTTGTTTCGACTTGTGCATGTTCTGTTACAGATAAACGCCCCCTTCATTGTACTGATTATTGTGCGACGGAACGAGGGAGCTTTGAACGTACAGGTGGGTGAGACACCTGCGTAGTCGCGGTCGGATTGACACCTAATTACAATCTTTGCTTAAGGCAATCCCGAAATTGTTATTTGACCTTGCAATTCTTGAGTAATCCTATCGGCGGAGTATTTTGCGTGCTTCGCTCCCGTCTAACCGTCCAGGCCCGGTTAGCCGGGTTAAGACAGGCTTGGTGGCGCCCTCATGATTTCGACATACCCTATATATATATTATGCCGCAACACGCTTGCCCAGAACGTATCGTGTGACTCACGCCCGACCCCCTGAGCGTTCCAGCCGTGGCCTATTAGCCTATTTCGAACCGATTTCAGGGCAAGTGTGCCAGTTTTTCAGGACTGATTCCGTGGTGCGATGCTCATCTTGGGTGGGTGTCGTAAAGTTCTTTTAATACCGTAACAAATTTTATGTCATAATAAAGAGATGGCCTTGACGCGCAGGTGTATGTTTCTGGAGCCAGTACTGACAAAGTCAGTTATCAAAGGTAATTATAATAGTACAAATCTGACTTTATTCATTACATAACGCTTTAATTATTTTAAAAACCCTTTACCTCTAACGCAAGCAGTAACTAGAAGCCCTTCAGTTTGTAAAGTACACCGCGTCATCGATGCGCAGAACGCTAGAAACGTCCGGACGAGTCCATTACGTTCAACAAAGTGATTTCCGCTGTTGTATTCAGTTCATTGCCGTTCGTCGTGTCATTTTCTTTTCTCGTGTGTTTATCAACGTTTAACTCTACTTTTTACTTCTTTTCGCTTTTTAAAACAGTACTTTTCAGAACTAAACAGCTAGGACTGGGATTATTTTCAGTATGAATTTGAGGTTACGATTACCGCACACGCTTCGCGTAAATGAATGCACTGCAAACTGTAAATAAATTGTATATTGTTTTAGTGATAATACCAGAAATATGGCGAACACTGTTGTCACAACAGGAAAACTTATTCACAGCCAGGCACGAGAAATAATAGCAAACGTGTTGGAGTTTATGAAGACGGAAGCTGAAAACGGAGCACCCCTGATATTATTGTGTAAATTTAAAGAACGCCTTCGGGTTGCCGCAAGGATATCTGAGAAAACATATAGAGCGATTATTAAAGAAACCAATGACATACAAGCTGGAGCCAGTACGTCATTTTCAACTCCATGGAAAAAAGACCTCGCACGTCCCCTAAAAGTTCGCTTGCAGACGAAGAAGTGGAAATTATTCGAAACGTTATCCACAACTTTTACTTGACCGACAAGAGGAGGCCTACATTAAAAGGAATTCAGCAGAAAATGCAAGAATGTGGGGTGCCGTTCGAAGGTGGCTTGACAACCTTATACTCTATAATTAAAAGCATGGGTTTTAAGTAAGTTTGAAACATTTAATACAATATTTAAAATATGATTCTAAACTTTAACGCTTTAGGTGGAGAAAAACTGCTGATAAACGGGAAGCTCTTATGGAAACTCAAGATATCCGATATCAAAGAAACTTGTATTTACGGCAGCTGACGAAATATAAAGAAGAAGGACGATATGTGCAAACTCCAGTTACTGCTGGAGGGGTTAATTCAGTTTTTAGAAAAAGTATCGTTATGTTTAATAATTTAGAGGATAATATTAAGGTTTCACTCGTATTAATATCTTTAAAGGTAAAGTTAAAAGGTTTATTGTGAAAAGTAGAAATGTTGAAGAAGTTGATATGAATTATTATTAGTATATCATTGAATGTATGTATAATATTTAATTATGTTGTTGTATTTTAGCAAAATGCTAAATAAAGAAAATATTATTTTTCAAAATTCAGATGTCTGAACTGTCGTCATTATAATGTGAAATTATAAAGAGACAACAGATCTTATACCAATTATTAAAAAAAAATGGAAAATGATTAAAAGCTTGTATTTCCTATGACATGCTAATTTATTTAGCATTTGAAACCAAAAATAAATCAGCATGAAAAGTTTTCCTTTAAAATGGGAATTTTAATTTGCCCCCCTAAAAATACCCATTGCTACTCCACTGCTACCGGCGATTGGAGCATAACTGTAGCCACGCCCATGTACTTCTTGTTTTGAAGCCACTCTAGAATAACGTTACAACCTCACTTCACTTTTAGCACATGGGCTAAAAGTAAACAGCCGATTTCACTTTTAACACGCTAAATTATAAAACGTCACTTTTAGTGAAAAAAGCTACCACTAAAAGGCCTACTTTTAGTAGTGGTCGTAGAAAAAAAATGTAAGACCGTATTTATCAGTCTGCGATTCCGCCATGTGTAGCTGAGCCACAGCCAAACTTCGGCAGTCTTCGGCACTGAATTCGATCTAACTCGACATCTAGCAGTATAGCGGGCTGTGAAGATCGGCATTTCCAGCTGTGGGTTATCGTACCGGGGTTGTATTAATTGATAATAAATACCTTGCAACTGACCAAATTTTACCAAACTGCTCGGACAGGGGGAGGTCTTTTCCTTATCCGTGCCTATAAAACAAAGACTGAAATCGTGTTAATATTAAGGTAAACTTAAAAATTTGCGGCTCGTGTAAACACTACTACTTTTGGGATCATGCTTTGCTGCTTTGAAATTTCTAACCTTCATAATTCTGTTATTTGTTATTGGTATTCAAATAGCGTTTTCGCTCTTCATGTTTGTCCGCTGTACTAACACATGCTTGAGTTTATTATCTTGATATTTTTAGCGCTTGTATGTGTATCGGATTTGTGCAATTCTAATAGTAAAGTGCCAAAAATTTGGGTTTTTCCTCGTTAATTCAACTAGCAATGTCGTCTGTATATAAAATGCACATCTTTTTATTTGAAAATTGCAACGTTGCTTTCATGAAATTTCAGAATCTGCGATTTTTTCGTGCATTTTACAGCTTGTAAAAATTAAAAAAGACGATTAGGTACATTCAAATTACTTTAACAGCAGAATTAAACGCCGAAATTCAAATAAATCTCGAAAAAATCTGGGATGTGATTAATACTCTTCCGAATTGTCAAATATTGTACAATAAGGTCATATTTCATAACAAATTATATTGTGGCGGCAGTAGCATTTGTCGGTAAAGATTTTTTTCTACAAACGTACAAACACTATTAAAAACTGATTTTTTTTAACACGGCTCACACTTCGATTAAAAATGTAATATTATTTAGTAGCGTGTTAAAAATAATTCATTTTTAATACTAGTGTTAAAAGTAATCTGACACAAAATTCTGTCAAAATCGCATTTTTATTAATCAACAAATTACAAAGAATTACAAATTATTTTAAAATAGTAACATTAATGGTACAATTACAACTAGTTATAATTAACCCTTGTGAAGAAAGAACTGCAGATTTGTTGGTAGAATACACATAATTATTAGGAATTTAAAATGTAGGATTGTTAGGTAGCAAAGAGATCATCCTTTAGATTTAAAACAGAATCGTTGAAAGAAGAAGGGTAGTTATTTGGAAGAATTGGACAAACAGTCTTTTTTTTACTTTCTGGAGTCCTTCCCCTCTCTCAGCACTGGAACTTTTCCACCCTCCATGCCTCTTAATTGTACATACATTTGCACCAGAATCTGCTAACAAGCTGGCAGACGATCTCCGGAAGCAATGTCCGGCATTCCTACTGATTTTAGGTGAAATGTTTCCAAAACACAGAATGCTTTACGCACGTAATTGCAGTGTTTAGTACTTTCAATAATAGTATTTAAAGTGAGCTTTACTTTCTGAAAATTCAAAACCACAGCAAAAAAGTGATTAAAAACTAAACTAACAAACATAACCTCGATCGGAAAAACTTTTCTGCCAATATTATAAATGTATTGCTTCATTCTCTTCTTATTTTTAATCCCTTGAGTTAGTAAAAAAAAATCTTACACCATTTTCGGAGAGTTCGCTGCAATTTACTGCATAAGAAGGCATTTAAAAAATCGCAATGAATGACAAGTAACATCGGAATAAAAATGGCGATGGCGGAATTTTTACGGATTAAAGCATGCCGGTACTCTCCTATATACACAGGCTCTGGATAGCTAATTCCTGCAGAAATACTTTCTTAATGTTCCTTAAAATCACTACAAAAAGTTCCAAAGATCTATTATGGGGAACAACCCTAAATTTAGAAAAATCGTTCGCCATATTGTAAATATAAAAAAATCGACTTAGTGGCTGAATACTGCCTTAACAGATACTTGATGATTCTTTTTTGGAAAAAAATGGCCACAGGAAGATGCATTTTAAACGTCATATTTTCGTTCTTCCGCTCTTTTTCCTAACACAATAGTCTGTTTGTATTAATATTATACTGTATAATACCAAAGAATATAGATATTCTATATTCTTTGATAATACTGCATTGACATCACAAACCCTGGTGAAAATGGTAATATTAAAATTACTGCTTACTGTACAATTATATAGGGTGCACATTACATGGGACACATTAAAAATGTCGATAAAAATTTTATATTTGAAATAATGTCAAAACGACCTTGTAACGTTTCGCTAATTTATGCAAATTGATTTTAAACTCGAGATCAACTTTTGATTACTCTACGTTATTGTTTAATACCTGCGGGTAGTTCTGGTCGAGGGTTCATTAACGTTTCGTAGCTGAAGAGACAAGATTCGAGTCGGATTAAACAATTATTTATTTTAAGATAATCTCTGAAACTTCTTTGTGGCGTGAATCTATAATTCCTATTCTTTTTTGGGTATTTCGCCACTCTGCAAATTAAAATTATTAAATAACGTATTAAATAACGAACGTTTCGAGGGACAATCTGCCCTCGTTGTCAACGAATAACAATTAAAAAGGAACAAGAAAACTTAGATTTTTCACAGAGATTGAAAACCACCAACCTCCAATGAATTGCTTGACATTGACGTTTGTTGATTGTCTAAACCTACTTGATCTGCTCTTTAAGAATCGATAGCCAACTAGTGTCTAAAAATATTGAGAAAGACGACACGCATTTTTCTTCGTTAAGTAAAATATATGCGGTCTCCTTAATTTTACGTTTAGTTGACATTGATTCTTTAGACAAGATCTTTGTGTTATTGCAGTGTACTTTATGATTATTATCCCAAGCATGTTCTGCCAGCTTAGATTTATTGAATTGATAGGTTTTCATCATATTTTTATGTTCTTTAACTCTAACTGCTAAAGGTCTGGATGTTTCACCGATATAGTATTTCCCGCATTCACAGGGGATACTATATATACAATTCTTTGAATGTTGTTCTTCGTTAAACCGTTTTGTTTTTTGTAAGAACTGACCGCAAGGTATTCAACGTTTTGAATACCGCCCTAACATTGAATCTATTTCCAATTCGTCTAATTTTGTCAGATATGCCTGGAATATAAGGTATAGTTAGAGTATTATATGTTTGAGTGTCATTTCTTTGTACGCGTGTGGCATTGTTTCGTGTATTGAAAATGTTCCGAACAAGAGTCTCTGGATATCCATTATCTTGTAAAACATTAACAATAAATTCTTTCTCTTTTTTTTGAAAATTTCATCATTAGAGCAAACAACTTTGGCTCTATCTCTGTCGTAAAGACTTTTTACAACACCTGTCTTTATGTTTTTGTGATGGTTGGAGTTAAAATGTAAGTACCTATTAGTGTTGGTTTTTTTACGGTATACTGATGTTTCAAAAGTATTTATTGTGCGTGTGATTAGTGTATCAATAAAAGGTAACTGATTGTTTTGCTCTGTTTCTAATGTGAATTTGATGGAGGTTTCTTTACTGTTAATATGTTCAAGGAATTTGTCCAAGTAGGTTTAGACAATCAACAAACGTCAATGTCAAGCAATTCATTGGAGGTTGGTGGTTTTCAATCTCTGTGAAAAATCTAAGTTTTCTTGTTCCTTTTTAATTGTTATTCGTTGACAACGAGGGCAGATTGTCCCTCGAAACGTTCGTTATTTAATACGTTATTTAATAATTTAAATTTGCAGAGTGGCGAAATACCCAAAAAAGAATATGAATTAATTATTTATTTTGTTTGACTATTGATTACAAAATCAAAATAAATTCAGATTTTACACCAAATACAAAAAAAACATCTCTGTTCCCAAAACACCTCGTCGCTGTAGCCGTGACTTCGTGGTACCCTCTCATGTTGGGTGATGGAGACGGACTTCCTCCCTGCGGTTTGAATTACTGGAATTAGACCAAAATTTAATTTTAAATTTTTATTTCGTTCCTGGCGGACTTCTCCAGATTATAGCACTCATAGGACTAAAGCCAAAAGAGTCTAGGGCAAGTATTTACTGCAGCGGATGTTAATAAATAAAAGCGTTAACCGCGCGAACGAAACTTAGTTAGGAATGAATGAGCCCGACTACGGCCTTGTCCGAGCGTAATTCTATTCGAGTCTCCGGCGAAATCTCCAGTTTTGGGCTGAAATTGGAATTCAAATACAAGCAAGGTGGCGTTCCGCAGGATCGGAATGCAGACTAACCGGAGCAAGGGTACTTACAGGTTAGGTTCTCAAGCAGTTCAGATTCTCTGGTAGAAGCCAGGAAAAAAATTGTCTTCGGACCCCTGGGGTCTTTTTTTATATTCTTTCGAGGGACCCGACCTGGTGGTCGACCTAGAGTGGGGTTAACATATAACAGTTAGCTGCGCATCGGAGAGTAGGGATGCGCGGATCGAACGACGCGGCGAAGCTGGCGCATCCCGCCGGCTTCACACCTGCGCGATACTGGACGATCATCAGAATCTCTTCGGAATTCTCCAAGTTTTTGTTACCCTCCGAGCTGCAGCAAATGTTCGCGTGTCACGAATTATTGTGGCCAGATTGCCTCTAGCAGATTGATGACGGTGTTTAAGCGTATTAATACAACTTGTACAGAAGCTATCTTCTCAAACTGAAAACTCACTTGACAAAATTTAAATATCTTGTTTCGTGGGTGGTTCAAAAATATGTAAATGGCTGAAGAATAAAGTATACTTGATTCTCAATAGGGGTATGCAAAAATATTATTTGTAAACGTTGCTTAGTGGTCAAATACAAAGTCACAGCCACCTAATCCAAAAAAACAATTTTCACTAGCCTTTCCTATTTTTTACCACCCTTTATATTACGGAAAATGAGATACTTCAAAGTTAACTTATCAGATTTGATAAGGATCCACTATCGAACTTCAATTTCTCTCACCTAGCAACCAGAAAATTGCGTTAATCGAAATTACTGCTAAAAACTAATTTTTTGTTCTACTCCATCGAAACGCTACCAATTTCGGTAGTTTTTAGAAGCCGAAAACACCCACTTTTCCGTATTAGTATTTTTTTACTTTGCGGCAGTAATAACCATAGCAACAAAAACTAACGACCATTTCCATTGGTCAAAATCAAAATACACATTGCCATTTTTTTAGTATAATCATAACCTCCTCGACTTTTCCCGACCTCCTGGATTAGACTGTCAGGTTTTAATAAGAAGAAACGCTCCTAAAGCAGTAAAATAAAAAAATATATATTTAACTCCTACGACAGCGGACTTCTAAACTTGTGGAAAAGACGAAGGAGAAAATCACTTTTGGGAGATTTCTTCAGATCTTCGCGTTGGTCCCTAGATGATGAAAAACAAGTTTTCTCAATTCCGTCCGTCCGTCTGTCTGTGTGTCTGTACGAAAAACTTGTTTCATCGAAACTGTAGGTCTATCTTTCGGTCTGTCTGTCTACCTGTTGGCGCTACAGTAGTCGACTAAAATTGTATAGTTTTCCTTGTTAACCAATTTAAAATTGCCTGCTTCTTGGAGTTGCTGTTGGGTGCTGGATCGATTTTAAATGTAATATGAGGCATTTTCTATGACAATTTTCCCATTTGGTAGCAGAATTGGAATTTTTCGACTGTTCGCTTTATGGTGATAATCGCTTATTGTGCTACACTTAAAAAGGTGGAAAAAGTCGTATAAAAAATTCTAAACCTGCTCTTGCTTGAACTATAATTAATGTTTAGGCTTTCGAATGATATCAAAAATACCAATAACACTGTTACAGGACCAAAACTTTGATTTAGTATGACGTATGCCTTGCTTTATACTAATAAGAAATCGTCTATTGTTTTGATTGGAAAGCCACTGTTCCTTAAAAACCTCTTTAGGAAAGTGCTTCATCTCTACCAAAATTAGTCGATAATTTTGTTGTCATGCGACAGCAATTCAAATTGCAAATGGCGTTCCGAATATCACCATATTCAAAATCCAAGTGTTTGCAGCCCAACTCGAAGTTCGTGGACGACACATTGAACACCTATAGATGACTGTACCATACTTTATAGTGCAGCATGACGAGCATACGCCAATGCTTTTTAAATGGAGAAAAGTTACACGGCGTTGCCTCTACACATTTACCTGTTTTTGCCCTGGAGAAAGAACAACGTAGCGAATTCCAGGGGTTCCCAAACAACATTATGGTATTGAAAGCAAAGAAATTTGTATTTGCATGCAACTAAAATGGAATGGCTTTTCCTCTTTTATTCACAGTAAATTACGTTATTGGATAAATGATAGTTAAATGCGGTCATTTTACTATATTTATTAAACGTGGTTTCATTGTGGATTTTCTTCTAATTTTCTGATTTTTACATGTTGTAATACTTTGACGGCACAAATTGAATTACTGCTTTGAGCATACTCGAGGTGCTGTTCTTTCAAATTACTTAAAATTTTTATTTAAACATTTGATTAGATCATTTGAAAAATATTTCAGTTTAATTTTTACTTTAGAATAAAATTTCTAATATTCAGCCGAAAGAATTTTAACTTTATTTTTTTATAATTTATTACTTCGACTTCATTTTTTGTGTACAGTTTTATTAGTTCAGTTTTTTATTTTAGATGATTTTTTTAAACTAATTTATTTGAAATTAATTGATAGAGTAACACTATGCATTTATATTAAACTTGAGCGACAAATGTGTGTGCATGTCACTGTTAAAAGTATCGATACCTACTTTGTGAATATACCTTACACAATGGCATAATGAGGGTACGGTGAGCGATTAAAGGATTAACATATAGGAGTTTCTTTTGTCTGAGCTAGAGTATATCTGGCAACAACGATACCCTTAAGATCAATGCTGCACTTTAAGTATTGCTGTGTCTAATAGCTTTTATTTGATTTAATTTAATTTAATTTTTATTCTCAGGGTTTTATTTTAAAATTTTGATTTTACTCTTATCCTTTGACCATAGTCTTTAGCATGAAATAACCTTAGTTACTCGACTCTATCTCAGGGTTACTATTAAAAGCAGATTAAGACACAACAATGAATAACTATAATACCAGATATAAGACAATTGTATTTATTAAGTAATTGATAACTGCCTTTGTTATACGTATAACACCTTTAATAATAATAATTGATAATACTTAATACCAGTTAAATCAATTTCAGATACATTTTACTGTTTGTTTACAATTTTATGTTTATCTAATTTATCATTCAATTGAATTCAATTTTAATAACTCTGTACGTAGCAGATATATTTTATATTACTAGTCTCCTTTTATATGTGTGTTATTTTAAATTGACAGTTAATAGACTCACTTCTAAACTTCTTTCTTCGAGCTTTTTATCTTCTATACTCTTCTATCGCCAGATCTCTGCTACAGCTATTCTCCCTGTGGTTGGCTGCACATCCTTGTAGTGGTGATCGATGCACACACTAAGTTTTTACTTTCGCACTAATAATTGTCTATCATACTCTTTCGGTGTATGAAAATATTAATAGGTACATACCAGTACATTAACTTCTAAAATTGACTTTTAAATTCGATTTCAAATAGGACTGGCGTCAATTGCAATTATATTTTTCTACAACCCCTTTTGTTCTGTTTATTATTTTCAAACTACCCGCTAAAACCAATGGTTATCAAACAAATGATAATACAGTTTTCTTTTATTACTTGTTATGACTGTTTTAATTGTCATAATTCATATTTTTAGGTTAATAGTTTTACATTGTGTATGTCTTCAACTACATGACCAAATATGTAAGAACCAAGCCCCTATATTACATCTTATAACAATAATTACTTCTTTCAGACAAGTCCCGACTAATTCGTATTACAATTGCAACCAGAGACTGAAATTCTAATGATAAAACGAAACCATCACTCCTTTTAGGAACAATATTTTAAGCTGCTTTCGTTTTCTAGTTATTGAATGCTTTATCATTTAATGATCATATCAGTATGACACAATCTAGAATGCTGAATTGCAACCGCCCCTATTGCAAACAGAATGAACAATCTTGACCTTAAGATGGCCGAAGTGCCGAAAATGGACAAACGTTTATTTAAAACTTCAATTTGGCGTGCTCTACAACCCCCGAAAATTTGTCGGTCTATTTGTGAGACACCTTGTAGATATATCGCATGAACTATCATGTAATTTGTAATTATATATGAAATAGTTAAATCAGATTGGCTGAACTTTTCCAATACTATTTAGGAAAATTAGATGCCAAAGTTTATTAGCATATATGTATTATACATATATTGCTAGCAGGGCCTGGGAAGGGCCGAAAACATTACGGCGCCGACATAGTCTCACTCTGAGTATTACGCGTCTCGTGCTCATGCGTGACAATTCGAACTCCGCCTTTAGAAGCGAATTTTAAACTTGACCACTACCCCATTGGCCGGACGACGCCGACGCGCTTGCGCACACCTCACCATATACATTGAAGAGTTCGTTGTCTGTCTCACTTCCTTTGTAACCCCCCCCCCCCTTCAACTCATAGCCGCTAGAAATATAGTAAGTAATATATATATATATATATATATGTTTATTAGGTACTAATACTTTTATACAAATATAGTATACGTATGGGCTACAGCTTAAACAGCTCAATCGATTGTAGGTATATTTTATATGTGGAACGCGATTATAAAATTTGAGAAAAATGTTTTTACTGGATCAGAAAATACGATTTTTCCGGTTGTTGGCTTTTCCAGAAGTGTATTTGCAAAGTAGGCCTATTCTACGGGATATTGTTAATTTTTCTTGAATGGTCTAGTATTCTTATTAATTATTGCGCTATTTTTTAAAATTGCAAGTGTATTAATAAATGGATGCAAATATTTTTAATTTTCATCACCTGTTTTGATAAGGCCCTATACAAGGGGTATCGGCAGTTGTAAACGTATCTCTTATTTTCTGTCTTTTTAAATTTCGAAATAAAAAACGTGTACTTTGATTAAGAGATTTTTATTAAGTTTTGGTATGACGCGCTATACATTTTTAATTTTCAAAATGAAATTTTGTTTTTCTTCATAATTGAGGGTAATTTCTATTTGTTCGTAGAATTAAATACATTTTTTCAGTTAAAACTATATCCAGCTTTTCTAATTCTATTTAAAAGATACCATGAAATGAATAGAAATTTTAAACAATTCCTGTATTCTACAATTGTTCTATAAGCAAATGAGACATGGCAGCAGGGCCGTAACTAAGCAAAATGTTACTGTAGGCAAGCCAACATTTTGCGCCCCTCAGTACACTTACGATAGCGGTGACATAAAATACTTATTTTAGTGACTTCTGCATTTATTTCAGTATGTAGGATGTATATTGAAAACAAATAGGTAGATATTCAAAACGAAATCCAACAATTTTAATGTAAAAGTTTTAAAAATAAACAACTAACTGTTAAAATAATATATGCTAAGGTTAAAATATTTGGTAGTTTGTAAAGGAGCATTAAGTTTTGGTTACTATGCTTACCATTTCTGAAAATTTTTTAACCCTAAAATATAATGCAATCTTGGCAAATACAACCAAAGTGGAGGTGCAACTAATGTAGCCTACCGCGTCGAAGCATGTGTGCTGGTCAAGAATAGAATTCCAATCGGGGCAGAATTTTTGGAGTTCTTGCACTGGCGCGACGTATGTTTGTCAAAGCATCCTATTTTTCGGAGTTGTTGGCTTATGCGATTATTCGAAGCAATAATTAATTATAATAGGATGAGTTACAACAATGCGGTGCAATGCGTATTCTTAGTTAATGCGTCAGATGATAGCTAGTGTAGAATGCACGTGTTAGTTGCTTTCATCATGTTGGTAGCTTTTTTTTTTGAAAACTACAGCAAACGATAGATTTAAGAGGTTCTTGCTCGTGATGAATGATTGCATGATAATTAAGGAGAGTGAAGACATGTTGTTCTGGCTAGGGATCCCGCGAAGACATGTTGCTCCGCCTAGTGGTTCTGCAGCGGGTAGCAGCCGAGCGGATTTACCGACTTAAAGTAAGTGCTGTAATGTGAAAGATCAGTAGACATCGGAATCTTACTAATTCTATACGGGTTGTAATAATAGTTGAAGTTGAAGGTGCTAGAGGGATGACCACCCCCGGTCAGTACAATTATGGTTTCATTATTTTAATATAACACAAAAACGCGTCTAACACAAAATAAAATATAAATAAAGTTAAATAAAAAGACAAAAATATAAAAAAATTATTCTAATAACGGGAGTAAATATTATATTATGAATTCAACAAAACATATATTATTTCTTTATATATAAACTACCTGTAGTCTGCGGCACATGCCGAATTTACAGTTTCGCGCGAGTGTGATCTTCCTGCCACGAATGCCACCCGAACTAGCATCGGGCGGCGAAGACGGAAGATCGATTTGTAAGGGTGTAGTTAAACGTAGCGTTTGGGTGCATTCAGCAAGCTAGTATAATAAACCTTCTTTATTATTATATGAAATATATTTCTGCTCGTAGTTTTAAAAAACACAACCAATCGGCATAATAAATAACTGTTTTTTGCGATAATATCCCTATTAAAAGTAATGAAAATAGTAAACCGCTGAATAAAGCCTTGGTACTTTTACCGTTTTAACATGGCATATAGTGTTGTGCTTTATTATAAAGGTATGGTGCGTGTTCGGCCTGCGTGTCTGCCTGTCTGCGTCTGTCACTTTTTTATTTTTGCCAGTCGGGAACAGTTTGTTCGCATTACAAATCAGATTCCCTGTAGAAACACGGGTTCGTATCCCAAGAAATGCAATTTTTCCCTTTCTTTGTGAATTAATGTAATTCGCATTACTAAGCGTTAGGTTACTATTTCAGTTTTATTAGAAACACAAACAAAATAATGGGAATTCCAATAAAAAAACGTAAAACGCAATTCTGACTAATAAGTCGACAAGATTATGCTTAGTATCATATGAACACAAAACATAAATAATAATAATACTTAAAGGTACTTTTCGTACCTGTCACCTAACCTTAAAAGTTTAATTTATTGGTATTTATTTTAGCTACAGCACCTCTATAATACGAGCATGCTCGTCAGCCATATTGAATCACATCACAAAAGCGGCAAATTTAAAAACTTAGTTACTTTTCAGAAAATGAAAGTATGTTAATGTATATACGTTTAATAGTACTAATTCGAGGCTGAACAACCGGTCATGCTCGAAGATTTTGAAATCTGAAAAACAGAAAAGACCGTAAATAGTTCATTCAAAAATTAATCAATGTTTTAGGCTTGCCTTATATAAAAAAAAAGTATTCCTTAGTGTTGAAATAGACTGATTTTTTAATTAAAAACATGAGAGGCAACGCATAAAAGGCAAAAAGACACAGGAAAACGAACACAGTTGGCAACTCAAACACAAGGTTAGAAGCTAGAAGAGCGAGCATAGATAATATAACAAACAACGAGTGAACTGTTTGACGTTGTAGGGTTATGTTTTGGTTGCATCATGGCCACCAACATGTAAACGCGAAAGTATTGTGATGCAAGATTTTATGCAACTTGTGCGACATGCGTCTGCTTGTATTATAAAGGGCTCTAATTTTAGCTACAAGTTTTTCTTCCTTGTTTTGTTGCAAATTTGTAAAATATATTGTTCAAATGAGATAATTTGTAAGAGGTCTCTCTATTGATATTAATCCTGTGTGAAACATATAATTGACTTTAGAAACTTTGTAATTTGTTATAATTTAGAAAATCATCAGATTGGGAGCAATTCCCATAATTATAATTAGCATTATTTAGGGTAAAATCCTTAATATTACAAATTTATTTGTCCGTAAAATTGACCACTCCTTGATTTGTTTTTGTGTCATTAGTATGAAAGAAATATTTTTTCCCACTGCCATTTTGGCGCCCCTGGTCGCTTGCGCCTGTAGGCGGGGGCCTACTCTGCCTATACCTAGTTACGGCCCTGCATAGCAGGGGCCACCACTTCTGCCACTACTTAATTTTGATTCTGCTATCTAATTTCTACACTGAAATAATATATTGATATAGTATTGTCTCTACGTTGCACGCCAATATTTATGTAATAGCTGCTGTACTACTAAGCTATTCTTGTTTATATAATTCAGAATATTTTAAATAAGATATTTGCCCTAATTAAAATTTATTTAATCAAATTATTTGTTTTACTAGCTCAAGTCTGTGGCAAAAAGGCATTTGGGTATAAGTCGACTTATCTCATTTTTGATTTTATTGATGCCCCGTGTCCAGAGCAATATCGGGCATCTAAATACAAGAGGATATAAGTCTACATACCATAACCGCCTTGTTACAGCAAGTTTTCTAAATGAGATATGTAGACTTATTCCCTAAAAATTCACTAAAGGTTGATAAAAAATCATTTTAGTCAATGGCAAATAGCTACATGTGTACTAATACCCCGAGTCAAAGCTTTTCGTAAAGTTATCTGCAACGCCAGAACAGCATATGTTAACTTATACCCTTTTGCCATTTCATAACTTTCCGTTTTTGTTGGAAACAAATAACTTATGTACACTTATACTACGAGTGCATTTCCATGCAAGTGCAATAGCGTGTTTTAGCGGTCCAGTTTTCCAGTGTTATTATTAGTTATTATAGTGTAGTTTAACGAATAAGTGTCAAAATGGACACACGCTCTCGTGCGTACAAAGTTTTGCAGAAGTGCTGTAACAAGAACTTAACCGGTAAGTTTACAGATAATCTCACATTATTCGAACTCGAAACCACATATTCTTGTTTAGTTTATGTCTACATATGCTGTTTTGTCATAGTAATTATTTATCAGAGAATACATATTCCGGAAATCGCAAAAAGCTACATGTCAACTTATACCCTTTCGCTATTTCATAAAATGAATAAAAGGAAATGCGATAAGGTATAAGTTCCGTATTTATTTATTTTCTAGTAGAAATAGTTTTAGAATCAATAGCAAAGCAAGCTGTAGTCAATAAATCGACTTGATTTTTTTGATTACCAGCGAAAAGAATTAAATGTTGTTCTCAAATCTCTAGCAACATAGTTTTTGATGTTACTGTAAAATGATAATTTTTGACTCTTCACCACAGAAGTCATAAAACAACCTCTCTTAAACGCAGGTAGGTTCTTGCGTTAGAAAACGATCAAAATATTGGTAAGAATGGTTTGTTTTAATGAAAGGTTATTTAAGAATTATTTGATAACTTTCAAATGTCACTGTCAAACTATGAATCTATATATACAGGGTGTTTCGGAATTGCACTGCAGTATTTTAGGGATGTGTTCTCTAGTATGAAATAAACAAAAAAGTTCATACAAACATCGGACTTAAACAGCTTCGTTTTCAAGATACAGGATGTTGAAGTTTAAACAATTTTTTTCATAAATTTGGAAAACGGCTAGAGGTATTCTAATGAAACTTGGTGTAGGTTAGTATTTCATAAAGTGGCATTGTCCGGTCAAAATAAATTTAATTTATTTCCACCAGTGGCGTGCATCGGGGCCACATCAGTTAATTAATTTTAGAAAAATCTGGTACGCCACTGTTTTTTAGCCAAAAGTTTTGTAGCTATTGTAAGATTGCTTGTTATTAAATAATATGTTTAAAAAATTCTTTAAACTGTATTTTAAAAACGAAGCCGATTACGTCCCATTAACATCCGATCAACGAAATTGCTGTTAGAGATTTTTCCGTTTTTCTCGAAAAAGGTTTATTCTATCAAAAAAATAAAAGTTACATCTTTGGTATAGTTTCAGCGGATGAAGCTAAAAAATTTACCGTATTGGCTAAAAAACAGTGGCGTACCAGATTTTTCTAAAATAAGGTAACTGAGGTGGCCCCGATGAACGCCACTGGTGGAAATAAAATAAATGTAGTTTGGCCAAACAATGCTACTTTATGAAATACTAACCTAGACCAAGTTTCATTAGAATACCTCTAGGCGTTTTCCAGATTTAAAAAAAATATATTATTTTTGTTTAACTTCAACATCCTGTATCTTGAAAACGAAACCGTTTAGGTCCCATGTTTGTATGAACTTTTTTGTTTATTTCCTACTGGAGAACACATCCCTAAAATAGTGCCGTGCAATTCCGAAACACCCTGTATATAAAAGAAAGTCACAACCCAGCCTAATCAACGCAGAACCGTAACCACTGGTGCTAGAAACTTGAAATTTAGGTGGAAGGTTCAATTTGTTACGTAAAGTAGTGCTAAGAAGATATTTTTTGAAATTCGACTCCTAAGGGGGTGAAAAGGGGTAAAATGTGTTTTTACGAATTCCTCAATATCTCTTAAGCCCAATAAGATATCGAGTTGGCGTATACTTGCAAATATTGTCAATGAAAATGCCTAGAAACTGATTTCAGAATTTTCCCCTAACCAACCCCTAAAGGTGTGAGTCTGGATTAGGAGTGAATTAAAGAACTCTTTATATGTCCCGTGTTTGTTGAGTTATAGCATTCTTTTGTAGCATATAGATGTATTTTTACAATATTTATTAGAAAGGGGTTTAAGGATTTTTTTGAAATTTCATCCCAAAGCGCAAAGGGGTGAAAAAGAAAAAATTGTAAAAGGGTAGGGGGTTAACATTTTTGATATTTTTCGCTGTGGGTCCATTTCAATATAACATGGGTTAATAGTAATTTACGATACAAGTGCGTAAAGCTACTCTTTAATCAAGAGTAGGGTAGAGTTAAAATGCGAGTGAGCGAGCGTTTTAAGCCTCGCGAGTGACTAAAGATGCTTTACGCATGTGTATCGTACAATATTTTATCTACGATAGAATCTAGAAAACAAGGTAAATTAAAAAAAATCATGTAAATTAGGATTACCAGCAACCTGTCGTAATTTTGCGTGTTTTAATAATTTTAAAACACGTTACTACTGACAACGTGCCTAATGAAATTTTTTAAACACGTAACTACTGACGCCTTAAACTAATGAAAACATGTTATTAAACAGCCGTTTTACAAACTTAAAACTGCCAACTAAAAGGTAATTTTACGCACTGTCGTACATAAGGGAATTTTTTGAAATTCCACCCCTAAGGGGGTGAAAAGGAGTAGACTATGTTTTCGCGAATTCCTTAATATCTCTTATTAGACCCGATAAGATATCGACTTGGCGTTTGCTTGCATAGGTATCCAATGCAAATGTCTAAAAACGTATTTGCAGGATTTTTCCGTAATCAACCCCTAAAGGTGTACATCTGCATTCGAGGTGAATTATAGAACCCATTGTATCTCCTGTGTTTGTTGAGTTAGAGCCTTCTTTTTAGCATATAATGTGTTTTTAAAATCTTTTAAAAAGTGGTTTAAGGGTTTTTTATAAATTTTACCCGTAAAAGGGTAAAATTGGTAAAATGGAAAGGGGTAGGCGGTTAAAATTATAATTTTTTTCGCTGTGGATTTATTTCAGGATAAAATGAACTTTGGTAAAAACAATCGAAATTCTACCCCCTAAGGGGGTGAAAAGGGATAAACTCTGTTTTCACGAATTCTCAATATCTCTTAAACCCGATAAAATATCTACTTGGTATTTGCTTGCAAAGGTTTCCTATACATATGTCTGAAAACGTATTTTTTCTCCAACCACACGAATAAGACGCCATATTGTCGAATAATTTTGTATAAAAAGTAAGTCATTTCGGGATATTTACCAATTACCTTGGCAACTGTACACTTTTCAATTTATATTTGCACTAGTACAAAAATGGACGGCAGATAGGGTTTTACATCGTAAATTTTAAATAAGAATATACGGTACCCCCGCCCAAGAAAAACACCCTTCCGTGCTTTCCAAGAATACTTCGACACTCAGCATCACTCCGTTTCGCTAATACAATGAAATGTTATGAAACAATTATTTTTCCAAAAAAAAAATACCCAAGAAAAAAATTTTTTTGCCGACGACCATACCTCAAAAGTTGATGTTGCCTTCATTTTCGAAGGACTTATCGTATGAAAACGATTCAAGACTTCAGGAAGGTTCCTGGCGACCGAAATCGTGTACACATGTACACATACGAACATACATACCCCGCACAGCACGTTTAGGCACCCCCCAATACGAGGGAGGGATCTAGTGGGCTGGAATCTTCACCAAAAAATCCGCACAGCCGAGACGGAGTTTTGGTGTAGTGGGTTCATTAGTCGCTTGGCTTGAATTTTAGAGATATTTGACTCAGAGTGGTTTTCGATATGAGGGAATACAATACTTCGTACACTTCGTGTCGAAGTAAAACAATCACTTTGTCAATATTCGGATATCGCCGTCGTTGTTGTTTATTTTCCCGGTACAGTGATTGTTTATTTGCGCCATGAATGTTCTACAATGTTTGATTCTAAATAATAAGTCATATTACCGAATTTATGGTAGTTGGAGAGAAAATAGTATGTTTCATTCGCACAAAAAATGTGTTTTCGGGACGCCTAAGACTCGTCGGACTCCGCTGCGCGTCGTCCGGCGATCTGTCTTACTTGTCCCGAAACCACACATTTTTTGTACTAATGAAATAAATAATTATTAAGAATTTGTCCTCATTCATCCTTAAAGGTGCGGATTTTCATTTGTGGTAAATTATAGAACCCATTGTATCTCCTGTGTTGTTAGAACTATTTGTCAAGCTTAGCTATTTCCTCAAATTTTAGCAGTCTTTCCGAATCACGCAAGTGAAATCTGTAACTTAGTAATGTATTCAATAGTTATTTCAATTCGAAAGTTGTTTCCGATACATTTAAGCCAAATCTTTAGCTTGGTAATGTTATCAAACCTTCATTCTGTCAGATATTTATTTCCGTACAGGTCGTTCATGAACATTTCAGTTCAGTTATATTTGTCAAATGTCATTCATGAATTTACCCTTTGTTCTCTTCTGTCCGTAAAGCAGTGTAAGTTTACCGAATTCTTCGTATTTGTTGTTGTTCTGGCACACTCAAGGTTTCCGTCGAATTTCGTGAGAAATGTTTAGTCAGCCTTGGAGATTCTAGAATCTCCTAAACCGTTTACCACGAGTTGAACAAGAAACGTAGATACGCAGCGTCTGCGCTTGGTTATTTTTGCGCCTGCATTTTCGGCGGGAGCGTCACTTAGCGTGCAGCTCTCAAGACGGTATGGAGTGGCGTTTTGTCCGCGAGTCGGCTTCGCTTAGCCGAGCTCGCGTAAAGTCGAAATTATTAGATGTGGAGCCACGTTGTTGTTATTGTCGAGAATCGGTGTTTAAGTGACGTACAAGTAAAGGTTTGACCGGGGTGCTTCTGTTTCGTAGGGTCAAGCAACCCTAATTACGCATATAGCGGATTATTAATTGAAGCCCTCGCTCATTGTGTTAAAGCATCAGTGGAATGAAGGCACGAGTTTCGCTATCGTCATCTGCCTGTGTCGACGTGCCTCATTCAAGTTTACCCGTTACGGGGATGTTATATCGCTCACCCTCCCTCGATTATCGCACCTTTATGGGGTTTCCAGCAGCTTTTCTGTCGTTTCCTTTTGTTTGGCACTGGCTTGGGATACGATTTGCAGCTGAAGGAAACAACGTAGGTTAGTACATCTAAGTCCCTATCAAGGTAAATTGTTAACCGTTAAATTTATAGTGAAGTGATTTGCCAAAGTGTAGTTTGGGGCCAATTGCGCCCTTTTGGTTGATTTAAAGCGTAAGATGTTGAACAATTCCGTCAAGTTTTATTGTCTTCATGTTGATTTGTGTTTTAAGCTCACGTAACCGTAGTTGTACTATTTTTGAAGTGTTTGCCGCCAAATGTTGATACTGTAAAGTAGTTTTTGTGGTAGAACTTACCGTCAAGATTGTTTGTAATGTAAACATGTCATTTATTGACGATTGATCATTAGTGTTTAGAGTATAAATTGCGTCGTTAACCCAACTAACCTTTTTGCATATTTTCGGCCGTAATATTTAATCATTATAACGTTCATTGTCATTTGTTTCACATGGTATTTCATTAATAGAGTTTATTATTAATTGTTTATACGTTTTTCATTGGTGTGTTTGTATGCCTTGTTGTGTCTATGTTTTGTACAGGAACCTAGATGGTGTAAGTAAGTGTAAGTTGATGTCATAGAAGATAGGTGTGCTCCAGCTGTTGCAGTCGGTACCTCAAGTTGTGCCAAGGTGCTAGTAGCAAGGCGAATTACCCACTTCCGCTTTCAAAGTAATATCACCTGTGTTGCTGATGTTGTTTTTCCCGATTTAGTGAAGAAAGTGGTGGCGTTCCTTTATTTAACATCATTTACCTCTTGTGTCGAAGGAAAGCCCTAACTTTCAGATAGTATTAGAACCACGACCTTTCTCGCTGAGCATCCAAAGCCGGAGCATCTTGTTACAACCCATCTCGTAACGAGGGTTGGGGCTGCGGATTTGGCTACATTCTCGATTATGTCTTAAAGTCGTTTTGTAGGTAACGGATCGGGCTCTCGAGCGTATGATTTAGTTTTGCACGTTTTCGTGCTGTAACAGTGTTCGTTGTGTTAGAACACTATTTTTTTGTCATGTAGACGTCTTTTTAAAATTTTTAGAAATAGTTTTAAAAGTTTTTTAAAATTATTATTCTGATACAATGTATATGAATAAAAGATAAAGCATCGACTCAACAACCCAAAGCCGCAGTAATCCTTGGTATCAGGAACTTGAATTTTGGCAAGAAGAGTCCTTTCGTTAGGTAGGGCAGTGCTAGGAAAAGAGTTTTCGAATTTCCCCCCTAAAGGAAAAAAAGGGGTAAAATGTCTTCTTGTGAATTCCTCAATATCTCTAAGACCCGATAATATATCGATTTGGTTTTTACTTAGAAAGGTTACCTATACAAATTCCTAAAAACGTAATTTAGGATTGTGCACGAATCAACTTCTAAAGGTGCGAATTTGGGTTCAGGGGTGAATTATAGAACCTTTCTTCTCTCCTGCGCTAATTGAATCAGACCGTGGTTTTTGGGTATGTGTTTTTTAGATGTTTAAAAAGTGGTTTAGAACATTTTCGAAATTTCTCTTCTAAAGGAGTAAAAATGGGGTAAAAGTAAGGAGTTAAAAAGTTAAAAAGTTATTGCTTTTTTCGCCGTGAGTCCTATGTAGAATAAAATAGGAGGATTTCTGAAATTCCACCCCAAGTGGTGGACACGGGTATCGTGCTATAATGTATGAATATAACATTTAATAAGGTACATATATTTTTTTATTTTTTTTTTTCTAAATACTAAAACTATAGCTTTATCAAACTATAAAAGGGGAACGACAGTTACATACACATTTCCAGGGGATACGTGATGCATAAACTAGTTATGGAGAACTTCTTTCAGAAGATTATTGTTTCCCTTTTATCTGCAATATTGTTCTGCAGCGTTTGTTAGTTTAAGCGTTTAGCGTATTGAGTGAGAGGGGGGGGGGGCTAGAATTCATTTAAGATTTAGAAAAAAAACAAACATGTGTAGTCTGTACGAAGAACAGGTATCTTGCTAGTATGACATAATAATATCCGCACAGTAAATATTAGTTTAAAAATATTAATAAATGTAAGTATTTATGCACATAAATTATTATTTCTATGTTAAAATTGATTAATGTTTATTTTACATATACCTGGTAATCTTTCCTTAATTGAATTCTCTTGTCGAGTCGTGCATATGCAACCAGCTTATTCTGCCACTTATGTTTATATGCCCAACCAAAATTGCTACTTTAGTTTGATGCCACAGCGTCACAATGGATAAATCACTATTGAAGTCTTATACTTACACCAATTCCAGAAACTAATCAGCTCTCCCGTAAATTCTTTATAGCACATCCAACAGCAATTTCAAGATGTTTTCCTCCTTACAGGAACTCGCATGAAATTCAACCAATTAACTCCAATCCAGATATATTTCTTTAATGATGACTTTGTGACAGCGTACCCAATTTAAAACCCTATCACATATGTATCTACCTTAACTGAAACTCATATGGAATCCAACAAAGGTCCAGACTTTTATTTACTCCTATAATATCTTCATGACAGCATACCCATTCTAATCAGTTACAGATGTCTACGCATTGACAGCAACTCGAACTGCAACTCCTTCAATTACTCAGGTTCAACCAGATTTATTTCATCAATTCCGCTATTCTTAATTCCTCTTCTAATTAATTAAATGGTCTCCTTCTTCATGTTAAAGTTTGTTTTATTTTAAAACTTTTACGTATTCTTATTATTTTTACCAATTTTTGTCCTTTGCACTCTTGTAAATCATTGCATAAATAAATTGCTAATTATAAAAGGGTTTTATTCATAATTTTTAACAATACAAGTGGATTATGTGCACATTTTTAGAAATGAAAATCAGTTATTATTAATTAAAATTTCACTATAGCAATCCTCATTTTATACAAAATGGATTATTTTTAACTACATACAATGTTTGTTCTAACAATCTTATACATAACTTATTCAAATATGAAATCAGCTTAGAACTTTCATATTTCTTCAAACTAACTTATAGTTTGTAATAATTATTACCTAATTAATTTTTAATTATTAATTGCTTTCTGTTAACATCAACAACCCTTCATACTACTCCAAAGATGATAATGTTAATTTATATTTTAGAACCTTATTTTGAATATTAAATGCATTTGCTGATTTGAATTTTATATCTAATTTCTTCATAAATTTTTGAATAGTTGATCTGTTATTTTCAGCCTAACTTCACCTTTGTATTTTTTAATAATTCGATAGTTTTTCTATCCATAAATATTTTTCTATCTAGAAATTAACGATTATCAATAAATCAGCAATCCTGATCTACAAGCATCACAATATATACATTCCTCTATAATCTATATTATATTTTCAAGTTCTTTGCAAAGACGATACCTACACCTACACTTCGATATCCATCATCTTATTATTGAGTAATCTAGCAAACGTCGGTAATAAACAAACCTTTAACATGATAACGCTTACAGAAAACATTATATCTTACGGATTTGAGTCCCAGTGAATCGATTAATACTTTAACATGATTGCAAAGTAGCCCATGCAAATTGTTGAATTTTATAGATGGAATTGTGTTACTGCAGTTGTCTTTTAAAATAGAGCGTACCTAACTTTGGAACATGTCAGAATATTTTTCTTGGTGGACAGACAACAGAAATTTTACAATAGAAGATCTGCTTTGTCCCAACAGTCGAAGATTCTATTTCTAGTGTGTTAAATCGGTGACGAACGTTAATAGTTAATATAAAAATTCAGTCAGGACTACAAATCTACGTATTGAGGTTCAACGCATCATCCGCATGCAAATGCTAGATTACGTTCATGGTGTCCTTAAATACTTTTCCTGTGTGATATCTGATCAGATACGTGGAAGTAAACCTCAGTAACACCTTCAAAACTTTTGCGATCTTAAGAAAACTGTAAATACATAATATTCCGACCTTGTATAAATCAGCCAAAGGTTTGATTCATTTTTTTAATTCAGTTAAAAATATTTTCACCCTGATAACACTCTTTGTTTCAGATTTAATTACTACACACAGACTACAGACTTGTATATATCTAACGTTAGAAAAGTATTTAATCCTGCTCCTTTTCACCTCAACCTACAATGGAAAATCAAGTAAGTGTTTGTATTATTCTTAGCAAATGCTTGAATGTAACAATAAAGCAAATCCTATAATTTTATGAAGCTCGTCTTTCAAATTTAACCTTAGGGGTCTCTTTAATAGTCAGTACGAATTCCGTGAATTTAAGTCAATACTACAGAATGCTATGTTGATCAATGTTCTAATCTAAAGAATTGGGTGGTCTCTGTTAGTTGTCAGATACCTGAAAAGACCCCGACCATTTTTACAAATTTACAATTTTGGTCATAACCACACAATCAACCATGATCAACCCAAAATTATATGAAAGGTCTCATAAAACTACATAATTTCTGTGTAGTTAGGTTCCGCCTTAAAGTTAAAGCAGTCGGAAAATTAATATAAGTAAAACGAAATGGGGAAGGTGGTTGAAGAAGACGCACATAAGGAAAAATCCTCATAATTTTTGAAATTTAAAAAACGTAGCAATTCCAAAATAGTGGAGCTACTTCTACATATGTTATCTATGATATTTCGTCGCTTTTCTTTATTTTTAGTAAGTGAAAAATTTTTACTATATAATTTGTTAAGACTCCCGATTTTCGTTAAGAACCTATGTGTAATTCCGCATTCTGCTCCCGCCTATTGCAGCATAATTTAAGCCATCGGGCATCTTTTCCAAATTCTCTAACTGTTTGGCACATATGTAGGCCAGACCCCGACATCTGTCGCATAAAGTATCTTAATTAAGGCATTTGCTTCAATATTGAGGCGGACGCTGTAACGCATGATCATAGCATCAAAACCCTGCTAAGTGACTTAATAAATCGCTGGTAGATGGAGTTTGCATTCAGTCCTCAAGTTAAAAGGCGAGGCCTTGGATATCAGATTACAGCGCCGGCGAGACGAGGTAGTGCACGGGGGAAGCCCCGCGTTTTGTTGCACGTTACATTTTGGGTGATGCAATTCAGCACTTCGAACAGTAGATCCTTTATGTACCCGAGTAAGTTGCCCAACTATGGAAAGTTTTACGCATGACGCAATCATCGAATTTACGCTGCGTCCAGCGCGTTCCCTCCCGGAGAGTCCAATTTAAGCTTCGCTATCGCACGGATGTGCAAGTTAACTTAAGAACAAAGAACAACCCCTTTAGTTCTCAGGGGCGCGTTGTACCCTCGGACTTGTGGCAGTTATAAGTGCTTTTCATTCCTTAAAGTTCTAAGTACCGGTGTGTACAATTCTTCTCCCAGGTTGGCGGATTCGTAACAGGAACGAATACAAAGCATCAATATACAGGGTGAGCAGTTGTGAGTTATCGTATGGCTCCACCCTGCTACTTCTTCGAAGGATCTTGCCGCCACAATTCCCCGAGTAAGCTGGTCAACCGTCCCTATCTGTTTATCAACCCCTGCCGCATCTAAGCTGCTATCGCAACCCTCTTCTGTAAGCATCGCCAGAGCGTTGAATCTCCAGGTCGAAATCTTCCGGCATCAGCACTTCAACAACACAGTTGCTTGGAGCCCTAGCAGTAAATCAAGGTATTGTACTAGTAGTTAAATAAAACAGTGAATTGCGTATTATACAGTGACGTGCGAAGTTTCGGAACTCTCAATCTATCGTATATGCTATTTGTGGGCCGTGTGGTAATCGCCCGAGCCCTAGTTATCGTCAAGTAATGTAAATAGAAGCCTTCAGCCCTTATTGTGTTGCATTGTTTACTAACCCCAATTTGTAGCATTTGCTACCTGCACACTTGCCTTCGGGCCTGTAACTAGTATGGTAATAGATTACCCATTTTTAATTTACGTATTGTTTTTCATTTCAATTATTTGTGCATTTTTGTGACCGACAAGAATTGAGTTTCTTGTTGCGTTGTGTATGTATTCCTTTGTACAGGGCCTAAGCAACTGGAGAAAGGACACCCAAAAGGTAGGTGTAAACGCCAGTGCCGTGGGAGTGCCCCCTTGGAGTGCAACGCAACGCTACGGCGATTGGTTTTCGACTTTTGACCGGTCGTCAGTTAATTATCAATTTTAACATCTTTCAAATGTCGTGGCGCCCCATAACTTTGTCTTAATAACCCGATATCGACACCCCGTCGTGGCATTTCGCCCCAAGACGCACCCTAAACCTGTGAACCCTCCCACGCGATTGAGTTCTGGCCGGAGCATTTGAGCTGTGGGGGTACGTGCAAGGGGCGGACACTGCTACGAGCATCCCATGGGGTCTTAATGAGCAATTTATCGTGTAACAAATTTGGTAAATATTGTATTTGGGTCATCTTTGCAATGTGGTAGAAGACGACGCATGCTGTAGGCAAACATGACACACATACTTAAATAAGGAAAATCAAGGCAGCAATGTGTTTGAATAATAATTTTACATCATTTTTGTTGACATTTTTATTTCAGGACTTAGAACAGTGTTAAAAGAACGTCGCTAAATTCTTTGTGTGACCAATGTCCACAAGATGTGTATCTATACTAGATTTTGTTGTTTTTTCCTGTTTCTCCACATATCACACAATTATTATGAATTTCAGTTATGCCATTCAGGTCATCCATCTCAACATCCTCACAAATACCTTGTCCAATTAAGCTTTATTCAACATCGCTTTCACAAATTGTAGTATTTTTGTTGCTCTTTTCTAGGGATTTTTATTTTTTGTTTGTAGTTTAGCATTTTAACGTTATGGCTTTGCTATTCCTTTTTGTAGTTTCATCTCTTCCCTCTTTGTTGTTCATATCTAGCACTATTTTGAAAGGAGTGCTGGTTAGTATTTATGAATTGTGTTTTGTGTTTTCGTTTTTAGTTTTATTTTTTTTTAGAAAGCAATGGGATGGGAGAAATGATAGCATCAGATGTATGTAGAATTTTGTTAGAAAAATATTGAAGACTTGTTTTTGTAGCAGACAATTTGCTTGTACACATTCTTGTTGAAGTTGGACGTTTTTAAGGAATATGTTGCTTATGTTAGCCCCTTGGTGACGATTGCGATGGTACTCAATTGTTTTCCAGATTTATAGATGTATCACTTAAATTATCGGCAAGGATAAAGTCATCTCCAGTGAACCTTTCGGGATTCAAAGGGCAGAGACCGCAAACCAGAAAATCTTAAATATCCAAATTTTGGAAATTGTTGAAAGGTTCTGGGTATTGGCTTCGGTATCGCTGTTGTAACTGGCATGGTGAAAGTTCCTCTAGTAAATTGCTGCTTTTAAAAATTATAACTACTTTGCTGTGTTGATTTCTGGGTTTTTAAAGTTGAAGAAAATCTCTTCTATATAGAAGTTTTCACATAACTTATGTTTTCCTCGGCTAGTACAAATTTAATGCCTTTTCTACGGTGTCAGTTAAGTAGGCTTCTAAAGTAAGTTGATGGTAAAGATCACCTTTGATTTTACTTCGACACGAAGTGTTGAAATTCCCTCATATCGAAAACAACTCTGAGTCAAATATCTCTAAAATTCGTGCCAACCGACTAATGAACCCACTATACGAAATTTCCGTCTCGGCTGCGCGGATCTTTTGGTGAAGACCCCAGCCCACTAGATCCCTCCCTCGTATTGGTGGGAAACGTGCTGTGCGGGGTATGTAGGTTCGTATGTGTACACGATTCCGGTCGCCAGGAACCTTTCTGAAGTCTATTAGATTGTTTTCATACAATAGGTCCTCCGAACATCATGTTTTGAAGTATGGTCGTCGGCAAAAAAATTTTTTTTGGGTTTTTTTTATAAATAACTGGTTCATATCATTTTATTGTATTAGCGAAACGGAGTGATGCTGAGTGTCGAAGTATTCTTGGAAAGCATGGAAGGGCGCTTTTCTTGGGTGGGGGGTAGTGATGTGGGTCGGGTAAATACCCAGTGGGTAGGGTATTTAAAAATGGGTATTTACCTGGGTATTTACCCCTGCCTCGGGTAAATACCTAAAACAGGGTATTTATGAAATTTATAATATTTAGAAAGCTAAGCTAACTTTTACTCACATCATAATGTTATCTTAATAAATAAACTACCTATAAATGAATTGGAGTATTTTATGTAAAATAGCAATTTAAATGTAACATTGAATAAGCATTCACCCTGGTAAATTAATCGTTTATCGCGGAAAAGCATTGGCTGCCGAAGTTTATAGAAATAAACAGTTAGAGGAAATAAATTGGGCCTGTTACAGTTTACAAAAAACATTGTGATGGCTCTGACTCCGGAGATTGGGATAATTTAAATTGTTTGTACATTATTTTCTGACTTGTTTCCATTTTTGAAAAATGAACAAAACGTTAACTTGAAGAAATAATCCTTATATTTATTAACATTAATATTAATATACTTATAGACACATTACGAAACAACCTTAATAAGGCAAATATCACAAAATAATATAAACAGCGCTGTATACCAATGGAACCATAAGTATGCAACAGCAATGAAATAGCATTAACATACGCACATAATACTTGAGTAACAAAGAGATAACCGTACAAAAAAGTTATTTCAGTAGGCATATTTTGTTGACATATGCCGTAATTAAAATGAGCGTCAAGTCTACTCAAATATTTGTTTCTATGTTCATCTCTTTCTTATTCAATTATTGAATTTTGTTTTTTATGATATCTCATTGCTGTTATACACAGGTTGCCTAAAATTGTACAGAACATGGCAATTCCATGAGTTGAAAAAGGTTCAAATACTATTTGTCATAAGAATAACCGAAATAAAAAATGCTTAATTACTTTAGTAGCTAGGCAACAGTAGGTACAATAGCTGCTTGTTGCCTAGCTAGCAAAGTAATTATTGCATTTTCCATTTCGGTTACTCTTATGGCAAATAGTATTTGAACCTTTTCCAACTCATGGAATTAACATGTTCCGTACAATGTTAGGCAACTTGTATAGTTATGGCCTCATTGGTATTTTGGGTAGTAAATGTTCAGCTATTTTCTTAAACATTTTTATAAAATTCGAATAGAGCACCTTCACTTACCAATCAATTAGACTGGTTAGATTAGTTTTATAATATTTGTAAATCAGGCTATAAATACCCGCTTAAATACCCATTTTGGGTATTTACCCGGGTAATACCCCTAAAAATAAATACCCGGGTAATTTACATCACTAGTGGGGGGTACCGTATATTTTCTAATTGTAGCGTCGTTAGTATTGATTCGTAATTGCGAAAACAGTAATCCACAAATATCATGACAGCAGTTACAATATTGTTACGAAGTTTCGTTTCCTGGTCTAAGCAGCATGAGATCACGTAGTAAAGGCTTTTCGCCTCTTTGGTACAAAAAAGATTTTCGAAGTACATATATCTTTTAAATTGTTCCAAGAATTGACGTCTCTACCATCTGCATCGTCAATGAATTTGCTTTTAATCGACGAGAATGGTTAATAAAAAGATTTGGTGAATTGATTTATTATGAATTCGCTAGCGCTAATAATTTCGGAACTCCGATACTTATAGTACGCAAATATTTGACCTGGAATGGGGTCATATTTTGCGTGGTATTATTCCTAGAATTTAAAGTTTGAGAACTTTATTGATTTATATTTAAATTAGATATTTTTTCAATAAGGGTTTCAGTTGACATTAAGAGATATTAATAATATGAAAGGTAACTAAAGGAATAAAGATCAAATAAAAAGCGTAGAAACTCACTTTGATTCTTCTCGACGCTATTCTGTCTTGAAGTCTTCTTTTGAATGCGATGTCCTTATAGGTGGTCCAATAGATTCAGCGATTTCGGTCGGATCCTAAATTCAAGATTAGGCGATGTATAACTTCGTCTCGCGTGATTGTGTTGCCGGATTTTTGCCGAATTTTGTGCACCTCGAACGTTTTTCGAGTGGGAATTAAACCGTTCGCACGAACGATAAATCGATTTAGTATTTGCCTGCTCGTAAGTCTACAGATGCGACGGCGCCAATTAAATTTTAAAGTACCACAATTTAATAAAAAACTTTATTTTATTTTAACACTGAGCGGTGTATGTATGTCCTTACATAAAAAATGCTGCATAACAACTAACTTAATTCTAATTTCAATCTGTCTACAAGCAAACAAATCAATAATATAAAGAAATGAGCAAATGGCACCTCGGAAGAATTATCCAAGTGTGCCCTTTCTGTTCCAAGTAACACACGTTAGTAAAGTGTTTTTGTCATTTTTGCTATTTGTTGAAAAAGAGCCGCACTCGTACTCATATAAAAAACACCACTTTAAGAAGTTGTTACATACACTACTAATAGATGCAATGTTTTACAGAGGTTTCGAGTACTTCCAGGAACAATTAATCATGGTAGCGCATACGAGACAAATCTTATGGCATTATATGCAATACGCGGAGCCAGTTCAAAAACACAGGATATGTGGATGGCTTGTAATATGGAACACCTTGGCAGGTTTGATGATATTGTTATCGGAACACGAGATAAAGACTCAGGGATACAAACAGTGTTCCTTGTGCAGTGCAAGTTTTCTTACAATCCAAAGCCCATACATGCTAGAGACTTTTATGAACCTAAATATACTGGTTTTAATATGAAAAGATACAGAGATGATTTCAGAGAAATAACAAGGAATTGTAATTCTGATGCTCCACTTGAATCCATTTACAGCAAAATACAAGGATGCGAATTATGGTGCATTCTATTTACAAACAAAGTGCTTGATGAAAGATGTCTGTCTATGTTAGAAAAATCAAGTTGCGATTTTATAAATACTGTTGGACATGTCTTCAAGTTTAAAGTAGAAAGTGTAAAGGAAATTAATTTGAATGACGGTAATAATGAAATAAACGAAGATTTCTTAAATCACTTTTTATTATTCTCAAACCAAAGTCACAACAGAGAAATGCACTTTTTTATAACCAATGAACTATTAAAGCTATTGCATCCCATTGCAATTTCTCGGCGTGCCCTACATGATTTAGTAAAGGACTTCAATTCGTTTATTGTGGAATGGTCAAAAGGCGAATTGGGAGGAAACTATATCCTTACCAAAACACATACCATTGTAAAATTAACTGAACTGCTATTGGGAAGATACATGAGCCAATTCTATACCTCTGCACTAATTTCTGCCAACAGTAAATGTGGGAATAATTTTGAAGAATGGCACTCCTTAGTTAAATATAAAAATATTATCGAATTTTTTGACAGCTATGAAGAAAACGATGGAGTTGTAGATTTACTGCACAGCTACTTTAATTGGTTGCTACGGGAATACAAAGTATACCAGAAAAATCATCCTACAAACGACTGGGAAGGAGAATTTTCTTCTAAAGGTAAAAAGAAGTTTCTTAGAACTGTGGAAGCAACTATTAGCGATGAAATGCATAGAACACTTGGTAGTGACCCTGATATTACCTTATATAGTGTTTATCAGGTGCTATGGAAGGTAAAAAAGATTCCAGTGTTATTGGTAGTAAATACAAGAAAAGACTACGAGACTGTACTGCATATACTGAGTTTATCTGACTATACACTTAAATGCATCATACTGAACAAATCCAACTGTCAGGTTTTACCAAGATTCAAAATTTCACATTCTTTCAGTAATCTAGTTGACTTGGAAAAAAATGCTTATGAATTAGTCCTTGAAAAGACAGTAGAATTGCAAGGAAGGCCTATACAATTAAAACACTTATATCAAAGCCAAAGTCGTTTGGTGAACATAATCGGTGCAAAAGAGGTCATGCAAATATTGACGGGTAATTTCAAAATCGGAAATGCCATAAACCAACTGCCAATTTATCATGTCGTTAGAACTATTCCGAGGATAACACTCGATTTGCAGCTACTGCTTGAAACATTAGAGTATACTAACGATTTGTTTATCATCCAATATTCTGACAGAAGTTCATTTTTTGAGGCTTTATATGATCTTAATGTTCACTTGGATAAGTGTGCAATGGTAGACTACGAAAACGTAAAATACATGAGCAAAATTCCCGACATGTATAAGATAATTATTAAACCTTATTCATCTACTCTGTTAGATACAAACATAATTGGCAGAAATGTACACCACTTAGTACTGCATAACACGCACACCTTGGAATGGGTGGCCACCAAGGGTAGCACAAAATATATATATTCAGTTAAGCATACACTACCTTACACCTGCACTAATACACCTCCTATTAATGCACAGGACGCTCTTGAACATTTCCAAAATCAAATCAATATCATCAGCGCCGCTCCAGGAATGGGAAAATCAGTAATTATGAATTATATTGCTCAAACGACACCGACAGATATGTGGATCCTTCTGGTGAATTTAAATCAACATCTCGACTACTACAGAAGTGAACAGTTTAAATCGGCGGCTGCAGACCCAGTGAGACATCTACATTATTTTAATCAAGTTGCTTTAGATAATGAACAAATGAATAATCATTTGGGTACAGAGGCTTTTACTGCATTTTTAGACTTGAAAGCGGTTTTAATACTTTTGGACGGATTTGATGAGGTGCCACAATATTACAGAGAAAATGTTACAGACATGATTAAATCTTTACTGGCAAAGGGATATAGAATCTGGTTGACAACTCGCCCTAACTTGCAATCATATTTAGAAAAAGAATTCGACACATTTGCGATCGGTTTGAATCCGTTTAGTACTGACGATCAGCTGAGTTTTCTTTTCCAATATTTTTCACACGTTAAAGTCACTGAAACAGAAGTGAAGGAAATCACACAGGAATTTGCAAAGCAATTGCTTCAGTTAGCACAACAAAATTTAGACGATTGGAAGCAGGAATTCACAGAAGTGCCTCTGCATATAAAGCTCTTGGTCGAATGTTTCGAAGACGACTATAGAAATTATATAAAAACTAAGAGGTTAACTAAAAACTTCAATTTGCTATATTTATATGAAAAATTCACTCTGAAGAAGATTACTATATCTCAAGAAAAATATGGAGCTTATGGAGATAAAATATTGTTCGAAGAATATCATCAGTTATTTTCCCTTCAAGTTTTATTTCCGTTTGAAGATCTGGAGGAGCTGCAAAGTGTTTCAGAACTAGCAAGATTTAAAAATATGGAAAGCGAGGCTGTGGAAATTCTAAGCAAAAGTGGAATAGTAGTAAGAAATGAGCTGGGTTTACATTTTTCCCACCGATCGTTCGCAGAATATTTTGCTGCTAAATGGCTTTCTATAAACTTCAAAAATTCTAATGTTCGAAAATTAATAAAGAAAACCTTTGAATCTCAATACAGCGTGACTCGCAAGATTTTTGATCAGTTATTAGCCAAAGATTGTCCGTTACACCTTGATCTTATAAGTCAACAAGTAGACGAAGCGCTGGCAATAATTGAACAGATACCAGAATTGTTAAGCACTCGCGATGCTGGCGGAAGATTCCCCATTCATTTGGCGGCAGCGTGGGGAACCCGACATCCGATGCCAGAATGGGGAGAAATGATAGATCCTAATATTCATAAACGTGAAACCAGCAATTCGAATATAAATGTATTTCTAAAGAAAATATGTATTGATGTAAAGGAATTTATTGTAGATGATGTTTTGGAATTAACGCCATTAAACTATGCTATTATCAGTGATTCTTTAAGCAACCTAGATGCGATTTTATCCACCATTACTTTTTCTTCCCCTATTTTAATTAGTAAAAGCAATATAAAAAATTACATATACTATTGCAGTAGATATGGATATGAATTCTTTATCAAACGGATCGAAGAGTACAGTCCCAAGCAGTTGTATTTTTATATAAATTACCCTTTAGATCAAAAATTCAAAAGGACTGCAGTTCACTGGGCGTCTACCATGGGCCACGAAAATATAATGAATCTGCTTCTGTGTCTCACTGCTGCTGATGATATCACACAAAAACAAGAAAGATACGCCTTACGTAAAACAGATATTTCAGAGCAAACAGCACTTCATTTGGCTGTAGAAAATAAACATACTGCTATAGTTGCCCTACTTCTATCTAAGGGAGCAAATACAAACGCTAGAAATCAACAAGGCCGAACACCATTACATGTGGCAGTCCACAATGGAAACGTTAATATTTTGAATTTGCTTCTCGATAGATCAAACAGCAACTCTAAGGACACGAATGGTAATACGGAATTGCATTTGGCTGCCCTAAAAGGCTACCAAAATATTATTTTGATATTGCTTCAGAGAGACGAGAAAGTTAACTTGAAAAATGATACTGGAGAAACGCCTTTGCATTTAGCTACCAAGAATAAACATGTCGATGTCATTCTATCGTTACTTACACAAGATAGAAAGATAGTGGATGAGCATGACAATAGTCATAATACCGCTCTACATGTCGCTGCTGAATGTGGACATATCAGAGCTGTGGAAGCACTTTTGCAATTTAGTGCTGATCAAAACATAGAAAATGAAGAAGGTAAAGTTGCTCTCCATTTAGCAGCAGCTTATGGACACCAGAACATAGTATCTCTGCTAATATCAAAGACAACCGTTAACATCAAAGATGGTAAAGGCAATACGCCACTTCATCTAGCTGCTTTGCATGACCATAGATCAACTGCTGCCAAACTTGTGTTTTGCCACGCAGATATTGATGCGCAAAATGACATGAAAAGAACGGCTTTGCATGAAACAGCTTTAAACAATAGCACAAAAGTTGCAAGTTTTCTGCTTGAAAGTGGTATTAATTACAACGAAAAAGATGAAAGCAGTAGAACTGCACTTCATTTAGCAGCTTTGTGTAACAGTAACGATATATTAGAATTACTTTTGTCGAATAACATGGACGCGAACGAAAAAGATATTGATGAAAATACGTGTCTTCATTTAGCAGTGTTTAAAGGGCACATACAAATAGTAACTTCGCTAGTAAAGAATGTTCGAGTTGAAAATAGCAAAGTAAACATTAATCAAATGAATAATTGTAGCCGAACTGCACTACATTTAGCAGCAGACTTTGGAAATTATGAGATCGCGCAAATACTTCTCTCAAATGGAGCAAACGCAGAAATGGCAGATAGAGATGGCAATACTGCTGTAGATTTAGCAAATATCAAAAATTATACTGATATTCTGAGGCTGTTTGATTCCACAGAAACTGAGGTGTTTATATGATTTGTGAATAAGGACGTAATACGTAGAAATAATGTCTTGTTTTAGTGTCTATTGTAATCTGTTTTTAGGTATGTAATATTAGTATTTGGTTTTATTTCTGTTGTTTATTACAATTTGTAAATAAAAGGTGTACACTGTTTTGTATTTTTCTTGCCCTCATGCCATAGCATCAAATGGATAATGAACGAGAATCACATATCGAAAGAAATTTACATATTTTTGGTATTTACGTTATTTACGAAAGGAAATGTGAACGTCTATTGATTTAGTTTCACCCGGCTATTCTGTTCGCATTCACTGTACGTAAGGTCACTAAATCACGTTAGCTACGCAAATCCAGGTAGGGAAACACCATTTGACAAGTTTAAAAAACGAGTTTGTCAATGTCAAATTTACCATAGGGGCTATTAGTAAGGGCATAAATATTTTTTCTTATTATTAATATATCCTTCGAATGCGATGCAACAATCCTTTCTCTAGGTTGTAAGTTAAGCAGATGATCGTTTTTAACCGCAATTTAAAATGTGTTTCGTCTATTGACCCTGAAACTTGAAGATCTGGAGAAATATCAAAGGTAATTTTTCACGATTACAGATCATTTACCTTAATTATGACCTGAAGACATGATTGTAATCTCGGGTTCCCTAGTTCTCCCGAAGAATTTTGTCAAAACGTACTTATATTTAATAGCATTATGGTTTTTATTTGCTGCGTTAAAGGTTGCCTGAACAACAGCATAGAAGGGTATACGCTGTTTCAAATCCCTGAAGGTAATTTAAACTGCATTATTTAGCAATACTTTTTAATGAATAACTTATTGCAAATTAAGGACCAAGAAATAGCATAAAACGGCAGAAGTGGTTGAAAGTAATAAATAGACCACTAGACGAAATGCATCATTTACGTGTATGTGAGGTACCGAAGTATTGGAATGCAGCGAGCGGTACAAAATATTCGCTTAAGCTTTATATTTGTGATAATTAATTTTTTTAAAGTGGAAAACGTTTACAAATAATTCTCTATGTAATATTTATTTATTGCGTTCACGTTATAGTCCAGTCAATCTGTCATCAAAAGGGGGTGTTACCTTGCATCAAATCGGGTAGTTCTGATTTTTTTATATGTCTTATATGGTTGAGGCCTAATGATGAATCTAAGTTTTCGACCTCGGCCGAGTGCCGGAAGTACTTCAAATAACTAAAAAAAAGCCAAAATTTTCTACCTTGTTTCGGTTTTCGTCAATTTTAACCCCGAAGAACTAGTTTTCGTAAATGTTGAACCTATATGAAATGAAATAAGATAACATTTCCTACATTTTATGAACTAGAGTTTTTTTTTCCGATCAATCATTCAGCCGCGAGAGCGCCGCGAAGTTATAGTGCAGTCAAATGGTAGAAAATAGTGGAAAGTTTTGGTGGAATTGTGATATTTGGTTCCTATATGGTTTTTGGGTCGCTGTATACGAATATCAGGTTTTCCAACAATAATTTTGACCGGAAACACGTTTTTTAAGCAAAAACCGTCTTAAAAACGGTTTTTTAAAAGTTTTTCTAAAGTTACTCGAAAACTATCCAATTTCGTCAATGTTAAACCTATATGAAACGAAAGAAGATACAATTTCCTACATTTTATGTACTAGAGGTTTTTTTCTCCAATCAAACGTTCAGTCGTAAGAGCGCCGCGAAGTTAGGTGTTAAAAGCAAAAAAAAAATGAAATTATCCCAATTTATTTCAAAGTAACTCGAATACTATCCATTTTTCGTAAATCAAAAATGGTATATGAAATGAATCTTCATAAATGAAATGTTGGAAAACCTGATATTCGCGTACAGGGACCCAAAAAACATATAGGAAGCAAACATCAAGACTCTTAAAACTTTCCTCTATTTTCTACCATTTGACTGGACTATAATTTCGCGGCGCTCTCGTGGTTGAACGATTGATCGGAGAAAACAAACTCTACTTCATAAAATGTAGGAAATTTATCTTCTTTCGTTTCATATAGGCTCAACATTTATGAATAATGGATAGCATTCGGATAATTTTAGAAAGACTAAAAAAATGTTTTTTACACTGTTTTTGCTTAAAAAACATGTTTTCGGTCAAAATTTTTGTTGGCAAACCTGATATTTGTGTTCAGCGACCCAAAAAACATAGAGGAACCAAATATCAAAACTATACCAAAACTTTCCTCTATTTTCTACCATTTGACTGGACTATACAGGGTGATTTATAACGAAACATAAATTTCAAATTCTGTTTATGCCAATGTCCTAGGCTTCTTAATACTATCTAGCGAATGAGATAATTTCATAAAAATCTTACAAAGGGAACTTGACCTTTTCAAACTTATTTTTAATTTTTTTAGAATTTACTCTATTTTTTATCTCATACACTAGAACTGTGAAAAAGAATAATTCTGATATAAAAAAGACTCAAAGATTGGACAAGCCGTTTGGGAGAAAAACTCTTTGGAGATAAATTGCAATGTGTTTTTAAAATATTTTTTTAATGCCCTTCCTACCAATAAATTGCCATCAAATCCATATCGTTTGACAGATAAAACTACAGGCTATCATACAAAAAAAGTTTGATATGGTTGGCCCACATACTCGTACGTAGTAGATATGACGCTTGAAACATTGGCTACTTTGAGCGGTTTTACCTTTACCCGCCCCTTAATAAAACTTTGGTCTCTTGTAGTTGGGTAACTAAATGGAATACGACCTATATTCATCTGACATTTTTTACTCAAAATGACCTCCCCAACATACTGTTGAAGTTTGGTGCACCCGTTATAAATCACCCTGTATACAGAAGATATCTTTTAGGTACATACAGCTTTTGAGTTATTTTTCAACAATTCTACAATGCAACTTAGCTTATCACAGAACGAGGTACCAAGGACCATTCGTCTCATATTATTATAATTTGAATGCAGATTGATTTGCTTAACATTATTTGTGTTGTACTACTACGAACCTTTCGAGGTAGAACCGACTAAAATCCTAAAAATGCAAAATGTGAAAAAAAATTTAAACTTTGAAAAGCTGTATCTTCAAAACTATTAGGTCTGCAGACACCGTTCTGGTCTTAAATTGTATAAAATTTCCTCTAATTTAACACAGGATATAACAACTTTTGCTGAAAATCCAGTGGTTCAGGATGAAAATCGACAAAAACCGTATTTCGGTCGAAAATTTCGCGTTTTTTTTTTGTTATTTTAGGTACTTCCGGTACTCGGCCGAGGTCGAAAACTTAGATTCATTATTAGGCCTCAACCATATAAAACATATAAAAAAATCAGAACTACCCGATTTAATGCAACGTGAAATATACAGATTGACTGGACTATTAGTTACACAAACTTCAATTTATTTTTGTTATAACCTATCAACTGATTGGATAAGCCACAAAAACGAGTTTGGTTTGACATAAATAACGCCGAGTTTCCCTACCTGTGTTAGCGTAGCTAACGTGATTTAATGACCTTAACTGTACGGCTGTACTGTTGGGGTTAATATGACCCCATTTGTTTTATAATTAATAGCAAGACAACTACATAGTAAATTTTATAAATTAAATTGCACTTAATAAATAATATTAGTACACACTGGACAACACCAAGGGTTGCAGTTCTGTGAAGTAGGTTTCAGTGCGTTCAGGTGCATTGTGTACTGGGTATCAGAGCTTCGTGAATTTAGTATAGCAAGTTACAGTTAGATGTGAACAAGTTTTAACAAGTAAGTGCACTGTCGACTGTTAGTAAAATTGCTGGAAAATATTGGAATTTACTTGAAATTGCCTATTTATTGATATTTTCGGACGATACAACTACTAATAAAAACACATCACAATAGACCACTGCCAAAAAATGACATTCAGAGAACTACTAATAATCAGCTGATAAATTCACATATGGAAGCATATTGATCCCAACAGTAGAGTAACATTAAAAATCGTTTACATTGGTGTAGTAATAGTAATTTACGATACAAGTGCGTAAAGCTACTCTTTAGTCACGAGTGGGGTAGAGTTAAAACGCCAGCGAGCGAGCGTTTTAAGCCCCGCGAGTGACTAAAGATGCTTTACGCATGTGTATCGTACAATATTTTATCTACGATAGAATCTAGAAAACACGGTAAATATAAAAAAAAATGTAAATTAGGATTACCAGCAACCAGTCGTAATTTTGCCTGTTTTAAAATTTTAAAAAACGGTGCTACTGACAACTTGCCTAATGAAATATTTTAAACACGTTACTACTGACGACGTAAACTAATGAAAACATGTTATTAAACAGTCGTTTTACAAACGTAAAACTGCCAACTAAAAGACAATTTTACACACTGTCTTCGATAAAATAGTTAGTGATCCTAATAATTTGCTTGTCTATTGTAAGATAACTTCGGAAAGTGGCGTTCAACATGGGGATCTCGCAAAGCAGTCGAAGAAACCCCGAAATGAAGGTCATATTGTTCCATAAATGACTTCGGAATATAGAATTCATTAGATACGACTTTTTGCATTTTTTTTGTAATTTTTACGGATACAACAAGAAACACAGCAGGGAACCATTCTTTTAGGTTGGGTTTTAAGAACTTTCTTAGTATTTAATAACGCAACCACAACTTTTAACAATGCAACTCAAATATTAAACTTGTCAAAATCACATTATTTATATTCTGACAGAAATAATTCACTGAACGATGCCATTTCTGAAACAATGGCCGCCATTGCGGTACTTTGGACACCAAAGGTTTCCTCGGCTGCTATGGAATCTCGTAAACTGTAAGAAATAAAAATTCAGCTAAATTAAGTAAAATGTTCGACATCCGAAATGCTGCTGCCATTCATATTTAATTTCTCAATTTGCCAATCTGAACTCAAATGCTTTGTCTTCAAGATATTTTATTTACATGTTTCTAAATAAGTGTTAAATATGGTCAAGTCGTTATTAGATGAAGCGATATAGTTTAACTGATGTGTAATTCACATATACCAATAAACCAATCATAAAGAAATAAATAATTAATACTAACATTCAATAGGTAGTTGAAACTACAAATCAAGGAAACATACAAATACCTTAATTAATAAAAATTTCAGAAATCCTTTTGTACTTATGCTTTTGGTTTTGATAAATGCTTTTCCACGGTTTACTATGCACACATATTTTTTGAGTTGTAACTTTGCCATTTGTAACAACTAATTTGACGTTCATTTAAAAATCATCAACTTAATATAAATATCTAGAAACTTTAAGAACTTGTAGAACAATCAAGTTCAAATTCGAACTCTGCGTATATCAACGATATCTCTTTTATCATCTCCTAAGTTCAATTTCTACAATAATCACATAATTTTTCGCTTAGCTTTACCGCTGAAACTGGATTCAAATTTAACCAATTCTAACAAAAATTGCAATTTACAAACTGCCTGTGCACCTACTTAGCTTAAAAGGACTGTCTTATTAAAATCATCTTGAAGTATTCAGTGCACGTGGGATGTTTTCCAAGAATATTGTTCTGGGTACTATTTCCCGTAAAAACGAAGCTTTTGTAACTTTCTACTAGCTCTAATAAGTACAGAAATCTTGCACTTGTGCAAACCATTACATATAATCTCATAAGAGCATTAATTCTTTCCGGATATGGATTGACGCTCGAATGCAGATTCGGTAAGAAAATCGTAACTACACAAACCCTCACGTTAGGTTGGTCTACCCAGGGGCCTCGGTAGGCGAGCGGCGATTGCCGTTGCAGCCGAGGTCACATTGAAAATCATGGAGCGCTCGAGCCGGAGCGTTGAGAGTTCAACTCCCGGCATGGGCGGTCTAGATTTTCAATTAATTAAGGCTAGGTTTAAGTGACGCCCGCGCCCCCTAAAGTAATGCGTAAGCGGTTCCGGGGGGCAACGGTAGTCGGTAGGGAAAATTAAAAAAAAAAAAGTTTGGTCTACCTACAAAAAATTCCCAATAAATATTCTTGTTATCTTGGTTACGGCTCGTGAACTAATTTTTCTATTGGTCATTAATGAGTGTCGTACGATTTTCACATATAATCTCATAAGAGCATTAATTCTTTCCGGAAATTTTTTGAGTGCATTCCAACAACGTCGTATTAATTTGCCCGAGCGGGACGCGAGGGCAAATTAGGACGTTGTTGGAATGCACGAAAAATAATTTCTGGATATGAATTAATGCTCGAATGCAGATTCGGTAAGAAAATCGTAACGATACAAGCCCTCACAGTTAGGCTGATCTACCTACAAAAAATTTCCAAGGAATTTTGTTATTGTCTTGGTTACGGCTCGTGAACTAATTTTTCTATTGGTCCTTAATGAGTGTCGTACGATTTTCACTGAAGTTGCACTAGTGCAAAATTATCACCTGAATTGGATTATGATTTCGAAGGCTTTCATAGCCATTATCATTAAGTAACAAACGACTTCTCTTATTGGACCGTGTCATTATTGAGGTGGAAGAACTCAACATTTTGCCCACTTTTGTAAGGGGCTTCATCAGGAGGAAAAACAAAAGAGCACGGTAGCTCAACGTGTAAACCACGCCAGAAGCGAAACTCTTCTCGCTTCGCGTTAAACCATAAAATATATAACTCTGGAAATTTAATAGACTGAACGGTAGAATTACATTATTTCTAATAATTTGGAAGGTGTAATCATATCATATATTCTTGCATAAACTTTCAGGTAGCTCAATTTTTTGTCTATATACGCATTTGAATAGTTTGAGAAACAGTATTCCATTCCGTAACTTTTATAGAAGCCTAATGCAATTTTCCTAAAACTGCAAAACTCCTGCGAACTTGCTCAAAATTTCCAGTCGAAAAGTTGCTATAAACTCGTACAAAATTTATTGCAAAATCAATAAAGTATTGTAGCAAATGTACTGAATACATTATATATTTAAAGTGCTATCCAAGAAATGGAAAAGCAAAAGATGAACATGTAAAAGATAATAGACAATATAAAACAACAACTAAATAATATGCGAGGAAAAATATCACCATTATAAAAAAGAGATAATACAGAGATAGAATGAAAGCACGCAACTATAGAAAATATGAAAAATAAAGAATAATGCTGCTATGATATTGCACCCCAGTATTACACTATGGTGTTGCACCTGAACGCTAGTCTTGCTTAGTTTTAGTTTGTACTAATTGAATAATTTCAGATGCCAAGATTAGCATATTTAATTATTAAATACTTTATTGTAATTGATATAGCGTTATTAAGTCTGTAATTTAGGTAGAAGTAGTTGACGATAACTTATAAATTAGTATTTAAAAGTGCAGTACTATATGAATATTTACTGGGTTCAAATAAGATGATTTTACATTTAATAAAAAAGATTCAATGCAAAGAATAGGAAAACTACAGTGTAGTTTGAAACAGAGCTGAGCAGTAATTAATTACTTTGTAATGAAATTACTATTTAAATCATTTTTTGTTTATTAGTTTTGGAATTAAATTGCTTTTCAAAATACGGTAATTGTAATTGGTAATTGCAATTTTTGCGAAAAGTACTTGACAATTACTTTTTGAAAGTAAGTAATTACTACTACTGCTACTACTAATTAAATTTAAAGTATTTAAATAACTTGCATGTATTTGAATTACTTCTGATAATTGAACTACTTTCAGGTAATTCAATTACTTGATAAGTTATTAAATGTCCAGAACGCAGAAAATATAAGATAAGGCTTTATTAAGTTTCATCATATCAAAATGATCACAACAGGGCATTCCTAGGGCATGCGCATTTCGGAGAGAATGTGTAGAATAAGACTAAAAGGAAAATACCAGAAAATAAACATAATTAACAGCCACGCACCATCAGAAGAGAAGGACATAGACACGAAAGAATAATTTTATGAAGCATTAGATAAAGAATATGGAAGAATATAGTCTGTTCATCTGACATCTGCGCTGTCAGATTGACATTCTGTTGACTGTTGGTGGTAAAGAAATTCCTGGTGCTCTTAAGTTTATTAACTTGGCTACACTGTACTTGTGATTCCTAATTTTTTTTCAAAAATTTTGTTTCACACAAATGTCATATTTCATGTAGCATTACATGATAAAACTTAAACTACTGAAATGGAGGACAAACGTACAAAGGCTTTGTTAACTGCTAGCGAAAAACAAGCTGTTATAAAGTACTACAATGAACAAAAAGGTTTTTTTCCAGATTTAACTACAGCTGAAATTGGAGGAAGAGCTGCCAAAATATTTGTGGTAATATGTGGTTTTACCAATAATAAATATTATACACCAAGTGAATTAAACATATGTTTATTCACGAAAAGATTTTGGGCTCACGAGCAAGCAGTGCTCGTGAGATCAAATCTTTGAGTTAATAAATGTATAATTCACGTTTGGTATATATGTTTTGATTCAATTTTGACGAAATTTTGAATAAAATATTCAAATTTATAGTGCCTGCTGCTCTTAAATCACTTATCAAACAACCAATAAAACAGCACACTTACTGTGTGCCAAACGTCAAAGTGACGTTTGTCACCTGCTTACAGCTATACAGAAAATTGGAAATAAATGACATTAAAAATATTCAATTTAAGATAACTATATATTACACACTACAAAGAGAAAGATTAATTGAATGTAAGTATTTGTAGAAATCATAAAAATATGTAGTTCTTCATTGAAACGTTTTTAAATCTCTAGTCAATTAAACTTGTTTAATTCTCTAGTGAATTAAAACGCTTTTATTTCTCTTGTGAATCATAGAGTGTTTATGAAGGTTGTTATGGAGTTAATAATGTCACTTTAAACTGTCAAAATTGAATAAAAGGTGTTTGTCTTCAATTTAACTTAAGGTATTTTAGGTTAGTGAATCTCAGGTTCGTACTATTATTGATAATAATGAAAAGGGTTTGCCAACAACGAGTAAAACACAAAATCAAATCGATTATTTGTATGTGCATTTTTAAAAAAACTGAAATTGCAAACAAAATCAGCATTTTACAATAAAATATTTATACAACTACGCTGTGAATCACTTGGAATATACTGAATGTAAGACAACTTTATATAAAATTATCAAATCCATGGAATGTTGCTATACAAAATGCGACAATAAAAAAATATTATGTGAAAGCTCACATGTTCAAGTGGCGAGAGTGAAATTTTTACTGAAATATATTGAGTATGCAGGCATCTGAAGAAATTGTATTTGTTTTCACTAACGAAACCTGGATGTACCAAAACGGTTCCCAGATTCGAACTTGGACACATGATGATGATGAAAAAGCTCATCCAAAACGCATTAAAAGTGAAGGACGACGATTTACCGTGTTGCATGCAGGATGCAAATACGGTTTTTTAGAAGGATGTAGCTTGCTTTTGGATACAAAAATAGAACATCGTGATTACCATCATACAATGAATGGTGAAGAGCAACTTATTCCAGGTATGGATCAATTACAAAAAAATGTATTGTGATCATGGACAACGCCTCATATCATACAGTAAAACTAGAGAAACCTCCAAATTCTAATTCTCCAAAGCAGTCTTACAAAGACTGTTTGATAATACATAAAGTGCAATTTGATGACAATATGCTTAAAAAACAATTATGGGACATAATGAAGCCTTTAATTAATTATACTAAAACGACATCTGTTGTTGATGATAAAAATTACACGGATATGAAGTCTTAAGACTTCCTGCGTATCACTGTCAATATACTGCCATAAAACTGGTATGGGGATTTGTTAAAAATTATTACAATAAGAATATCTTAAAAACAGAAACAGTATCAGATCTAAAAAGATGTACGCGAACCAAAAGTGTGTGTGGAAGGAAGTTTTATCCAAATTCACAGCTGAAACGTGGAATAACAGTGTTGTTCACTGTGAAAAATTAATTTTACAGGATTGGAAAAAATATATGGGTAATTTGCCTGTTCAGAGTGTTCCACCTCTTGTTGTTTCCTTAACAGAAGAATCAGATAATTCAGATTTACCAATAAGTAGATTATGAATAAAAGAATTTTCATCCTACATGATTAGAAAATCGAATTTTACCATCTCCATAGAGACGAGAAAGTGTGCGTTTTTCAGGCTAGCCCTGAAAAACAACCCCCAATGCCTAGGCAAGAAAAAAATTTTTGAGGTTTTCCAGTAGGGGACGCTGCAATAATCTGTCAAACCAAATTTTAAAAGAAATCACGTTTATAATTACCGTTTTTGCTTTAAATAATTGCTATTCCAATTTTATAAAAATATTTTCTCAATAAAACTTAATTTTAGCAATGTATTCGTTACATTTTTAATATAAAATAAACATCAGATAGATTTCTGTAGAAGCTTATGCATAACTACGGGTAGATGGCGCTGCAGTTACAAACGCTATTCGATACGGCAAGATTTGCAAATTGTTTTATTATTGTTGACAGCTCTGTCAATTTCAAAATAATAACCTGGATGAGAGCTATGTTGAAAAAATTGTTGCAGGATGGTGTTGTAGGATGAAAAATAATGTGTAAACCATGGGCGGTAAAGTGATTTTCCAGGCTTCAAGAAGTGTCCAGGCTCGCTAAAGCTCGCCTGTCCATTTCTTCTTTCAGCCTGGAAAATAATCACTTTACCGCCTAGGTTTACAATATACTATTTTTTCCCAGCCGGTTAGAATAGGAGGCATTGCTCACCTCATCTGAGCTAAGAAAATTCGTTTTTCTCACCTAGGTAAGAAAGTAAATCATGCAATTTTTATGAAGAGACTGTACCGCATGTTAGCTGACTGCTGACGCGTGCTGATTCTGACAGCTGACATATTGATAGTTGACGGATAATTGACTTTATGACTTGTGTTACAGTCTGTTTATACGAGGAATTAGGAATGCATTCTGTGAGTGTTCACATCCTTTTGATGCAGGTAAGTACGAAACCTTAAGTGGCCCCGTGAGTGGCCCTTCATTCGAAGGAATTAAATTAACATCTCGCGCATGCGTACTCACGACAGGAGAGGCTAAAAATCACCGTGCGCGCCCGCGGTTTTTTAAATCCAACCAAAACTGCTTTGACAGTTTGACCTCAGTGGACATAACCTCAAAAAGTATAAATAGTAAAGCGATTTTTTAACGAATTTTTTTTTAAGTTTTCAGAGTTACTTATGAATAAAACTGTTTAGAAACATTTTGAGAACAGCATAAAATCGAAAAACATGCTGCATATTTTGCCGGATATTGTCACCTTTAACAACTTTAACAGTCTGTTGAATTATTTTTATAGTGTCAAATTTTGCTCCACTGAGGCCGGCTGGGAAAAAAATATTGTTCAAACTTCGTTAAGAAAGTGCTCTTGCATACCTTGCGCAATTACAAACCTCGCCTTCGACTCGGTTTATAAACTTTGCGCTCGGTATGCAAGACTGCACTTTCTTACCTTGGTTTGAAATATACTATTTGTTATATTGCTTGTTTACCAATGTATTTATATTAGAATATTAAATTCTATTTTTAAATAGATAAGTTTAAAAACTTACGTTAATTACATTAATCTGATTTTTATCAATAATTCATTTTACTTTAAGTAGATATTTCTGATATTAACAAGAAACCATTTCATAATAAAATTATTGTAAACCTCACAAATATCTTATCTAACCTCAATAAGTTTGACACTAGTAACTAATTTAGCTGTACAGTCTGAAGGCAACTTTTTTTTCCACAGGTACACTTAGTGTACCTGTATAATAGAGTAGAGCAAACAGCAGAAAAAGTTAGATCATTTTTTCTGTCAAAACTGATGCAAAACCTAATCTGCTAACCTCGAATTTGGCATAGACTTACAGTGCCACCAACATAAAACACCTTGTTTTTTCAATATTTTATTAAATCATTTTAGCCATGAAAATAATTATCCAACTTTTTCCGTTGTTTGCTCTACTCTTACTAAAGTATTATACAGGTCGTCGTCTGCGTTGATTGTTTATAACAAGTCTGTCCATTCCATCTAAACTTACAACGAGAGGCGCTGCTATCGAGTGTCAATGGAAGCTAAAATTCAGGGTTTAACACTGAGATTTGTAAGTTGTCAATCGATGTCGTTGTCAAATGTTTGGTTATGCACGTGTTATGACATTGTCAAATATTAAAAGGCCGTTTTATTTCTCCTTTGATGTTAAATATAGAATGAATAGTAAGTTTTGTATATAGCTTTGTATATATCTTATAAACACAAAAAAAACATAAAAACTTTAGTGTCTTTCTACTCAGTGGTTTAGAATGCAAAGTATATACTTAGTAGAAAAGTTTATATTTGTTCGTGTTTTGCAATAACTGCTAAGCCGAGGTTTAATCAATTTTGATAAAATTCTATCAACAATGGGCTGATTGTGATCTCTACATTCAAAATGTGATTTTGGGGGGTCTGTCAGAAAGATACACTAATTTTCATAGCATTTCCTACAGGTAGAAAATATGCAATTATTTTTATTACATTGTAAGTAGTAGGTATTACATATTAAGAAAATTAAATAACGCATTACAAAGATTCTCTGCCTTGTAGATATATTAAGTCTAATACCTAGTGGTGTGTTAACACTAGTCAATGTTTCCAGACAAGTACAATCGATTCGTTCTTCTAAAGTATGAACAATGTATGTAATATGGCCATTGTAGCAGACATTATACCAAATTTCACGATATTTGTCACTTCACATAAGTTTTCTCTATTCTATTTCATTGAATTTAGTAGGTATTTCTGAAGTACTGGTGACTACTTACAGTTTCCTGTAACACGCGACCTTGGTGACATCTACTATAAAACTTTGGTTGTCAGGAAGCAAACTTTTTAGGGTATTGGACAGACTTGTTATAAACAATCAACGCAGACGACGATGCAGGTACACTGGGTACACCTAGAGTTCCTATATAGTATCACAGTTGAGACAACGCAAATGTCACCCGCCATTACTCACTAGGATGGACAAATATCTTGCCAAGCCACGATCCTCCTAGCCTTGTAGCGCTTTTATGTACCATGAGATAAAAAAAATGATTCTGAGTAGGCCTTGATATGTGTTATACGTTTGGCACTACTGAAGTGTATTGTCAGTCTATGTCAAATTCAAGATTTGTGTCAAACAACAAACAAAACCTAACATTTTAATCTCGAATTTGACATAGACTGACAATACACTTCAGTACTGCCAAACGTATAACACATATCGAGGCCTGCTCAGAATCATTTTTTTATCTCATGGTACATAAAAGCGCTACAAGGCTAAGAAGCTCGTGGCTTGGTGAGATATTTGTCCATCCTAGTGAGATTATCCAACCATCTTATTCTCTTTGTCGTCACCATTCCCAGTAGTGTTGGTTCATACAGTTCCTGGTTGCTACACCTTTCCCATTGCCCATCCACCTTTCGTCCTCCGTAAATTTTTCTTAGGATTTTGCGCTTCCAGGTATTTAACAACATTTTGTTCCTCTACGTAGTGACCACACCAAACACGCGTACATCACTGTAGGTCTTACTATCGTTTTGTACACCCTAAGTTTTGTCGCTCTTGAAAACACTGTGCTCGATAAAATAGAGTTCACTGTCCATAAACTTCTCGTCCCGGCTGCCAATCTAGCTTTTTTTTCCTCACCACTGCCCAGCTGTTTTGTTAAGACTGTGTCCAGATATACGAGTATAAACTGCTCAACTTCCTCGAATTTAAATACTTTTCCTTCTATTGTAATGCTCAGTGGCTTTTTTTTATCTCATGGTATATATTTCTATATACATTCAGGTATAGGGTTATTAATCTGTCTATAAATTATATTTTTATTTTTATCAATTTAAAATTGCCCTATTTATGTTTAGAATATAAATAATTATTATTTGTGCTAGCTCCTGAAAAATCAGGGGTGAATTCCTTTATCTAGATTGCTTATTTCTGAAATTTGATGTTCTCATTTTTAATTTTACTTTTATAAGTCAAAATAACTTATGTCAATGATATATCAAACAGATTTGAAATTTAAATGACAAATACCAGATCGTTTAACTAGTACAGAACAATATCAAAACAGTAAGTACGCAATTCTTTACTAACTAATTCACCTTTATAGTCTTTATTTCCTTCTCTAGTAATTACCTTACTACTCAAGATTACCCACATTTCACTAGAACTCAACAATGTTCTGGATGTCAACCAACCTGTTCCGCTCTGCCTACGAATCCAACCTCTAAAGCACCTTTTCGCAACGAAAGGTCCCACTGACAGACAAGATATCCCAGCTGTCCAGAATCAGCAACTCAAACCTTCCTCACAGCATGCAACCAAACAGAATAAATCTGCAGCTACCTACTTCCACTACCGCATCTGCCAACTTTCTGAACTGCCTCCTAACCGATGGTTCTCCTTTCGAACTCTCCCTTAGCACCAAATAACTTGACGTAATCCAATTCGATTAACGTATGATGTCAAATGTAATTCTCCAATAAACTTGACTTAGTATTTTACTCCATTTATTCACAATTGTAGATTAATTCTGCTTGCCATTAGCTTTTTACTAGATACTTGTAGGCTTGCTTAGCTTTATGCTTTAATTATTCTTCGATTAAATTTTCTTTTTGTTTCACCGCGCCAATTTAGTATTTAACTCTTTTCATCATTCAAACATTACTCAATAAAAATAGGGTATATTTTAATATTTTTAATTACACCAAAATTATTTCAGCTACATTTTTTCGAAATTTGTAAGTTCTAATAATCAAAACAAAGTGCTTAACGATATCATTTTTCTACGTTTTACACTCTATTTTATAATATTTGATTTCTACCTACTAGTTTTATAATTTATTACGATTAAGTATTTGTCATTCCCTTCAAACCTTAATTTCTAAAATATTATATTATTTTTGAATCCATCTGTTTTTCAAATAGCCATTCAATTATAAATTCTATTTTACTTTCTAATTGTATAATAATTATTCACATTCCCAATTCATATTTAAATAGATCTTGATTATATTCAACTATCATACTCCCTTAATCCTTTCTAAAATTGATTTTAATACCCCTGTGTATATCATTACAATATATATATATATAAGTCTGTAATTTAGGTAGAGTTAGTTGACGATAACTCAAGATAAGATCCCGATTATAAATTAGTATTTAAGAATGCAGTATATGAATATTTACTGGATGCAAATAAGATGATTTTACCTTTAATAAAAAGAATTCAATGCAAAGAAAAGGAAAACTACAGTGTAGTTTGAAACAGAGCTGGGCAGTAACTAATTACTTTGTAATGAAATTACTAATTAAATTAATTTTTGTATATTAGTTTTGGAATTAAATTGCGTGGTAATTGTAATTGATAATTGCCATTTTTGCGAAAAGTACTTGACAATTACTTTTTGAAAGAAAGTAATTACTACTACTACTACTACTACTACTACTAATTAAATTACTCTAAAGTGTTTAAATAACTTGCATGTATTTGAATTACTTCTGATAATAGAACTTACTTGTGGCAATTGAACTACTTTCTGGTAATTCAATTACTTGATAAGGTATTAAATGTTCAGAACGCAGAAAATATAAGATAAGGCTTTATTAAGTTTTATCATATCAAAATGATGACAATAGGGCATTCCTAAGGCAATATAGGTATAATTTATGATTTCCTATAACTAGCCAGATAACAGCTAGTTTTGTGCACGAGCAAAAATATATTTGGTGCAGAAGCGTATGTTTGTAGATGAGACGTGCATATATTGTGTCTTGTATAGTGTAGGTTGTGTAGAATTTAGCATTGTAGCTTGCTAATGATTACTATGTAGAAAGCAAAAAATATATCTGTGGTAAGTACAGTGACTTTTTTCATATAAACTGACAACAAATAGATTCATTATACAATAAAGGACCCATCATAATTATTTATTTATATCAATTCTCTTGTTTAAAACAATGTAATAGCACATAGCTATCTAAATGCTGGTAAATATAAATATACCACAATTTCCAGTGAACGTAGTTTAAAACGTAATCTATTGCAATGGCTTATGAGATATTGTTGTGATATGATTGATAAATAAATTCAATGAAAAGTCCACCACACAAATTATTTTTAATTTTGTAAAAATCAAACTTCGACTGATTACTTTCTGGGTTCGCCGATTTATAATATTCGCCATAGTAGTTTGCCCGATATTGATAATGCATCCATCTGTTAATAATAAATTGCTAGCTCAAATAAAGTACACATGAAACTCAAAATCTCAGGTCTTGGGTTCCTAATTTCAATCGAATTTTAAAATCTGGCTCGGGCGCCACTGCAAAAGTGATTTGAAATTCTATTCGAACTGCGCCGGTGCAGATAAACTGACCCACATAATTCAACTTACGCTGTCCGCCTGCGTTTTGAAATGAATTGTTAAAAGGTTTTAATGAGCAATTTGATCAGGTAAGTTTTTTAATTTCGCGCCTTCAATCTGCGTCATTAAGCTCTTTTGTTTTCCAGGATAAAACCGCGATTAACTTGTTCCAAAAGGACGCTTCATGCAATTGTTACTCTTAACCTCAAAATTCGGAATTAAAATGGAAATCCTGAATACGTAGCTGCTCATGGACAGGAACAATAGCTGGATTACGGTTCCGCAGCTCGTGTTTTAGGTAAGGTATCACTTTCCCTGCTTTTTGCGCCGGTTAATTTTGGCAAATGCACTAACCTTACTTTCTTTCGGATGCTGCCTCGGAGACCCCTTCTATGGTGCCTGCGCTGTTTGTTGAGCCCCCTGGATTCTGAGACGGATGTGCGGAGTCTTGTAGATCTCGGCCGGACCTGCTGGTACCCTATATCAGCCTCTGGAAAACCGCAGAACACTTGCTCGGGATGCAGGGACGACTGCCGTTGGAATCGGAGGAAGTGACCGACGAAAATTAATTTTATAGCATAGAAATCGCCACCTTTACTCTCACTGATGCAGCACAAATTTCTCTACACACTGGTGATATTTTAAACTCAATATTTTTATGTGTACTATGAGAAAACTTAATAAATTAGTAGAGCAAAAACTGGCATGTCAAGAATAATTTTATTTTAATTGTTTTTTCACCAAGCTTCTTATAAACAAAAAAAAGCATCTAAATTCGAATTGACAGGATATAAACTGGGTACAAATTAACAACTTCCAACAATAAATTCAAATTTTACAATACATTTTGTGAAATTTCTTACAACTAAAATAAATGTTTTTCAAATTCTTCTTTAAAACGTCTCTTAGCGCCACTCACTTCGCTTTATTATAATTGTCTTGTCGCGCACGTCACTCTATTGATTAACTATTTACACTAACTTTGTTCATTTCCTGTTAATGTGTGATTTTTTTCAATAATTAAATAATGTGTCCTTTTCCCCAACTTTTATATTAATCTTGGTTGCATGTTCTATTTCAGAATTTTCTTCTGGATTGTGCTCTATTGCACCATGATCCATTTATTTATTCTCTTTTCTTACCTTATTTTAAAAAGCTCATAACACACGTCTTTATGTAATTATTATTTTAATAGCTAACGCTTCATTTTAAGCTGTGCATATTTTGAACTATTGTGCCAGTTTTAGCAAGTTTTTAGGTTCTGTTTCTACATTGCCCAAACCTTTTATATTATGTTTAAAATTATTTTACTGACTCCAATACATGAAATTTGAGCTTCAATATTTTTCTATTAATTCAATTACTTTCAATGTTAATGGCCAAGTTTCGCCATTGTGGTTACGATTTGATAAATTATACGGAATTTTCCAGTTGTATGCATTACCTCAACTCTGTGCTTTAGTGACATTATTTTTAATTTCTTTGCATTGCTACCTGAGCTGAGTAGAGGGCTAAATACCACTGCACTATGTTGTGCAATTACAATTTCGAAGTAATTGATAATTTAATTACTATTTTATTTGAGTAATTGAAAATCTGGTAATTCAATTACTTCCTTGGGCGATAATTGGTAACTGGTAATTAATCACTTTTTAAAAATAATTTGCCCAGCTCTGGTTTGAAATAACCTAAAAACAATATATTTAACGTTAATTTATTAAGAAATGTCAAATAATTTATAATTAGTTAAATATTGTAAATCTAGTAAGTGAAAGACATAAAATATTGAACATAGCATGTTGCTATAGGGGCAGAGAATAATAAAAAATCAACAGGAAAAATTGTAAAAATATTTTGTATAATTTTGTATTAGAACCAATTAATAAAACTCAATACAATAATACTGGATTAATTGAATAAAAGTAATAAAGAGTGTGTAAACGTATAAGTTTTACACATAAAGTAAAAGGCCAAGGCAAGATTTTGATCGTAAGTGTGGTATTTTGATTGCAGTGTGGGGCCTATAAAAAACATCCATAGGTAGTGTTGTTTGCTACACGGGGAATTTTTCTGTACACAAAAAAAAAGAAAATAATATATAATTTATAACACGACGGTTCAGGAATTGTCTCGTAGTGTAGTAAATTTTCGCAAGCTAGTTTCTAAGCAGTAATGTGGGGGTTGTCCGGAAGCGCCACTGGTTCGAGACGATCCAAACCAGAAAAGCTACAGGTGTCCGTATAGGTTCCTAAACTACTTAGTTGTCTCATAAAAATAATAATAGACAGCAAACACCAGAGCTTGAAATAACCTAATTGTTTATTTATAGTATTTACACATACAAACTCTGCACCATACTCGAAGAAGGCAAAACAAATCTATGATAGAATATTTGTTTGTAATTGGAATAGTAGATTTAATTTAGTTTGCATGCAAAATAAGAACCTGCCTCATGAGAGAAACTAAAATAAATTCTTAGAAAAATGACAGGAAATAAACATCAAAATAGGTATAGTAATCTACCACCATAAATGAAAGGAAACATGGAGGTCAAACCAAAATAAGTAATATTTTCCAGTGCATTATCAGATAACGGGAGGACAAGCCCCCAGGCAAAGTCTCCGACTGTCCACAGCTAGCTCGCGGATGGGTGTGGTTCACGGTACGTAAAGGTCCTGTTTCAGGGAAAATAGTGAAATTTCAACCTTTAGTTGTTTGGATCTGCCATGTCCACGGTCAAGCAGAGGGTCTGGTACAATATAACTAGTCGGTGCATGGCCGACTAAATTAAATACTATGGCCTGCACATAGGGAACACCACCTAGAGACATCTAGTAATTAATACTGAAACGTATTTCATATTAGCAATCAAAATAGTTATAGCACTTATTAGTACTCTGCTTGTTAAAAGTATTGAATATAATTTTATTTATTTTATTTTAACTTGTTTTTCAGTATAAATACCCAATTACAAAACAGTTTTATCTCAACCAGGCTTTGAACACCTGCAATATCAAGCACCAGACAATTCTTTGCACATTGGAAGAATTTCTATAGTAGCCCCGGTATAATAATATCGTCGTTTTTTGCCATATAAGAAGCATGGTATTGTTTTTTGAAGCCTTCCCAACAAACTCCTTGCGGGTTTCTGCTGATAAAGGTTAAACAAGCTGTGCAGTTAACCATTGGCACCCATAAGGTTATCACTATCGTAACAGGTCAGATCTTCTCGTTATCGCCGAAAAACTTTTTAACTTTCACTCCACACTCAGTCCAGCTCTGTGAAATATTCTACTAAATTTTAAAATGGTTAGTGCCAACTGCCTAGTGAATTGTGTGTTCGGCAGCAATGGGTTGGATTTTTACAAGAATTTTGTGGTATTAATAAACTGTAAAAAAACTACATGTTGCATGTTAACTACATTTTTATTCCACATATCTCTAAAATTACAGACTATACAGCCTTATGTAAAAATCATTTCGAACTACAGCAGCTTGTTAAGAGTGGTAATTTCTGCAACTTTTAACTGATTGTGGTTTTGTTGTGTTACGACTGGCAACGGGCAATTTTTCATCTAATGTCGCACTTTTTAAAATTTTAAGTGGGGGATCAATTAGAAATTACATTGAGCATCCTTTTCTTTCGTCACTACCACTAGTTTTGTTATTTGATTATTGTCTTGCTTTAAAATTGGCAGAAATTTGTTTTTAGAACGTGATATGTATTCCTCGAATGGAAAATTACTTCAACGTATTTGAGATTATTATAAAATTTACAGAAGGGATTACCAGTTAAATCTGTTCGATATTTAACAAGAATGCATTTATATCCCACAAATTTTGAAAAGATGAATGTTCTGTGAGCTATCCTAATATTTGCTCCTACAGTGACTAGTTCATTTAAATTTTTGAAAGAATCCGGTGACAATAATTTTCTTAACGTTAATACTACAGTAACATACATGGGGAATATTTATAATTTTTTCCAAATACACGTTTCAAACAAAAGTCAATACATTCGTTCCTTGGATAGCAGCATTGCACCTTACGTTCATGTAGTACGGGATTACCAGGATTGACAAAGGAAACCGCACACGCTCTAGAATTCCCTTCAGAAAGTACTACTTATTTACGCATAGAATTTCTTCTTGAGCAAGCTGGCTTCTATTATGTATTAACACGAGTATTCAGTTCTGATGCAGTTTAAGAAACTTTCTCTCAATGAAGCTACAGATGCCCGAACAGCAGAATATGCACTAAGGCAAATTTAGCGCTGTGGAATGGTTTAATCAAATGCCAGTTCAAATAGCGCAGAACATTTTAGTTTTATTAGTAGTAATGCCCAACTGTCATCTCTCCAAACAGCATCCATCAATAGCGAAGAATTGTTATTACCAGTAGAACTACGGTTGAAAATCTAAAGTTTAGAAGTCAATGATATGCCTGAAACCAACATTTATTCAGCATCCATAGCATTTGTATTTTAAAAATACAACAAAAGATTACCTGTGATAATTGCATCTCCCCATTATTGTCAACTACTGTGCCAGAACCCTTGCTACGTTTAATTTATCTGCAAGACCGTGGATTAAAACTTCCACAAATAAACTTACTTTATGTATTGATTTATTAGAAATTGTGTTAAATTTCAACAAAAACAATAAACTGAGATTTCATGGTGCAAATAACCTTTTAAAGTTAAACATCAGATTTTGACATTTGAGCTAAGAAACACACTAAATGCTTTTAAATTCCCACAATAGGTGGCTACAGGAGGTGTTCCCTATGTGCAGGCCATAGTAATTTAGTTGGCCGTGGTCGGTGTTATATTTGTCTGCTAAATGTTCATTAGCCAAAGACCTAAATGCTTTGGCTTGAGCTATAGCCATCCTTTACAAATTTTCTTTAGAAGGTGCCTTATAGTTAATTGTGAAATTCATACGCTTGAAAAACGGACTTTCTTATACTTTCTAGAAATTGACTTTTACGAAACGAAACACAAAAATAACTTGACAAATGCGAATTATTTAATATTAAGGTGACTGGATTTTATAAAACAGACACAATAAATCTATGCAAAGTCAATACATAATTACCTAAAATCATAAAATATAACACCGCAAACATACAGTGTGTCCCCGGATAGGTGAAACGACTCTTGTAAAAAGTACAAAAATCTCGATTTAAATTTTCATTTTTTGGGGTTTAGCCCTGCTTGGTTAAAGGCGAATTTCTAACATAATTACAGTTTTGAAAAATCAAGTATGCCTTGGAAATTTTCAAAAAGCTTATTTTTCTGTACAGCTTTTTATGTGGCAAATACGACAAAAAGTTATTAAGAAAAGTCGTTTAAAATCAACATTTAGGCCCCTACACCCTACACCAAATTTCAAAATCCTCGGCCAACTTTAATCTCTCACATTTTCTTTTATGTGTATATCCCAAATCGGCCATGAAAACAAATACTTTTAACATTTTTTTTATTCATAATAGAAAAACTTGGTTAAAAATAAAATTCTTAGATTTGGGAAATAAACATTAAAGAATATGTGAGAGATCAAAGTTGGCCGAGGATTTTGAAATTTGGTGTAGGCGCCTAAATGTCGATTCAAAACAACTTGTATTAATAACTTTTTGTCGTATTTGCCACATAAAAGGCACTTTACAGAAAAATAGGTTTTTTGAACATTTCCAAGGCATACTCGATTTTTCAAAACAAAGTCTGTTAGAAAATCGCCTTTAACCAAGCAGGGCTGAACCCCAAAAAATGAAAATTTAAATCTAGAATTTTTTACTTTTTACAAGAGTCGTTTCACCTATCCGGGGACGCACTGTATATAAGTGCCACCTGAGAATAAAAAAAATAAAAGAAACAAAACATAGCTTGGTCCTAAGATGTCATTGTCTACACACAAACATGGAACATATATTGCTGTTAATTGATATAATTGAGGCGCAAGCCCGCATGGAACGCGTTGATAATTTATTCAAATGTATGTAATAGTATATTACATACCGAGGTGGGAAGTGTTTCATTACTGTTGAGAGATTAGGTAGTTTACCGAGACGCGTAGCGTCGAGGTTAACTTTATCTCGAGACAGGGATGAAACTTTCCACCGTGGTATGTATACTATTTTATTTGCAATCATCTAATTTTAAAAATAACTACAATTGAATTCTGAATAATAGATATCTTGATGTAGCTAATATTTTTGTTACCATGAAAACAACACACTCAATGTTTTGTTACCATGGAAAAACCCCACTCTTCAGGTATGTAATATTTTTCGGGGTATGTAATAATTTCCTGGCTAGTTTCAAGTAATCATCTAGTTCCCAGCTGTTGTCATGTCATGAAATTGACACATTACAATGTGATTGCGAATAAATAAAATTACATTGTCTTCATCCAGTTTGGTAGCGTTAACAAATCCTTCTTTAAAATAAGACGGCGCACAAACCAAAAAGGTATTCACAACGACAGTAATACACTGTTTTAAGAGTTTCGTGTGCTTTATCACTCGTTAAATAATTAAGTGGACTTTCATAACACCCTGTATAACACTTGTCAAATATAGGAATTGATTAATTGTTTTCATAAAAGGTATATTTAGGCAAAATTTTAACATATGATTACATTGTTTATGGTGCATGTTAAGACGTGCAGTTAAAAGTTCACAACCACCCTTGTGCAAAAAAAATGTAAGACCGTATTTATCAGTCTGCGATTCCGCCATGTGTGGCTGAGCTACAGCCAAACTTCGGCAGTCTTCGCCACTGAATTCGATCTAACTCGACATCTAGCAATATAGCGGGCTGTGAAGATCGGCATATCCAGCTGTGGGTTATCGCACCGGAGTGGTATTAATTGATAATAAATGTCTTGCAGCTGGCCAAATTTTACCAAACTTTGCTCGGACAGGAGGAGGTCTTTTCCTTATCAGTGACTAAAACAAAGACTGAAATCGTGTTAATATTAAGGTAAACTTAAAAATTTGCAGCTCGTGTAAACACTGCTACTTTTGGAATCATGCTTTACTGCTTTGAAATTTCTAACCTTCATAATTCCGTTATTTGTTATTGGCATTCAAATAGCGTTTTCTCTATTCATGTTTGTCCGCTGTACTGACACATGCTTGAGTTTATTAACTTGATATTTTTAGCTCTTGGATGTTTATCCGATTTGTGCAATGCTAATACCATATATATAATACACATATATTGCTGGTAGGGCCTGGAAACTTCAGAAAACATTACGGCGCCGACATAGTCTCACTTATAGTATAACGCGTCTCGTGCGCATGCGTGAGAATTCGAACTCCGCCTTTAGAAGCGAATTTTAAACTTGACCACTTCCCCATTGGGCGGACGACGCCGCCGCGCTTGCGCACAGCTCACCGTATACATAAAGGAGTTGGTTGTGTGTTTCACTTCATCGGCCAGTTTCCCACTCATAGCCGCTAGCAATATAGTAAGTATTAGATATATGGCTAATACTAAGGTGCGGCAAATTTGGGGTTTTCCTCGTTAATTAACTACCAACGAATTCTATATATAAAATACACATCTGTTTATTTGAAAATTGCAACGTGCTTTGAGAAAATTTCAGAATCTGCGATTTTTTCGTGCATTTTACAGCTCGTAAAAATTTAAAAAAGGCTATTAAGTATATTCAAATTATTTTGACAACAGTATTAAAAGCTGAAATTCAAATAAATTTCGAAAAGATCTGGGATTTGATTAATACTCGACCGAATTGTCAAATATTGAACAATAAGGTTATATTTCATAACAAATTATATTGTGACGGTAGTAGCATTTGTCGGTAATGATTTTTTTCTACGACCACTACTAAAAGTAGGCCTTTTAGCACTAGCTTGTTTTACTAAAAATGACGTTTTTCTACTCCTGCAACTAAAATGACGTATAACATACTAACGTACACGTCGCTAAGTGACCTTTTAATCACGCTTTCATATCCTGTGACTAAAGAGCCTCTTAGTCACGGGCTGAAGAGAGGAACGATGTTTTAGTCATGGGGTGAAGTTAGGTTCAAACAGTATTTGCTTTATTAACCACAGCCAAAACTAAAATCAAGTTAGTTTTCAACAGTCATATTTAACGTTTGTCAAGCATAATTTAACCTAATATAATAAATGTCAAAATTTTAATGAAGTAATATGATGTTATATTGTCTAAGTTAGTGGTCGTAGAAAAAGTATAGTATGTAACACATATAAACTCGTCTAGACACTCGTTTATTAAACACTCGCTGCGCTACGCTGCACTCGTGCCTAAAAAAACTCGTGACTAAAATGACGTTTATAAAACTTGTTACATAATATACTATTTATAAATCAGCGTGTTAAAAGTGAAATCAGCTGTTTACTTTTAGCACATGCGTTATAAAGTAAACAGCTGGTGTTGAATTTAGAATTTCGAAGTGGAAGTGAGGTTGTAAAGTTATTCTAGTTACATCTTTCGTTAGAGGTAAAGTGTAAGGTAAAATGTGTACATTTACAATTAACTTGATAACTAACCTTGACAGCTACCGGCAGCAGAAACAGTCACCTGCGCGTCAAGACCATCTCTTTACTACGACATAAATTATAACTGTCATAAATGCAAACCTTTGTTAAATCGACATTTATGGATTAATAAAAGTAAATTTAGGGTTGTAGAAAAAATATTATGTGCAAACTCGTGCATAAACATCCACTTTTAGCACTTGTTGCGCAAATAGCTATTTTTTACAAACATTATTCAAAACTGATTTTTTAACATGGATCACACTTCGATTAAAATGAATTAATATTATTTGGTAGCGTCTTAAAAATAATTCATTTTTAACATTAGTGGTAAAAGTAACCTGACACAAAATTCTGTCAAAATCATATTTTTATTAATCAACAAATTACAAAAATAATTACAATTTATTTGGAAATAGTTGCATTAATTGTACAATTACAACAATTAGTTATATTTAACCATTGTGAGAAAGCAACTGTAGATTTGTTGGTAGAATACACATAATTATGATTAGATTTAAAACAGAATAGTTGGAAGAAGAAGGGTAATTATTTGGCAGAATTTGATAAACAGTCTTCCTTTTACTTTCTGGAGTTCTCTAAGTATCCTTCTGCAACACTGGGACTTCTTCACCCTCCATCCTCCATGCCTCTTAATGTACATACATTTGCACCAGAATCTGCTAACAAGCTGAAATGTTTCGAAAACACAAAATGCTTTACGCTCCTAGTTGCAGTGTTTAGTACTTTCAATAATAGTATTTAAAGTGAGATTTGCTTTCTGAAAATTCAAAACTACAGCAAAAAAGTGATTAAAAACTAACCTAACAAACATAACCTCGATCGGAAAATCTTCTCCGGCAATATTATAAATATATTTATTCGTTCGCTTCTTATTTTTAATCCCTTGAGTTAGTAAAAATAATCTTACACCATTTTCGGAGTGTTCGCTGCAATTTACTGCATAAGAACAGGGCATTTAAAAAATCGCAATGAATGACAAGTAACATCGGAATAAAAATGGCGATATTTTTACGGATTAAGGCATGGCGGTACTCTCCTATATACACTGGCTCTGGACAGCTAATTCCTGCAGAAATACTTTCTTAATGTTCCTTAAAATCACCACAAAAAAGTCCCAAAGATCTATTATGGGGAACAACCGTAAATTTTGAAAAATCGTCCGCCATATTGCAAATATCAAAAAATCTACTTAGTGGCTGAAAAATAGTACAAGTTAATTCCTGCCTTAGTAGATGCTTGATGATTCTTTTTTTAGAAAAAAAAATGGCCACAGGAAGATACATTTCAATCGTCATATTGTCTTTTTCCGCTCTTTTTTCCTAACATAATAGTATGTTTGTATTAATATTATACTGTATAATATTGTATTAACATCACAAACCCTGGTGAAAATGGTAATATTAAAATTACTGCTTACTGTACAATTACATAGAGTATACATTACATGGGGCACATTAAAAATGTTGATGACATTTTTAAATTTGAAATAATGTCAAAGCGACTTTGTAACGTTTAGATAATTTATGCAAATTTATTTTAAACTCAAGATCAAGTTTTGATTACTCTACGTTATTCTTTAATACCTGCGGGTAGTTCTGGTCGAGGGTTCGTTAACGTTTCGTAGCTTAAGAGACAAGATTCGAGTCGGACTAAACAATTATTTATTTTGTTTGACTATTGGTTACAAAATAAAAATAAATTCAAATTTTACACCAAATACAAGAAAAAACACAAATAATTATCTCTGTTCCCAAAACACCTCGGCGCTGTAGCCGTGACTTCGTGATACCCTCTCATGTTGGATGATGAAGACGGACTTCCTCCCTGCGGTTTGAATTACTGGAATTAGACCATCATTTGACTTTCAATTTTTATTGCGTTCCTGGTGGACTTCTCCAGATTATAGCACTGATAGGACTAAAGCCAAAAGGGTCTAAAATAATAGCGTTCACCGCGCGAACGAAACATATTAGTTAGGAAGGAATGAGCCTGACTACGGACTTGTCCGAACGTAATTCTATTCGAGTCGTCGACGAAATCTCAGTTTTGGGCTCAAATTGTAGTTCAAATACAAGCAAGCGGGCGTTCCGCAGTTTCTGAATGGATTTAGGCCGCTTTGGTTTTTACCGGGGCCTCGTGATATTCCTGGCGTACTGTTTGGAGAAATTGTTTATTAATAGAGCGGTTACGAGGTAGGTATTCAGGATGCTAACTCAAGCGACAAGATAATTCCGTTGCGCTCAAAAACTAACGGGGCAGGTACTGAGGGCGTTAATTCACAGGATTGCTCAACTGCAGTTCGACTAATCGGATCAAGGGTAGTTATAGGTTAGGTTCCCAGGCAGTTCAAATTCTCTGGCAGAAGCCAGGAATAAAACTTGTCTTCGGACCTCGGGGATCTTTGTTTTATATTCTTTCCACCCGACCTGGTCGACCTAGAGTGGGGTTAAATTATAACAGTTAGGTGCGCATTGGAGAGTAGGGATGCACGGATCGAACGACGCGGCGAAGCTGGCGCATCCCGCCGTGTTCCCACCTGCGAGATACCGGACGATCAGCAGAATATCTTCGGAATTCTCCAAGTTTTTCCTATCCTTCGTGTTGCACCAAATGTTCGCGTGTCACGAATTATTGTGGCCAGATTGCCTCTAGCAAATTGATAACGTTGTTTAAACGTATTAATACAATTTGTACAGGAGCTATGGTCACAATCTAAGCTCAGAAAATGTTATTCTTCATAAAGTCCTTGATTCTTCTCAAACTGAAAACTTACTTGCCAAAATTTAAATATTGTTTCGTATACGAGGGCGGTTCGAAAATATGTAAATGGCTCAAGAAATAGAGTATACTTGATTCTCAATAGGTACATACAAAAATATTATTTGTAAACATTGCTTATTGGTCAAATACAAAGTCACAACCACCTAATAAAAAAAACAATTTTTACTAGTCTCCTATTTTTTACCACATTTTATATTACGGAAAATGAGATACTTCAGAGTTAACTTATTATTAGATCTGATAAGGATCCACTTCGAACTTCAGTTTCTCTCATCTAGCAACCAGAAAATTGCGTTAATCGAAATTAGAGCTAAAAACTAATTTTTTGTTCTACTGCATCGAAAAGCTATCAATTTTGGTAGTGGTAGCGGCCGAACACACCCACTTTTTCGTACTAGTATGTTTTACTTTTCGGCAGTAATAACCATAGCAACGAAAACTAGCGACCACTTCCATTGGTCAAAATCAAAATACACATTGCCATTTTTTTAGTATAATCATGACCTCAACTTTTCCCAACTTCCTCGAGTAGACTGTCAGGTTTTAATAAGAACAAACTCTCCCAAATCAATAAAATAGAAAATTATGTATGTAACTCGTACGACAGCGTACTTCTAAACTCGAGTTATTTATGTGCCTTGCTCGCTGCGCTCGCTTGGCCATCAATTATAACATAAATAGCCATTTTCTACTGACTATATAGAAAGTCGGCTTTTGCACAAAACTGTCAATTTTGAAAATTCGAGTTATACAACATTCGTTCGAAGAAAAAATCATATATATGTCACTGGAGCCAAGGTTCATTTCCTCCCTTGTGTGTTTAATGCATTAAATTCACACGGGGGAAGAAATGAATACCTTTTTTCCCTAGATATATAAATCGCTATTTTGTGTCCAACGTAAAAAACATAGTTATCTTCAAATAATATAATAAACGATCTGAACATCAACAATTTCAAATAATTATAATATTTAATTGAAAACTTTTAACAAATGTTTAGAAGGGAGGTATTCATATAGAATAAAGTTATTATTATCTTGTATGTTGGATGTTTTTGATTTCTAAATGTTTGTTAATAAACGGGTCTGCGCGCGCTATTGCGCGGTCTATCCTATTCAATTTACCACCATTTTTAGGCCTATTACGTTGGGCCATTCCGTTCTGTTACACACCCCGTCCCTGCCTCCCCCTGCCTTCCACCTGACCAAAGGAGGAACCCTCGGGGCTCCGTTTCGTCTCCAAGGGGGCCCTTGGGGTTCCACCCCTCTCTAAAGGGTGCTCGGGGCTCCGCTCCTCTCCAACGGGGCCCTCGGGGTTTTTCCCCTCTCCAAGGGGGCCTTCGGGGCTCGGACCCTCTCCAAGGGGGCCCTCGGGGCTCGGACCTTTTCCAAGGGGGCCCTCGGGGCTCGGACCCTCTCCAAGGGGGCCCTCGGGACTCGGACCCTCTCCAAGGAGTCCTCGGGGCTTCGGCCTTCTTCGAGGGGGCCCTCGGGGCTCCGGCCTGGGCGCGAAATCGAGGCGAAAGCGAAATGCATGCAAACGTAAATGCCGCCGCTAACGTAACCCGCGTTCACTCAATCAGGAACATCGCGTCTGCAATTGTCGTGACGGACACACGAGTCTGCATCGTTCTTATAGAGGATTTCAGTTCAAAATTATAGTTGCTTTGAATTGATATTGGTGTTCGAATCGTTTGTATTGATTTTTTAAGATACCTGTGTTTTTTACTTTGGACACAAAAAATTAGTTTTTACTTCCCTCGTCTGAGGGAGAAAATCACTTTCGGACATTTTTTTAGATCTTCACATTTCAGGGTTCCTAGATGACAAAAACAAGTTTTCTCAATTCCGTCCGCCTGTCTGTCCGTCTGTCTGTTTGTGTGTCTGTACGAAAAACTTGTTTTCTCAAATCCGTCCCTCTGTTTGTCTGTAGGTCTGTGGTCTATCTGTCGGTCTGTCTGTCTGGCTGTTGGCGCTACAGTAGTCGACTAAAATTGTATAGTTTTCCTTGTTAACCAATTTAACATTCTTTGCTTCTTGGAGTTGCTGTTGGGTGCCGGATCGATTTTGAATGTAATATAAGGCATTGTCTATGACAATGTCCCTATTTGGTAGCAGATTTGGAATTTTCCATAATTTACACTGTTCACTTTATGGTGATAATCGCTTGTTGTACTACACTTAAAAATGAAGAAAATCTCTTGTACAAATTCTAAACCTGCGTTAGCTTGAACTATAATTAATGTTTACGCTTTCGAATGATATCAAAAATACCAATAACACTGTTACAGGATCAAAACTTTGATTTGGTTTGACGTATGCCTTGCTTTATAATAAGAAATCGTCTATTGTTTTGAGTAGAAAGCCACTGTTCCTTAAAAAGTTATTTAGGAAAGTGCTTCATCTTTACCAAAATGAGTCGATAATTTTGTTGTCATGCGACAGCAATTGAAATTGCAAATGGCGTTCGGAATATCACCATATTCAAAATCCAAATGTTTACAGCTCGATTCGAAGTTCGTGAACAACATATTGAACATCTATAGATGATTGTACCATACTTAGGGCCGGTTGCAGAAAGCAATGTTAAGTCTGGTGTTAGCTAACGTCGCGTCAAAGTGAACAAAATCGCATCAAATTTTGTTTACTAATGTATTAGTTACCATAAACATTTGATATTTGATTCGTTTTTGTTCACTTTGACGCGACGTTAGCTAACACCAGACTTAAAATTGCTTTCTGCAACCGGCCCCTAGAGTGCAGTATGGCGAGCATACGCCAATGCTATTTAAATGGAGAAATGTCAAAGTAGCGGATTCCAGAGGTTTCCAAACAACATTACATTGAAAGCGAGGAAATTTGTATTTGTGTGCAACTAAAATGGAATGGCTCTTCCCGTTTTATTCACAGTAAATGACATATTATTGGATAAAAGATGGTTAAATGTGATGGAAGTCACATATCACTTTTTCCTTGTTATTTTGTCATTGTACCATATTTGCTTTAATTCTCGATCCTTTATCTAATAGACTTGTCTGTCTGGGACGCTGTTTCAGCAGCCAAACCGTAAGAGATAGAGAAAAAAGTTATTAAAGTTATATGTTTGGAATGGTCATGTCAGGTTAGGAACCGAATTTCAGTCTCTACATATATCTAATACTTACTATATTGCTAGCGGCTATGAGTAGGAAACTCACCGATGAAGTGAGACACACAACCAACTCCTTCATGTATACGGTGAGCTGTGGGCAAGCGCGGCGGCGTCGTCCGCCCAATGGGGAAGTGGTCAAGTTTAAAATTCGCTTCTAAAGGCGGAGTTCGAATTCTCACGCATGCGCACGAGACGCCTTATGCTCGAAGTGAGACTATGTCGGCGCCGTAATGTTTTCTGAAGTTTCCAGGCCCTACCAGCAATATATGTGTATTATATATATGAGTCTCTAACACTAATTATTATCTTAATTATCCTAATCCTAACTTTTTAGGTTAGATTCTAGGCAAATTTTATCAAGGCGAATGCGACTGGTAGTTTGCTACCAACAATGACGTCATATACGTACGTGTGGTGAATACGCGTTCTATTTGCAAAACGGTCTTTTTTGTTTTTTTAAATGAGACATTGGTCTCACTGGGTTGCTAGATTTCTTCTATTTTTCTGATTTTAACATGTTGTCATACTTTGACTACACAAGTTTAATTACTGTTTTGCGCTAACTCGAGGTTCTGTTATTTCCCATTACTTAAAATTTTCGTTTAAACATTTGATTAAATCATTTGTAAAATATTTCCAAGTTTAACTACTTCCTTTTACGATAAAGGAAGTAAGTATTGGATTTACCCCAAAAATTTGAAATTGAGTTTTCAATAGATCTACAGGTTTCAGAGTCCCCTGAACCCAAAAAAAAAATGTTTTTATTCATTGGTCTGTCTGCGTGTGTGTGTGTGTGTGTCTGTGCGTCTGTGAACAGAATATCTCAAAAACGAAAAGAGGTATGGCATTAAAACTTCATATATAAGTTTTTTGTACTATCTAGATGCGACGGCAAGCTTTTGAAGAAAATCGCATAACTGGAAATGGTGTTTACTCTTGTGATTTTTTAGTTTTTTTCGATTTTTTAAAAAACGGCTGTAACGATATTTTTCAAACTTAACATCTTTATTACAATTTTAATGTGTATTGATGCGAGATAGGTGATTTTTCAGTTGAATACCTCTAAAATGGGTTTCTTTTTTTTCCTATTTTTTTTATTAACTCCTATTTTAAATAGAACACCCGGTATATTAACATTTTTTAAATTCAGCTTAATATTATAAAGAAAATTTGTCTCTTGAACTTAACGCTTTATTATTTTGTACGGTTTCTGTAGAAATTGTAATTTTCTAAAATTTTTGACGAAATTTGGCCAAATAAAAGATCACTGTAAAAGAAAGTTGTGTGCGTGTATCACACCAGATTTTTTTACTTTAAAATTAAATTTCTAATATTCAGCCAAAGGAATGTATTTGTATTTTATTCTTTTATAATTTTTGAATTATTAAATTCAACTTTATGTTTTTGTGTACAGGTTTATTTGTAGTTCAGTTTTTATTTTAGATCGATTTTTTAAACTCATTTATTTAAAATTAATTAATGGAGTGACACTATGCATCTATATTAATCTTTAGCGAAAAATGAGTTAAAGGATTAACAGGTAGGAGTTTCTTTTGTCTGAACAATTAATTTTTAGAGTATATCTGGCAGCAACGATCTCCATCTGCCGAAAAGGGAGAAACGAGACACCTTGTCTTGTAGATATATCGCATGAGCTATCATATAATTCGTAACTATATCTCACATAGTTGAATCAGATTGGCTCAACTTTTCCAATACTATTTAGGAAAATTAGATGCCAAGCTTCATTTCTAATACTTATTCAAATGTAGTAAAGAAATATGAATCTCATGTAGGGATCGACCGATACCGATAATCGTTATCAGCATATCGTCCATATTGGCCGAATTAGGGATATATCGGTATCGGACATATCGGCCTTTCTTTTTGCCGATATATCGGCAAAAATGAATTTCCTTTCAATATTTGATATTTTAATATTTATTATAAGAACTAAACAATATAATGTAAACAAACAATGTGGAGTATATAATATAACTACTATCTAATATTGAAAATTCAATATTTGTAAATTCTTAGGCACTCGATCAAATGTGTTGCACCATGCAGGGAAATATCGTCCAGCTTCGCCTCGCTTCTGGAATGCACTGCATCAGCAAAAACATTCGATCAGGGATGCCATTTCAAGATCTTGCATCATCAGAAATTGTTAACAATACTACTACTACTTCTACTAGTAGTAGTAGTAGTGGTAGTGGTAGTGGTAGTGGTAGTGGTAGGGGTAGCGGTAGCGGTAGGGGTAGTGGTAGTTGTCGTGGTCGTGGTCGTGTTGGTTGTTGTTGTTGTTGTTGTTGTTGTTGTGGGGAGACCGAAGTCTAGCAGTAGGTCACCATAGGTCCCTTTTGCCAACCCCATGCCATCCCCTCAACCACCGTCATTACCATCCTCTTCGATGGGCTCTTCTCCCTGATTTTCTAATAAAGATCAGAATATCGGCCCAGGGTAGAGAGTTCAACAATACTAACTAATACGCCACGAGTAAAAATGATTGTGTTATTAAACTACGTTATTAAAACGATATTACAAGAAGACACCTGCATAATAAACGAACCTAAGCGTGAGTTCGTATTTAGGGAATTACCATGCCCGAATCCAGCAAGCAAGGGTGCACACGTGCATGTATGTAGTCAAAAAGTAATGGCAGAGAGCAATGAGTATATATCGGCCGATATATCAGCGTATCGGCGTCGATTATATCGGTATCGGCCGACATACCGGTATCGGCCAAAAATCCGTATTGGTCGATCCCTCGTCTCATCTTTACAAAAAAGTGTATCTTACGTCGTTGTATGCATGTATGGATGCGTGTGGGTTACGTATGAGCTACAGCTTAAACAGCTCGATCGATTGTAGGTATATTTTATATCTGGAAGACGATTATAAAATTTGAGATAATCAGAAAATACGATTTTTCTGGTTGCTCGCGTTTCCAGAAATATATTTGCAAAGTAGGTGTATTCTACGAGATGTTAATTTTTCCCGAATGGTCTAGTATTCTCATTAACTATTGCCCTATTTTTTGAAATTGCGGGTGTTCATTAATAAATAGATGCAAATACTTTTCATTTTCATCACGTATTTTGGTAAAATAAGAAGCTGCGTGGCATAGATGGGTAAGCGCCAGGCTTGCATTAAGCAAGTCCTCGGTTCGAATCCCGCTGGGGTCGGAATTTTTCCGTATCCTTGGCGATTATAATCGGGCTCAGTGAGACCATTCACAGTTAGGCACCAAATTAACTGTGCTCTACTCAAAACCACAGATCTAAGAGATAGAGTAACAAGGTCAACACATCACCAAGACACACAACTCACACAATGATTGCTGCGCAAGCACCAAAGGCGCGCTACAACCCTGTATCTCGAATCAGGGGCAAGTTAAGCATTATGCCACTGGCAGCGCATAAAGAAAGCATCAGCCTCTACACCGCAAGGTAAATGAGGTTACAGATTATACATTTATACATTTTGGTAAAATCCCATACAAGTAGCCTCGGCATCTGTAAACTTATCTCTTATTTTCTACCTTTTTTTTACATTTCGAAATAAAAAACGTGTACTTTAATTAAGCTAAAATATTTATTAAATTTTAATATGACGCTATACATTTTTTAATGTTCAAAATAATTTTTTTTATATAATAATTGAGGGTAATTTCTATTTGTAGAATTAAATACATTTCTTTCTCAGTTAAAACTACAGCTTTTCTAATTCTATTTAAAAAATACAATGAAATGAATAGAAATTTTAAACAATTTCTGTATTCTACAATTTTTCTATGCGCAGATAAGACATGGCAGGGGTCACCTCTGCTACTACCTACATTGGATTCTGCTATCTAATTTCTACACTGAAATAATAAATATATATTCCTGTATCTTATATTTTCATGTTCTTTGCAAAGACGATACCTACACTTCGATATCCATCATCTTAGTATTCAGTAATCTAGGAGAAGTCAGTAACGAACAAACTTTTAACCTGATAACGCTTACAGAAAACATTAGATCTTTGTATTGGAGTCCCAGTGAATCGATTTATACTTTAACATGATTGCAAAGTAACCCAAGCAAATTTAATAATTAATTGTTAAATTTTGAAGATGGAATTGTGTTACTGCAGTAGTCTTTTATAATGAACGTAGTTATGAATTTATAACATGCCACGATATAAGTAATTTTCCTTGGTGGACAGACAACGTAAATTTTACAATAGAAGATCTACTTTGTCCCAACAATCAAAAATTGTATTTCTATTGTGCTAATTCGATGAAGAACGTTAATAAATAATATAAAAAACCAGTAAGTACTACATATCTCCATATCAAGGTTAAATGCATTATGTGGGGAAATCTTATCGGCAGCAAATGCTAGATTACGTTTATGGTTTCCTTAAATACTTTTCCTATTTAATATTTGCGCAGATACGTGGAAGTAAAGCTCAATAACACCTTCAAAACTTTTGCGATCTTTAAGATGACTGTAAACACATAATATTGTGACCCTGTATAAAGCAGCTAAAGGTTTGATTAATTTTTTTAATTTAGTTAAAAACATTTCCAACCTGATAACACTTTTTGTTTCAGATTTAATTACTACAGACAAACTACAGACTTGTACATCTAACGTTAGCAAAGCACTTCATCCAGCCCTTTTTCACATCAACTTACAATGGAAAATCAAGTAAGTGATTATATTATTGTTAGCAAATGCTTAAATGTAACAATAAAGCAAATTTTATAATTTTATGGAGCTCGTCTTTCAAATTTAACCTTAGGGATCCCTTTAATAGTCAGAAGTACAAATTTCGTGAATTGAGAGCGCTATTACAGAATTTCATGTTGATCAATGTTCTAAAGAATTAGCCTGGCTCTCGTAGTTGTCAGATACCTGAAAAGAAGTGAAAATTTTAATTTTCTTTTTTCTCTCGTAATGTCTGCATTTGCACGCAATTTTAAATTATGTGAAAAAAGGCAGCTTTCGACCCCAACCATTTTTACGAATATACAATTTTGGCCATAATCGCACAATCAACCAAGACCAACTCAAAATTATATGGAAGGTCGCATAAAACTATATAACTTCTGCGTAGGTAGATACCGCGTCGGAAAATTAATATGGAAGGAGTCGGGGAACGTGGGTGAAAATTACGCACCTAAGGAAAAATCCGCATAACTCGTAAAATTTTAAAAAATGTAACAATTCAAAAATAATATAGCTACTTCTACATATGTTAGCGTTAGCTATGATATTTCGTCGCTTTTCGTTTTTTAATGAGTCAAAAATAGTTACTGTGTAATTTGGTTATCTTTGCAATGTGGAAGACGGCGCATGCCGTAGACAAACATAACGCACATACTTAAATAAGGAAAATCAAGGCAGCAATGTGTTTGAGTCATAATTTACATCAGTTTCGCTGAAATTTTTATTTTAGTATTTAGAATGTTGATTAGATAAGAATAGATAAAAATAAAACTATGCCTGTAGACAAAAGTCGCAAAAATATTTATTAGCACTTGCACTCTTTGTGCGACCACTGTCGACAAGATGTGAATTTTACTAGATTTCATTGTTTTTTCCTGTCTCTCCACTTATCATTTTCAGTTATGCCATTCAGGTCAGCCATCTCAACATCCTCACAAATATCTTCTCCAATTAATCTTCCTTCGCCACCGCTCTCATCAAATTATAGCATCTTTGTTGCTCTTTTCTTGGGATTTTCATTTTCTTTTTGTAGTTTAGCGTTTTAACGTTGCGGCTTTCCTTTTCTTTTTTGTGGTTGATGCGTCTCTGTTCGTGGATTCATCTTTTCCTTCTTTTAATTTTTTTTTTTCATTTCTAGCACTATTTTGAAAGGAGTACTGGTTAGTATTTCAAATGTTGTTTTTTGTTTCCGTTTTTAGTTTTACTTTTTTTAGAAGGCACTGAGTGGGTGAAATAATAGCTGCAGATGTATGTTAAATTTTTCTAGCAAAATATTGAAGACAAACTACAGACGACAACTTGCTTGTACACATTCTTGTTGAGTTGGACATTTTGTAAAAAATATGTTGCGTATAATTATAGATGTATCACTTAAATTATCGGCAAGAACAAAGCCATCTTCAGTGAACTTTTTGGGATTCAAAGGGTAGAAATCGCAAGCTAGAAAATCAGAAACTCCTTTTCCTATGCTAGCCACTTGCTTATAAGCCGAATTAAATATTTCAGTGACATAATATGGAGCAATTTTATATTATAATTGGGATGGTCTGATCTTTTATTCTAAAAAGTAGCACTGGATGTGTTGGACTAGACATAATTTCACTTTTGAAAGTACTCTATCCAACTTTTGCTCCAACCGCTTTTCGTGGAAGTATACATTACTTCACTTGGTCCATTTTTTTGCCAGTAGTGATGGCATTCTCTGCCTGGGAAAAACCAACGTTGAGGGTATAAAATTACCAGAAGCACTCATTTCACATATAACTGTGATATTTTTACAACGTTTCCATGACGAAATAATTCCGAATTGTTTAATTCCAGTGGGTCCCAATGTCTGACTTGTTTCTTTAGGAACCGTAGAAATGCCGGTTTCGTCGACGTTGCACATACAATCTAGAGGAAAACGATACCTATTTATCTTGAATTTCTTCTAAATTTTGAAAATATCGTTGACTTTTGTTTTATTGAAAGCTGTTACTCTGTTTACACTTGTTGCATCGGGCTTTCTTAAACCTATTTGTGGATTTTCTATCATAAAGCCATGTCAGTCTTTACCAGCTAATTGTTTTTGTATTGAATGATGCTTAACTTTATTTTTCCCTGAATATTTAAAAGAAATTTCTCTGAGTTGTATGGAAGTCAGAAAACAATTTAGCAAAGGGAAGTACATGACATGACCCTTTCTTGTTGGGGTGTAAAAATCGGAGCTCTTCCAAGGGTGTTAGGTTTGCTTTGACGTCTTAGAGTTGCTTTATGTATTTAATAATTCCTCGCCACTTCTCGAATTTTTACCCCCCATTTTCAATAAGTAATACCAGTTAAAGCTGCATTCCATTTTACTTTACTAAAATCTCTCCTATCCGTTTTTCTTTTGTATTCGCTCATCTGAATTAAAAAATATCATGTTGCTCCCAATACTACTAATAACGATTAAAATACAGGTGGGGTAAGATGACCCATAAGTCGGGAAAGATTACGCAATGCGAAGTTGCATAAAATTATGTTTTTCACTACCATCCTGGTAAGTGATCCTTATACGCTATCTGATTTGAGGGATATAGGAAACTGTGCTTACTTCCCTAGAGAAGTGAATTACTTACATCTAGCATTTACTATAACTGACGAGATGCCATGTCTGCTAGTTGATTAACATGAAGAAAACCATTATCGCTTCTACTATTATCCATTTTTAATCAGAATACAAGCACAAAGCACACAAAACAGCACTCGCAATCGTATTCACTCATTTTTCACTGTGCGTTTATAACTGTAAAACAAAACGTCACAGCACTGAAACAACCCCCCAAGCTCCCGAAACAGGCTACTATAATTTAGGAAATATAATAATTTTACGCTATCACCATTTATTCTATATAAGAAAATATTGGTAGTGAAAAAAATTGTGTACTTTACACAGGATGTAGGAAGATTTACACTACCTCGCACCTTGCTGCCCTCGTTCGCTGCCCTCACTCAGGCATCAAGCGGTCCTCGGTAGTGTAAATCTTACCTACATCCCTTGTAAAGTAATATACTATTTCCACAACCGGGAGTAAAAGTCGGTTTCTATAGCATCAAAATTGTGACAGAAGTAAAACATTTACTCCCTAGAGACAAAATAAGACAAAAATTTCCCTAGGGGGTTTTCATTATGACTGACACAACAATTATATCAAATTCGAGGTTTTCAGGTTAGGTTTTGTGTCAGTTTTGACACCAACTGCTAACCTCGAATTTGACATAATTGTGAGCTCTTGTCATAATGACTTACAGTGCCACCAACTTTAAAATTTACCGTAAGCTACTAATTTTAAAATAATTGTAAATAAAATGTCAATAATGACGTTTTAAAAAAAACGGGTTTTTCGTTTTAAATCTTCCTGCAACGTGAAAAAATAGTATATGCAACTCGGAGAGAATGCTATTCGCTCTCGAGTCAGAAATTGCACTGAAACAAAATAACGCATTTCTCTCCCTCACTGCATAATCTACTATTTTTCACGTCTGGGGGCAAAACACGGTTTCTACGATACCAAAATCGTGAGAGAAATAATGAATTACTCCCTAGAGAGGAGACATGCCCTTAGGAAGTTTTCATTATGACTGAGCAACAAGAGCTCACAATTATATCAAATTCGAGGTTTTCAGGTTAGGTTTTGTGTCAGTTTTGACACAAACTGCTAACCTCGAATTTGACATAATTGTGAGCACTTGTCATAATGACTTACAGTGCCACCAACTTTAAAATTTACCATAGGCTACTAATTTTAAAATAATTGTAAATAAAATGTCAATAATGACGTTTTAAAAAAACGGGTTTTTCGTTTTAAATCTTCCTGCAACGTGAAAAAATAGTATATGCAACTCGGAGAGAATGCTATTCGCTCTCGAGTCAGAAATTGCACTGAAACAAAATAACGCATTTCTCTCCCTCATTGCATAATCTACTATTTTGCACGTCTGGGGGCAAAACACGGTTTCTACGATACCAAAATCGTGAGAGAAATAATGAATTACTCCATAGAGAGGAGACATGCCCTTAGGAAGTTTTCATTATGACTGAGCAACAAGAGCTCACAATTATATCAAATTCGAGGTTTTCAGGTTAGGTTTTGTGTCAGTTTTGACACAAACTGCTAACCTCGAATTTGACATAATTGTGAGCACTTGTCATAATGACTTACAGTGCCACCAACTTTAAAATTTACCGTAGGCTACTAATTTTAAAATAATTGTAAATAAAATGTCAATAATGACGTTTTAAAAAAACGGGTTTTTCGTTTTAAATCTTCCTGCAACGTGAAAAAATAGTATATGCAACTCGGAGAGAATGCTATTCGCTCTCGAGTCAGAAATTGCACTGAAACAAAATAACGCATTTCTCTCCCTCATTGCATAATCTACTATTTTGCACGTCTGGGGGCAAAACACGGTTTCTACGATACCAAAATCGTGAGAGAAATAATGAATTACTCCCTAGAGAGGAGACATGCCCTTAGGAAGTTTTCATTATGACTGAGCAACAAGAGCTCACAATTATATCAAATTCGAGGTTTTCAGGTTAGGTTTTGTGTCAGTTTTGACACAAACTGCTAACCTCGAATTTGACATAATTGTGAGCACTTGTCATAATGACTTACAGTGCCACCAACTTTAAAATTTACCGTAGGCTACTAATTTTAAAATAATTGTAAATAAAATGTCAATAATGACGTTTTAAAAAAACGGGTTTTTCGTTTTAAATCTTCCTGCAACGTGAAAAAATAGTATATGCAACTCGGAGAGAATGCTATTCGCTCTCGAGTCAGAAATTGCACTGAAACAAAATAACGCATTTCTCTCCCTCATTGCATAATCTACTATTTTGCACGTCTGGGGGCAAAACACGGTTTCTACGATACCAAAATCGTGAGAGAAATAATGAATTACTCCCTAGAGAGGAGACATGCCCTTAGGAAGTTTTCATTATGACTGAGCAACAAGAGCTCACAATTATATCAAATTCGAGGTTTTCAGGTTAGGTTTTGTGTCAGTTTTGACACAAACTGCTAACCTCGAATTTGACATAATTGTGAGCACTTGTCATAATGACTTACAGTGCCACCAACTTTAAAATTTACCATAGGCTACTAATTTTAAAATAATTGTAAATAAAATGTCAATAATGACGTTTTAAAAAAACGGGTTTTTCGTTTTAAATCTTCCTGCAACGTGAAAAAATAGTATATGCAACTCGGAGAGAATGCTATTCGCTCTCGAGTCAGAAATTGCACTGAAACAAAATAACGCATTTCTCTCCCTCACTGCATAATCTACTATTTTTCACGTCTGGGGGCAAAACACGGTTTCTACGATACCAAAATCGTGAGAGAAATAATGAATTACTCCCTAGAGAGGAGACATGCCCTTAGGAAGTTTTCATTATGACTGAGCAACAAGAGCTCACAATTATATCAAATTCGAGGTTTTCAGGTTAGGTTTTGTGTCAGTTTTGACACAAACTGCTAACCTCGAATTTGACATAATTGTGAGCACTTGTCATAATGACTTACAGTGCCACCAACTTTAAAATTTACCATAGGCTACTAATTTTAAAATAATTGTAAATAAAATGTCAATAATGACGTTTTAAAAAAACGGGTTTTTCGTTTTAAATCTTCCTGCAACGTGAAAAAATAGTATATGCAACTCGGAGAGAATGCTATTCGCTCTCGAGTCAGAAATTGCACTGAAACAAAATAACGCATTTCTCTCCCTCATTGCATAATCTACTATTTTGCACGTCTGGGGGCAAAACACGGTTTCTACGATACCAAAATCGTGAGAGAAATAATGAATTACTCCCTAGAGAGGAGACATGCCCTTAGGAAGTTTTCATTATGACTGAGCAACAAGAGCTCACAATTATGTCAAATTCGAGGTTTTCAGGTTAGGTTTTGCGTCAGTTTTGACACAAACTGACACAAAACCTAACCTGCTAATCTCGAATTTGACATAATTGTGAGCTCTTGCAAGGCGGTCTATATTGTTCCAGGCCATGATACTGGGCCTATAAAGTGACCTTTGGAATGGGCTACTACAATCTGGCAACATGGCTGCGCCAACCTTTAACAAAAATTACTACTTTTGGTCACTAAATGAACAATCTGTCAGTGCACTATCTCTGTCATTGTGATGCATTCCAATTGAAAAAATCTGTAAAATCACTGCTATTTACATCGCAGTGCGTCACTTCACCGTAATATTCGATTAATGAAAAAACAATTCCTAATAGGTAGGTACCTACCTAATTTTCCATTGCAAGTAAATCGTTACTAATTTTGACTTCATCTCAAAAAGTCATTTCTTTAAAATAACTTGTCTGAAGCTACTGATATTGCAGTCAGAACAAGTTGCTTCATTTTATTACCCTTTATATCTGTTCTTTTAAAATGCTTTTCACACACAACACTAGCCTTTCCAATCCGTCAGTTCTCTAAATGCAAAACGTCTCCATTTTTGTGCCACCGTTCCAATAGATGGCAACTTGAATACGCTAACATGTGGAGTAACCAATGAAGCGTAAATTGACTTGTAGCTTGGTACGTAACATTTCAAAAGCATTTTTGGAACTTATATGAGGAGACCCAGAAAAGTTCTGCCGATCTCATTAGGCCATGGAAAAAAAAACAAAATTTCTTGATTGCCATAATTGTCAAAGTTTTGGTAGTGGTGCCTGCACATTTCATAAAGTTTCGTTTATTAACTTTTGATTTATAAAACAGAATATAACAGGGTAATCAAAAATGGAAAAAATCGAGTACCGCGCTGTAATAAAATTTCTCACAGAAGAGGGAATTCACTTCACGGAAATTTCGGAACGTTTAAGAAATGTATATGGGGAGTCTGCACCTTCAGAATCTACAGTTAGACGTTGGGCAATAGAATTTAAACATGGAAGAATAAGCTTAGAAGACGATGAAAGAAGTGGGCGCCCTGCAACTGCACAAAATGAAGAAATGGTGGCAAAAGTGGAACAATTAGTTATGGAGGACAGAAGAATTATGGTGGATGAGATAGTAAGAAGTACAAAGATTAGCGATTGGTCGGTAAGATCTATTTTACACGATTAGTTACACCTGCATAAGGTACGAGCTGCCAAGTGAGTGCCACGCATGCTGACACCTTTTCAAAAGCAGGATCGAGTCGACATTTGTCGTCAACTTTAAACATTTTTTTACAAAATCGTTACAATGGACGAAAGCTGGGTTCATCACTTTGATCCTGAGACAAAACAATCCAGCATGCAGTGGCGGCACAGTAATTCGCCGCCCCCAAATAAGTTTCGAGTCAAGCCATCGGCCGGGAAGATGATCCTTTCAGTTTTTTGGGATTCAAGAGGTGTTATACTCATAATTTTTTTTTAAAAATCTGGTGTGATACACTCACACAACTTCCTTTTACAGTGATCTTATAATTAGTCAAAAATTGAATTTTTAATTTTTAAGCATTTGTCAAAAATTTTCAAAAATTACGAGTTCTACAAAAACGGTACAAAATAGAGCGTTAGTTGAAGAGACAAATTTTCTCTAAAATCTTAAGCAGAATTCAAAAATGTAATAATATACCGGGTGTTCCATTTAAAATAGGAGTTAATAAAAAAAATAGAAAAAAAAACAAAAAAAACCCACTTTAGAAGTTTTTAACTGGAAAATCGAAAAAAACTGAAAAATCACAAGAGTAAACACCTACTTCCGGTTATGCGATTTTCTTCAAAAGCTTGCTGTCTCATCTACATAGTACACAAAACTTATATATGAAGTTTCAACGCCATACCTCTTTTCGTTTTTGAGATATTCACAGACAGACACACAGACAGACACACAGACAGACACACAGACAGACACACAAACAGACACACAGACCAATGAAAAAAAATATGTTTTTTGGGATCAGGGGACTCTAAAACGTGAAGATCTGTTGAAAACTCAATTTCGAATTTTTGGGGTGAATCCAATACTTCCTTTATCGTAAAAGGAAGTAAAAAGGACATACGATTACTGGAGACTATTATGCGTCTCCTTTAAGTAAATTGAGGAAAAATATTAAACTGAAACGCAGGGGAATGCTTAGCCACGGTGTCCTGCTGCAGCATGACAACGCCTCATCCCATACTTGCGTTGCAGCAACTTCAAAAGCGGCCGAATTGGGTTTCCAAATTTTGCCACATCCACCATATTCACCGGATTTGGCACCCTCTGATTACCATTTATTTAGGAACTTAAAGAATCATTTACGTGGAACGCATTTTAAAGATGATGAAAGTGTGAAAAGTGCAGTTTTCCAGTGGCTGGAGGAGCAAAATGCAGACTTCTATAAAGACGGGATTTTAAAGTTGAAGCATCGGGGGCAGAAATGTGTGGATTTGCAAGGAGACTATATAGAAAAGGTTAAAATTGTACAAAACGTTTAAAAATAAAAAACAAGTTAATCTTTGAGAAAGACAACATTTTTTTCGGTCCCCTCGTATGAACTGCCTTGTCAAAATAGTTTTTAATGGCAAATATATTTCTAATAAACAAAACTTAGTGTGTCTTGGAATGGCCTAGCACACAATCTGGCAACAGAGCCAGTGTCATGGCCTGGAACAATATAGACCGCCTTGGCTCTTGTCATAATGACTTACAGTGCCACCAACATTAAAATTTACCATAGGCTACTAATTTTAAAATAATTGTAACTAAAATGTCAATAAACGACGTTAAAAAAATAGGTTTTTCGTTTTAAATCCTCCTGCAACGTGAAAAAAATAGTATATGCAACTCGAAGGGAATGCTATTTTGCTAAGGTGCAATTTCTGACTCGAGGGCTTCGCCCGACCTCAGCAAAATAACGCATTTCTCTTCCTCATTGCATAATCTACTATTGTTTTCCAAAATTTAATTTAACAAACAAATAGTAGGAGAGCTGGTGACATTTTTTGGTGATCATTTAGTTAAGGCCTATTTTTTTAGAGAATGTTGCTGGAGGCATGTATAAGTGTCATCTGTAAGGATTCTCCTAGATAGCGGTATCGGAGGGAGGCAGAACACCCCCAATTTGCACTGTCAGTATATTTCAAATTTGAGGTGAGCCGGTTAGGTTTTGTGTCAGTTTGTGTCAAAACTGACGGAAAACCTAACCTGCTAACCTCGAATTTGACATAAATTACACTATAAAAGTCCATAAGGGGCGGCTGTGGAAATTGAAAAGTAGGAATAATAGGTTGGTGGCATTGTAAGTCTAAGTTTGACAACGTCTTACGAGAATTTAAAGACAGTATCCCATCGAATTTGACGTATCTCATTTCTAATATGATCCTTTAAAGCTTCAATATTAACCGGTCTATTGTTGTAAACCTTATTCCTTACGTCACCCCACATCTGTCATTTTGACAGATAAATACGTCAAACCCTATATCGTTGAATTTGTCTTTTGAAGGACTATTTGATTCCTCGGTAATATACAGGGTGTCCAATTTAAAATACAAAAGTTGGTATTTTTTCTGACTAACCCTGTACAGTTACAGAAACGGTTTTGTCCTTCCTAGATGTGCCGTTTTTACCTATATAAGTCTGGCAATTTTGAAAAATTCATATCCGGTAGTTTTTGAAATATTTGCTATACTCCAGACTTTTTTACACTTTGTACATATATAACCTTATATTTCCATCTTTAACTTCATTATTCTTTCGCTGGTTGTCTTCCAGTGCTTAATTTTATTTTTAAAGTCCTCCTTATAACAATTTACTCGTACTCTTTTCCGGTTTTTTTGTTTCAGAACACAGCTATAGAGCCATAATGCACTCTCCATTTTCTTGGTTGCCTGTTCGCTTTTTCTTTACTTTTGAAAGAGCAGCAACATCTAAGTATTTTAAAATTGATTGAACTAATTGCGCGGTTGGCACTTGATGAAACAGAATTAGTCAACTCTCATTAAAAAATAAGAAAATACTTGATTTGCTTTATATAATATATTAAAACTCTAACATGTTTTGTTCTCTCCTCCATTTTCAAAGCGTGAATTTAAGAAAAAAACTGATATATATTTTATGTTTTCCAAGTTAATGAAAAACCTCTTCCTTTTTATTTATTTAATTATTTACACCAATAAAACGGGGCATGCCTAATTACATTATTGGTGGTTCAGGACCCTTACTGTATATATTCGTATAATATAAAAAATACAAATTAATAATTTAAATTTAAATTTAGAAACTAATAATACCTAATTAAAAATTAAACATTCCTACTATTGGTTCAGTTTCATAAAGATCAAACTGTATTATAATAATACATATTACATTTTTGTCTAAAGAATTTACGCTTTATGTTAAATATGTTGTTTTCTGACTGGTGAAAATATGCATTGGTGGTTATAATTATTCTTATCATAGGCGAGTTAAGTCTGCAATTCGTTCGACATGTAGGTACATGGAATATATTTTTTGGTCTAGTTCTATGTGCCGGTATATACAAACTGACAATAGATAACAAATTCGGACAGTCAATTCTGTTGTTTACCAATTTATTTAGAAAACAAACGTCAGCCACTTCTCTTCTATATTTTAAGGGCAGAATATAATGCTCTAGTTGAACATCGCGATATTTATCATACTCGGGGAATGTACCAATTAATATTTAAAATATAAGTGTTTTAAAAAAAAATAGATCTGTCTCCACTCTATTTTGATGTATTTTTAAATGGAAATTCCAAATTTTACTACCGTACTCTATTTTCGATCTTACCAAAGAGTTGTACAAAATTTTCATAAAAAGGATGTTTTGGAATTTGGAATTATTAAGTATTACGAATCCTAAACTTTTTAGTGCTGAGTTAACAACGTTATTTATGTGCTCATTCCATTTTAAATTATTTGTAAATTGTACTAGCAAGTCTTTGGTCAAATTAACATTTTGTAATGTTTGATTATCCATAGAATAGTTTGCTTCGTCATATACCTTCTTCATTGTATACCTCATGCTTTAAATGTATTTATGTTAAAATGCAGTTTATTTTCATTGCTCTAAGCCAGAATACAGTCAACATCTGTCTGAAGTATGTAATTGTACATCCATGACATTGTGAATTTCCTTAAATATCTTCAAGTCATCGGCAAACAATAAGCTAACGGAGTGTTTAATAACCAGTGAAAGGTCATTGATAAACAACAGAAATAGCAGCGGGCCCAGGTTGCTTCCTTGAGGCACTCCCGATAAAGTAAGAAAAGGTTGCGACAGGTTTTCATACATACTCACACACTGAAAACGGTTTCGTAAGATATAAAGAAAATAATTAAATTTCATGAAAATCCTAATGATGCAACTTTTTTAGTAGAATGTCGTGCTTGACTTTATCAAATGCTTTGACAAAGTGACTACCGTTATCTAATGCATTTGTTATCGAATTTAGAAATGTTATCAAATTTGTTTCGGTTGACTTATTTTCAATAAACCCGTGCTGTTGTATACAGATAAAATTCTTAACCCGAAAAAGATATTTTGATATATGATTTTTTCAAATTTTTTTTTTTGATAATTATTTCCTTGACGCTCCATGTTCAATGTCTCTTTGCATATTATTTTTTTCGTTAGCTTGCCGAGGTTTACATAGAAATGTTAGCTTTTTCTTCCGATCAGTTTTTTGTGAATAAGGTGCTGGTGCTTTTTAATTTATATAATGTAAGCTCATCTGGGTATAGTAAACTAAACCGAATTATTCAGTTTATTATTATATTTAAAAAAATCTGGTAAAATAAAGAACAAATACATAATAGAATTGTTATATGAAACTAATAGTATTAACTCACCGGTCATAAATGCAGTTTCCCTCTGATAGTGAAACTTATGAAAGCGTTTTAAATAAATTGAATAGTAATTTACAACTACTTTGCATTTATTATTTATTGAAACTCTAAAAGTCCCCTAACTTTGTTTAGGCGCTGAACACACAGGGATTCCGTATCCGAGATTCGGTATGCGGGATACAGAATCTGGGTCTATTCAGACCTCGGCGACTGAATCTCAGACCCGGGCCTTCACTCACTTGCAGTGCCGTGCTGTTATGGACCTAGCATTGCTGTTCTTGGTTTCTGTCGAATTAGTCTGGATGTGCTATATTTAAAGTCAGGGATTGGGCTCTACTAAGCTAATAAATTTTTCATTGTCAAATAATGTACGCTCTATGATCGTTGTATAGTAAGGGACGCCTTGCTTATTCGCTTTATCATATTTTGTATTTAACAACTAAACATTTTGAAATAAAATATGTACCTACATACTAAGTTATCGGAAAATAAAAATTGAACTTCTAGCAAATCTAATAACTGGAGAAAACTACGCTATACGAAGAACGGGCGAATTAATAACAGTTTTATTAACTAAATTACAAATTAATGTAACTTAATTCCCTTCAAAAATACTCTCCTTTGCGTGCCACACACATATTCCAATGTCGATGCCAGTTTTCAAAACAGTTCTGGAAATTATCATTCTTGAGTGTTTTTAGTTGCCATGTCGTGGTCGCTTCAATCTCTTCGAATGAATCAAATCATTTCCCTCTCATGATAATTTTGATTACTGGAAAGAGCCAGAAATCATAGGGTACTAAATTACTTGAATATGGCGGTTGCGGAAAGTCAGTAATTTTCTATTTGACGAAAACTGTCCGATAAGAAGTAGTGAATGACGAGGGGCTTTATCGTAATGTAACATAAAATTATCTATCCACCTATCCGGTCTAGTAGTTCCTTATAGTATTCAAAGTACACAACAGTACCTCTACGCACAACTATCGTCATCCGTCATCGCCTTGATGTTGAATTTTGATAAGTGTGTGCTTTTTTTGGGCTGAGGTGGGTTGGGTGTTTTCTTGGAAACCCTGAATCTTGGTCTCAAGATAACCATATACTCAATATTTTTTACCCGTTTCAACACTGTGATAAAAGTTAGAATATGAAGCCACACGGTCACGCAGTTCTTATGGAATGGACAGACGCTTTTCCTTTTGATCGAGCAAATGAAACAAATTTAACACTCAGTCGCTTCATGTTTACATCTTTAGTTAAAATTTGCTGCATGAAACCTAGTGAGATGTAGATATCATCGGCTATTTCTGAAATGGTCAATCGTATGTTCGCTTAAACCATCTCATTCGCTTTTCCAATTTTTTTGTCTGTCCATGAAGCCGAAAGGCGTCAAGGACGTAAATAACTATTATAACTTTAAGGAATAAATTCTGAATGGGTCTATTGCAACTGGTCTAAATTAGTTAAACCAGTTGTTACATTATAAATTGCCGATATTGAATCGGAACATGCACTCGGACTAACTCAGAGAGAAGGAGTAGGTAACATACCTTCAAAACTAATAGATCTAAATTTCTAGGGGCGCCAAATGATTTAGGCAAGTCATGACTGGGACAGTGTCTATGGGTGCCAACCTATAAACGCAGCCCTAGCTGAGTAAACATCTAATAATATTCCTAACTGGTTTAATATAAATTGTTAAGTAACCAAAGCAATTAATTTTGAAACAGCCCGATTGCTGAATGAATGATTAACGTTACAGCGTTCCCCACTTAGCGATTTAATTTCATACCGCGAATAACCTCGCATCCAGACATCTGTATGGCAGTTTGTATTACAATGTAATATGCTAGGATCGTTTTCCCAGCCAACAAACTTAATATGGGCGATATTTAGGGAGGAACAATCGCCAAGGGGTGCGACCAACCGCTCAGCTAATATCGACATACAAGGCGATGTTATTTACTCCAAAATAGTGCTTTAATGGCACTTACACACGTGTATCGTACGCTACTTTTTCTACGATCGTAGCAGAAACACTTGTTCCGTCACTTTGTGTTAGATATTCTAGGTTATGTTGACATTCAAACTTACGACAAAGCGTGTTTTAATATAGTATTAAAACACGCCACCAATGGCAACGTGCAAAAAAAACGTAATTCGGGCGCTTATATTAAGAGTGCTACAAACGTCACTTTTGACACTAGAAACTGTGCAAAAAGTTGTCATTTTAACACGATCGTAGAAAAATGCTATTTCCAAATTGCATCGTAAACGTTCAGATGCAAAAAATCAATACTAATTCGGTTCCTGTGTATTAAGTATCAAGAACTGTTGTAAGGACAATTTTTGCATGTAGCGCTTTGATGCCTTTTTCCGCTTTTGTTTCCTAAATAGTAGTACTTTTCCTTTTCCATTTATGCCCAAATTGATAGCCCAGTGATGTTTTAAAACTTAATTTCGTTCCTTTCAAATATTACCTTTTCTCGACCCATTTGTTTCGTCATGTCTTGGGCAGCATTTTATTCAAGTTTACATATGTTTGTTATAAATTTAGATGTGCTTACTTGGCGCATGAATGTTGTTTTAATCTTAATTGCTTCTCGATGCTAGAGCGTCGCCCGTCGTTTGCCGGAGCCTTCTCCGTTCTTTGCACAAAATTTTGATGTTAGCGCTGCATTAAGTTGTGCAACATGACGCAATACTGACGTGTTCATATAAGTTAGAGAGAGCAAGCCTGTCTTTCTACTCTTCCCCCATTGTGCAGTCCGAGTCTCGCATTCAGTCATCGTCCCGCTCTAAGAGGGTCAACAAGAGGGTTTTTTGCTAAGCGCGTCGCCAAGGCGCGTGGTGCGCCGTCGAGGTGCTTTTATTGTTAACGTGTTTCTCTTTGATTATCTTTGAAAATTGGATTAAGTGCCATGTTTGATGTTGTGTTGTGGGTGATTTGTGGAGTAGTGTCGTTGAGGAACCATCCGAGGGGCCACAAGGAACTATGACAGCGGTGTTACCCATGTCGGCGGTTGGCGGACCGCAAATTCACGCCTTGGGGCGGATTTTCTTCTGGGGTCTCACGTAACGCTCATCTATGTCATGGAAGGCTAACCAGTCGTAAAACTGCTCATCGTTGATGGCACCTTCCATTGCACCCGCCCGTGGAGGGTTAATCCTGTCTGCTACCCTTGGTGGTTCTGGCATCGTTTTGGTTCATTGAAGCCCTTTTCCTGCACCCCGTTGAATACATCAAGCAGTTGCTGTTTCGCTGGCGAGCGGCTTCGTTGGACAATCAAGCAACGCGCTCCCCCCAAAACTCTAAACCAGGTACTGTTATTAAATTTTACAGTGAATTTCAATCTGTTCAGTGTTGTGCCATTCTCTATTTGTGTGACGTAGTTGTCAGCAGTGCTAAATTTAAATTATGTCTGCCTGGCGTGTTTTCAGTTGGTAGCGTCACTAGTTTTAGATTTTTGTGGGTCGTTTACAACGGAACGATATTAAAGTAATTTATGTAACTTTAGTTTTGTGTTTAACGATTACTGGTTGTAATGTCATATATGGATTTTGTTTATGTCCGACTGCCTCGATAATTGTTCACTAAATGTTTACTAACTTATTTGCATTTAATTTAATGTTTGTAAAACGATTTGGTCTTTGTTTATTTTCAATCCGTACATTTTATTCTAAATTAGTCGTGCGTTCTTATTGCTTATACCTCATATTGCATGCAAATTTAGTAGCAGATGTGGTGTTTTTCTTTTGCAAGGAGTTTTTGGGAAAGCTGAAGTAATACATGTAAGGTAAGCTCACCAATGCGGCACGCTGGCTGGAATCGAGCACTGCAAACACCTTTTAAGCTCGTTCACGATTTCCACTTTCGAGTGAGCGGATTTTTATCGACTTAAAAGTGGTGGCGTCTGGCATTTAAGACCTTTAGTGAACAACATCTCTTCGTAATTGGTATCGTTCGAAGCGAACTGCCCTTCTCTGATGTCTGAGCCGGACAAATTAGCCTGTTCCAGAGTAATTTAGGTACAGTTAGGGCGAGATCTGTAATTCTTTCATTAACATGTCGTAACGCCATGTTTGGGTCGTAACACGGTAAGGACGGTTTACTGGCCAAAGACAATGTTCAGTATTGTCTGAGCCTGGTAAACCTTACCGTCCGCGAGGCTTATAGCATTTTTTGCACGATTGGAACTACTTAATTCACTATAACAGATTACAATGTTTAATTGTCAAAAATGACGTTCGTTCTTTGAAAAGTAACTTGTGTCAAATTTAATTTCGTAAATATAACTTTCGGCCATGGAAACAATGCTATAAATGAACTAAATAGCTAAATTTTGAAAAAAAGTAATATACACATTCTTCGTTAACTTTACTTAGTTCGTTGCTGCACGTATACATTTTTAAGAAACACAAATTACATGTAATACAATTATCTATTTTGTTTTATTCACTGATATTCATTGGTTGTGCGCATTACCATTACCTTGTTTTTAATTTGTTTCATTGCTATGCAAAAATAAACGTATATAAATTAACGTAAATATTTTTATGGATATTAACGTTTCACATTTGATTATGAGCATCTTAACGGTACGAGTTTGATTGCCAAAACGAGGCGGTGAGCCGAGTTTTGTGGCAATCAAACGAGTCTCTTATCCTGGCTTGTAATTACCTTTTCCATTAATTTTTTCTTTTTCTTTCAACTTTTTTTATTATGTTTTTAGGCCATCATGTTGTTTACTTTTTCATTTTGTTATTTACTTTTTTGTTCCGCAAACTTCCTTCTGCCACTATTTTTCTCTGTGAGATTTATCTGTATTTAGTTCTCATTGTCAATAGTTCAGTGTTGTACTTTTAATTTCCTCTTTTACTGCCGTCTGTCTTTTTTGTGAACTAAGAAATATTCAGTTATCAATTTTGTCCTACTGCTGTGGTTTTCCCATTTCATTTCTTCTCTTTATTTCCGTAAGTAGTCTTCTATGTTATTATTTTCGTTCCTTAGTCATCCACTCTTCTTCTTCTTGTTCTTTCGCTTATCCTTCTGTCCTCTCAGGCGTCGGATTACTTAGTCGTCCATTCATATCTGCTAATATCAGTGTGATATTTTCTATGTCGTGTATAGCTTCTTGTAGTTTCTTGTAAAATCCATTTTTTATGCTGCATCTTCATTGGGTCATCGTTGTGTGTGGTTCTTCCAATAGTAGCATGTCTACTCTCATTTTCCTTTTATGTATATGGTGTACGTCTATGATATTGTTTACCGTTTCCGCATTGACTAGGAAACCCACTCCTGATTTTGCTCTCTGGGTTTCTTCTATTTACTCCCGATATGTTCAGCCAGTAGCCTTTGTTGATTTGTTCTGGTGTTTTCTCTTTGTTTTTCTTTTTTGTAATGCATAAGCAGTCAATTGCTAGTTTTTAAATTTCTTCCACGAATTCGTCTTGTCTCTTTTATGCTTCTAACATGTCATGCTCCTATTTTAATGCAGCTTTGCTTCTTGTTTTATTTTCATTTGATTCGTATTTGTTTTTCTTTGCATGGGTTATGACTTGAATCCTACTGCTTCTGTCCGTTTGTCAATTGTTTGACATGGGTTTTCACCAAATTCACCGCATTTTCTAGAGTATTCGTTTCCTGTTGTTATACACTTTGCCTTTTTCACCTTTACATTTGGTTTATATTTGGTTATTGTTGCACAAGCTGTTCTACTTGGTCAACTATTACTTGGCCTTGTATTCCCGTACCTGTTACAGTAATGTTATTTGTTATTTTATAATGTTAATGCCTATTATACTTACCCATTTAAAAAATATATATTCTCATGTGATAGCTGATGCAGTAAAAAGTTGCATGTTAAACAATCGTCGATTATTACAGAGTGGCTTACAGACTCTGTCTTATTTTTGAAACTTTAGCATAACGGACACCCATGGAAATGTGAATGACCATATTTTTCTGTTTGTTTCGTGTTAATTACCTACGCTTATGTTCTCTATTAATATGGTTGCAAAATTGTTTTCATTCATCTGCGATTTTTTTTTAAGAAATAAAGAGAAATAAACAACATGCGTAGCTTAAAAGGCAAAATTCTAAAATTACTGTAGGTACTTATTTACACTACTTAAACATATTTCGAAATTTACTGTAAGGTGCACTATTTTGCAGATGTATTCGGTAGCTTCAGGAAGCATGACGATGGGTGGTAATACATACGTAGCACATCTTGTAGCTTTGTATGCAATACGAGGAGCCCATTCGAAAACGCAAGATGTATGGATTGCTACTGATGTAGAACATTTTCGCAGTTTTGATGATATTGTCATCGTAGTACGAGATAGAGATACTGGTATACAAGAAGTGTTGCTTTTGCAGTGCAAACATTCTTATAGACAAAAGAAAATACCTGTCGTGTGCTTTTTCAAACCAACCCGCCCAATGGTCGCTTATAATTTACAAAAGTGCTACAATGACTACACCAGAATAACTAAAACTGCATCTTTCACTGATCCACTCCTCAGTTCTATATATGGAAAAATACAAGAAGACAGAAGCAGATTGCGGTGCGTTCTATTTATAAACGACATGCTTGAAGAAAGCTGCATGTCCATATTAGAAAAATCAAGTTGTGATTTTTTTAACACTGTTGGGCAGGTATTCAGCTTTAAATTAGAAGGTATAAACAAAATGAACGAAAAATTCAACTGTCATTTTGAAATTAACGAAGAATTCTCAAATCACCTTTTATTATTTTCAAATCAAATTCACAACAGAAAAATGTGTTCTTTTATAATCGACGAATTAATCAAGGTACTGCATCCTATTAAAATTCCTCGGTATACTCTGCACGATTTAGTAAAAACGTTTACTGCGTTTATTATGGAATGGTCAAAAGGCGAATTGGGAGGAAGCTATATGCTTACCAAAACACATACCATTACCAAGCTAACTGAACTGTTATTGGAAAGATACATGAGCCAGTTTTATATCAATAAATTTAACACTACCAATAATACAATTGGGTGTAATTTTGAGGAATGGCACTCATTAATTCAACATAAAAATATTATCGAATTTTTTGTCAGTTATGAAGAAAATGACAAAGCTACAGATTTGCTGCATGGCTACTTCGATTGGCTGCTACAAGAATATAAAGTATACCAAAGAAATTACCCTACAACTGATTGGGAACAAGAATTTACTTCTCAAGGTAGAGTTAAATTTTTTGAAGTTATGGACACAGTCATACACCACGAAATGCTTAGAACCCTTGGTAGTGACAATGATATTACCTTGTATCATGTTTACCGGGTATTATGGAAGGTTAAAAAGATTCCAGTGATATTGGAAGTAAGTACAAGACGAGATTATGACGCTGTACTGCATATACTAAGCCTATCGGATTATACACTTAAATGTATAATATTAAATACATCCAATAACCAGGTTTTACCAACATTGAAAATGCCAGATACGTTCAGTAGTCTAATTGACTTGGAGAAGAACGCATACGAATTGGTTCTTGAAAAGGAAGTAGAATTGCAGGGAAGGCTTATAAAATTAAAAGATTTATTGGAAAGGCAAAGTCGTTTAGAGAAGATAATCGGTGCAATGGATGTTATGCACATATTGACAGGTAATTTTAAAATCGGCAATACTATAAACAAGCTGCCGATTGATCATGTTGTAAGGACTATTCCTAGAATATTAATAAATGTGGAAATGCTTTTTGATGCATTAGATGATACTGCTGATTTGTTTATCATCCAGTGTTTTGACAAAAGTTCATTTTTTGAGTGTTTAAATGAACGTAATGTTCACTCAGATAAGTGTGTCGTAGTAGATTATGAAAACATAAATTACATGAACAAAATTCCCAACAACTGTAAGATAATAATTATGCCTTATTCATCTATTCTTTTAAATAAGGACATAGCTGATAGAAATATTCACCACTTAATATGGCATAACTCGCACACTTTGGAATGGGTGACTACTAAGGGTAGCATCAAAAATATATATTCACTGAAAGATACTTCACCTTACTCCTGCACTAATACACCTCCTATCAATGCACAGGACGCTCTTGGGCATTTCCAGAATCGAGTGAACATCATCAGCGCCGTTCCTGGAATGGGAAAATCAGTGATGATCAGTTACATTTCTCAAACTGCTCCGACAGACATGTGGATCCTTCTAGTGAATTTAAATCAACATCTCGACTACTACGGAAGTGAACAATTCAAATTGGCTGCTGCAGACCCTGTGTCATATCTACATTATTTTAATCAATTTTCTTTAAATATTGAACAAATGAATAGTTCTGTGGGTACAGAGGCTTTTACTGCATTTTTAACCTTGAAAGCGGTGTTAATACTTTTGGACGGATTTGATGAGGTACCACAATATTACAGGGAGAGTGTAACAGACATGATTAAATCTTTTGTAGCAAAGGGATATAGAATCTGGCTGACAACTCGCCCCGATTTTCAATCATTTTTAGAAAAAGAATTCGACACCTTTGCTATCGTTTTGAATGGATTTAGTCGGTCCGATCAACGGAATTTTCTTATTCAATATTTTTCACACATTACAGTCACCGAAACAGAATTCAAGGAATCCATTCCGGAATTTGCAGAACAATTGCTTCAGTCCGCACAACGTAATTTAAACGACTGGGAGCAGGAATTCACAGCAGTACCTCTACATATGCGACTCTTGGCGGAATGTTTTGAAAACGACTATAGAAATTATCTAAAAACTAAGAAGTTAGATAAAAACTTTAATTTGCTGAACTTATATGAAATATTCACTCTGAAGAAAATTACCATTGCCCAAGAAAAATTTGGACCCTATGGCGACAAAATATTATTTGACGAATATCATCAATTATTTTCTCTTCAAGTTTTATTTTCGGTTGAAGACCTAGAGGAGTTGCAAATTGACTTGGAGCTAGCAAGATTTAAAAATATGGAACACGAAGCTGTGGAAGTTCTAAGCAAAAGTGGGATAGTCGTAAGGAATGAGCTAAGTTTAGACTTCTCCCACCGATCGTTTGCAGAATATTTTGCTGCTAAATGGCTCTCTGTAAACTTCAAAAATCCGAATGTTCGAAAACTAATTAACAAAATGTTTCAATCTCAATACAGCGTGACACGTAAGATTTTTGATCAGTTATTAGCCAAAAACTGCCCGTTGCATGTTGCTATTATACATCAACAGATAGATGAAGCACGTGCTCTAATTGAACAAGAACCTGAATTGTTAAACACTCGCGATGCTGGTGGAAGATTACCCATTCATCTAGTGGCAGCTTGGGGAACTCAACATCCAATGCCAAAATCGAGAGAAATGATAGACCCTAATGTTCATGAATGTGAAGATAATAATTTTCATATAAACGTATTTCTAAAGAAAATATGTACTGGTATGAAAGAGTTTATGGTAGACGATGTTTTGGAATTTACCCCATTAAACTATGCTGTTATCAGTGATTCTCTAAGCAATCTAGATGCGATTTTATCCACCATTACTTTTTCATCCCCTGTCGCGATTAGTAAAAGCAAAGTGAAACATTATATGTACTATTGCAGCAGGTATGCATATAAATCCCTTACCAAACGGATTTTACAAGCATACAGTCTCAACCAGTTGCATTTTTATATTAATTACCCTTTAGATAAAACATTCAAAAGGACTGCAGTTCACTGGGCGTCTACCATGGGCCACAAAAATATAATGAATCTGCTTCTATTTCCCACTGCTCCTAACGATATCACACACAAACAAGAACGGGACACCTTAATTACATCAATTTTATGTAAAACAGATGTTTCAAAGCAAACAGCACTTCACTTGGCTGTTAAAAACAAACATACTGCTATGGTTGCCCTACTTCTTTCTTTGGGGGCAAGCATAAACACTACAGATCAACAATATCAAACACCATTACATGTGGCAGCCCACAATGGAAGCGCTGACATTTTAAATTTACTTCTCGATGAATCAAATGTCAATGCTCAGGACACGAACGGTAACACGGCACTGCACTTGATTGCTCTACGGGGCCACCAAGATCTCCTTTTTATGTTATTGAACAGAGAGGAAAATATCACTTTAAGAAATAATAAAGGAGAAACGTCTTTGCATTTAGCTACTAAAAAAGAACATATTGATGTCATGCAATCTTTACTTAAACATAATAGCAAAGTTATAGACGAGCATGACAATAGTCGTAATACCGCTCTACATGTCGCTGCTGAATGTGGACATACCAGAGCTGTAAAATTACTTTTGTCACTGGGTGCTGATCAAAACATAATAAATTGCGAAAATAAAGTTGCTCTCCATTTAGCAGCGGCGCATGGACACCCGAATGTTGTAGCTCTATTAATACCAAAGACCGATATTAACATTAGAGATGGTGAAGGCAATACGCCACTTCATCTGGCTGCCCTGCATAACCATAAATCGACTGTCTCCGAACTTCTTTCTTGCCAAGCAAATATTAATGAACAAAATTATATGAGACGAACGGCTTTGCATGAATCAGCTTTAAAGAATAGTAAAACAGTTGCAAATTTTCTTCTTGAAAGCGGTGTTAATTTGGAGCAAAGAGATGAAAGTAACAGAACTGCACTCCATTTAGCAGCTTTGTACAACAGTAGCGATATGTTAGAATTACTTTTGCGCAAAAATATGAACCCAAACGACAAAGACATTGATGGAAATACGTGTCTTCATTTGGCAGTACTTAAAGGTCAACTACAAGTGGTAACCGCTCTACTGAAGGACGGTAGAGAGAAACATAGTAAGGTAAACATTAATCAAACCAATGATCGTCATCGAACTGCACTACATTTAGCGGCAGAAGTTGGTAATTATAACATCGCAAAGGTACTTTTATCACATGGAGCAAACACCGAACTGACAGACAAAGACGGCAATACTGTTGTAGATTTAGCAAATATGAACAATTGTATTAGTATTGCAACTTTGTGTAGCTCTACAGAAACTGACATATTTATATAATTTGTGCACTTAAGAATAAGTAAATGTGTAAGTAATAGAGTATATTTTAGTGTCTACTGTGGCTTGCCTTTTAATACTAGATATTCTTGAGTATTAGTTTTGTTACCATCGTATATACTATTAATAAACAATGTGCAAATTTTAGTATTTGTCTCTTGCTATCTGCGTATGGGAAATGGTTTGGAATTTCATATTGATCAAATATACAGTGTATCTCCAGATAGGTGAAACGACTCTTGTAAAACGTAAAAAGTTCTTGATTTAAATTTTCATTTTTTGGGGTTCAGCCTTGCTTGGTTAAAGGGGAATTTCTAACATAATTTCAGTTTTGAAAAATCAAGTATGCCTTGGAAATTTTCAAAATAGTTATTTTTGATTCGAGAATGCAAAAGAATTTTGCAATCGAGTATCAAACAACGTTTTTTCGAAAACTGCACAGATCCACATTAGCGGAAACTCAAAGAAAATTTTGTCTACAATCATCTTGATGTTTTAAATCTGGTATGCTCTGACCAACTAATTATGATAGCAACCGTCAAACAAACGTTATAATTTCTAATTTTGTAAGGTTTGGTTGCGATTTTGTGAGAATTACTGGTGTTTAATAAAAGAAAGAAGAAAAAACAAAAATGAGTTCCGAAAGTGATGAAGATGATCTGCCTTTGGATGTATTAGAAGCGGCATGAAGTGCAGTTTCTAGTCTTATCCTCTTCTTTAATCAAAAATTGCTGAACATAAAAGTCTTTTTTATTCTAGATTGTAAAAGACCTTTATCTACTCCAGTGGGATAAGTAACTCATTAAGTCACTCATTTGACACTATTTCAGTTACGTAATGAAGCTCATTAGACCACTCAGTTATGTAATGGTTTCATTACGCAACTCAGTTGCGTAATGACTTCATTACGTAACTGAAATAGTGTGAAATGAATGATATAATGACATTTGCCTACTAAAATATTTTTGAAAATGACAGATCTGACATTTCTCTTAATGCACTTTTCTCAATTTTAGGCAGTCGTAGATAAAATTTTGTACAATACATGTGTGATAATGCATCATTAATATACTTGTGTGCTTACATAACTCTTGCTACGCACTCGTTTGTAACTTACACACACGTATATTAATGATGCTGTTATCCTACTTGTATAGTAAATAACTATTACATACAGTGAACAAAAAACGGTCACTTTGACTACCGATTTAGGTCATGTAAATATCAACATACAACATACATTCAGAATCAATATTATTGAATAGACCCACAACGAACAGTGAGAAACAGCCTACGATAAGTACCTGCTGTCAAGTGCCTGAATATGATTGACAGCTGACAAATGACAAATAACATAAAAATTTCATAATCGGCTGTAGATGAAAACATATGAAAGCAAAATATTTGTTGTTTGTTTGTTAGTTATGATCAAGGTCTAGGCATGCGAAGTATCAGGTAATTTAGACACCGACTGCTGTTATCATTTGGTCAAAGTCTATTAATCTCATAAATACATGTAAGTACATTAGGAACAAGTCAATAAATAGTTATTTGTATACCAAGGCCCTGAAGTTTAACTTTGCATCACGAATGCGGATTTAGTTGCCGAAGCCCGTATGGCCAAGGCAAATAGACCACATGAGGGATTGCTTTCCATTATGACTGTCACTAAAAAATAGAGTTCGCGTCGGCCCTTCTTGATTTTACGTTTTTCGCCATTTTTATATATTTCCTCTGTATCAGCACATGATCCACTTGGTTGATAGTCTTACTATCATACGCTACCTATGTGCCTTTATGTATTCATTGTCTCTTGAAATAAGTGCTCATGATTCTATAGTCTTTTCCTGCTGCAAAGCCTATTAATTTTGTTCCATTTTCGGTTGGTTCACTGTGTTTGCTATGTTGCTCTATTGTGGATCTGAAAACTTCTTCCTTTCCAATTTTTGCGTTAAAGTCGCCTATTAAAGTTCTTATCATCTTTGGGTGCACATGGTTTATTTAACCGTAAGTGTTTTAGAATTCAGCTTTAGTCTTCTTTTCCGTCTCTTCTGTTGGAGCATGGCCACTTATAATACTTGTCATATTTTTTCCAACTTCTATTGTTATATAACATAGGCTTCTGTTTATCCGGTCAAAACCTCTTATTTTATCTTTTAACTTCTGTGCTACCAGAAACCCAGTCTCAAATATATATATATTTCATTTCTGCATTGAAAAATATTTACTCCTCCAGCGATATTTCAAAATTGTCTTTTTGCATCGGTTCTTGTAATGCCAGAACTTCTAAATTGTAACGTTTTGCTTCTACTTCAGTTCTATTATTGTTTCTTCATAGTTTGATCTGTGTAGATTCCATGTGCCCATTGCCCACTGTTTTTGTTTCTTCCCTATTCTGTTTTGTCCTCTCTCATATTCCTTGTTCTTTGCCTTGGTCGTTTCCGTTGTTTCGTTTTCCTGGTATCATCCTCTTCCTTTTTACTTCTTTCTGCTATGGCTTTTTGCTGTATAATTCTTTGTATTTCCATTTCCTTTACAGTTAGGTCGTTTTCGATAGTAATTCTGGAGCCCTTTAGTTTGCTTTTCCTTACCATTACTTGATCATAGTCAAATTTAATCTCACTAATAATACTGATAAAATAGTGGTTCTAGCAAGCAATTCTACTTTCGAACTGACATAATTCCTATTTAAAGATAATGGAAACGTTAAGACTTTCACTTAGTGCCACTAGGAAAGTCTGTATGTAGTCATATTACAACAACACATGTCTGCATTTCATACTTCTTTATGTTTATTAATATATGAAGTATGATTCAGACTGGCTATTAAAACTATTTAAAAAAAATCTGTAAAAGGCTTTACCCAGAACTTCCCTCGTCAACATTGTGACACTAAATAATTTTTAAAATGAAATTAAGTGAGGAGTAAAAATATCTTCATGTTTCTAATAAATTAAATATTCAAATAAAAAAACACGTTACCGGTAATCGAATTCGAACGGCAGACAGACCGCGTATGCAGTCCCAACGTTTTGTGGGATATTGCAAGGGAACGGGCAATTTCTACCTGAGCTACGAGGTACCGATCCTTCGAATTCCTGCGTTGCAACTATTGGTATATTAAGTAACGCACTAATTTGTTGCTCCTTTTTGTATTGTACAACATTTATTCTGAATTTATTAGGGCCTATTCTTGGTAAGAATATGGCCTGCGCTAAGAACAAATTATTACTTGTATTTATTGCTAAGCTAAATAAAAATAAACGAAATTTTATTTTTTTAAGATGCTCGCCCTGTATATATTTGTCTGAAATTTTCTCGGTTTTATGCCAGATAGATATATAATGTGTATGCAAAATATTGTCTACCTCCAACAAATAGTTTTCGAATTATACCGCCAACATGCAGACAGACAGACAGACAAACCAACAGACTGACGGAATTGAGAAAACCTGTTTTTGTCATCTAGGGACCCTGGAACGTGAAGATTTGGAGAAATCTCAAAAGGTGATATTTGCGCGATTACCTTTGTCCGTTGTCTTTTAGACGAGGGGAGTAAAAATTAAAAATTCTCCGATCTTGGATTCGTTTTCCATGAACTTTGTCACATGGTTTTTAAGCGGTTTTGAGTGGTCTCGCTAAGTAAATTTGTACTTAAAGTAACCGAAATGAAAGTAGGTTGTAAACACCTTGACAGCTCATGTGCTTGAATAAGATTTCAATGGAAAATTAATGGACAATAAGCGACAGGTGAAGCTATGTCACTTTTTTAAATAGTTCAGACAAACCTTATTTCTTAGTAATACTAATAATTATACATAATTAAAGTAATTTAGTTGTCAGGTATTAGTTTTGGTTAGTTTGTAGCACATAATTTAGCTTATAATATAAAATTAACATACTATGCCGTTCTTCAAAAATCTACGATTTTAGTTTTCTCATTCATATCACATTGGAATGGACTTAATTTTCTTTACATGTAATCCTTGATTGATATGGCATGTTCCATACGTTAGTTCTGCTTTCAAAAGTCGTTTTATATGTCATAATCGTTTCAGCACAGAAAGCAGTACCTGAAAATCGAATATTGCTAAATTCCTGTTATAGATCTGTTGCAAGTAAAAATGCTTATATAAGGAATTTAAGACGTACAACCGATTTTAATGTTATTGTAAGCCTATAAAAGCTTTTATGGTAAGAATTGTGAAAGAAACATGTTTCCAGCTATCAAAGAGGTTCTATTATTGTAAGTCTTCTTCTTTATATGCTAAATTGCTATAAAATTGTGCAAAGATAGGAGATAAGATGTATTTAATGTTAAAATAATTTTACTTAGTTTATTTATAAATGTGTGTTAAGTATAAGGGAATGAATTGCAACATTTTCGGACTTATGCTGACTGAGGCGTCAAACGTTTGTTATATCTCTATCGAAGTGATGCATAATCTTTTGTTAAGTAGGTGGAATTTAATTAAGCTATTGGTCATTATTAGTTTTGAATTCATTTTCAATTTCGATTTTATGTTTCATTGATCAAAAATAGTCAGGCCGTTTGCTATTCGACCAATAAGATGTAAATGTTTAAACAAATAGCTATCAAAGCGTAACTTTTGTTATTAAATATAAAGACAGTTGTATTTTGCTTTTGCTAATACATGCTATTTATTCAAGATATCTATTGAACACGCATTACGTCTATGGAAAAGGAAATGCAGTAAAGTAGATAACAGCACAATATATACTTTACCATTTGCTGATGACCAGGTCCTCATTTGCCAAGATAAAGTGGACTTCGAGTATATGACGAGGAAAATTATAGAGGAATATCAGCAATGGGGTCTCTCGATGAATACTTCTAAAAGAAAATACTTATGCATTGGAGGCACAGCAACGAATTTAGAATTATAAAAAGCAGAAAATATTATGGTTTGCGATCAATATAAATACTTGGGAATGCAAATAGATAAGGAAGGTACAGATACAGGAGAAGTAAAAGAACGTATAGGGAATGTAAAAAAGCCATAAAAACTGAATGAAATATGGTGGCACAAAGACATTCCTAAGAAAATAAAAAAGCATATATACAATACAATAGTAGTAGTAGTATTAGTTGAGATTGATGTCAGGCAAGTAGGCCTTCATAGGCCCATTTTGCCAATTTTATCGATAAGGTCTAGGCATGCAGAGCATCAGGTACCTTAGTCCTACTTAGAATTTTGCAGAGACTAAGGAGTTCCAACCCTAGCAAGGGATCTTTTACATGCTAAACATGGCAGTAACATGAGTCTCACGGCTTTACATCACTTCCGAGTGATGGCATTCTGTAGAGGTTTTCATCTGCATTCTTTATTTTTTTAAAAACCTCACCAGGATCGGGGATCGAACTCTCGACCCTTAGATCAGTAGCCAGAATGTTTACCACTGAGCTATGGAGCCCGGCATACAATACAATAATGAAAAGCATTACTTTATATGGAGCAGAAGCATGGAGGATTACTGAAACAGATAAAAGAAGAATTAAAGCAGTGGATATGGGCGTATTAAGAAGGTCATGTAGGGTTTCACAAAGAGAAAGGCTAACAAACGAGCGAATTAGAGAAATTATGAAGGTGGAAGGAACAATAATAGACGATATACAAAGAAGGCAATTAATATGGTACAACCATGTAAGGAAATTTTCACATGGAAAACTGCCTAGGATTACCATGGAATGGAAGCCAAAGAGAGATGGAAAAGGGGAAGTCCCAGACGATCATGGGGTAAAGGAATTCGCAAAGCCTTAAGGCCCATAAGGAGAAAGACTTGAACTTGTGATTACGCCTACTTAACTTTAAATAAGCAACCATCCTTACTCTTGTAACTCGGCGGTTTGACTCACACTAGGTACCTGCATTCCTAAACGATAATGACCTTTCTTGGAAAAGGATTAGTTTGCCGATCACCGGAATGTTTCAAAAATAGTTTTTCTAGCAATTGGCAGGCAGTGTCGTGAATAAGTATACAATATACATTCTCCATAGCTAAATGCAATACCAATATATTAACAAATTCATATTTTAAAACAGTGAAAGATGTTTACTAATGTTGTTTAATTATAATATGGTTTTGTCTAATGTACTCTTTTTCTACGTATTATTTCTGTGTATTATTTCTGTGTATTATTTATTGAAATAAATCAAAGCAACTAATACAATAATAAATATTATACACCAAGTGAATTAAACATATGTTTATTCACTAAAAGATGTTAAACTTACAAGCACGTAGTGCGAGTGAAATCATATCTGTGAGTTAATAAATGTTTAATTGACGTGGCGTATATATGTTTTTACTCAATTTTGACGAAATTTTGAATAAAAAATAAAAAAATATTCAAATTAAGATATAAATTTACCCATTCATTGGCGATTTGATCGAAATTTTAGTAATTTAATGTATATTACAGACTACCAAGAGAAAGAATCATTTAATGTAAATATTTGTAGAAATAATAAAAATATATTGTTCTTCATTGACATTTTTTTAATTCTCTAGTGAATTAATAGTTATTTACTATACAAGTGGGATAACAGCATCATTAATATACGTGTGTGTAAGCACACAAGTATATTAATGATGCATTATCACACATGTATTGTACAAAATTTTATCTACGACTGCCTAAAATTGAGAAAAGTGCATTAAGAGAAATGTCAGATCTGTCATTTTCAAAAATATTTTAGTAGGCAAATGGTATTATGTCATTCATTTGACACTAGTTCAGTTACGTAATGAAGTCATTACACAATTCAGTTGCGTAATGCAACCATTACATAACTGAGTGGTGTAATGAGCTTCATTACGTAACTGAAATAGTGTCAAATGAGTGACGTAATGAGTTACTTATCCCACAGGAGTACATAAAACACTTTTATTTCACTTGTGAATCATAGACTGTTTATGAAGGTTGTTATAGAGTTAATAATGTCACTTTAAACTGTCAAAATTGAATACAATACAGCTTCTGAAATTTTTGTAGGTATCTACGATCATTAGGACTGCATGATAATAAAAAAATATATCTTTTGGCCTAATAGTAACAGAGTTGAATTCATTTTGCATGTACTAAAATTCCGTAAGAATCGACAATAATTTATAAAATGATTAATCAAGTAAATCAATTTTAATAACTCACTTGTTAGCTCACAATAATATTGTCTGATTCATCAACTAATTATGTACTGTATCTACCGTTTTTCATTATTCATTATTGTTGGATTTCAACATGTACATGTTTATATTCAGATGCATGGTGGTTGAATTGCAAACGTTTCAATAAAATTAAATCTGGCGTTGATAATAACAATATATCAAAAAGCAGCAGCCATAAATGGTTATTTTTAAAGTTTCATTTAAAAATGTAGGCTTTTTCAAATTAATTTCAAATTAATTTCGGTGTGTGTGTTTTTTCACTCAGTGAAAAAAAGTGACATTTTGCTTTTAATTTAGGAATGAACGATTTTAAATAGAGGTTTTCTTAGTTACCGGAACTGACCAAAGCACGTGACTAAAATGAATGCAACTAAAATTCTATACAAAATAGGCTTGGATTTGAATGTATAATGAAATTTTAAAAAATCGTATGGACAACTCGTGTTAGCGCGCTTATTTTTCACGCGTGTATTATATTAAACTCGGCTGCGCCTTGTTTAATAACCCTCCACACTTGTGAAAAATAGTTGCACTTCTAACACTTGTGATCTAATAGTTATTAATTAAATATTCAAATCCAAGCCTTTTTGTATAGAATTGTATTTGCCTTCATTTTAGTCAAGTGCGTTGGTCAGTTCTGGTAACTAAGTAAACGTCTATTTAAAAGCGTTTATTTCTAAATTAAAAGCAAAGTGTCACTTTTTTCACTGAGTTTCACTCGTTCTTCCAGATTTATTTAATTTTTGTATTGATTTGATATTCTTATGCTTCAATTTGACAAATAAGTACCTAATGTCATTTCGTAAGTCAAACATAATTATTTTTCATATTAGTGTTATAATAAGCCGTTTCTAATCCAACTGACTAATGTTAAACGGTGTGTTAATGATTGTGACAAAAAAAATTAATTTCGATTTTGTTACGTTACGTCATTGTATAAGTATAACCATTAATTCTTTGTGATTAAAACAAAAACAAAAATTCATATGAGCATCTTATTAATAATTTAATTTCCTATCGATTTACTTAGAAATATAGCGGGTGTACTATTCGAAAAACAAAATTTGATATTTTTGAGAATAGAGGGTAACTCCTGAAAAATAATTACACTATTTCATACATTATTTCTTTTATATACATAACTACCAATAGAAAATTGTATCAGATTATTTCAGACTGTGGAATAATTTTATAAAAAAGCCGCTGTCGTACTCGGCCAATTTATATTGAAGCAATAAATACTCATATACCTACTTTGACAAAAATTTTCGGCAATTCGTCGACCGCTCGCGGTATTGTAAGTATGTATATGAAAATTCTCAGGAAGTTATGAGTAGTTTTTTATATTTTGTATATATGACGAAAATAAACAGTATCATGCTGCCAGTCCTACGAGTAAATAAAAAATATTGGAGTGGAAATAGTTCGCCCCTAGATGCAGTTAATCAGCGGGAAATAGATTACTGACATTACTGTACTGTAGAGAATAACGGAATTCTTCTGAAACGAAATCACAATCATTATTACCAAGTGCAAGGTTTATTGCATATAACCAAGCGAGAACTCTGTTATTTTGTGATCTATACCAAGAGAGGATTACACGTAGAAGAGATTAAAAGGTAAATTTTAAATCACACGTACTTGAATTTTCATGTCATATCTTTATTAATAAAAATGTGGCGTTTCGGTAATTCAAATGTTTGAATCAAAACTTGAAATACCGTTTTTAATTTTTCTGTTTCATCGGTAGTATTGTAAATAAACAAAGAAACAATTTTATCCTGGTGTGTTTCCAGAACTATAATATGAACCGGATTTTTAAAAAAATAGTTAAAAAGTGTATTTATTTTATAGTTACCGTTTGTTCTATATGTTATAGAGATGACACTTTTTGGAAAGAACAAATGGCAAAGAAGCTTAGCGAATTTTATATGCAATCTTTCTTACCCGAGTTAATCGAATCCAGAAGGTGTCGTCAGCAATGTATACGAGATGTTTACATGAGCTAAATCGCATTTTTATTCATATGACTACTTACGTGCCAAATCTCAATTTATATTATACTATATATATTATATTTTTCTTTTATACATTACATTTCTAGTATACATTACAATAAATTACATACATTATACGTACATGCTTTTAATTTTTACTTTACGCATTGGTTTCTATATGAAACTTTTTTTTTCTGTGATCTCGTGGTATATACCTATGTTTATTATAATCCAAACATGTCTTTACCTCCACACATTGGGTTATGTTAAAAAGTTTTTACTATAAATCAAAATTCTGTTGTTATTCCTCAACTGTGATCTGATACTAAGATAACAGTAAGTGTATCACTATTTCAGAAAAAGATGGGCTTAGTTGATAGACGTTTTCTAGAAACCAGAAAGAGAAAGCGACTTATAAGTTTCTGCCATAATGTGGTTTGCCTCTGTATTAATGACTTACATTACATCATCCTTAACATACACACAGAAATTGTGAGTGTTAACAAAAGTTTAAAATGTGTATCGATATTTATTATTGCCAGTGTAAATATGTGCAGAATTAACCTTTCTTATTAACTAGTGTTTGGAAAGTATTGATTTTTGATTAAAAATTAATATCACCAACAAACGTTCTGTTATTAGCTGGGGCTTTTAGAGCACATGAGGACCTACAAAACCAATGGGCCATTTAGCCCACTAATCTATTTTTATATTTCAAGCAAAATCAAGCATTTACTTTTGAAAACACTACAAGATAAGTATCACTTTAACAGATTATGTCAATTAGCTCATAATCCCACTGCAGGTAGAAAGTTTTACCGTGGCTTGTTATATTAGTTGCCTAACCGACAACGACGTAGGCCCTAGAATAGTTAAATAAAATAATCTAAAATAATTTTTTGAACAAAATTGTGAGGCCTAACAAAGGGATACAGTATTTCTCGATAAAATTTTTATTTAATAATAGTTATAGAATTTGACTAGTATGTAAAAATTTTTAAAGAAGACTTTAGGTTTTAAAATATTTGACATGAAATAATAATAGGAAAATCGTAATAATTAATTATCTGTGTCCTTTAGATCGCATAACTTCATAAAGGTCAAATTTGATTGATTTTAAGAATTCTTTACTGCAGGGAGGCCTACTTTGAATTTATTACTGAAGTCAAGAAATTGATCACAAGTTTTGTCTCTTTTGGAATAATTTAGCACTGTATAATTGGTTGCGAACATGACTCCTTAGAAGCCTTAAGCAAACGACATTTACAAAAAGAATTCCTGAATCGAATACAATGAAAGTATGGAGATCGGATAGCGGTGACAGTCCGAATATGTGTCTATAGTATATTGTGCTCCAGTAAATAAAAGAATTTGTAATCCAATTGCCAGTTTGAAAAATATTGGCTTAGCTAAAATACCTAAAAATGACAAATGAAAAGGAATATCTGTTCATTAAAAGTACTGGGTGTTTGATATAGCAGCTGATAATAACAATAAATCGATGATATTAGGGTTCTAAGTAAACCCTTGACTGCAAGAAATTTCGACGATAAGCTAAAAAATATAAGCAAAATATTAGTAAACCGCAACTCCAAAAACTTACCTGAGGCTGATAAATTTTGAGAAGCGACCCAAGTGACTGCAAATCAAAGATTTGTCCTGTCCCAAGACAGTTAACTAGAGGTTTTGGCAGAATCTTGCAGCAAAACTTTTCCTGGACATCGAGCGATCACCACAAGCGGCCATTTTGCTGCTACATCTGAACTGCATTGTAGGTGTGTGAATACAAGTTGAGTGCAACCGTTAGGATAGGGTGCAAATTTTTCTTTGGCTTTCAACAGTATATGAGTTTGTTGAATTTTAAGTAATATTTTACCTGACATGCTTTGACGAGGCCACGTTAAGTTAATACATAAAGACCCTGCGGCCGAGGCCGAGACTAATAAATTTATCGGAGTTAGTTAGATGCGATAACGGTCGTATGTCGTTGAATATTTTTCATAACACCTATACAAATTTAAATTTTAGAGCAATTTAAATGAAAAAGTTAAATAGTATTAGGTATGGGTGTTAGAAAACTCGTCTTATCAGAGTCACCTGTGGAAAAAAATTACGTTTGGCAATACTGAAATTGTTGGTGACACTGTAAGTCTATGTCAAATTCGATATTAGTAGGTTAGGTTTTGCGTAGTTTTGACACAGACTGGCGCAAAATCTAACCTGCTAACCTCGAATTTGACATAGACGTACAGTGTCACCTACCATTTCAGTATTGTCAATGTTAAAATGTTACTGTTTTGTTAAATGTATAACAGCCATGGCTGTTATGGGGAACTTTTCAGTCAAGTTGACAGTTCTGTTATTGACAAATAATAAGTAGGTGTTATGAAAAAAATCTTAATAGTGCAAGAGCAGCCGTGTACTGTTATTTGTGTTTTTTAATTCATACAGAGTCTCAAGGATTTGTGCTGTATTTAGTTGGGCTTATCATATAACATTTGCATTAAAATATAAATCTGAGGTTTGTACAGAAATACATTTATCTAATTTAAAAAATGGCAGTAATTAAGTTACCGAAATATTATCTAAATACATTTTAGTTTAATATTTCAGTCGTAAATTTAAAAAATATGTATTGACCATGTCATTTTTAGGCTTTCACAGAAACAGTTTGTTATAAGCTATTTATTCAAACATTCTTAAAAGCACAACCTCATCAGATATTTTGATGTATCTTCATAAATTACAAGGTATAAAAGAAAGAATGAAACATTTGTTTGGTGCTAAAAATATTAACACCCCGTTATATCTTTACTATAACATGACGTGTTTTGCAGATGTATTCAGTAGTAGCTGGAAGAGGTTCACATGGCGGTAACACGTACGTGGCATATCTTGTAACTTTATATGGCATACGAGGAGTTAATTCAAAAACACAGGACATATGGATAGCTACGGATTTAAGACATTTTGATAGATTTAACGACATTGTGATCTTAAAAGAAGATAAGGAGTCAACCGCAAAGGAAGTGTATCTTCTAAAGTGCATTCATATAACAAAGCCAAAGGACATGCCCATTCGATATTTCTTTTCACCATACACTGGTACAACGAGTTTCAACTTGCAAACTTGCTGTGACGACTACAAAAATATAACAAATATTACTTCTAGTCCTGATCCCGTGGTAAATTCATTTTGTAGCAGTATACAAGAAGGGACAAATCTATGGTGCATCCTGTTTACAAATAAGGGTGTTAAAGAAGAATGTTTGGCTGTTTTAGAAAAAAAGCGATCACAAATTCTTGAATACTACCGGGGAGGTTTACAAATTTAAGTACGAGTATGTAACCCAAATGAATTCAAGCCAAAATAACAATTCCAGCTGTAACGAACAATATTTGAATCACTTAATTCTGCTTTCAAATCAAATCCACAACAAAAACATTTGTGCTCTTATAATCGACGAATTGGTGAAGTTGCTGCATCCCATTAAAATACCTCGTTACAATCTGCATGACATCGTTAAAAAAATTGCAGGTGTTATTACAGAATGGTCAAGGGGGGAATTGGGGCGCCATTATTTTCTGACCAAGTCGCATTTTACTACGATTATAAGTGAATTTCTTCTGGAACGATATATGAGTCAATTTTATACGAACAAGTCGAATACTAGCAGTTATAACTTTGAAGAATTGGACTCTTTAATTAACAATAAAAACATCACAGAAATTAACTACGAGAATGAGAGTTACATAACAGATTTGCTTCGCAATTATTTCGATTGGTTATTAAGGGATTTTAAGCCATATCAGAAGCATCACCCTACCGATGACTGGGAGCAAGAATTTACACCAGAAAAAGTCACTCCCTTTCTTCGAAACATTGATACAGAAACGAAACAAGAAATGTACAGGACCTTGCGTACTGACCGCGATATTACCTTGTATCATATTTACCGAGTATTATGGAAAGTCAAAAGGATTCCAGTGGTTTTAGAAGTAACGTCAAGGAAGGATTACGAAAATGTATTGCATATACTTAGTTTATCAGAATACACATTAAAATCTATCATTCTGAATACCTCAAAAAGTCACATTTTAGCAACATCTGGTATTCCTGAAACTTTCAGCAATATAATCGACCTCGATGAAGGTGTGTATAACTTGGTGCTTGACAGGACGGTGGAACTACAAGGAAGGCCTATAAAATTAAAAGATTTACTTGAAAAACAAAAAAACTTACTTAAAGTAATCGGTGCAGGTGATGTTATGCAAATATTGACCAGTACTTTCAAAATTGGTAGTACCATTAACAAATTGCCCACTTACCATGTTAAGAGAACTATACCTAGGATACTGATCGATTTCCATCTGCTATTTGAAGCTTTAGATTACGCTAACGACATGTTTATAGTCCAGTCTTACACCAAAAATTTTTTATTTGAAACTTTAAACGAACTTCACATCTGCTCAGATAAATGCTGCATAGTAGACTATGAAGACGTAAAACATATGAACCAAATTCCCAACAACTATAAAATAATAATTACACCGTGTTTTTCCGCTGTGTTCGAGAGGAATACATCTGCCAGGAATGTACATCTGTTAATATTGCATGACCTGCATAACCTGGAATGGGTAGCTACTAGGGGTAGCCTAAAAACTATATATTCACTGAAACGCACTCTAACTAGCACCAGTAGTATTATGTCTCCTGTAAATGCACAGGATACCCTTGAACATTTCCATAATCAAATTAACATCATCAGTGCCATTCCAGGAATGGGAAAATCGGTAATGATGAATTTTATCGCTCAGGCGGCACCGACAGATGTATGGGTACTCTTAGTCAGTTTAAATCAACATCTCGATTACTATGGGAGCGAAAAATTTAAAACAGCTACCGCCGATCCTGTCAAACATCTACGTTATTTTAATTTGTTTTCATCAGCTAATGGACAAAATCATGGCTCCATTGCTACCGAGGTTTTCACAGCATTAGTAAACTTGAATTCAGTTTTGATACTTTTGGATGGTTTCGATGAGGTGCCGCAGTACTTCAGAGAAAATGTAACGGACATGATTAAATCCTTTTTGAAAAGCGGATACAAAGTCTGGTTAACAACTCGCCCCAACTTGCAATCATACTTAGAAAATGAATTCGATACTTTCGCACTTAATCTGAACTCTTTTAGTTCTGCCGATCAACTAAATTTCCTTACTCAGTACTTTTTACATGGTACGGAAAACGAAGTAGAAATTGAAGAGTCCATACTGGAATTTGCTAAACAATTGCTTCAGTTAGCACAACAAAATTTACATGACTCGGAGCAGGAATTCACAGCAGTACCTTTGCATATAAGACTCCTGGTAGAATGTTTCGAAGACGATTGTAGAAATTATTTAAGGACTAAGGCGTTGAACACAAACTTTAATTTACTCGACTTATATGAAAAATTTACCTTGAAAAAGAAAATCCTTGCCCAAGAAAAATATGGACCTTACTGCAATACAACTTTATTCGATGAATATCATCAGTTGTTTTCTCTTCAAACTTTATTTTCTGTCGATGATTTAGAGAAGCTAAACCTGAATTCAGAACTAGCAAAATTTAAAAATAAGGAAAGTGAAGCTGTAGATATTCTAAGCAAAAGTGGTATAGTTATAAAAAATGGTTTCAGTTTAGACTTTTCCCACAGATCTTTCGCAGAATATTTTGCAGCCAAGTGGTTGTCTATGAATTGGAAAAAGTCAAATATGCAAAAGCTAATTGGAAAAACGTTCCAATCTCAATATAATATTACTCGCAATATCTTTGATCAATTACTGGCAGAAAATTCTCCTTTGCACCTTGCCATTATACGTCAACAGATAGACGAAGCACGAGCTTTAAGTAAAAATAGACCAGAGTTGTTAAACAGTCACGATGCTGGTGGAAGATCGCCCATCCATTTGGCAGCTGCATGGGGAATCCAACATCCAATGCCAAAATCAGGAGAAATGATAGATTCTAATATTCATAAATGTGAAACCAACAGCTCGCCCATGAGCACATTTCTAGCCGAAATTTGTATGGATATAAAGGAATTCATTCAAGATGAAGTTTTAGAATTAACACCTTTAAATTATGCAGTCGCTAGCAGTTCGTTAAGTAATTTAAATGCTATGTTATCAGTCATTAAGTTTTCTTCCGCTATTGCCATTAATATAAATAATGTTAAAAATTACATGTACTACTGCAGCCGGTATGGTTATCAATTCATCATCAAACGGATTTTGCAAACATGCAACCCTAAACAGTTAGATTTTTACGTTAATACACCATTGGATAAAACTCTCAGAAGAAGTGCAGTGCATTGGACATCTGCCATGGGCCACAACAATGTAATGGAACTATTTTTATTTCATACAGCCCCTAGTAAAGCAACTCCGCAGCAGGAAAAGCAAGATAATACTATTTTAAATCAAGCAGATGCTTTGAAGCACACTGCGCTTCATTTGGCTGTTGAAAATGAACATTCTGCTATGGTTGCCCTGCTTCTTTCTTATGGACCAGACATAAACGCTAGAGATCAACAAGAAAGAACACCATTTCACGCGGCAGCCCATAATGGAAATGCTGATATTTTGAATTTGCTTCTCAATGGATCAAACATCAATGCCCAAGACAAGAATGGTAACACGGCATTGCATTTGACTGCTCTACAAGGCCACCAAAATATTATTTTTGCATTACTTGAGAGAGAAAAGAATGTAAAAAAAAATAATAATGGAGAAACAGCTTTGCATTTAGCTACAAAGAAAGAACATATCGATGTCATGCAATCTTTACTTAAACATAATAGCAAAATTATGGACGAGTGTGATAATAATTACTACACTGCTCTACATGTAGCTGCTGAATATGGACACTTCAGAGCTGTAGGATTGCTTCTATCATTGGATGCTGATCAAAATGCCAAAAATGACGAAAATAAAGTTGCTCTCCATTTAGCAGCGGCGTATGGACACAAGAACATTGTAGCTCTATTAATACCAAAGACAGATATTAACATTAGAGATGATGAAGGCAATACGCCACTTCATCTGGCTGCGCTGCATAACCATCAATCGACTGCGTCTGAACTGATTGATCATAATGCTAATATAGATGCTCAAAATGATTTTAAAAGAACAGCTCTGCATGTTTCGGCGTTAAAGAACAGCAAAGCAGTGGCGAGTTTTCTTCTTGAAAACAATATTAATTACAACCAAAGAGATGAAAGTAACAGAACTGCACTTCATTTAGCCGCTATGTGCAACAGTAGCGATATAGTAGAACTACTCCTGTACAGAAATATGAACCCAAATGACAAGGATGTTGACGAAAACACACCTCTTCATTTAGCAGTGCTTAAAAATCACTTACAGGCAATACGCATATTACTACCTGAAAGTAATAAAATAAATATAAATGAAATAAATAGTGATGGTCGAACTCCACTACATGTGGCAGCACAAATCGGAAATAGTGTCGTTGTGGAACTATTGCTCTCCCACGCCGCTAATACTGAAATTACAGATAAAAATGGCAATAGTGCAGTTGATTTGGCAAACATTAACAATTTTTCCGATGTTGCGGATCTGTTTGATTCTACAGAAACTGACATGTATATATAATTTAGACAACTAAGTAAAACCTATGTTTTTATTTAATAATAAATGGTTCAATATAATAAAAATTCTTTTTTTATATATTACGTTATAGTAATATATCTTGTTATATTTTGTTCATGAATCTTGGAACCATCAGGTACATACATTTCCAGTACTTCTACTGGAAGATTAGTTTATATAAACATGCTGCCAGTTTTTTTTCTCGGCAAAACTGCTTTAAAGTGAAGAGAATGAGTGCTTTGCATTCCTGGGAACATACTCTTTGTATTGTCATACCAAAATTGTATCTAAAGAAATTTTAGCAGACTTTTAATTAAATAAGGTTATTAGAGCCATGAGGTTCTGTAAAAACTGTGAAGCAGGCGAAGAAAATGTATTAGGCTTTCAATGCGATTTCTGCAAGAAATTACAAAAATAACAAAATTAGTATTCAATGTCTTTGTTGTATTTATTTAGTTGTTAGGTCAACATCACTTTGTATCTGTCATTTTAGTTTTCGTTATTGATTAAGAGAGACTGTGAAGAAAGTGGTATGCATAATTGAGTGATGGAATCAGCTGCCTCAGAGGCAGATAGGCTCTGCGATTGGGTATTGGCAAAAACAATTGCAAAATATTGTTGATGAAAGTGGTGGGCATATTAAACTATAGTTTTCAATAGCATGTTTAATAATTATTTAGATAGTTTTTGTTTCTTTGTATTTCCTAAAGTCAATAAATAATTACTAGCAGTCCTGTGAGACAAATGTCTCATTTAAAAAAACAAAAAAGACCGTTTTTCAAATAGAACGCGTATTAAATAAAAACTGTACCCAGACCTGGAAGCTGTCAAAGTGGTTGCCTAACCGATCGACGTTTTAAGGAGCAGAGGTTCGCAGCTCCGTTTGGCTACTGAAACAGTTTTTATTTAATACGCGTTCTATTTGAAAAACGGCCTTTTTTGTGATTTCTCGAAAACCGGAAGTGTCACGTGACTGAAATTCTGTTCCTGACTTGACATGACCATTCCAAACATATAACTTTCATAACCTTTTTCTCTATCTCTTACGGTTTGGCTGCTGAAACAGCGTCCCGGACAGACAAAACTGCGTCCCAGACAGACACGTCTATTAGATAAAGGATTCCAAAAACAGCATTCTTTGCACGCCTTTATTTAAATATGCACAGCTTTCAATTAGTACCATTTCTTTGAAGTAAATGTGCTTTATGAGCTTTTCGGTAGTATGATAATCATTTAAAAATATTAATGACTTACGATATACGAGACTACAAAATCTGTACCGCTTTTTGTGGCCCACTGTGTATATTGTTATGGTAGCATCTGAAGGCTGCTAAGTTAATTATAAAAGTTAATCCCTATGTATTACTTTATTTATAGAATGATAAAAATACCTAATTATTAAAAATACAAATATGAATTTCAGTATAAGAAAGAACGTCATAATTATTCATAGGTTTATTTAGTAAATTAGCGAATTAGAATTCAAATCTAGTTGAATAATTCAGATTAAGAAGCAGAAAGGCTCTAACATATGATTTAAATATTGCTTGAATTAAAGTGGAAAGTTAATGTCGAATAATTATTTGAAGAAGTCATTCAGTATGTCAGGGATAAATAAATGTACTAGTATATTATCCAGGAGTGTTAAATTTTAAAAAATCAATGAAATATATTACTATGAAAAATGTATTATAAAAAAATAACTAAATTTTGATTCGAAAAATGTAAACCTATTTTGTAAAAGTTCAAATTTTAAAATAAAATGATTTTATTAATCTAATTGGTATATAAAAGGGAATAAACTATAACAAATTAACGAGATGAATAAAAAGTTAATTTAAAAATAAATGGTATAATGGATTAATAAAGAAGGATGTGTATAGTAGAGAACTATAAGAAGTTACACTGCTATAATCTACAAAATTGTCTTGTCTGGAATTGGGTGCAGTATTAAGTTTATTGTTTGTTAGTTACATCATGTGAATTGGATAAAAGATATTTCATTTATTGGTGGTGGACCTCTCCGAGCCTCTTGTTGGAGTAAACCTCTTGTGAATTGGTTAAAAGGCATTTCAGTCACAGTAGTGGACATTATCGAGCTTCTTATTGAAGGAAACATCTTGTGAATTGGATAGGAGGTGTTTCAGTCACTGGCGGTGGACCTTATCGAGATTCTTGTTGGAGGTTGTGGACATCTGAGACTTGGAAAAGAGGCTATGGCATTAAATTTTGAACACCCAGTAATAAAAGGGGTGGTGGATAAACATCAAGTGTGCACAACATCACGGCGGTTATTGCCCAAATAACCAATCTATTCCTACATTAATTTCAATGGCTAACTCAGTTTCAATCGGAAAGTGGGTGGATTCAATTTATTACAATTAATCAAACCACTACATGCATAAGGTCTAATTTTAGGCGCCAGGTTTGACAAGGCCCCAAAGAAATATAATTTAGTACGATTCAGTATTTCAAACCTAATAACTAGAATCGCACGGGATGCGTTGCAATAAAACCTAACCGTTGCTATATATTTTGCTGGAGAGAACCAGAATTACTAACACCTGTAACGTTGCTTCAAAAGAATAACCAATCACATTACATTAAGAACGATCAACATTTATTTTGCATTAATATATGTAGACAACAAATTATTAGTAGTAATAGGTATAACAAGGGCGACACATACTTACCGATAATTTTGCACACGCTAAGGGTCGAGTGCTGGTTGCAATGAAAACTGTCCCGAGGGTTGCCCGAGGGCAGTTTTCTAATGACAACGAGCACGATGACTCTTGGCACGGGCAAAATTATAAGTAAGTGTGTTGCCCGCGAATATATTTTGAAGATTATTACACAAAACCCGTATACGAATTATGATTTAAAATTGATCTAATGATGCCAAAAAATCAAATTGCTTGTTTCTTGCAATTCTATTTCTAATTATAACACCATCCACTGGGTTGATAATCATTCCTAGGGATCTTATCGTTTGATAAGCAGCCCACGGGCGCTTATCAGGTAATCAGTTCGGGATTGGTCGATTTTCAAAAAATGCATGGTCCTCATTGGATATCAGTCCTGTGACAGTTATGTGTAATAATCAATGTAACCTGAACATTACCAACATATTAAAATAGTTAATTTCCACAGTCTAATGCATGCTAATTAAATGTTTCAAAATGTGGAAAATTAACTCTAAAAAGTACAAAATAAAAGATATCAATCCCAAACGTTGAAGCCGCGAACAGCAATACAGTGATAAATGATAGCAAAGATAAAATTTAAGTAAAGCAATAGTTCAAACATCACATAGCGAGTAGTATCGGCTACACAAATAGTAAATATATAATTTACACATGAATTTCTTATATAGCGTAGATTGTAATCATATTACGACTAGCAGTTCACACAACGTTCACACAATTAAACATACGTTAATCATAAATGTGCTTACCTCGATGTTTCTTTTGGCAAAAACTCTGCCACTGCTTATGAAATCAAATAATATGTACATTTACTATTTGAAAACACGGATCCAATCCTAGCATCTCAACAACTGCAGCTACACCTCGACGAAATACAGCGCTGGTGCAACAAATGGCGTATTCAAAAAAACGAAAGTAAATCTGTGCATGTAACATAAACCTTAAGAACGGGCACATGCCCTCCGGTAACGCTTAATAACAAACAAATACCCCAATCTGACAGCGCAAAGTATCTCGGAATCCATCTAGACAAGAAACTGGCCTGGAAAACTCACATATGGACAAAGCGTAAGCAATTGGGCCTAAAACTTCAAAAAATGTACTGGCTGATTGTGAGAAAATCACAACTCTTTTTAAAAAGTAAGATACTCCTTTACAAAACGACGATAAAACCAATATGGACATACGGTATCCAACTATGAGGTACAGCCAGTACATCCAACATTGAAATAATTCGACGTCACCAATGCAACAATAACGAACGACCTTGCAATACCTACTATCAACAAAGAAATAAAAAAATTTAGTGTGAATTATAGTGATCGAATCAGTGTTCATTCTAACATACTAGTAGAGCGCATGATAGAAGATGACAATGATGTGCAACCGCGACTAAAAAGGTTTAAACCGCTCGACTTGCCACACAGATTTGAACATTAGTGATTATATTCAAACTGCATATTACTTAGTGTAGGTACATAAAACTAGTATTAAGATTAATATAGGAGTGTTATCAATGGCTAAACATCCTCCATGCTTGTAACCTATTATGTAAGTCAAAACAACTATTGATTGTCGCTTAGCGACAGATTGTAGTGTATAATAAACAAAAACAAAATTGAAAAGGAAACGAGTACCTTCTAGCTTGCATTACGGAAATTGCTGTAATACTGAAATAACTAAAAGTGTTAGATCGCGTCCTCCAGCCTGGATTGTAGCAATGGCTTGAAGATTACCCCAGTAAATCTCTGCAAGATGTAGCGTCTTTGATCGCCGATGTGGCGCTATCGTTGAAATGTGATTCCTGCTCGCGTGGAACGATAAGGTTCAGCAAACTGCAGGTGGAGTGCATTCCGAATTTCTTTAAGAATAGCTCAAAATTGACGGCCTTGCGAGGAGCGCTAATTAATGATAAATACAAAACGCATTAGCGAAAAATTTAGAGCAAACCTAAGCACGCAATAAGTTATCAAAATGATGCATACCTTCTACAATGGAAGCGCCAATAAATTCGATATCTTGCTTCATGCGGTTTCCTGATAAATCAATCCATATTAAAATGGTTTTATAAGTGAGCGACTAGTTGTCCCGACAAAATAAATAACATAGCCAAACCGAAAAATCCATAAACCAACATTTACGACGAAAAATTCCGCCACGTGCAGAATTACAAAATCAGCTTTGGCCTGGGTCTCAAAACACGACCGTTCAAGATGCTTTCTGGTTGCATAAGAAATAATTGCGCTGTCAAGCACGACTGCTCGTGCAAACAAAGTGCGCTCCGAAAATAAAAATCCAATCGGCATGCCTTCGGAAATCAGAAATAATAATACTTCAACAACTTGGGTTGATGTGCAGTTAAAAGTAAGGTTTTTACTACTGACCGGGAGCTTGCAGTATTGAGTTAAGAGACTGTACTTGCATGGGTATCCCAGAGCTTCTACCAAGCAGACGGAATACGATTAATTAAGTGAAGAAGCTAATTGAAGTGATTGGAGAGGCGGCAACTGCAGGTATTTGTCGAAAGAGCTAAAAGTAAAATATTATAACAAAGTGAATAAGATAATTAAAAGGATGTAAAAGATGTGGCCCAAAATTAATTGGAACTTAGCACCTTTTATGTTTGTTTCTAAAACCAGTTTAGTTTTATTTGACAGGAGTTGGAGTTTATTTCGTTGTTAAGAGATAGGGTGAGAAGGCCAGGCTTTGCCAACTCTTTACGAATATTTCTAGTCGATATTCATCCCCATCAATGAATACACATTAGTGGTTAAATGTATATTAAATTCTAATACATATCAGAGAGCTTTTATACAGTAAATGTATGCCATATTTACGCCCTACTATTAATAATTACAATCATATGTGTGTAACCTAACGTAATATCAAACGCTAAGTTTGTTATTTTGACCCACTAGTTGCAGAATTGCTGCGTTGTGCCTTTTATATACGATATAATACACAATTAAAACCTGCAACGTCTGTTTTGAAACATAAGGAACTGGCGCTTGTTGCGTGTGTCGTTTACTTTTAGTTGTTATCGCGACACAGAAACTTGACCCATATCTTATCTGGCGCAAGTTATGCAGTTTTTGTAGGCTAATTGCGTGCACTTCTGTATTTACTTTATTTCACATTATTCACTAAAATTCATGTTCAAAAATAGTTTGAACATTCTGGTCGGGTCGCTTGCTGAGCAATCGGGGTTGGTGTGGTTTAGATGCCTGTTGCAGGGGCTGCTTCATGGACATTTCCTTTGGCGTGAGGTGTGGCGTATAAGGGTTCCAAACTGAAGTCGTCTTGGCCGATGCTGGGCTTCTGTTGTCCCTTGATCCGGCAGTTGTGTTTCCATACACAATAGCTGATGCCGCATAGTAGGCCAATGACCAGTATTGTTACTATACTGCTGACAGACCCTGTGGTAATGGATAGGTGCCTCCAGTGTGTAATGGATAGGTCATGTATTATTTGCTGCTGTCGAGTTAGCAGCACGCTTACGTGACCTGATGTTTCCAGGCTCGGTTCTTCGGCTAAGCTGGGATACTCGATTCCTATTCATCCTGCCTGTGATGTAATGTTGACTTGCAGAATCTTGTTAAATGTTGCAACGACCGGGATCGTACTGAATGATCGTGCGTAGAGAATGTGTTGTCCTGTGTGGATATAGCACTCTGGAGCGATCTGGATGATTGCGGTATCTTCAAGAATCACTTGTACGTCGTTACGGATGATTGCTGCACTGGTGGCCTTGTTGGCTATAAACATCCTTGTGTTTGCCTTGTACAGCTCCTTCCATCTTATTGTGGTAACATTGTAGCGTTGTATGCTACATGGCACCTTGTCCAAGCGTTGATACATCTCGTCGATGATGCAGTTGGGGTTTTTCTCGACACTATTTATGACAGTAGCTGTACATAAATAAGTGTGTTCCTTTATTGGAATGCTGACCTCGAACTTGGAAGGTGGTATGCTGAAGTACTGCTGATGGTTGTAGTCCACAGCTAAGAAATACGGGTTGACTGCGATTGTCGCATACCATCCGCTTCTTATTTTTCTAGGGATGGCGGTGACCTTGATGACTTCGTATTCGGTTACTTCGGTGATATGGAAGTATCCAAATATCTTAATGGCTTCCTTGGTTTGTCCCACCTCCATCTTGTACACTGGCGATGGCAATATTCGTAAGTTTGGTGGTAGCTTCAAGGACAGCTGACTTATTATTGTTGCTATTTCAGCTGGTGATACGAACTCAAATGAATGGCTCCGCTTGAACACTGCGTCAAGCAGTAACTTCTTGTATTTTTCTGCCACTTCCTGCAAATAGTTGCTGGCAACTTGATATGCTGACAACACGTGAACATTTAATTTATTGGCGTCAATGGATCTGTACCAGGCCTTCATTTCGTTAATAAGGCGAATTCCTTGGTTGAATTTTACCCGGAAGTTTTCTAGCTTTGTTGTGATCCTGCTTTCTGTATTGTTCACTGTAGTTATTGCTGTTAACATCAACTTCGCTTGGTGACCGGAAGCGTTGATTAGTACCTGCTGATTCTTGTCTAGATCAACGATGTCCTTATACACTTCTTCGTTTACTCCAATCACTGATGTCAGGAACTTCCCTAGTAGTCCTCTTCATGTTCGGTGTGAAGCTATTGTCCAGATGCTCCTCGTGTCCCACAGGATATTGATTTGTTGTTCCATTATGTGGTGCATGAGTTCTTCGCAAAATTGGTCTTCCGTCATCTCGTTGCTGTTGTCGCATAATTGTTTAAATTGTTCAGTAGTGGCGTTAATCCCATGCTCGTCCGTGATGAAGGCAGATATCGAATATTCCATCCCTATTCGAATTATCCCTCTATCGAACTTCGAACTACCCACGTGTTCCACGTATATACCGGGTTGTAAGCCTTGCAGCGTATAGTTCGCTGTACTGCCGGGAATTACGTGACACATCATGAGCATGCATAGAAATACTGCTGCGTATGTTTTCATATCTGGACTCCGTGCTGACCTTGTGGTAGGTCTGGAACTGCTGATCCTTGTGTGCACTGGATTGCCCTCGTTGTTTATAGGTAGCTGACAAACCTTTGTTATGGGTCGTTTGATTTGACTTCTATCTTTGCCCTGGATTGGTCACTACTCTTATTAATCCATCCTTTCCTGGATGTGTATTAATTATTCGTGCTAACGGCCACTTGTTTGCCGATATGTTGTCTTCCTTGAGGAGTGCCAAATCCCCTATTTCTATGTTCTATCTCGGAGTTTTCCATTTTCCACGTTGCTGTAACCTGGATAGGTATTCTGTTGACCATGCTTTCCAGAAATCTTTTTTCATTTTCTGTAGCAGTTTCCATCTGCTTAAATGATTGTCAGTGACTATGATGTCGTCTGGTTCGGCTGGTGTGATGAGTGCTTGTCCGATCAGAAAGTGTCCTGGGGTGATTGCTGACATGTCGTTTGGATCGTTATTCATTGGTGTTAGTGGTCTTGAGTTCAGACAAGCCTCAATTTGATACAACAGGGTTGTCATCTCTTCGAAGGTGAGTGTATTGTCTCCGATGACCCTTTTGATATGGTACTTGATTGACTTCACCCCTGCCTCCCAGATTCCACCCATGTGGGGGCTTGCCGGGGGGATGAAATGCCACTGGACTGCTTCGGTGCTTAATTTGTCCTGTATTTGGATGTCCAATAGCTTACTAGCTCCCACAAAGTTGGTACCGTTGTCACTGTAAATGTGGGCGCATTTTCCTCTCTTTGCAGTGAATCTTCTGAATGCTGCTATGAAGGCATTAGTAGTCATGTCACTCACTGCTTTAATGTGTATGGCCTTTGTGGCCAAACAAATAAAAATGGCGATGTATCCTTTGTAGGACTTGTTGCCCCTTCCTTTGGATACTCTAATTTGGATTGGTCCAGCGTAGTCCAGTGTGTGTAAATGGAATGGACGGTGTCAATCGTGCAGGGGGTAGTTGTCCCATTGGCTGATGCATAGGTGCTGCCTTAACCCTTGCGCATGTCATGCATCTGTTGATGATTATACTTTCTTCTTATGAAGACTAACGTAGCTTGATTACCTCCATGTAACGTTTGGTGATGCGCGTTTCTGATGATCAGCTTGGCTATATGACTGTTGCTGGCTACGATTATGGGGTGCTTCTCATCGTAAGGTAACAGCGAGTGCTGTATCCTTCCTCCCACTCGAAGAATTCCATCTCCATCTAGGAATGGGTACACGTTGAACAAGGAACTTTTGCTGTCTACAATTTTGCCTTGTTGTAGTAGGTGATGTTCTCTTGGGAAGTCATGCCTTTGTCCTGATTTGATTATGCACTTTAGGCTATCACGTAGCTCGTTGGTGGTTAATTGTTGGACCGCTACTACTTCCTTCCTACATTTCTTCATAAACCGCTTACAGTAAGCGATTACTGCCGCATAAACTGCTATCTGCCGAGGTTTTTTTCTTTCTTCTTCAGTAGTACTCTCTACTGTTGTTTGGGCCTTTATTCGTTCCTGGGTATCTTCCTTTGATAACCATTCAGGGCCGTGGAACCATAACTCTTGGTCACCTAATCTGGATGGTTGTACTCCTCTTGTGACCAGATCTGCCGGGTTATCTTCTGACCTGACGTGATTCCAGCACTGCTTACCGACGGACTCGTGAATTATAGCAACCCGATTTGTTACAAAATTCTTCCATCTCTGGACTTCCTTTTATCCAGGCTAGAGTTATCATTGAATCTGTCCAGGCATCGATTTCAACGTTGTCTAACTCCATGGTTGAAATGGTCTTCTTTATTAGTTTGGCTAATAATTCAGCTGAACATAATTCTAGTTTTGGCAGTGTCTTCTTCATCTTGAGGGGTGCCACTTTTGACTTGGCTGTGAGTAACGTCACTGTCGTGGTCCCTAATGGTAAAGACCTTTTTATGTAAATCGCCGCCCCATAAGCTCGCTCTGAGGAATCACAGAAACCATGCATCTCTGTGTGGCCATCCTCTCCATAATTTTTCCATCTTGGGATGTGCACTTCCTCTATCTTCGGTAATTCTTGCCTGAATCTTGACCATCTGTCTTCTATACCCTTGGGTAACTCTTCAGCCCATGAATACTGTCCGACCCATAATTCTTGTATTAATAACTTAGCAATTATTATAACTGGTGTTAGTAGTCCTAATGGGTCAAAGATTTGTGCTATCTCTGAAAGGATCTTTCTTTTCGTTATTTTGCCTTCTGGTTGCTGCTTGACTTTGTATTGTAGTACGTCAAGTGTTGGTGACCAATGTACTCCCAGTGTCTTCCTAGTAGCATCTTCCTTGTCCCCTAATATGATGTTGGTGCTTCCTTCAGCTTCTGGAAGGTTACTAGTTCATTTCCTGAGATTAAACCCTCCAGTTTTCAACATCTTGGTTAGTTCGTTTTTGATGCTCCTTGCGTCTTCTTTGGAACTGGCTCCTGTTAGAAGATCGTCTACATAGAAGTCCCTCATGGCAATCTGAGAGCCTCTTCGGAATCGGAATTGTTCATCCTTGGCCAACTGCTGCAAAGTCCCAACTGCCAGGTAAGGAGCTGCGGTTGTGCCATAACTCACTGTGGTTAGCTGATACTCTTTGAGTGGTTCTGTTTGCGAGAACCTCCACACAATTTTCTGGAAGTGCTGATCATCCTCAGCTATCTGTATTTGTCTATACATCTTCTCAATGTCTGCTGTTAATGCACACTCGTATTTCCTCCATCTCAGAAGGATATCTGTTAAATCTTGCTGTACCCTTGGTCCAGTGTACATCATTTGATTCAGGCTTTTCCCATTTGATGACTTGGATGAAGCGTCAAAGACTACTCTTAACTTGGTTGTATCACTGTCCTCCTTTATGACAGCTTGGTGAGGAATGTAGTATCCTCCTCTTGGATCCTCATCTTGATCAATTTTCCTCATGTGACCCAAGGAAATGTATTCTCTCATGAACTTTTTATATTCGGACTCCAATTTTCTGTTAGTCTCGAATCGTTTTTTTATTTGCAGCATTCTGGCAACTGCTCTTCTTCTTGATTCGCCCAAATGACTGGGGTCCTCCTTGAATGGTATTTTTACCACATAGGTCCCATCTTGCTTCCGAAAATGGGATTCCTCGAACTGCTGTTCACAGTCTTGATCTTCCTGAGAGATAGGTTTCTCCCTTGAGACCTCTTCTATTTCCCAGAATCTTCTGAGTTGGTGATCTTCTTCTAAGTTAGATACCATGCTCACCACTCTCATGTTGGGTTGTTTTGCTGCCTCTACTGTCCTAGATGAGATCCATCCTAATTCTGTCCTTTTGCGCCATCATCCCTTGTCGTGTCTTCTTGACGCCTTCTAGGAGTATATCCTTGTATAGATCGGCTCCTATCAGGATATCTACTAGACCTGGCATGTTGTAGGTAGGATCGGCCAGTAGGCAGTGTTCCCATGCATCCTTCTCCTTTTCCACGATCGTATTCCTTGGCAACGTTCCTGTCAATCTTGCCATTATAAGCAGATCCCCATACATTCGGAAGTTGCTGGAAAATCGTGGTCTCATTTGTACTTCAATCTTTCCTTTGGATTTCCCTGCTTCGCTTTTTCCTAGCCCTCTGATATCTGCTTGGATTTTAATTCTTGGTAATGCCAATAGTTGTGCTGCTTTTTCAGTTATAAATGATGCCTGTGATCCTGGATCGACCAAGGCTCTCAACAGTTCATAATGTCCTCCGGCTGCCTTTATTTTTAAAAATGCCGTGGCTAGCAAAACCTCCTTCTTGTTGGGATTTTTCGATTTTCTGCTAACTAGGCTGCTTACTTCTTCCATTGTTTGTCCAGAGGTGGAGGCCACTTGGGACTTCCTAATTGGTTCCTGCTGAGGTTTTGCAATTACCTGTTGAGGACATCTTACCGGAGTTTTGCTCCATTCCTTATGCAGCATAATGTGGTGCCATTTGTCGCAGCTTTGACATTTGTTTGAACTATAACATTTTTCATTTTCCTTGTGGACTAAACATCTCACACACAGCCGATGACGTCTGATGGTTTGGTATCGATCGTCACTGCTCATGGAAATGAATTTTGGGCATTGTGTGATCTTGTGGCTGTTGTTGCAGATCCGACATCTACTGATGCTTGCTTGATAACTCCTTACTGGCCATGGTTTTCTTGTTGCTTCTGGCGTTTTAATTGGTTTTGCGATTTCCAGCTTCCTCTTGGAATCTTGAATTGCCTCCAGTGATTGGAATGTTTTTTCCAAAAATTTCAACAAGTTTTCCAGATCCTGGATTTCTCGAGAATTTGTCAGTGACTGTTCATATAACTTCTTTGTATCCTTGTCTAGCTTCTTTGCCAGCAGATGTGCTATCATTGGTCCCCACGACTCAGTATTCACGCCCATGTTGGATATGGCACGTAAACTTTCCAATGTGGTATCATGCAGCTGTTTTAGGCTGGCTGCTGATTCATAATTCAGGTTGGGCAGTTCTAATATGTTGTCTAAAAATTTGGAAAACAAAATTCTTTTGTTATTATACCTGCTTTGTAGTAGGTCCCATGCGGTCTCATAGTTAGCGTCCGATGGGTCGAGATGTTTTATTAACTTACTTGCCTCGCCTCTGAGGTAAGTTTTGAGGTACTGCATCTTTTCTGCATTGCCTAATGTGGTATTGTTGTGGATGAGTCGCCCAAAAATGTCGTAGAACGTGGTCCAATTTTCATAATTTCCTTCGAACATCCCCATCGTGATTTTGGGCAATGGGATGGCCAGTTCTTCTCGTGCTCGTGGTTGTTCACTTCTCGGGATGCTACTTATTTTGTTAAATATTTGAGCTATTACCTCTCGCATCTGATTGTAAACACCATCCGTGAAGTAATCCTCCACAAATTCTTGCTCACATCCGAGGATTTCCTTATGCATTCTCGTAATATTCTCCCACTGGTCCGAAATCTTGTTGGTTTTATACTCATAGAACATTTTTGTCTGGACTTGTTTCAATGCTAATATTGCATCGTCAAGTACTTCGCTAAATAACTGCATTTCAATTTCTTGCTTCTTGAGTCTGCCTACTTGTTCGATGGGGTTTTCCTTTTTCTCGGTTTCTAAGCCGTTATTCTCCTCACTAGCTGTATTTAGCTTCTCCTGCCATTCGTGTATGTAATCTGTAGTTATTTGAAATCTTTCTTTTACCTGGCTGTAGAAATCCTTTTTATGTATTTATGATCCGCTGGAAGTCGCTTCCGTAGTTCCATGTCACCGCTCTCGAATGCCTTCCACAATTCTTCTAATTCATCCTCTTTCTTGGCTAGGTACATCTGATTTTTTCTGCTTCCGGAATCCTTCTTCATATTTGTGAACAGTTGGCACATTTTGTCCGCCAGCTGCTTCTGCTCCTTTATAATTGACTCCATGTCGATGAGGCCTTTTTAATGGCTTTGGTACTAAAATTGGCTTAATAAGTAGTATCTTACCACGCATTTTCCAAGTTCTTAGCGGATCGATTGCCGCTGAAGATTCTTCTCGCTGCACGGCGGAAGCCCTTGGAAGTTACTAGCAGGACTTATGCTGCTATCACTAATTCTCGCCTTTTCCTTTGGCGGAATTCCTTTGATTGAGTCGTAGGACGTTTTCTCCTTAGCGACGGCTCAATTTGAACTTCTCCCTAATCTTTACACAGAAGAGTACATACCAATCTTGTTGCGAGTCCTCCAAATTTTCCTACGGATATGGCAGATCCGGTCCAGTGTTACTTGCCCAGAGCTTCAAATCTGTTCCGCTTGTCCAGGACTCTTGATTGATGCACTAACTTCTTTTCAGCCTTCAATTGGTTGGCTTGAGGATTTTTACCCAAAAAATCCAGTTTCCTCTTGTCCGGGGAGTAGTTGGCTTGTAGGACCAAAGTCTTCTCCAAATTCCGGCTTCTTTGTGATCGGGGAGTTGTTGGCTCGAAGGACCAATGTAAAAGATGTGGCCCAAAATTAATTGGAACTTAGCACCTTTTATGTTTGTTTCTAAAACCAGTTTAGTTTTATTTGACAGGAGTTGGAGTTTATTTCGTTGTTAAGAGATAGGGTGAGAAGGCCAGGCTTTGCCAACTCTTTACGAATATTTGTAGTCGATATTCATCCCCATCAATGAATACACATTAGTGGTTAAATGTATATTAAATTCTAATACATATCAGAGAGCTTTTATACAGTAAATGTATGCCATATTTACGCCCTACTATTAATAATTACAATCATATGTGTGTAACCTAACGTAATATTAAACGCTAAGTTTGTTATTTTGACCCACTAGTTGCAGAATTGCTGCGTTGTGCCTTTTATATACGATATAATACAAAATTAAAACCTGCAACGTCTGTTTTGAAACATAAGGAACTGGAGCTTGTTGCGTGTGTCGTTTACTTTTAGTTGTTATCGCGACACAGAAACTTGACCCATATCTTATCTGGCGCAAGTTATGCAGTTTTTGTAGGCTAATTGCGTGCACTTCTGTATTTACTTTATTTCACATTATTCACTAAAATTCATGTTCAAAAATAGTTTGAACAAGGAACTACTTACATTTTTCATTATTATTCTGTGGCTTGATTACATTGTATATCCAAAATAGTTTCGGTTGGTGAACTGATTAGCCATGTTGCCGTATCTATTTGCAAAGTTTTGCTTGAGGTCAAATCAAAAATGTACGGTTGACAAATCTGGTTGTCGTGAAAGGATAGTAATTGTGTTTCACACAATTTAGAATTTGGGATGCTAAAATGGTTGTCATGAGCACAAAAATAATAATTTACAGAGGTTTGTCGACAATGGTTTATTTCGACGGGGATGCTAAAATCTGTGTTATACAGCAACACTTTATAGGAGGGTATAATCATATGAAATTTGTTGTCCTTGGTTTGAGCAGGAAAAGGAATCAATTTTATTAATTGGTATTCAGAAAAGGGTTTTACTAATGGAATTTCAAAAATAAATGTAAAAGCTTTATCTTTTTGATATATTTTTGTTGTTATGATAGATTCGTATAAATGAAGGTTTTCGTGGGTTCCAGGATAGGGGAGAGCTAGATTTTTCTTTTTCGAATTCTGAAGTTGGTCCAGGGATTTAGTTATAGTATTTAGAGATTGTACGAGTTCGTCATTGTCAATAAGGGAGATATGTAACTGTTTTTTCTGTGCGAAAGTAAAAGCGCTTTCTAATTCGATCCAAACGTTGATGAATAATTGTAATGATTGGATAGATTGATTAATTATTGAATATGTCGATGTTTCAGCTATTATTTGTTCAATTTCTGCATTGTTCAACAAAATTGTGTTTAAATTTTCGTTTAATAATTTTTGATTTTCAGAGAGAGCTCGTACGGAAGATACAGTGTCATTTAGAATTTGTGCTTGTTCTAATAGGGCGTTTTTCTGATTTTCCGAATCGCGGGTTAATTTAGATATCATGTCTTCATAATGTTGTCCATCTTCTGCATTTAAATTGCCTGTGATAAATTTTACTACATTACCTAGGCCGTCTATTAATCCTCGTTTTTGTCTAATGTGTATTTCAGGAAATAGCTGCTTTAATAGTTGATCGGCTTTATTTATATATTGTTTAAGGATTAACAACTGGTTATTGTGATTAATCAAGATGTCTTTTAGTTCTACAAAATGTCTGTGACCTATAGGGTAATTTCGGTTTTCCAAAAGAGTAATTGATTTTAAGAGATTGTTCCTAAGAATTTGATAATCATTTAACATAGGTGTATAGTCAAGAATTTTGATCAAAGTCCATTCAGATTCTTTTAATAAGGCTTTACCTTTTTGTAGGGGATACAGTCCGGGGTTGTCGCTTAACGTTTTTATTATTACGTCGGTTTTACACTTGTTCCAGGTAAGGAGGAAGAGGATGATCGAGATTGTCCTGGAAAAGGCATTAAATCATTTGCGTGTCTCTTAAGGATAGCGTTTGTAGGAATGTTTTTTAAATCATAAGTATCGTGTCCGTGAATTTTGTCAACGGTGTAAGGTCCTATAAATTTGGGTTCTTTTTTGTTTCTGTTATTAGTTTTTATATATACTTGGTCTCCTACTTTGAATGTTCTGATTTTTCTGAGTTGGTTAATCTTTTCGTTTCGGATTTCTTTAGTGGTCACCTGTTTGTTCTGTAGAGCGTCATATAAGCATTTCATTTTTTCTTTGTGGTTAATTACGTAATTTTCGAAAAAGGATTTTTCGTAGTCTAAATCGAAAGGGTTTTGTCCATCGGTATGGCCAAATAGTATTTCAAACGGTGATAATTTTAGGTTTGAGTGAATCGAATGATTGTAAGCCATAACGCAGTAGGGGATTTTTTTATGTTCTGGCATTTCTCCTAAAAGTCGGTAATGTTCTATAAGTGTAGAATGAAAACGTTCGATAGGGGAATTTGACTGGTGATGATGGGGTGTTGTGATATGGAGTTGAATTTTGTGTAATTCTAGAAAATTAATAAATGGTTGGTTTTTGAATTCGTTGTCTGCTATTAAAATATTGGGTGCGGTATAGGTTGTGATAAAGTAAAATAATCGATCAGTTACATCGATCATATTGCTGGAGCGTAGCTGGTAGGCTTGTACAAATTTTGAATAAGCATCTATAAATGTTAAATATTTGGTACCTTTGATTTGGAATATATCCATATGTACTGTGTGAAAAGGACGATTAAAAGTTGGAGTTAAATGCAATGGTTGTTTTATTGGATTTCGGTTATACTTTTGAGTTTTGCAATTTTGACAATTATTAATAAAATTCTTTATATCTGTGTTCATTCCTTTCCAAAAATAATTACGCTGCAAGTGCTCGACAGTTTCTAATATTCCTCTATGATTGGTTTTTCCAAGATGGTAATTTGTTATTAAACTTTGCCGTTCGTCCGGATTCGTTATATATCTAACTTGGGTGGTACATCTATGAAATTTAGGTGTATTTTCATTAGTAATGGATTTTATATATTCGGAAAACTCTTGGTACAATGAATCACTGGAAAAGTGACAATAGTAATGAACTTTTGGTTCGCAATGTTCTATCAACAATTCACTGAATCTAAACTGTTTATTATTGGAATTTACGAAAACTGAGAAATGTGTGTTTCCATCAAATTTTGTAACTTGAATTTTTCTAGGGAGGTTAGCTTCAATGAACTCGATTTGTTTATTAAAGTGTTGTAAGGGTTTTTCGCTTATGTCTATTACTGGTGTTGAGCTTTGCTGTGTATGTATGGTATTTGCTAACGAACTTTCATCGTTATCTGAGGTAAGGACATTGTCGAGGATGGGTATGTCAAATAAATCGTCAATGTTAGGTGTTTCTGATCGGTTAGGAATTGTGCTGAAATTAGGGTCTACTGGTTTGGGTGTATCTAGTCTATTAGTGTCGTCTATAATTTCGTCAATGTCTTGGATAATTTCGTCCGTAATTGATAATGGATTAATTTGGACGCGGGACAGGGCATCGGCTACTTTGTTAGTTTTTCCGGGTAGGTACTTTATGTCGAAATTATATTCTTCCAGTCTCAAGGCCCATCTTGTGAGTTTAGAATTTGGTTCTTTGAGGCTACGCAGCCAAACTAAGGGTCTGTGGTCTGTGAATAGGGTAAATTTTGTTCCAAACAAATAGGGTCGGAATTGCTTGGTAGCCCAAACAATGGCTAACAATTCACGCTCTATTGTGCTATATTTTTGTTCTGTATCATTCAGCGTACGTGAGGCATAGCTGACCGGTTTTCCGTCCTGTGAGGACTGCACCAAGTGCGTATTTAGAAGCGTCTGTAGTTAACTCAAATGATTTAGTAAAATCTGGATATTTCAAAAGTGGCTCATTGGTTAGAATATTTTTGCAATATTCGAAAGAGTCTATGAAGTCTTGAGTATGAATAATTTTATTTTCCTTTTTTAGACAGTGGGTGAGGAATTTGGTAATTTTTGCAAAATCTTTAATGAATTTTCTGTAATATCCGAAAAGTCCTAGGAATGATTTTATTTCGGTCCTAGTGGTAGGCAAAGGAAATTTTTTGATGGTTTCGATTTTGGAAGGATCTGGCTTAAGGCCTGAAGGAGTTATCATATGTCCTAAATATTTTACTGTTTTTTGCAAAAATTCAGATTTATCTAGTTGGATTTTTATATTAGTTTCTCTACATTTTTTAAATACATTTTCAAGGCGAGAAATGTGTTCTTGCAATGAACTTGAAAAAACAATTATGTCATCCATATACACCAAACACTGGCTAGGAGTTAGTCCTGTCAGGGCCGTGTTCATGGCTCTCTGAAAACTTGCCGGGGCGTTTTTTAAACCAAAGGGCATACGTTTGAAATGGTAATGTCCTTCTTCAGTAGAGAAGGCCGTTTTCTCTTTGTCTTTTTCTTCTAATTCGATCTGGTGAAATCCAGATGCCAAATCGAGAGTTGTAAAGTAATTTGCTCTACCTAAATTATCTAACACGGTTTCTATCCGGGGGAGAGGGAATTTATCGTCAATTGTTTGTTCGTTAAGTTTCCGGTAATCTATGACAATTCGCCATTTTTGTTTGCCGGAGGCGTCTTGTTTTTTTGGTACAATCCAAATTGGGAAGTTATAGGGTGATTCACTGGGTTCAATTATATTTTCTTCCAACATTTTATCGATTTGTCGTTTTACTTCTTGTCGGTGTACATGTGGGTAACGATACGTTTTCGTAAAAATTGGTGTGTCAGTTTTCGTTCTAATATGATGTTTGGTTAGGGTAGTTGATGATAAAGGAATGTCAGGTGTATGAAATATGTCTTTATATTTTGAACAAAGATTTGTTAACATTGTGCGTTCTTCGTCATTTAGGTGGTCTAATCTTAAGTTTGATTTTAAATTTTGGTAAAGTACTTGTTTTTGTTTAATTGATGATACCTGGTGATTATTAATTTGGATTTCATCTTTTGCAGGTGTATAATCTTCTAAAATCAATGGTTGAGAAATTACTAAAGTTTGAGATTCGTTTGAAGTATTTATTAAGCTAGTACGAAACCAGTTGTTTTTTAATGATATAATAGCTGAAGGCATAGATATGTGTTCTGTAAAATGTAATTTTGGTGCTAATTTGTACCCATCTTTTCCTACGGCAGGTAGTACAACATATTTTTCCGTTCGAGGAGGTAACGCGATTACTTTTAAAGTTTTTTCTGAAGGTTTAATTTTTGAAAAGTTACATTGGTTACGTTTCTGTTCTTCCTGTCTTAATTTAGACTGATTGTAATAAAATGGTATCGTAGTTTTATCAGTTTGGATATGCATCCACCGATAATCTATATTTGCTGGTAGGTCGGCCAATAAATCTGTACCTATCAATCCAGAATATGTAGGATGAAAATCGAACAAATAACATAAGTGTGTACCTTCTTCGGAAAATAAATTTTTAATAGGGATATCCGCAACTTGATTATGATAAGTAGTTCCGTGGGATGTAGTGATTTCAAAAGGATGTTCAAATATTGCTTCAGGAAAATGTTTATAAACAAATTGAGGAGAAAGTATTGTACGTGAACTTCCAGTATCTATTAATAGTTTGTCATTAGTCTGAGGGATAATTATATATGGTAGGTTAGATTTAGGATTAATTGAAAATGATTCAACCGAGGCTCTTATCGAAAATTTACGGATTCTTCAGGTTCTTCATTATCTGAATCCGCGTCTGGTAGCTGGAAAAAGTCTGTAGTTGGGTCTAAGTCTTCTTGGGATGATTCGTAATAATTATATTCTAATTCGTGGTTTTCAGTAGCTTCGTGATAAGCTGGGGTCTCGGAAAAGTCTGTATTAAATAATTCTTGTGAATAAAAATTTCGAGGTTGATTTGATTGTTGTATATAATTATTTGGTTTAAAATTCGGATTGAAATTTTGGTTGAATGGTCGGTATTGTTGTGGTGGTCTCCTTAATTGTTGTGAGGCAGGACGTTTTTGGATTGTGCTCGTTTGCATTGGTTCAGGTTTGTGTGTGGGCTGATAATTGTGTTTAGGGGCAAAGACGTTCGTTGCAGGTTTTTGTATAGTTTGAATTCCAGAATTTCTCGGAGGTTGATTTGGATAACCAAATCTAAGCATAGGAGTAAAATTGGGTTTAAATTGGGGTTGATTGAAATTACTAGAATAATTTTGTTGATTATAATTTGGTTTATGATAAGTTGGTAAATGAGGGGTTTTTTGATAGCTTTGGAAGGATGGCATTTTTTGCATTGTAAATTTTGACTGTGCTACATTACTCGAAGAGTGATTTTTATTTATATCTTGAAAATAACGAATATCTAATTCTTCTTTTACGTAGGCATAAGCCTGTTCTAATGTGTTGGGTGATCGACCTCTAGTAAAACTGCCTAGGGGTTCTAACAAACCGCTCGTAAAAACTTTCAGTGCCAAATCTTTGGATGCTTCTAATTTGTAATCTTTAACTGCTTGAAGTTCAGGACCTAAAGATATTTTTGAATTTAATATTGCCAAAAGTGATCGTACTCTATTAAAAAAATCGATGGCTGATTCTTTGGAATTTTGTCTTAGTCTAGTCATATCAATTTGGATATTCAATTCAGAGCGCTGATCTCCAAAATTATTTATGAGAACTGTCTTTAAGTCTGTCCAGGAATTATAAGTATAACCCGTGATTACTTCTAAAGCTGCACCTTTCAGTCGGTTGCGGGCAGCAGACAAAAGTAATTTGTTTATGTAAGCATTAGCATTTTCATTTTGCCAAAATTGATTAATGACATCTTCAACGGCGCGAATGTATTCGCTTAATTCCGCAGGATTGCCATAATATGTGGGAATTTCATTCAGAATGCTCATATGGAAACCTGGTGGGTATGCATTAAAGGGTTGAGGTTGAGGAGGTGCTACAGGCACCTGATTCTGCTGGTTTTGTTGCATTATTAGGCGAGGGGGTGTTAAAATAATTTCACTTCTAATTATTGTCTGTTCGAAAATGTCTAATTGTTCTGATTCACTATCAGATGACGTGTCCGTATCAATCATTAACTTTTGTTTAAAGTGTTATTATTATGTTAGTACGTTTACTTAATATTAAAAAAAATAATTTTTCCTAATTCAGGGAAACCTACGCATGGATGCAAAGTCGGTTGGCGATTATTAAGTATACCTAACGTATACGCCAGAACCTCATCTCGTTTGCAACCACCTGATCTTAAAAATAACTTAGAAAATATAGTTTTATGTTAGTATAAAATTATTTTTATATTTAATCACTTGAAAACTTTCTTGAAATTATTTAAATTAAATTCACTTACAACTTCATGTTGTCTTGACTTGGTGATCCCAATGATCTGGTGTTCGATGAACTGCCAAGTCTTGATCCCGATGATCTGGTGTCGGCGACGGACTGCAATTAGGCTGGAAACAGCGGTGCCTTGACTTGGGACGATGCTTGTTCCTCTTGCTCGGCGTTGTTGATTCTCAGCTGTGGATCTTCGGTGTTTGATTGTTGAAACACTTCGGCTCCACTGGGTTGTAGGCTCGGCAATTAAGAGTTAAAACTCAAAGAGCAAAATTTTAATTTTGATTTTTGAAAATTTCAATTAAGCCCTTTTGCCAAGTATCTGCACGACTGCGCCATTCATGTTTATTTTACATCGAAGTTTGTTTTTAAAAAGCACTTTATTTGTACAATCAAAAACTTTACATCGATGGAGTCGCAATTTAGATACAAGTTATTAAGACGAGATCTGACTGCCAACTGAATATAATTATAAAATGATTAAACATGTACGGATGCTACACTGCAGGAACTGAGCCAGCATAAGATAACTAATCTACTCATTCTCAGCAAGGAGATAATTCTTATGAATAGGACAATAGTGGGCACACACACATAACTCGCTACTGTAAGATAATAGTAGATTATATAAGTGAGAGAAATGCATCATTATTTGCGAGTGAGAATTTTGAATCGCGAGTGCCCCAGCACGAGCGATACAATTTCTCACTAGCTTATAATGGCATTTCGCTCACGTGTGATATACGACGTTTTATCTTACAGTAGCAATTCTTATGCCTAAATAGTTTGCGCAGTCAGAATATGTCGCGAAATAAATTTATAATTAGTCGCCTATGATTTGTGACATACGTTTGACAGTACTGAAGTGTATTGGCAGTACTGAAGTGTATTGTCAGTTTATGTCAAACTCGAGATTCGTAGGTTAGATTTTGTTTGATATTTGACACAAACTGACGCAAAACTTAACCTGAAAATTACGAATTTGACATAGCTTGACAATGCTACCAACAATGCAGTAGTATAAATAATGACAACTCACATGTGAATAAAACTTCATTTTAGTCACTGAAAACAGTTGTATAATGTATGGTAATAGGCGCTACTGTAAGATAAATTATTTTTTCTTCTCCTGCAACTAAAATGGCATTTAACATACTAACATTAAAGTCGCTAAGTGATCTTTTAATCGCCTTCATAACCTGTGACTAAAGAGCCTCTTAGTCACGGTCTGAAGTTGGATAAGTAACTCATTACGTCACTCATTTGACGCTATTTCCGTTAGACAATAAAACTCATTACACCACTCAGTTATGTAATGGCTTCATTACCTAACTGAGTGATGTAATGGCTTCATTACCTAACTGAGTGATGTAATGGCTTCATTAGCTAACTGAAATAGTGTCAAATGAATGACATAATGACATTTGCCTACTAAAATATTTTTGAAAATGACAGATCTGACATTTCTCTTAATGCACTTTTCTCAATTTTAGGCAGTTGTAGATAAAATTTTGTACAATACATGTGTGATATGATAATGCATCATTAATATACCTGTGTGCTTACACACACGTATATTAATGATGCTCTTATCCCACTTGTATAGTAAATAACTATTATCTATGCCAGTGTGTAAAATTGACTTTTAGTTGGCAGTTTTAAGTTTGTTTACGTCGTCATTAGCAACGTGTTTTAAAATTATTAACCATGCAAAACGACGACCGGTTGCTACTGATCTTAATTTACATTTAAATACAATTTCTTTTATATTTATCTTTTTTTTAAATTCTGTCTTAGATAAAATATTGTACGGTACACATGCGTAAAGCATATTTAGTCACTCGCTGGACTCGTTTACTCGCGTTTTAACTCTGCTCCACTTGTGACTAAAGACTAGCTTTACGCACTTGTATCGTAAATTACTAAATTCGGGTGCAAAGAAACGGTCCACGTAGTATTTAATAATTAATTAACCCGTTTGGTAGTAAATGAGCATATATAACGAGTGCAAACGATGAAGTGTAGCTTTTCTCTGTATTCTACTTTGTTTATTAGAGCATTTGTTTTCTTTTATTGATCTTCTAGAATTTCGGAAACGACTGCTCTCTGTTTGTCAAAGCATATCAAAGTGTCTAATTTGTACAAAACTGCTCTAGTTTGTTGCAGAATTATTGTTTGTTGCCTTAGTTATTAACTTTTGAGTTAACTATGCCTTTAAACCGCGAAGATTGCGCGAGAGCCGTAGCTTTTGTAGAAGATGGGCGAAGTAGGCGTTATATATCTAGAGTGCTTGGCGTTGGCCATTCAACCAGCAACAGGGTTATAAGACGTTTTACAGAGGCTGGTAGGATGACTCGCAGGCCAGAATCTGGCAGAAAAAGGAAGACAACTGTGATTGATGATCGTTTTATTGTACTTCGTACAGTACGAGACCGCCATTCCACTTCGATAGAAACGAAAAATCGACTCCCAGAAGTTCGTGAAAAGGACATAAGTAAAGTAAATGGACGAGTCGTCGAAGGTTAGCAGAAGTTGGATTGGTTGCTCGCAGACCAGCTCACGGCCCAAAATTATTCCCTCATCACCGAGTAGCCAGATTACAATTTGCTCGTGATCATTCAGATTGGGATTTAAGGCAATAGGGCACTGTTCTGTTCACGGATGAATCCCGATTCAGCCTATATGCACCAGATGGACGGGAACGAGTATGGCGACGAACGGGTGAGCGATTTGCGGAGTGTACTTTCACCCCAAGGGTTAGTTTTGGAGGAGGATCGATTATGGTGTGGGCAGAAATTTCGATGGAGAGGATCTCTGACAGCAGAACAGTACATATTAGAAATTTTAGCAGATCATGTGGTTCCATTTGCATCATTTATTGGTAACAACTTCATCCTCATGCGGGATAATGCAAGACCGCACGTAGCAAGATGTGTTACTAAATACATGGACGAAGTTGGAATAACTCGTATGAATTGGCCAACATATTCACCTGATATGAATCCATTAGAGCATTTATGGGACATACTGGGGAGATGTGCCAGAAGTTGAATAGCGGCACCAGCCTCCTTAAACGAGCTCCGTGCAGCACTTTTAGAAGAATGGGAAAATATTTCACAATAGGTAATTCAGCAGCTGATTGGTTCAATGGGACGGCGCATACAGGCTTTAATAAGAGTTAGAGGAGGCAACACAAGGTCACAAGGTATTGAAAGACCATCAGGGTTAGATTTCGCGAATCATAATGTTTTATTGATTCCATTGTTTTGTAAGTGTAACCTTTAAATATGTTAAATAAATAAACAGAAATGTCTCATATTGCATTTACCTGGTTCTTACATTCTTTTTAATGAATCAACTAAAACATTGACCTTAGATAGCACAGAAGTAATGCAGTAACAAAAATTGTAGAAAATATTAGGTGGACCATTTTTTTTGCACCTTAGTTTATTTGTTAACTACGCATTAACGTAAGCCGCCTTACACTTATTGTCATTTCTATAAACATGTACCCCATAAAACAACTTACCTTTATATATTGCAGGAATTCAAGATACTCATTAGTTTGAAACGTGTGCCAACCTCAGAATTTAACAACAATAAACTACTATAAATTAGAAGAATTTATAACTACACAAAGATTAGCTTTATGTTCGAGAAAGCTACTAATGCCTCAAAGATGGAGAATGTTGTCTTAAATATAGCAGAACGGAATCAGGTGAGAGTAATTAATAGAATTCAGCAGTAGCAACAGAACAAAAATATATCAAAATTACAAAAGTTTGTATAATTAGTATATTATGTTATTAGGAGCAAAAGTTATATTTTATGTGTCGTGGCTGGACGGTTTATCTGCCGAGCTTGCGAGGCAGATAAGTACAGCCGAGCCACATAAAGATACTTCCTCTCCGATTAACATTATAGTATTTTTTCTTCAGACGTTTATAACAAATTATTTACAACGCTGTGAACAAAATTCGAAAAAATTACTTTATCTCGTCAGCGGAGATAAAGTGTTAAGATGCCATGGCAATGAAGTAACAGTTTATCATCATCAATCAAGCAGTATAATGTCACATTTTACTGACGTTTGAAGAAAAAAATCATTTCATTCATTCATTTTATATACAGGGTGTTTCCTAAGAACGGGTAGACATTGACTGTAATGTTCCTTGGCTTATTCTAAGGCAAAAAGTTCCTATCAACATGGGTCTGCAAATTCTTTGTTTTCGAAATACACGTTGAATTTGAGAGAAAAAAATCAAAAATTTTGTTAATTTTTGATAAGTTGTTTTGAATTCCTTAATTAAAAGATTAAAACTCTACAAAAAATGCCTCTTGGGTTTTTTTGTAAATTACGCAGTTTGTTTGTAAACATCAATACATTAAAATTAAAAGAAAACAAAGTTTTCATAAAACAATTAAATCAAAGAAACTATTGGAAGTGACCACCTTCCGACATGAAGCACTGCAGTAATAATAATAACTTTCAAGCAAAAATTAGGATCTACATACAATGTTTGCTTAGACACACTATACATGACTTTATAGGCGCAAAAAATATATAGAAAAAGATTAATAACATTAGTTAGTTATAATGTTATTTCATTCTTTCTTGTCTCTCCCCATAGATTTTAGTTATGATTTGCCTCTTCTGCTGTTTTGTTGTTACTTGACTCAATACAATATTCCAAAAATACATTAATAGTTTTTAATAGTTTTTCTACTTCTGTGAGCTCAGTTTGGCTGTATCATTTATTTCTAAGGTTTTAGCCCTATGGGGGTTACACTATTAAATGGTTGATATATAATGCCTTTCACAGTTGCTGGAATTAAATTTCGGCTTAGACCGCGTCGTCTTTGTAGATAAACACCCAGCATTTGTTGGCTTAATGTGCCTAACATCTTGTGAACTCAGACAAGGGTTTGTTCCGTTTGGTCCGTGTTATTGGAGTACTTTATGAACAAGGATATTTAGGATATTTGGCCTTTTTACTGTTTGTGCACCCATATAGACTAACGTTTCGCAAGACATTGCAGCTTGCATCAGCAGAGTCAAAGTTGCCCTCAGAGCAGAATTCACGAGCCACCAAAGAACATAACCGTTACACAAACCCTTGCTTGAGTTCACAAGGTGTTAGGCACATTAAGCCAACAAATGCTGGGTATTTATCTACACAGTCGACACGGTTTAAGCCGAAATTTAATTCTAATATTGATACATCATTGTTATTAGTGATGGGCTTATTCGAATAAAAAATAACCGGTTATCCGGTTATTGAAATATCCTATGTAACTCGCTTTTCGTTCCAAGTATTGAAAAATAACCTCATGCTGATACGTACTACGCTTTGAATATAAAACCTCTATTCAAAGGTACTACGTGCCATATCTCAGCGACCTACGCAGTGCTCAAAATTCTGTAAATATAAATACGTCATAACTCATAAACAAAGCAGGTTGTACTGAAAACACCATTTGGTTATCGCGTACCTACCTCCTATCATAAAAAATATCAAATTATCAAATTCTGGGGACCTAAAACCTGAACGCCTAAAAACTGCAAACGCATCAAGCTATAAAACAATTTTTTATTTGCTTACATCTCCAAAGGTTCAAAACAAGAGGCGGCGCCTTAACCCGCCCGATCGATAAAGATAAACGTTTTATCTAGTGGTGGGCCTATCCGGAATGAATAATCGGAAAGTTTCCGATTGTTCAAAAAATCGGAAGGTTCGGATTATTTCGGAACGTTTCGGAACTTTCCGGAATTCGATTATTTTACTGTTCGGTGCACAAAATTCGGAACTTTCGGAATTCGATTATTTTACTATTCGGTATACAAAATGAGAAAACGAAATGCCAATTTGAACTGAACAGAATACGGAATGTTGTGTTGACTCACTTGACTGCTATATGCTGGCACTAATGGCAGTGGTATTTCGTAGATTAATTATTAGATAGTATACCTTACAGACTTCAAATTCATGTATTGTTTTATACTATCTATTATGTACTTTATGTGACATTAAACTTTAAAATATCACTACCATTTTCCGAAAGTCTATTAAGGTAACTACTGTAATAATTTGAAAAAATATGTTATTTCCTCACACCCCACTGTGCGACTCAAACTCATAAATTGTTTTACTTGCCGTCCTTATAAACCCAAACAATAGATGCCAACGCAGATAAGGGCTTGCGGCGCAACGGCGAGTGTTCGCATCGCAAATTTTGACACACTTCATCTTTCTTCCGCTTGTTGTTGTTTCGCTCGTTTTCTCTTGCTTGCATTTACGGAATGTAAAATAATCGGATGATATTCCGATTTTATAAACATTCCGAAATGGAACATTCCGATTATTGAAATCATCCGATTATGCCCATCACTAGTTTTATCACCGTTTTTATTGCGATTAGCAAGCAGTCCCGCATATTTCTTTCTTTCTACACTTCTTAATAAATACCTCTTAATTTCCAATACATAACACATAATGTACGGTCGGCGCCTTAGAAATCGGGCACTACACACTGTTATGATATATTTTGCATGTATTTTTTAAGCGTATAAACTGGGTTTTTACAGTTATTATGGTTTTAATTGTTACGTCAGATTGTTTATTGTTTGTCAATTATGAAATGCAATCTCACATTAATGAAGTAACCGGAGCAAGAATACTCCATAAAGACTAGAAGAACATATTACGTGTCCCGATTTCTAAGGCGCCGACCGTACATATTATGTTTTGGTTCCTCTCCTATCTGCAAGTTACGTTGTCGATGCAGATGACGGTGAACCAATGTCGATGCAGATGACGGTGAACCGCCAACCGGCAAACCGGCCGACTTAATCGAAACTAATCGAGAGCCAAAATTTATTCGAATGATTATTCAAATAATCATTCGGTTATTAATATCATTCGAATGCAAATAATTCGGTTATGAAAATTGTCCGGTTATGCCCATCACTAATTGTTATATATATATAAGCGCTACAGGCCATGTAGGCCTAGGGCATGATTGTTATTTACTTTTATTTTTTAAATTATAGTTATTATGTCTTCTTAATATAGTTAGGTTGTAGATGCCTTTCTCTTGAAATAAATGAATCAAATATATAAAAATATAATTTTAAAAGCTTTATCAAAATTGAAAAGAAAGCAATGGCGTCCACGCGGCGTCTTCTTTTTCTTATTTAATCGAGCAAAGGCAACTCATACGCACGCCACTGGTGAATTAAAAGATGGTTTACCGACACAAAAAAATTGTTCTTGGTGCCGCATGTACACACATCAAATTTATTTATAATCTATTAATATTCCTTTTTTTCAAAAATTCACAAAATTTACGATTCTTTTCTCTCAAATTCAACACCCTGTATTTCATAAACGAAGAACTTGAGGACCTATGTTGATGAGAACTTTTTATCTTAGAATAAGCCAAGGTACATGCCAGTCAAGCTTCTACACATACTTAGGAAACACTGTGTATATTAACATAAAACTGTTCTTAGGTATACGAAGGACGAGGTGGAACCATCAACGATGGCAAAGAATATGAATGGTCTCTCTTAGCATATTGTGGCATTTTGTTATTAAACTCGGACATTGCGGAAGCATGGATCGCAACTGAACCAGACGTATGTGGAGACTTTGACGATCTCATTGTGTACTGCAAATGGAAAGCATGCAACCACAACAAGGAAGAAATGTTTCTGGTGCAATGTAAACACTCAGCTACTAAAAAGACAATTAATAATCGACAGTTCCTGAATAGCAACGAAGGGAAAAATTTCTTTCTAGAAAAGTACATAGACACCTATAATGGAAAACTACACCCCTGTCTTTTAGATAACTGTGACTCACTTGTTTCTGATACCATACGAAGGCAATGGAATCAAATAAAATGTGTTTTATTTACGAATAATAACATCGATGCTAAAGATATCTTCGAAGAAACCACAGATTCGTCCTCCCTATCATTGAACATTGGCGGAAATGTACACAAATGTAAAACTGGGAGCTTAAATTCTCTCATTGTGAAGAAAACACTAGATGAAGTCGTCGAAAATGATAAATTATGGAATGCGATTTCAGAAATAACACTAAACAAAGTCTTTTTAATCGAAAATATTAACAAAAAGATCGCGACAGTTAAAGTCAATCAATTAATTTCAAAAGAGAAATTGAATAATACTATTATTTCTAAAGTGCAGTCAAAATGCGTTCCACTACAAACGTATTCTAAAGAAGATTTAAAAGCAGCTATGTTAAATGAATTAAATAAAATTATCTCAAGAACATCTATCAAGGCAATAATTTTGGAGGAAGCGCTTGATCAGATAATTTCAAGTGAAAAGCTAGGAACTTCAATTTCAAAGAAAAAGTTGCTCCAGATCCTGAATGAAAGAAAGCTAGCTACTATCCTTTCGAAAGAAACTGTCCAGGAGTTAATTACTCCGTGCTTCGAGCTAAACTTTGAATTTATATACCAGAAATTATTTATATTTTCGAACCAAGTGAACAACGAAGACGTGAGTGGTATCATCATTGAAAAGTTATCTAAAATGTCGACACTCGAAGGTTTATTTGACTTTGATCTCTATACAGTTGTGAGCAGGTACATGTCTTTCATAAAAGACTGGGCTCGACGCAAACTGGGTGGCTCATATGCTCTTACGAAAACACATATTGTCAAAAAAATTAGTGAACTGATGCTAGAGCCATATTCTAGTTTGCCTCCGTTGTATAAAAATGTTGATTCAGCAGCCATACAACACATTGAAAAATGGCACCAAATTATCCAAGATAAAGGTGTCATACTAGTTGACCTGGAGTCTGATGAAGTCAAGTTTGTCGCCCAATTCTTGCAGTACTACTTAGATAGTAAGGTGTGCCAATATAACTTAAGCCAATTTCTACAAGACAACTGGATGGAAAGAATTGAAAACACGGAGAAAGACAGGTTACTAATAGAAGAAATGCTCAGGACCATTAGTAAAGACGAGAAACCTGCTTTGTTTCACGTAAGTAAGGTGTTGTGGAAATGCGAAGGAATTCCCCTGGCACTGGAAGTCAAATCTCCAGATGATTATAAAAATGTACTTGCCATTCTCGGGCTAAGCGAATATAAATTAAAAGCTGTAATAATAAACAGCAACGGGAAAAAGTTGTCCGATACGAATAAAACTCCACGAGATTTCCAACATCTATCTGATATAACGGGAAGTGCCAAACAGCTTGCTTTGGAAGGCAGCGTGAATTTGCAAGGAAGACGAATGAGACTAAATACTTTGATTACAAAATATGAGTGTTTAAGTAGGTTAGTTACGACTAAAGACATAATGTATACGTTCACTGGCAACTTTAATGTAGGAAATACTCCTAAAAATTTACCAAAGTATTTCGTAGAGAGATCTGTTAATCCAGTTATTCTCGACATTCAATTAATTGCAACAGCATTAGCTCAATCTTCCGATTTGTATGTTATAAAAGGCATCAATAAAAGTCATTTTTGTGAATATATAGAAAAGCTGCAGTTACAAATAGACCAAGCCTTTATAAGCGACTTGTTTCAAGCGAACCAGCAAGGTGAAGCACTTACAAGATGTAAGATCGTCACAAACGAGTGCCAGTTTACGACAGATGAGATTGTGAAAACCACAACCGAAGCAAAAAATATTCATTACCTATTATTTCGCAGCGACATTGGCGCTCTTCAATGGGTTAGAACTATCGGAAGTACCACAACTATAAGACCATTTAGGCTGGAAACGAAACCAGACTACATGATGGCACATTTCAATATTACAAAGCAGTTACTGTACTTAATAAACCAAATAACCGTTATAAGCGCCAACCCCGGCATGGGGAAATCTATAATGATGGACTACATCGCACGCACCACCTCAACAGATTATTGGATACTTCAAGTAAACCTAAACGAATACACGACTTACTACGCAGACAGAAAGTTTAAAGAAGCCCATGCAAACCCCGCTGACCATCTGTTCTATTTCAACAACCAAATACTAACCAAACAGAAGCGCAACAGTCGCTTGAACCGAGAAGCTTTCACTCAATTTTTAAACTCGAAATCGCTGCTGGTTATTCTCGACGGCTTCGACGAGATTTCTCCTAACTACAAAGACGAAGTCACTGCAATGACTAAAGCTCTTCTAGGAAACGGGTATCGTCTTGTAGTAACGACGCGTCCTGTTCTGCAGCGATACTTGGAAAGGGAATTTGATGTCATCGCTGTCACCCTAAACCCCTTCACTGTTGACGACCAAATTTGTTTCTTAACGGATTACTTTAAAACGGCCTTGGATGTCCCAGAATATGGCGAACGGGCTCTGCAAAATTTCGTCAAGAAATTGTTGGTGCTCGCCCAAAAGAACTTAAATGATTGGGAGCAAGAATTTACGGGAGTTCCGCTGCAGACCGAGTTGCTGGCAAATGTCTTCCAAGACGACTGCGAGAAGTACCTGAAGGATGAGAGTTACACTCTTCGAGAACATTTCGATCTGCTCTATTTATATAAAACATTCACTGAAAAGAAAATCGAAATATTGACAAACAAATTCCAGGGTCACGTGGACTACAAGTCATTCGACGAATATCAGAAAATGTATGCGTTAAAAGTTCTTTTTCTTGGTACCGAGTTGAATGGCATAGAAATCGATGAAAAAATTGGACACTCGTTTCTGAGAGAGCATCTTCTAAAAAATGGAATCATGGTGTCAGAGGACGAAGTAAACTTGACGTTCATACACAGAACGTTTGCAGAATATTTTGCAGCAAGATGGTTATCTGAAAACATGGAAAAAGTGGAGGCTAAACGTTTGATCAAACTAACCTTTAAGGCTGATTATGTTGTAACAAGAAACATATTTGATCGTCTTCTAGCAACCACTGATCTTCATAAAGCCATTATAAACCGGCATGTGGATGTTGCTCGGGACTTGATCAGAGACTGCCCGGAGGAGTTGAATATTCCCGATGCAGGTGGACGATTTCCTATTCACTTGATGGCGGGCTGGGGCGTTAGGCATCCACTTTCTAAGCAAAAAGATACAACAGGCAGAATAGATTCGAGAATCAATCAAATTGAAACGACTAACGAAGCAATGGAACAGCTGCTGATGCAAGTATGCTGTTATACAGAAGAACTTCCTTTAGATAAAGTGCTACAGTTAACGCCTTTGGATTATGCTGTTGCTAGCGAATCAATGGGTTGTCTAAATGCAATTATTTGCAAGCTCAATTTCCAAGAAAAGATTTCACTTGGAAACGGTAATATTAAGGTTTACATATACTACAGTAGCAGGTACGGATATACGTCGCTAATCAAACGCATTTTGCAGAAATGTGACTTAAAAAGAGCTACTCAGTATTTCAACTCACCTCTTGACAAAACATTTAGTCGAACAGCATTTCAATGGGCGTCATTTGAGGGCAGCAAAGATACAGTGGAGCTGTTTCTCTCTGACACTGTTAAAGGCGATGAGTCTGAACGAAAACGTTTCATCGTTTCCATGATATCCAAAGCTGATCTGCGAGGCAGAACTGCATTAAACTTGGCAGTTGAAAACGATCACTCTGAAATTGTTGCTTTACTCGTTGCTCAAGGAGCAAGCCCTGAGGCAATAGACAATAACGGTTACTCATGCGTGCATGTAGCTGCTCGAAACGGAAAAAATGACTCTCTGGAAGTGCTGAACCGAAATAAGGCAAATATCAATTTGCCAGATAGTAATAGAAACACTCCACTCCATATGGCAGCCCAAGGAGGTCATAAAGAGACTGTGCGACTCCTCCTACAATGGAAAGCTGATGCGGAGTTAAAAAATAGTGATAAACAAACTGCTCTGCACATGGCGTCGATAAGGGGTCATATGGAAGCTATGAATATTCTGTTAAATGACAACGGCAAAATTCTTGATACTAGAGATAAGGATGGCAACACAGCTTTGCATTTATCTGCAAAGCATGGCCATGCAGCCGCAGTGGAACTGCTTATACTTAAAAAATCTGATCTAAGTATTACAAATACCGATGGCAATACAGCTCTACACTTAGCAGCAGAAGGTGGTCATGCGAAAATTGTAAAAATGCTTCTGTCAGATACAAATATTAATATACCAAATGGCAATGGCAACACGCCGCTGCATCTGGCACTGCTTAACAATCAAACTGTAACTGCTTCTGAACTTTTGCAAAACCGTGCAAGTATCAATCAGTCAAATAACCAGGGAAGAACCGCACTCCATGAAGCAGTTACGACCAACTGTGAAGTAATCAATGCGCTGCTTCTTGAGCCTGAAGTAGATATCATTGCAAGAGACAAGGATGGCAGAACTATATTACATTTAGCGGCGATAAGTGGAAATGTTAAACTTGCAACTCTCTTCGTGCAACGAGGCCTGAATGTCGACAACAAGGATAATTGCGGATGTACCGCCCTCCATTTAGCTGCGGCCGAAGGGTTGGTCCACATGGTAACCTTCTTACTTTCGATGAAGGCCGATGTTAATGCTGAAGATGAAAATAAATCGACTCCACTGCACTTTGCTGTTACAAATGGTAGGGGTGAGATTGTGAATATGCTGCTGTCGTCTGCAGCTGTAAATATCGATTGTGCCAACAAACAGGGCAAGACAGCATTGGACATAGCTTCAGAAAATGGACAAACTGGCATCATCAATTCATTACTACAAAATCAAGCTAATACAGAACTGTTTGATTCGGTAGAAGATGAAATTTTTATATGAAACATACCTATACAATATATTGAATGTTAACATCGTTCAAAATAAAATAAATATGTAACTGGATTTATGATTAATAAATTATGCAAATTTCCCAGAAAATATATTATTTTTAAATAGACCTATTAGAGTATAGTAAGAATTTGTGACGCAGCTTTCAGTAAGGGAGGGGCTGTGGCAGCACGGATGCTTCTTCCATGGTCACTTACATGTTTATATCTCAAGTGCCAGATTTTATAGAGTTTACTGTCTTGCTACTACAATGCGAGTTTCTTACCAAATATGGAACCGATTGTGTATGTTTAGACTCTACGCATGGTTTGAATAGTTACGACTTTGAACTCAGCAAGCTACTGGTACTACATGAACTACGTGAGGGGTTTCCACGAGCATTTTTAATATCCAACAAAACTGAAAAACAATTTTAAAAATGTTTTTTCAAAAATTAAAAGTATTTCTGGAGAAATGAAAGCGAAAGTTTTTATGTCTGATTTTAGCAGACAATTTCATCAATGCTTGGGAAGAAGAAATGGGAACATCGGAAAAACGGTAGGCATTGAAACTTTATCATTTTCTGGTACAAGATTAGCAGTTTTTTCAGGTTATTTTGCACATGGTATGTTGAAAGAGCATGGAGAAGCAATTTATCTAAAATTAAGTCTCATGAGAAACAGGTAATGGTGTGATCCAATATTTATACTTAAACCATATTTTACGTTTAAACGCATTAGTTTGAACACCTCTTCATAAGAATTTCACTACAGAAATCGTGCGATTGCTTGCGGTCAAATGACAGCTGACGTTTAGCGACTGTCAGAGTAGAAGTTAGGAAAGCAGATCATCCTCTTGAACGGTGTTGCATGCTGATTACCAGATAAGTAAAGTAAAGTCAAACTTGTACACTAGCTATTATATACCTGTGAGTTAGTATTAATGGCAAATATAGTAGTTAGAAAGTCAAATTGACGTAAGCTTAAGTAGGGTACCCCGTTTTATAATTTACGAACTATGCTTAGATTCTAAGTCGATAATTGTTCCCATCTATACAACGAGAATAGACTAATCAAAACTAGAAGTATCAATAAATCTATATAAAGAATTGCTTCTGTCATTCAAACGTTAAAGTTTCAAGGGTTGTATTGTGCATATATGGCGGAGTTTATAAGTTTTCTTCTACCTATATTAGTGTACTTGGGAGTAATTAAACTTGTTGGCTCCCAGATAATTTAGACATCTCATTAATAAAGGAAACACGCCGTCTTCACTGTAGCTAGTGACGGGCTCCAAGCACACTTTTATAGCGAACAATTTTTGAAGTAAAATGTAGACTGACCTAAAGGTAAAAAAAAAGCTAACAAACTTCGTCCCGGTTCTTCACCATGCCATCCAATTACTTACATTTTTCCACTTTTCTGTCTTCTTTGCAACCTTACCATTAAAATCTCTCATAATAGTTGCCCCCTTCTTATTTTCTTCGGAGATAAACTGAAAGTCTTTGAAGAATTCTCCAATTTTGTCAACATTTACCCATTTATTTGTGGTTAAGGGCCTGGATAAAGCAAAGAAAGTTAAGGTTATAAAGTCAAGTGAAAGTGAAATTATGCTATTTAGCCGAAATCTCAGCCGTAGTTGAGCCATCAATGATCACAAGGCGAAGAAGGAAGACGAGAGAGGGAAGAAGATAAAAGGAAAAACGAAGTTTAATCGAGATGCGCCCGATAAAAACGCGAAAACACAAAAGTAAGATTAGAATTAGATAACATAATCTAACAGCGTTGGCAAGTGAAACTGCGCTAAAAATAAAAGCAACGTTTCCAGACTGGGTAAAATAACAGTAAAAGCACAGATTCAAATGAATAAAAACCAAAGCCCAGGAGGCAAAACAAGTAGCATTACATCACTAGAAGAATTAAAAAATGAAAAAGACATACAAGGTCCAGAAGAATTCGAGAAGTGAGAAAACCAAATTATAGCATTTAAGAGAAGTGATAAAGTCTCAAGATCGCCCCCGGCCAAAAGTGACCGTGACAATATAAGTAAGAATACAGAAAAAGGGGAAATGGAAGCCATTAAAACAGTGTTAGAAAACTAGAAAAAGGAAATAATAGAGGATGTACAAAATGGCCAAGATGAACTAAAGAAAGAATTCTGGAAGAATCAGGAAGACCTAAAAAAGGTGGTGAAATAATGGCGAAAAAGGAAAAAATAGGGCAGCATATCAAACATAGTGAAACAAATGAAAATTGAACAAAATTAATAAGCTTTGCAACAGGAAAGTACTGTAGAATTATAAAAAACACTTATTTAAAAATAAAACAAGGACATAAAGGCACATGGATAGCGCCTGATGGCAATACTACTAACGAAGCAGATCACGTTCTGATGCAGAGAAAATATACTAAAATGGTAAAAAATTTAAAATGAAGAAGAGAGGCAGACGCGAACTCTGGCCATTATTTAGTGACATTCACAATGGAATGCAATCATGAGACAAGGAAAAAACAACGCAAAAGATCAAGAAAAACAGTACACGAGGTAGAAAGGCTAACACAAGAACAGCAGAAGAGAAAAAATAGAAACCGAAATTTAAAAAATTAATAATAATAATGAAGAATGTATAGAGTGCAGCAGAATAAGTTTTAAGGAAGAAAGAAAAAGAAAGAAGCTAACAAATGTTTCAATATCGACTGTGAATAGGAGCACCAGAAAAAAACTAGAGTCAAGGAAGAAAATGATAGAAACCGGAAGTAAGGAACATAGAGAAGAATATGCAAACCAAAGAAAAACGACAAAACGAATTTATAGAAAATCAAGGAGAAACCTTTGGCAAGACTAACAGAACACACGAAAAAATACTATAAAAATAGTAAAATAACAGACTAGAAGATGCTACCAACAAACAATAGTATTTAAGAACGAGAAGGGCTAAAGAAGAAGTGATGAAGAACAAATAATTATGGGCTCAAAAAGATGTTTTCCAAAGTTTTCTGATAACACGCTAAGAGACTCAAACGGAAGAGAATGGAAAAAGAAAGGTCTCTAAAAAAAATGATGAAAAAGAATCAGGATAGACAGAAAACGGTAAGAGACAAAAAAGAATCATTTTTAATAAAAAATGGAAAACGGAATGAAAATGAACTATTTAATTATGAAGGAGAAGAATTAACCCTAAAGATACACAATCTGATTACTAAAATCTGGAAACAAGATAAGACTTCAAAAGAATATACAGAAGCGATCATAACCCCTATTCACAAGAAATTAGAGAAGACAATTATAGAGGAATGGCCTTACTGGACACAGCTTACAAAATACTTGCTACAACCCTAAGAAACAAACTATAAACGTATACAGAGGAGGAAATAGGGGAATATCAAGCAGGATTCAGACCGGGCCATTCGGACACTGTCCAACTGTTTATATTAAAAGAAATACAAGAAATGTGCCGAGAATACAACAAATCTTTCATAGATTTCCTAAAAGCATAGAATTATTCCCTAAAGCGAGGCTATGGATAATGGATAACTTAAATATACTTAACAAGATGATTAAGTTGGTGCAGATGACACTTCAAAACACATCAAACTAGATTAAATGGAAAGGAAGGATGTCTGATGTCAGAGAGTTTTTCAGTTACAAATGAGTCAGATAACGAGAATTGCTCTCAACAATTCTATTTAATATAGTTCTTGAATTTGTAGCAAGAAGAAGTAATACAAACAGAACCGGAAACATAATTAGTGAAAGACACCAATGTATAGCCTTGCGCAGATGAATTAGTGTTAATAACGAACAACAATGAAGGCCTGATAAAGGTAATTTTACTTTGACAATAATTTAAACATAACAAATCTGTAAACAGCATTACCCAGAACTTCCCCCGTAGACATTGGAACGCTAAATAATTTTTAAAATCAAATTACGTTAGGGATAAAAATATCTTCACGTTTCTAATAAATTAAATACATTTTTAAATAAAAAAACATTACCGGTGATCGAATTCGAAGAGCAGCGGATGAGTATGCAATCCCAACGTTTTGTGGATATTTCAATTGAAAATGGGTTATTTCTACCTGCGCTACGGAGCACTACGTGGCTACGTGCGTCCCGGCTGTCTTAAATAGACCTTTTTTCGTTGAAACCTCTTACGCTGTAAAGCAGAAAGAACACTAACGCTGTATCTGTTGGATTGTCGTCAAGAGTAAAGTCTGAACTATATGCAAATTACTACTTTTCTGCATCTCTGTTAAAGCAAAAGTAATAACAAGTAAAGGAAAATAATAGAGCTAACAGTATCTTAACGAGCTTTATAATATTGATACAATAAAACGACACACTTGGTTATCAAATGAAATCAAGTATCAAATTAAAAATGACTCCGGGAGAAGGATTCGATGTACATCATCTGCGGATGCAATTTTAACCGCATCGATAGGTTATACTGCGCCATGCAGGCTCGCTTGTATGTGACCGAAGCGCGGCTGTATTTAAGCGAACCGTGTTATTGTTGAAACGTTTTGAATTTTTTGCGACATTATGTTGTATCTGTTGGGTCCTATTTTCGTCAAGTGTAAAGCCTGACCTAAGTGCAAATTATTACCTTAATCTATTTCCCACTTAACGTAAAAATAAACAAAACTTAATTTTTTAAGGTGATCACCCTGTATATATTGAGGTGGTTTGTTACGATATTAAATTGACCTTACGACACTCACGGATAGGCGAGTATCGGGTGCTAAAGAAATCTGGGAAATGGGGCACGCTCACCCTGAGAATTCGTTAAAACCGGCTAAAGGCCTCGGCTCAAATGCGCTCAGGGAGATGGGTGTGGCTCAAAACGGTACACCACAGAGCAAGCGTGTCGAGGTACATACAGGTTATTGTTAAAGTAATGGGCGCCACCAGATCCAACTCGAGATGACCACGTTCAACCGGACCTGGAGAGTTAAACGGGGCGAGAAGTACTCAAATACCTATTTAGAAAGAATACTCAAACAACTATTTTAGAAAAATACTCAAATAACTATTTCGGGAGCCACGATACAGCGACAGTCACAAACACCTACCTGGAGTGCTTATCCGCCACGTCCTGGCCTCACCTTGCACTGGTCGTAACACAGTGACACAGTCACCCTGTAAGCAAACATACACAAACCCCAAAAGACAAAGAACAAGACGGTATTAATACATCTATTGGGTCACTCTCAGTGACCTAACATGTGACTTACAACCGTTTACAAAATTATGAGACACTTAAAACGGCTCGTAAGGTTGGTCTCTAGGGTTTTCCCAGCTGGGGAAGCGCTTTATCTACAGTTTGCGGCGCGTAGCTGAGCCGAACATCAATTCCATGCCGAATGAGGTGAAACGTCGATTTAGGCCCCAACGGGCATGACACGCGAGTGTAAAACCTGAACTTGAGTTCGAGTCACCAGAACGCCCTGTCCTACAGAAATACTGCCGCCTCAGAGCTTAATACGTTCACATACAACGATAATTTTTAGTCAGAATGTACTCTACGTTACTGATTTATTTACAGAAATATAAGTCGCTTTGCAACATCAGGCGATCAACACAAAAGGTTACTTCACGACGTTGCATTCGAATCAGAGTGTACTCTGGTATTGTTCATGAATACGGCAACCGGTCACATCAGGCGATCAACACAAAAGGTTAGTTCACGACCTTGCATTTGGAACAGAGTGTACTCTAGTATTGTTCATGAATACGGCAACCGATCACATCAGGCGATCAACACAAAAGGTTAATTCACGATGTTACATTTGAAACTGAGTGTACTCTGGCATTACTTCAGCGGTAGTCGGCGGTTGTAAAAGGGTTAAATTACAGAAACATGCGATCGAACAACGATATGGCACGGGTTTCCTTAAGCACATACGTGCAACACGACCTTTCGAAACAGCGTCACATCACCGATTCTCAAAACACAGATTTACCGGAAAACTCAAGAAAACACAGCTGAAACAGCACCAACGGAAGGAAATCTGGCGTCCCTGGGGCGCAGAGACGCCTCGCACAAACCGCGACGTGAACTCTCTACTCGACGGTCCGGGGCTGAATGCCTCAAAAACCCATGCTCCAAGCACAGAATTCTGTGCTCCAAGCTAACGTCTGTGCCTCACGAGATCTCCTCCGCCAATCACGGCGCAAAGCGGGAAACAATCGCCAGACGCGTCATCGCATGCCAGCAAAACAGCATAGGCTGTTCTTATAGCTCTCACGGCAGAATTTTGGATAACTTGGAAATCGAGGTGCTTACAACTGCTAGAACATGCGGCTGCGAGAAATTAAACTAGGGCTGTACAAAATTTATGAATTAGAAAATGGCGGAGCCAGGAGTGTACAAAGTTTAAGAAAGGCTATACTTGATGCTAAATTTGCAGCTTCATGAGATAGTTAATTAAATTACTAGGAATACAAAATGGCCTCACAGGTTTTAAGCCTACAACTTGGCTCTCTTTGCAGTGCAAGATATTTAACAAGTCAATAAAGCACAGAGTTAAGATATTTTATGAAATTGCAATTTAAAACAATAATAAAAATATTAAATGCATTGCTAATGAGATACGAGAAGTAATAATTATACGGATAAAAGCACGCATAAGCAAAGCATATTTCAGAGAGTTTGAATAACCACACAAAATTAATTGACACAAAAGGTTTGTTATGTGCAGACTAAATAAGCGTAATTGTTAATAAAAGTAGAGGTCAGTGAATGGCAAGCAATCTGAAAGGTAAATGAGATCGGAATAAATGAAAATAGAAAATTGCAGAGAGCAATCCCGAAATTAGGCAACGGAAAAGAAGGAAAGTTAGCAAAGTGTGTAAATTTGAACTCAATTTCCAGTGCTTTAATAAAACAAAGTGAAAAAGCAGAGCAGTGATTTTAAAACATTTGTGTGCGTAACGAGAAAGGAACAATACTAGTTATAAACAAAGGACAATTTGTAGATTTGAGAAAATGTTAATTTAAAATTTATTTTGCTACCAAAACTAATTTCTAATTAACAAAAATTATCGCGGTAACATAGCAACGCGATGCGTTTTTTTTTATAAAAAAGGAACAATGGAAGGTAGAATTTTTGATAATACTTTTTTTACAGATTTGCTTATAATTTTCGAACGGAAGAAGATAGCAAATTTTTTTCTTCACAAAATGTGTTCAGAAAAATTAGCTCTTTTTAAATATACCAAAATATAGGTATGTTTCTGGGAAAAACAAATTTGATGACGTCATTACTTCCGTTTCCAAATATGGAAAAATTTGAAAAATTGGCTTAAAATGGACCTTACTCAATCCCATTTAAGAACCTCTTTTCAAATTTAGCTTCGCTCACCCTGTACAATTATTACTTTTTGTTTTAAGCCCAGGTAACTTTCCTTGCTATCTGAACTTTGAGGTCATTTTTTTCAATGTTTTTCTAATGTAACCTATTCAAAATTTTATACTGTTGAGAGCAGATTACAACTTGCTACCAAAATAAATGAAACAAATATATAGATTGTTATTTTTTAAAAGTAGTGATGACGTAATAACATTTCAAACAATGATACGAAAATCTGAAAATAACAATTTGAATCACTACACCCCTTTGAGATTTTTTCGTGAAAATCAACAATAATTTATATTACTGAATTTTTGCGCTGCCAACGCACTTGACTAAAATGAAGGCAAATAAAACTAGACAAAATATGCTTGGATTTGAATATTTAATTTCAGAATACGCTGACGCGGTCGGACTATTTAACCTGTCAAACTGACACTCTTTTATTATTGTGCAACAAGTTATCGAAATATAACCCAATAATATCGAAGTACTTATAGTATTACTTCTGAAAAATTTAATTACATTAATAGAACCATCAAACGAACATAATAAAGTACAACCTGAAACCATAATGAAATTCTACAAAGTAGTATCTGTACCTTCTCTTCTATATGGGACTGAAAGCTATGTGATAACAAAAAACAAAATGAAAGACACCTTCAAAGCTCCAAGGTTTTAAAGATCAGTGGCTGGACACCCAACATGACAAAAAAATAAATACGGATACCAGAGAAGAACTTAACATTTTTAACCTAAAAGACAAAATAGTAACATACAGACAGCAGTGGTACGCACACATTGAAAAAATGAACGAACATAGATTATCTAAAAAGTATCTACGATATAAAACAAAGGTAAGGAAAAGTATAGACAGGCCAACGAAGAGGTGGAAAGACCAAATGGAACAGTAACTACACAGAAACAAAAGAATACATAACAAATACGAAATCTTAATAATCGTAACGGACCTGTAAGTCCAATACATGAAGAAGAAGAAGAAGACACTTCGTAATTATTGATTTTTTCCGTTGTATTGCCTTCTTCTTTGCTCCATTGCAACTGGCATCCACTTATACGTAGTTTTTGATATCCTACTATGGCTTTCTTACCTTTGTTTATTTCAATGCGGGCTCTTGATTGAAGTTCGTACTCAACTTCCCTTTTCTCCATTGCTAGATTATACAGATTGCCTGCAGGTACTAGGTAACTAGATACAGAGACGCTTTAAAATTTTAAGATAAACAAACGCCTCTGTATCTAGTTACCGTGTGTACCTAGTACATGCAGACAATCTGTATACTATGAATACAGTATTTTCCGCCCCTCTGTTTGTTTTTGTATTTTATTGTTGATTTGCTTTCTATGTCTTTTACTTCAACAATTATAATTTTCTGATTTTCTTCACTTATATAGTTTTAATTGTTGTTATACCTAGTTGCTGTTGTTTTTTAACTTCATTTTTAGGATATACATTTGTTGTGTCCAGTTCTGTAATTACCATGTTATTTTTGTGTTTTGCTTCTCTAAATGCTCCAAGTTTAGTTTCTAGCTGTGAATTTCTGTAGTTTAAGTTTTATTTCTCTTGTCTCTGCATGGCCTCTCTCCCTGTTTCATAACTCTTTTACTGAACTAATCTAACCGCCTTGTTAGTTATCGCTACTTCTGCCATTAATATTTTACACACTGTGTAAGTTGCATCCCTTTTATTTGCTTCTGGCTCTTAATTAATTTGTAATTACGTTGATAATTCAAATTTGACCTGGAAAAGTTTTATAACAGAAACATAGCTAGTCATGTTTGCCATAGCCAAAATGATGTATCGAGTGCTGTTACACAACGTATTATTTAAGGCCGTATTAGTAATAAAGCAGAAGAAGCGATTGCTTCTGTAACTTTTCGCTCCTATTTTAAATGCGAATTAATCATAATGTAATATTATGTGCATTAAAATTTCGCATTTCAACTTTACAAAATCTTCAGCCCGCCCGAAACTGTAAAATTTGCCTTTATGCGAGAACGCAACGAGGAAGTGTTCGCGCGCACTTCCACTCCCGCCTTGATGCGAGAGACGGAACTCGAGAGCTAGCTATAAAATCAAATTATTCCGTCGAACTCAAGGAGAATGATTCCGGGAAAGCGAACTTCAGTTCTCCGACCTGACCCGCGGCTCTCAGCTGGGGGAGGCTCCGCTCTGCCCCAGCTGGGCCACCAGAATTATTTGAGATCTCAATTCAGATTTCCGAAGAATAACCATTAATTAACCCGTCCCGCTGTCTAAAAGTAATTATCCGTCCCGTGGATAAATTTACTAGGTAAATATACACCAACTTCCCAATAATTTCGTAATTGAAAGCGACGTATACCTCGATGTCGGGCCACGTTGTTCTAGCCAATTCAGAGTCACGAAACCCCCATAAATTCTTAGCTGAAAGCAACGTATACCTGGGATTCAGGCCCGTTGCGTTTTTGGCAAACTTCTAGTTACGAACCCCCCCCCCCCCCATAACTTGTAACTGTCACCAGCGGGTACCTGGAAGTCGGTGCCGTAGGTGAACACCGCTAAAACTTCCCAAAAACCGAACTACGTTGTGCAGCAAAGAATTTTCCAGACCTCGATGTAATTCCACAGTTCCGCCGCGCCAAATTTTTTTAGCCGAAACACAGCCTGGATTTCCCGGCATAATAGGCGATTCCCCAGTTCTAAAATTAACGTACCTTAAGCATTATTATCCGTCCTTGGCAGACGCTGTCCACCCGCTATCAAAAGAAAATATCCTCTTGCTGCCCTCTTCTATCAGCAAGCCGAATTCCACAGCTGCACACGTGGGAACATTTTGCCATCAAGAGAAAGTAACCCAATGTGGTATATAAACATTTATTTGCTTTCATTAAATAAAATAACTGATAACACCATTTATTCACTGCATTTATTTTGACGTTTGAACTAACCATTTTTTAAATTCGCAGTACTACCAACAACCGCCAATTACCCTGGACATTCCAGTGCCCGTCAACCAGTGGAGAATCGAATCTGCGCCTGCCATTTGTGTGGCCTAGCCGGAAGTGTATTGTAATAAGAATTTATTTTGTATATATGGTTATAGATCATTTACATGCTTGTTTAGTTGTATCTTTAAGACAAACTGTACATAGTGGTGAATAAATGTAATTTCTGTTAAACTGTAATCATTAAATCAGTCAAGTCGAAGCTGGACCCAAGTTGCAGCTGCCAGTTACTTAAGCAATAAGTATTAATTGGTGAAACTATTGAATAAATAAAGCAAAATTATTACAGGCTGCAAATTTTGGTTACAAAACGACAATCATCGTAGAAAAATTATGGCTTATGTGTAGTTCGAAAATCTTAATGGACGGTGAGAGCGGACTACCACCAGTGTTGCTAACTCTAGAAAAATTGCCCCTTTCTAGAGAAATTTCAAGCCATTAAGGGCTAAGAGAATGTTTCCACGTTGCCATTGTAGGAAATTTTGATAAAATCCTCAGAGATGATAAAAATCGGTAAACCATCTCTCAACGTTCGGTTCAAAGAATGGACAATAGTTTTAGTTAAACACGTTAATAATAGTTATTTATGTACCAAGGGTATTATAAAGATTTTTATGCCCAAGGACCATAAACATTAAGTAATGCCCGTGGTGCATAGGTTTTACAGGGATAGGCAGGAATAACACACAATTTGATTTGATACAAACAATGTAATATTTTTATTATATCAGTTTGGCTATGAAATTTATGTTGTCTAAGGATGGTAATTTTTTGTCTGTCAAAGATGGATCCAATGGAGCGGGGAAGATAATTAATAAAACATTTTAAAAAATGAATGTTTTCGAATTGTGTTATTTCGCGCTTCTTGGACATACCGTAACCTGCTGATTAAGCAGACTTATCGTGCTCAAATTATGTTCTATGAGGTTACTTAAACAGTAGAATGGATTCTACGTGCTCCCAATGTAACAAGAATTGAAAACAAAGAATAATGGAAGGCAACGCTGCAATTCCTATTGAAATGCTGGAAAGCTATGCCGGATTTCGTGAGACGCTTTCACGAGTGCCTTAATGAAAATAGGCGACACCTTGGGCAAACTATCTTCAAAAACATAAATTTTCCATCTTTTCTCTACACGCTCTAAGCTCCTTTTTGTTCTGTTTGGGGAAACTGCATAAAATTTAATGTGTTCAAAATGTAGCAGTCATTCCTGCCTGTCCCTGTATTTTCCACTTTGAATACGCAAATAAACTGAAAAACTTGACAAGCAGTCCATAATGCGCTAGAGCTTAAAGAACGGGTATAATGAAAACTACCAATCATTATGCCGTCTTATAATCCTACTTAATAATACGCCCCAACAAGACTACTTACCTCGTATCACAGATAGCAAATAATAGATTAGTAGAAAATAAAGATATTAAAAATTATAAAAAGTAGTTTTTTTCAAATTTTTTACTCAAAAATTCTCAAAACTGGACTGTAGCGACGTAAATATTGGTTCAGAAAAAATGGGGAATCTAGGAAAACCTTTTCATTTATCTAGGAAATTCCCTGCATGTAAGTAACAAACGACTTCCTGGATTGAATCGTGTCATTATTGAGGTCGAAGAACTCAACGTTTCGCCCACTTTCGTAAGGGGCTTCATCAGGAGGAAAAGCAAAAGAGCACGGAAACCCAACGTGTAAACCACGCCAGAGGTGAAACTCTTTTGCAAGGGAAAGGATAGAAGCGCATTATAACTCAACGTGTAAACCACGCCAGAGGCGAAACTCTTCCAACGATCGGAATGAGAAAGCCGAGAATTTATAGGCATGTGCTGCCGCGGTTAAGTGACAGTGGGCGGGGCTTGGAGATTATCACTTTCCACATAAAAGGAATGGGAAAACCTTCGTCCCGATTTAGATTATTAGGGTGTTCGTAAATCTCAATGGCTTCGTGAATCTTTCTGCTAAAGAAGACTGGGCATTTGCAGATAATAGAAGTTTCTTCAAAGATGAAACGCGACCCGACTTGAGACGGTGCTGGTGTTCAGCGGTGAGTTTTTACTGAACGACCTGTTTCACCAATGTATACAGCATTACAAGAGCAAGGGACTCTATCAATATCTTTAGATGTTTAATTTATCTTTAGGTGAAGGAAGAACCCATGAGATTTTGCTCGGGGGCTTGCATACTATTTTAATGTTTTGTTTTCGACGAAACTTTCCTATGCGATCGGTGACTTGGTGGATATAAGGAAGAAATACTATTGCTGCCGAAGGATCGATTTTTGGAGGTTTGGGTGGACGTGGATGAAGATAGCGATTGATGGCAGACTGTATATCTCTAACACAGTAACAGTTGTTGCTAAGAGCTATCCAAATATGGTTTAATTCAGGATGGACATTATCAGGGTGGGATATGGAAACATCCCGGTGTACAAGCAAATTGATAACGTAAAGTTGTTGTGTAGGATGGTGGTGGGAATCACCATATAGATAGCGATCAGTGTGAGTGGGTTTGCGATATACAGAATGACCAAGTTTGCTACAGGGTTGGCTAGAGACCTGTACATCTAAGAAAAGAAGTGAGCCGTTACTTTCTATCTCCATGGTAAAGTTAATGCCTGAATGTTGACTATTGAGATGGTTTAAGATGCCACCTGTATATATGCATTTCATATCTTTCTATTATATCCTGTTAGCTATAAAACCAAACCGCAATTCTTATTATGTACTAATTAAGTAGTTATGCAGTATAGGTAGTTATGCCGTACACGTGGTTAGGTAGTATAAGTGCCTGTACGCGAGTTCGCGGAGTGCGGAGGAATGTGCAACAACAGCATGATTAAAAGATGCGAGGGGCGCAAGGGAACAGCATGGAGTGTTGAGAACAGGGATTTAGTCGCAATCAGACAGGCGACTCGTGCATGTGCGTACCAATTAACCAAGTTACGAAGCGTGCTATTTAACGGCCCCAGAAGTGCCGGAATTGTGAAGTGTTAGCCGCCGCCGCCGCCGACACAAAGAGTTTTCTAAGTGAAACACCGACTATGAAAGCATCAAATACTTGGGCCGCACCACCAAAGGCTGCTGTCGCCAGGAGGCTGTGGTGTCAACATCGCAGAAGCATCATCCTTGAGAGCAACCAAACGCAAGGTTAGTTCCTATTTGAAATCGTGATACGAAATAAGAAACGATTGCAACAACTTTGTCAATTGCTTCAATAAATTATTGCGTATCTAAGGCAACGAGGGTTTACTTGCAAGCCAGTAGGTACGAAGTCATTTCGTCATCCGCTGAGGCAGCGTGTTTGCTTGCATTGAACGCCCTGACAGGCGCCTCCCTGAGTCACGCATTCTTCACCCGCGTACAACGTATGCGTCAGCTGAATTCCAGAATAGCCACAAGCGCATTTCAAGAATAGACAACTTCGCCCAGTTCATTTGTGCGCGGAATTCAATTACACAATTACACTTTCAGTGTTTGACTTTGCGTACACAGTTGAACATTAGCGCACTAGTTAAGGCGTTTTCATACATGTAACCTAAGGTCACTATATCAATAAGGTACCGCCATTAGTGATTTTTTATATCTATCCTTGTCGCACAATTTTCTCCAACTGGGAATAAAAACACATAACCTAACAGATTCCTCACTTTACAAGTGCCATTACACCAAAAAGAAAATCCCCAAAAACTAGTGTCTTCTCTATTGCACTTGGAAAATTTGTATTTGTTATCCTTATCTCACAATTTTCTCACATTCTCAAGCGAGGAATGGAATGGCGGTACCTTATTGATATAGTGACCTTAATGTAACCTACATCCCTTTTATTTTGTATTTTCCATGTATTTATATGCAATAATGCGAGTAGAAACAGCTGACGCGCGTAGATAATTAATGCATTTTTAACAGCTTCACTGTATTTTTGGACGTCGTTCATTCTTGTTGTTTTATGTACAGTCGCGGAATTAAAAATCCGGACGAGTCTTATAGCTGATTTTTGCAATTTTTGGGTAATGTAATTACTTGCATTTTTTGTTCGACTCTTAAATGAGACATGCTGTCATATACGAGTAATTATTTTGACTTTGACTAATTTCACCAAGTAACGTGATAAGTAAAGTAAAGTAAGACATACACTGAATTAGTTTAAGTGTCCGGATTTTTAATTCCGCGACTGTACATGTCTTCTCTTGTATTTGTGTTTTTCTTGCAGATTATATATCTTTTCATGTAAACTATTGGGTGTTTATTGCTTGCAGTGTTTGCATGCATCTTTTCAGCAATCAAGGTGACAAAGAGCAACTCCAAAACAATATTAACTTCCCCTTAACCGCACTGACGATGTTAATAGTCTTATGGTGACTGTTTGAGCTAGCGAACACAAGGCAATATAAATTAATAGTACAGTAGAGTATAGGGCTAAGTAAAAAGCCGCATTTCAATGTGGCCAAATAATAAAGGTATCGCCTCTGATATGGTTTGTACGTTAAGTTACCGTGCTCTTTTGCTTTTCCTCCTGATGAAGCCCTTACGAAAGTGGGCGAAACGTTGAGTTCTTTGACCTCAATATTGGCACGGTCCAATCCCGGAAGTTGTTTGTTACTTCATGACAATGGCCGTGAAAGCCTACGAAATCTTTCCTGCATGTGTTGATATAGACTTAGAAAACCAAACATCAGTTTTAAGCTACTTACAGCAACAGTTTTATAGCGATTTTTGTATCATTCATGAAGAATAAAAGAATAAAAATTTGGCAATGCTCATTATCACCGCCTTGCATTACCACAGACTTGATTTACTACCAACCTTAAACATTTTATGACAAACATATGAAATGCCACCAAACTAAAATATCACCGATGGGGATTTACATCCAATTGAAATAACCGCCAACATAAACTTCCACCGCCTGGGTTTACCACCGACTGCATCTGATAGCAGTTGCTGCAATACATCTTAAGCGAACGACCACGAATTTGATTTTTTTTATACTTTGGCAGCAACTACAGTATCTTTACGTGTTCAATGTGTATATGTTATATTACGTATTTTAGATGTGTTCTTAATATCCATTTATTTTTTGTTTTGGTTTGAAAATAACTAAAGCTTTTGTGCAATGAAGATGCAAAGGCCAGTGAAATTCATCCGACTTCAAAAACAGTTTAAAGAAAATTATCAAGATCAGTTTTCGAATGGTACAAATCTTTCAATAATGACCATGAGTTCTACGATCCACTGCTGTAAACCAAGCAAACATTAGCAAAGTTGATGAGCTTCATTAAAGCAACAGAAGAATGTGTATCAAGGAAATAGATAAAAATTGTGCATTAGTGTTGGTAGCGTCAAGAATATCATGCAAACTAAAATTAAATAAGTTTGGACAGGTGGGTACCAAAATAGCTTTTGACAGAGCCACAGCTAAAGAGATTTGAGGTTTGCAGAGAGCTTCAGCTTCATTCTGCCTGTGATGTTAATGAGTTTTTACGAACAAAAATAACAACTGATAAGACCTGGATGGATTAGTGCATCCCAGAGAGTAATGTGCTAGCATGAAATGGCAACAAAAGCTTTTTTTCTCAAAAATGACTAACGATTTTGATCATTTCCACAGACTTTACTAATAACTAATACTCCATAGACTATCTCCATACAAAAATTCCAGGGAGGGAAATACCTGGGAGGCCAATTCCATTTCAGTGCTTATGGGGAATGAAAACTGGAGTAGCACGAGGTCTACGTACTTTTTATTATTTTTTTTTTAATTGTGAGCTTTGCTGTTGCATAATGGTTTCCTCTGCTCCGTTCCACTTAGTGTATTTATATTATAATCCCGTTTCTATGTTATTCTTAGATGCTGTCGCTTCACATTCTCTTCTTCGTACAGATTTACACCTTTCATAATTATAATACGTAACTGTCTCCTTTTCTTATTAAAAAGTTCAAGTACGAATATTTTTATTTAAAACTGCCACACATAATCAAAGAGCCAACAGTTCTATAAGAACGAACATTTATTACTAGGCCTGTACAGATTCATCTTTTGTTAAATTAACGAGAGTAATCACATTTTGCGCTTGTTTCATTGTTGGCATGTCTATCATACTTCCTTCATATGTAAATGCACCCTGGAAAGATAATCACAGCCAACATACAAAACCAACTAAATTCATAAAGAAGAAAATGAAAACTACCTTTCCACCGTTTTGGTGTTTTTCAAAAGCAGTCAGCAAGCCTGTAGCCCATTCTACTTGCTTCTTGCTGGGCATAAATGCCTCTTGAACGATGGGAACTTGATCGGGATGAATGACTTGCTTTCCTGTGTAGCCCATCCTTGCCCCCTCTTCGCTCTGTTGCTTCAATCCTTCCAAATCTTTGAAACACAAAAGTCTGATTTTGATTTAACAAACACAACAGAACTACCTTTGTACTGAATGTAAACCATATCGATAGCTTGCAAATTGAATGCCTTGGCCACTAAGACTACCTTCTGTCTGGCATACAACACTTCCATGCAATTGTCAGTTCTGGTAACACCTTAAAACGGTTCTCCTAAAGCGCTGGTTAGAGCTACAACACTAATACAATACCTATGTTGGCGCAGAAGTCATCACTCCCAAACACTAGGGCGCAAGGCACAAATTTACTGGTTTTAGAAAGCTTCATGGCGGTACTGCAGATTTCTGGTAGATTCAGCATTCCTACGGCTGATTCAATGAAAGCAATGAAGCCGATTTTCTTATCAGATTTAATGAGGCTCTTGGCTTGTTCTGAAAACTATGCATTATATCATCTAACAGTCCAGGCCACAGTTGCGTTACTCCGCTTTGAAGTCCATGGGCTTCTATGAGAATACAGAAGGCCCATGGCGGGAAAAATACACTTGATATTACAACTTTTGTCCACAGTTCAGCATCTTGAAATAAACGATCACAACTTTGAGATTCTGACATCAAGTCAGCGGTTTGAGATGAAAAAGTAACAAAAAGCACAAAGCTAAAATTCTAAAATACGATCAACATGCCTCTAGAATTCTAAATTACTTAGACTTTTAAGATAAAAATTGAAAATACGTGATACAAAGTCAAAATTCTAAGATATTAGATTAGAATTTTGAGATACAAATTATTTTTGATATTCCCATAAAAAAAATATAAAAAGTATGCTAAATTTACAATAGCAGTACACTCACTTCCACATAATTGCAAGTTCTCGTACTGTTTTAGAAATAAAAATGCATTTCATTCTAGAGTTATCTTATAAATTCTTTTATAGAAGCCTCTTTTCAAGCTAATTTTACTATGATAATATTTTATGGAACTAAATATATTATTACCCATTTCACGTGCTCGTGGCGATCCACTTTTGGTAGTAAAATTGAATCAGGTAAATTTTCCGCAGTCAGCACAGCTTCTAGATCTGGTGCACATAATCCACTGTCTACAGAATTGACACGCACTGCCCAATCATAATTTCTGCTCTTTTGGGGTTTGCCTTGGTTGAGAACACCCAGTATGGTGCTTCTAGCAGCATCCTGGCGAAGAAAATTTATTTAAATCGGCATAGCGCCACATGTGGATTCTTCTACCTTCATATTCATTGCTACACCATCCTCACAGTCCATTGCAATACAATCGACGTCTAATTTGCTTGCTTTCTCTATTTTTCTCTTGTCATTGCCTGGCACGTACATTAAAGCCCTTCGCGGTGTATATTCCCGAACTGAAACCTAAGATTTCGATACAAAAATGATCGGCATTCTGGAGATCTACTTACTTTGTTGACATTGCACAATGCCCTAGAAGTGACTCTGGAGATAAACTTGATGGTGTTTAAAGGACTCATTATTGACATTTAGTCACAAACATAAAAGAGTGGATGTTGATTTGTCAATCCAATCGTTCAAAAGCAACTAGCTCGAAATAGCAGCACTAAAGCTATAATGAAGTTGTTGTTAAAGTACATTTATCTTTCATGTATATTAGTAATCGCTCAAAAATATTCAGGTAAAATTAGTTATAAGATTAAGAATAGTTAACATAATATCTAAAAATAGTTACTTACAAGTTAATTTAATAAGTTCATAACTGTGTTGTACTTGTATCCACTACAAACTTTGAAGTATCTCACAAAATTTCAAAAAGTTAATTTCATTTCAGCAGTACATAGGTTATGTTGCAAACAGTGCTGCCATCTAGCGTTAAAAATGCTAAAATCCATTTTCAAATGTTCGCCAAGAATTGCGAAAATGAATTAAAAATTCAACCTTTCAAATGAAATTGCGATTCTTGAGTTCATATAATACGAAGTATAAAAAAATAGAATAAAATTATCGATATTACTATGTAACTTTTATAGCAGAACTTCAATATATACAGGGTGGTTCAATATTTGCCAAACTGCATAAACAGGATGTCCCACGACGTAAGGTCAATACTTCCCATACGTGATAATCAGGTCAAACTGAATAAAATACAGGGTGTCTCAAAAAGAAATTCACTTTTAAAAACGCTATAACTTCTTTATTATTAACTTATTTACATAGATAATTATAACAATTGAAAAAAAAATCTTTGCAAATTTAGTACGAAAAATTATATCAGCTAGATGTTGCCCCTGATGGCGTATGCACTCTTCCAAACGTACCCTTGCATTTTCCATTAGTTTCTTGCCCCTCAACTTCATGGACTCGTAATATTCAATGACGAAGCGTGGATGGAGCCACTAGTCATACGGTAGCTATTACTTTAGAAACCGTAAGAGAGCTATTTCCAGAAAGATTAACTTCTTAAAGAAGACACATTAACTATCCCCCAAGAAGTCCTGACTTGACTCCGCTGGATTTCTTTTATGGAGTTATCTCAAGAGCAGGGTGTATAAAGTAAAGTTCGGGCACTTCATTCCATGGAAGAACATGGCTTGAGAGCAGGGTGTATACTGTATAATAATCCACGTGGAAATTCACAACATTTTAAAGACCATATTCGAGAAGAAACCATGCCGGTGGAACTTTGTCAGTGTACAATGGCATACGAAAGGGTGCGTTTGGAAGAGTGCCTACGCCGTCAGGGGCAACATCTAGACGATATAATTTTTTGTACTAAATTTGCAAAGATTCTTTTTTCAATTGTTATAATTATCTATGTAAATAAGTTAATAATAAAACAGTTATGGCGTTTTTAAAAGTGAATTTCTTTCTGAGACATCCTGTATTATAATGAAGTTATCTGTTCTAAACCAAACAGTTTCAAAAATATAGGGTGCAAAAGTTTTAATGAAACTTTACACTAATTTTAAATTTATTATAAAAATTGCTCGAAATGGCCACCATTATGTTCCAAACACAATCTTGTTCTTCCTAAAAAAGCTGCAGTTGCTCTGCGTAACATATTGTTATTTCTAAATAATACTGCGGCCTCAACAATTCGCCTCCTAAAATCTTGTAGGTACATTTTCTGAAAATGTTTGATACTATATTTTTCATATTGCCACAAACAAAAGAATCTAGATATGTTAAATCAGGACATCTTGCTGGCCAGGGTTGATACTTTCCTCTACCAATTACTCGACCTTCCAAATGTTCATCTACACTTCTCTTACATGAATAGGGAACTGGGTAGGAACATAATCATTCTGGTTTATACCTTGTTTGATTACCGTAACTTCTACAATAGTCAAGATAGGCAAAATGTTCACTCTTTAGTGTCGACTTGTTATGACCTTACCTACACATGGACAAAGTATGGACCTTAAGTCGTGGGACACCCTGTAGATCTAAAGAAACTTTCGTTGCACGTCACTATGCTGTCAAAATCCGTACCACCATAATAATAGAGAACTAAACCTATGTATACGGCAAAAAACATATGTATAATTAACATATGAAGTTGGCTGCTCTGAGCTCAGTTGCATACATATATATATTGTTTTGGATATGCTAGCTGTTCGTCGGCTGCATAGTCATTAATTATGTATAACAATTGCACCACGTTGGGTGACCTTATGTTATATATTGGACTTATCTCATATATTTGAAATAGTCATGTAATTTATGTATTCAATATTTTACTTTAAGCTTGCCCTTAATTAACACAATGCCCCGTTAGTTAAACTATAATTGCTTTCAAATCAAGTACTCTTATTTCAGGGGTGGTTCGCCAAATCTAGATCTGTATTAGTTGAAGTTTAAATTTTTAAATTGATTCTTAATTATTCAATGACATCAAACGTCAACCCAACTTCTACACCTTCCCAAACCAGGTATTGACAAATCTATTTTTTACATTGACATAATTATTAATTAATTTATTAAAATAACTACTGTTTTGTATTTTACTTTTTCCCTTATTGCTCGTTATTTAAAATGTTTTGGTATTAATTACTAACACAAACCTTATCACTTCTTAAGCTCACTCTGCAAATATCCAAACACTACTGCTCCTTCCCTCAAGAGATCCCGATGTTCACCTTGTGTGATACCTACAGCCTGTTCCTGTCAACCAATTCCAAGAATCCGCTGAATCCAGCTTCAATCCCCTCATCAAATGTCAACTTCAACTCCAATAGACTCCTGGAAAGTTTCATCTTTATAAATGAATCTGATCTTATCTTGTTTATTCTTTAGATAGTCCTCTGCACTCAGCAATCCCCTCAGAAGCCTTCCAATTCTAGTAGCACTCCTACTAACCTCCTTCTAGATGAATAACTTTACTTCCATACAACCACCAATGTCAAAAATAAATATTTAATTATGCGTCACGTTCACCAATAAATCCAATCTTCTCCAATTCAGTAGTTCTCTGGTTCTTTCTATGTAATTCACTGTATTCGTCAATCTCTTCACAGATTGTCCAGCCCCAATAAAATTAATATTTCACTTTCATTTCTATACCTCGTAAATTTGTTAACAGCCTTAATATTTGTATTCAACCAAACAACTATACAAATAAGGCATAATTTCTAGTTTTTATTAAGCAAAACCATCAAATGTGTATATTCAATTAATATCTTACTATCAAATTACCTCTCCCATTGTCTCAATTAATTTCATTATTAATATTTAAAAATTTACCTATTTAATTTATTTAATTATAGTAATCTTCCAAATTTATTAGTTTTAAATATTTCTTTGTTATGATTGATCATACCACTTCGTGTATCATAATAATATATTACTTACTATATTGCTAGCAGTTTATTATCCATTTACTTGACATCCGCACTGTCAGTGCCAAACTTTTAAAAAATGTCTCGACTATAGGCTACTTCCAAAATAATGTGTTTTTATTAGACTGTACATTAATTTAGTTATTAAAATGTCAACAAAGAAAGTTGGGTTATCCCGATTATCCTATGCGTATGACACTCGTATTACTTTTTCTCTCCAGCAGTTAAGAGAATTCTCTTTCGCTTTTTCATGTTGCTACTATCCGCTTCCATTATTAAAATAGTTTATGATGAATTAATAAATTGGCAATGAATTATCTCAATTTCAATTTGAAATATTTGACACCTCTTGACAGTTCTAGATTTGCTATAGGCACCAATACGTAAATCTCAAAATCACTTAGTGAAAAATAGCAGTGGTGCCAACATACTGTCAGTTTGACAGTGCGGATGCCAAGTAAATGGATAATATGCAACCATATATGTATTACTTCCTATATTGCTAGTAGGACCTGGGAACAGCCAAAAACATTACGGCGCCGACATAGTATCACTCCAAGTACTACGCGTCTCGTGCGCATGCCTGAGAATTCAAACTCCGCCTTTAGAAGCAAATTTTAAACTTGATCGTGAGGTTCACTTCCCCACCATGCGAACGACGCGCTTGCGCACAGCTCATCAAATACGTTGAAGAGTTGGTTGTCTGTCTCACTTACGTTGTGACCTCACCACTCATAGCCGCTAGCAATATAGTAGATATTAAATATATGCAAATAACAAATAGAACTACTAACCTTGAATTTAACATATACTGGCAATACACTTCAGTACTGCCAAACATATAACACAAATCACAGGCGACTTTTTCCAAATTGTCACTATGCCTTTCACGGCTGTCAATACAAAATTTATTTTTTTAATTATTAATGAATTAAATAACATTTTGTAGTATACACGACGAAAGTTATTATTATCCACTCTTGAATCATGTTTTGATGAAGTCTTGACGTTAAACGATTCACTTGTTGATAAAACTTAACTTCATCGTCTTGTATAATAGATAACTATTATTCAATTCTTATGGTTAAAGTTGTACATTGTGCATTTCAGAAGCATAAAATAGGATTTTACCTACCTATGTATTTATGTTGCGCAATTACAATTACCATGTGTTGGTAGCACTGTCAAGCTGTATCAAATTTGAGATTTGTCATCTGTGTCAAATAACCAACAAAACCTAACCTACCAACTTCGAATTTGACCAAACTGACAATACACTTCAGTACTGCCAAACGTATAACACAAACAAATTTTATTTCAAACCAAAATTTGTTTACAACACTTGTTTTAGTTACTAACAGAAACCATGGTTACAAATGTATACCTACTAACTACTCGTATTTATTTTGAAGTAATAGCTATTGACATATTTAGAAATGTTATGAGTATCATAACTGCCGCAGATGTTGTTTTAGAGTGACGATTTTAAGACAACCAAGGCTGTTATGATTCATAATATTCGTGGTTTGTTCAATAGTTTATCAGTTGCAGTATAGTAATGGTTCCCATGTACGGCAAAGGACTATTACCGTACAGATACAGTTATGACTTAAGTTACTAGCCTACTTTTGTATATGTAAACAAAGACTTAATATCCTGAAAACGATAAATATAATTCTATGACAGAAGAAAACAAGTATACCAAATTAACTTTGAATATTTATGAAGAAGAAATAACAGGATGAGTATTTTGATCTTGATTTTTAATCAGTGTAAATTCTTGCTGTGTGTAAAGCGATGAAAGGGAAATATAGTATGATCAAAAATTATCTTCATCTTGTATGGCTATGACATTTTTCCTAATTTATGAATTTGGGTGGGAGTCATACCCTCCTTTAACAGGTATTTAATTACCACTCTTTGTTCACTGTGCTCCATTTTTGCAATAACTTGTCACTTTGTTTGAAACAAACAACTGCTGTAACCAAACAACATTAGATACAGACTTGCTTCTGCGCATGCGCTGTTGACACATATCGGTAATGGGCATACTGCGGCATAAGGTTCGTATCTCCACTAAAAGCAGGTCAGGGGCGAAGCATGGGAATCACCCCTCGTATTACAAATTCTCTTCAGAAATTAACTTACACACTCAATGATTTTGTTTATTGTGAAAACTAGTGATTAATTACAACTTAATAAAGTGCCTTCAGAAATGATCGAACGTTTTTGAATGGCCATGGTATACAACATATGAATGATATGTTGGTGGCATTGCAAGTCTATGTCAAATTCGAGGTTAGTAGGTTAGGTTTGATACAGACAAAACTTAACCTGATAACCTCGAATTTGACATAGACTTGTAACGAACTAAACCGACAATTACGACATACCAAACTCCGATGAACTGCCAGTTGGTAACAGGCTAAAACAATAATTATGACAACACGCCAGTTTGTAACGGTACAAGATATTTACGATAAGCCAAAACAATGCTAAACGATTAGCGCGTAAGCTAACTCACAATCGAAAATGTAATCATAGGACCGCAGTTTGCCGAATAACTTCAGCGGAGTGAGAGGTTCAACAAGAGATAACACAAGGGCAACGGCCTAATTAATGGTAAGCAGAACTTGAATGATACGGCGCCACCACAATTCCTACTCGAGAAAAATGTGCTCAGGTGAACCCACTGAGGAAAAGTGAAAGCATAAACGAATTCACCTTTCAACTACAAGCTTGGCAGTATTCTGGTCAGCAAGCCAGCAATGTCATCGGACCTACCTTTCCAAAATTCATGCATGCGTTGTGCATATTATATTTTACAGTGTAAGAGGAGTTTGGCCACCTGATCAAGTTCATTTTCAAAAGGTAGGTCCGTGGTGCTGTACGGGCTCGCTGACCAGAATACTGCCAAGCTTAAAGTTGAAAGGTGAATGCATTCTGCTTCCACTTTTCCTCAGTGGGTTCACCTATGCATTTTACCCTGGTAGGAATTGTGGTGGCGCCTGTGTGATCTTGTGTTAGACCACCCCTCGCTCCAGTGAAGTTTAGCCGGTAACTCTCTTGTGAGCTGGGCAGCGGTCCTATGTGAGTTACATACCCGATTTTGAGTTATTGTACACGCTAGTTGTCTAGCTTTATTGTGGCTTTTTGTAAATACCGTGTCGTTCTGTTAAAAACTGGCACGATTTAGCCAGTTACAACATCCCCTGCCATGGTTTGGTCATAGTACCGTTTGTTATTATCAGAATCTACTAAAAACCTAATACCCTAACTTTTGATCCTGCCTAAATTACTTTAACTATCTAAATCATGCACCCATTGCCGTACTATTGACCACTTTTGGAAAATCCATTTTTCACCAAGAAAATAAAACAAGTAATTTTGGTCAGATTCTTTCATCTGCATATATATCTGTAAAATTTTATTTTAGCTGTAATTACATCCGCCCTTTCACAAAAGTCAATATTCTTATATTATACCCCATAGATTTCAAAGTTCTAAATAGTGTCATTTTGCTTCCCTTAAAGTCCAGTTCAGCAGGCGGTAATGTATCTCGTGTAAAATGTGGTTTATTTTGATTGAAGGTTCAAATTTGTTGCTGTAAGTCTTCTTTAATTTCAAAGTCTCAATATTCAGACTTTTTACGTTTACCTACCCTTATAGTTACTAGTCAATTGTGCCCTGTCTTAAGTATATTACATATGGTAGCTCTAGATACCTAAAAAGTAAATTTCATTTATATTTCTAATTTACCTGATAATCTAAACGAATAATTTATGTAATCAATTACTTACCCCAAATATATCCTGAACCTGCGATGCCGCTTTCCAATAGTTAAAACATTTTTTAATAGAAAGTTTCTGTCCTCTGCTTATAAGTTTTGGCATTTTGATTGATGTGCTATAAATATTTTTTTATTATACCTGCATCAGAATCGCCGTTTAAAGCACGCCTGAGCGTGCGAATACAGGCGATTAAAGCTCGCCGAGCTTTAAAGGTAGTCAAGGAAACGATTGAATGCAACAACGGACATGGACGCGACAAAAACGTAAATAATTCTCGTAACTATAGTAGCAATATTATTATGCCCTCTCGATTTATCACGACAAAAATTATTTCCAAGTTTTTAGTGCGTAATTTATTTCCAGTATTGGAGGTATAATAAAAAATAGGGTAAAGTATTTGTAGATAACTGGTCTTTAAAACACTTGCTCTATTTCGAGCACTCCGGCTACGCCGTCGTGCTCGAAAACTCGCGCGTGTTTTAAAGACCTTGTTATCCACTCATACTTTAATATACTATAAAATGACAATTCTAATTTATTGTTTGATGGGCTAGATCTAGTAGCTGGCATCTCACCATTTGCTATCAAAGTTTGGGAAAACTTGGCAACATATTTACTCCTGTAACATTTTACCCCATTAATTCTGGTCATGTAACGTTTTAAATCTGATGTGATATGACTTCCCTTAATTTCGGAAAGGCTAAAACATTTATTAATTTCTACCTCAGGTTAGCTCAATCGGAGAATATGTATATGGTCAGGAAAGCACAATATAATTACTATTCATAGTATGTTTTTAACTACATATACAAATTATGAATTACTCTGTAAATTAATAAATTAATGGTTTCCTCTCGGGCTGCGTTTTTTGATTCCTGGTCAGTCTGCAACTCAATCAGCAGGCAGGTACAGATAGCGGCAACCTTCGGCGAGGAGCTGAGTATAGATTTCGGCCGTGTATGTCAAATGTCCAAGACGTGGCCTTCAGATAACCGTTTTGTTTACACTTACTGTTCTGCAATTATACGCAGAAATTAAGATTTAGAAGATATCTGCGACTCCGGGGGTGCATAGGGGCTAGTGCGGGATGTGCTGGTGCGTCACGATGGCCAGGCGATGTTCCCAGACTGATGGTGCCGTGAAATTTGACCTGGTTGAAACTCGCCTATTTTAACGGGCAGATTGGGTTTGACAGTTTGACGTGCGCTCTCAGTGGATTCAGAGGCACCCGGACTCCAAAAGCGGGCTTGGACTTCAGGATAACGTCTTTAAACGCCCAGGGCAGACCCTCCAGGTAAGTTAATGAATGCGGCTATAGGGCTCAATCTGCATTCAGGCGAAAAGTGCAATACAATTCCTATATTGGGTAGTTATTAATAGATTTGGAATATTCTGGCTGCGTATGGCCGTCGAGCTTTGAATTTACAGGAAAATACGTTAGGAGACGGGTAGACACTGCCTCAATCTATCTTACAAGGTCAGGGTTCAGATGGATACGTTAGGAGACGGGCAGACACCGCCTCAATCTAATGTCAGGTTAAGGTTCAGGTGGATACGCTAGGAGACAGGCAGACACCGCCTCAGTCTAGCGTCAGGAGAGGAGTTTGGGATAAGGAAAGTCCAGAGACTCAAGCCAGGACTGGTAGACTCAAGTGAAATAAATTGGTCACGGAATTTCTTATATACTCTTCGGGCGGCTTTATCAGAAGAGCCGCTTTCGGCATCGTTGAGTGGGAGGCGGCGCTGGGGTTCATTCAGCGAGACTTTGCGCATAGTGGGTGCCTTCGTGTTATCGTGAAACCCAGCGCCGGATAGATGTAACGCTCGATTAGGCGATGGACAACTTTAATACATTTTTAATGTTTAATTAAAATTTATGCAGGAGCTAGCGTTACACTAGTTTTTTTTATTTTATTTTTGTACTCAGCCAACAGCCTTGAGGCCAATTATAGGCGTCGCTGTACATTTTATGGGGACTTCCAACCCCACTAACGACTGTCATGATGTTATTATGACATTCGGGACCAACTATTTCCGTGACAACCGTATCACGAGGCACCGAGAGATGCAGCCATAGAACTCCCATTAAAGTTCTGACCAGAAAGAGCGTTGCTTAACTCTGCTGATCGAACATGGATGCTTGTTCAAGCTACGCCACCCGGGACCTATAATCATGGTATTTGACAATAAATTGGATTATTTCAAAATTATACCTGGTGAAATCAGCTGATTTTCCATGGTACACCATGGTCAGAAAAAATAAAAGCAAATTCTTCTCTAAACTGCTAACACGACTAAAAACAAATGGACACACTTCTGATACTTCCGCGGCGATACGTTCAAGTCTTCATGCATCAAGAAAACATCAAAGAGATTAGCAGCCATATTTATTTGTAAAAAAATATTCTAACACTAATAGCCAATTTGTTAAGTTATTACAAGAACAGATCACCTCAGCTTGAGTGCCCCCCGCCGAATTGACGAAGAGCGCTCGAGCGTACAATCATACAGGAAAGAGGAGCGACTCGGGCGAGCCGAGTGGCCGCCTGTTCCGATGGGTTCACAACCATTCAATCTCATAACAGTTTATAAAATGCCTATGTTACATTAAATCTATTAATGCCAATTTACACTTAAATTGAGTATTGGTACGCAAGTTGTAAATAGGTAAGAAATATCAGTCACTCGGTTGAGGAAGGGCAAACTTACGTGGGTAGCGAGTCCGAATCGATCGCTGGTGTGTGGTAACGTGCGTTACCGGGATCCAAACACGAGTGCAAATAAATAAGCGGTAGTCGAAGCTGCCAAATTAAATAAAACACTACATCTACGGCAATGGACTTAACGTATAAAAAGGTATACAATACTGATTTTGGATCGTAATAAGTTAATATCAAAATAAACTTAGGGTTAAATACGTTAGAAATATCACTCTTTTGTTAATACTACAACGTTACACTACTCTACATATTTTGGTTTACAATTATTTAAAACTGCTGCTTCGCCGTGTGTGTAAATAAATAACAGCTCATAAATCACTGGTCATAAATAAGCACGTAACCGAGATCACTTTCGTTGTCAACTGACCGTTTAAATAATTATAAGCCAAAAAGGGCTAGAGTGACTGCTTAAAACCTTCAAACTGCTGCTCTTAAAAGCTTAAATAAAAAATAATACAAAAGTCACACTAACACTACAAACTGTACTCTAAATACTAATGTTAACATTATTAAATAAAGTACAAATCATTAAATACCAACGGAGCTTTAGGTTCGGATATAAAAGTACAGAAACGTTTATAAATTACTGGGCTCGTCTTAATAAATTAGGTTATATTATCGTAACAATTCGTTTCAAAAGAAGATTCGTTTCTCATAAACACAACATAATACGAGTCGCAAATGTAACAGAAATATCGGTAAGTGATGTAACATTCTCAGATAACGTCGGCAAACAACATTGGCCAACCGATATAAAATCAACAATCAATCGTCAAACAGTTAGAAAACAGCGAGTAACTACTTAAAAATACTGAGTATTGCCAATGACGTGTAAAAATAATACTACAGATAAATACAATAGAGCTTAAGGTACTGGCATGTAAGCAAAAGGTTCAAAATGTTCCTTTGCACGCTTGCAAACTGGTAAAAAAAAACAGTAAAAATTTATAGCTCAAAATATCACTATTGGTTACTCTTTAACCAACTTTTAAGTAATTGAGTTACGTCATAATGAGTATTGTTAGTTGCATTTTTATAAGTACTTTTAATACGTAGAGAGCATTTAATACGTATTTCAATAAGTTAATTTATACTGGTGTCGACATCATCTAACAAACCAACCGACCCTTCAAAATTACAGAGAATAATACTAATGAGTTTCAGTTTCCGCCATCTGGGTTGCGACAAGATTGAGGGGCAAATCTGCAATACTTTCGTCGTCAGAATCGATTTCTGGCGCAGAACCTCCAGGCGACTCTCCCTTCGGCAATATTGGTGGATACTTCGTGGCCTTTACAAAAAAAAGTGAGGTTAGAAACCAAAAGTGGGGTTATATCATTGATTAAATATTTTACTATTTTGATAGAAACCACCGAGCAGTGGCATCCCCTATTGTGAATGTTCCTTTAAATGTTTTAGATGCAAACTGCATAAAAGATGTTAAGTGAGTACTGGAGAAAATTGGCCGTTGCAAGAGTTACATCACGCCTTGTTTTAAACGGCAATTATGCTCTTAAATTTGATTCGGGCATTATGTCAAGATTCTATGCAATTTTATTAATAATTTGGTTAAATATAATTAGCAATTAAAACCAGTATCCAGTATACATAGAAGACCAAGGTTTACTACTTCATAATTTTTTTAAATTAAAAAGTGAGGTTACGTCCACAATTTTTTATCAAACCACACAAAAAATTGCAAAAGTTCCTTTACCTGTAAAGTTGCATAGTTAGGATTAGCATGCCCCTGCAACGCCATGACAAGATGGGGCTGTATCTGCCGGCGCAGCGCACTCAACATATCTTCAGTGTCGGCCTCGCTGTTGCTGTTCAAGATCTTAGGGGCTATTGGAATCTGCCTGCGCAGGACGTTCAGCATATCTTCCGTGTCCACCTCAGTGATGTTGTTCGGCTTGCGCGAGCCCATGTGCCCACTCTTGCGAGGCGAATCAAACGAATTCTCATAATCCATCTCGCCGGCATTGTTGGCCTTCTTCCCTGGCATATTTGCTGTGCAACAAAAGCAGCAATTAATTAACTGATACTGCATTATCATCCCTTTATTTAACATCCATCAGAAATTTGCACTGTACGAGCGTGCCGAAAAGTTAATTTTTATGGATGTAATTACGGCTGCTTGCAGCCCTAATTATTTAGCATGACAGTTAAGAACTTGCAAGTAGTACCAATAGTGAAAACCAGATGTGGTTGCACTTACCTCGATGCTTCTCCTTTTCCATTCCAGAATCAGCAGCCTTGGGCCTTCGACGCCTCGTGTGAATGGTATCCCTCCTCATCGTGTGAGGCCGGTCAACGCCGTGTAGTTTGAAGTACAAGCCACAGGCGTTGCAGACCATCTCCCCCTTGACATTACGCCGCCAAATGGTCGTTGTTTGAGTGCCGCAGTTGGTGCAGGACAGGTCAACCCGCCTGGCCATCCCAGCTCCTCCCTACGTTAAGTTACTCTTGCTAAATTTGCATTTTAAATGTCAGCGAGCGCTCACCTTTGTCTTCACAATCTGCAGATTGCACCACGGATTGTTTCCTGTGAAGTCGGGCAAGTAGTCCATTTCAACTTCTGCATCTCGACAGGGGCTGACGTCCCTACCACTCGGTTCTTCCAGCGTTGCCTTTGTGGGGAAGTTCTGTTTCCGTCGTCCTGAGGATTTGCCCAGCCCCATCTCGGCCTGTGGCATATTTTATTATTGAAACACAATTTGCAATGTGAAATATGACCTTATTTTACAGACAAATTCAACAGTTACAGTTACAGATTGCCAATGACCACAGTCACCAATACTTCCTTTCTGGTGGTCCATATTTTAAAACAAAACATGACGTAGCATTGGTATTTCATTTGCATAATAACCTGTTGCAGTGAATACAAATATGACTAAAATGTTTCAAATAGGATAACCGAAGCAGTATGGCTTATTTGGCTGAGAATCCCGGGTCTGCAACTCGAGATGTTCAGCGTATATTGTATGTAGCATGTGTTGTGTGTGGTCAGGTTACTCTTTCCTATAGACCAGTCCTCCGGGAAGAGCGCCATTAATTCTATCATAATGACGAATGGTGACCGGGCTCGATACCAATCCAATGGACTGCAGAAAAATTCCGCCTGCCCATAGACTCGAACACAATTTGCAATGTGAAATACGACTTTATTTTACAAGCAATTACAGATTGCCAACGACCAGAGTCACCAATACTTCCTTCCTGGCGGTCCATATTTTAAAACAAAACATGCCGTAGCATTGGTATCTCATTTGGATAATAACCTGTTGCAGTGAATACAAATACAAATAAACTGCTACAAATAGAATAACAGAAGCAGTATTTATTTATTTAGGGTATGTTTTGTTTGGCCGGGAGTCCCGGGTCTGCGACCCGAGATGTTCAGCCGCCAACTCTATGATATTTATTTATTTACACATAAAAAAAAAAACTACACCACAGGATCAAAGATCCCAAATGGCACTGACCAAAAATATAACACCAACAATTACATAAATTAGACAAGACAAGATAACAATAGAGAAAATAAAAGTGGACGTGACTACCTCCCTGGACTTTCCCATACTGGAAACTGTTCATATCGTCTTTATTCAACAGTCTTTACAACATATCAAAATTTCAACTCGATGACTCACGTCTTCACCGTGATAAGCGTTTACACTTTCACGTAAATTGCGGGTAAATATAAAAGAATGTGTAGTTCAAAACGTGACCACCAAGCTTCTGTAGATGGCGCCAAGTGGACAAGCCGCCACTGTGCTAGTTTATGTATTATTTTCCTCAAAACGGCTGTAGCACCGAGGTGAAATTTTCTAAGTACCTGGAAATTATATTTTCTAGGGCATACAAAATCGATTTTTTTATTTTCGCGGAAAAAGATTCTTTGACGCAAAAATATAACAACCGTTAGAATAAAAAAATTATTTTTCAAAAATAGAGGGGGGAGGGGGCCGGTGCTCTTACATATATCTACGAGTGTAATACTTTTTTGCATATTCATATGCTCCATTATGCACTGAGCAAATCAGTGAAAACCCCAGCTACCTATCTTGTTTTGTTTATTAATTAAAGGGGTTTAAATTTTCAAACTTCAAACCTTCGTAGAGGGCGCCACAGATAATTCATGAGATTCTTTAAAAAACAGATCGATAGCCCTTTTCGGGGTCTATCAGTGTATGAAGTTTAAACAAATTCCTGTGGGCAGTTTTTGAGAAATGATTTTTAGAAATTTTTCAAAATTTTGAAAATTTGTAATTTAGGCCCCTTAGTATTTTTCAAAACACTTTTTATATCACCTCATGTTAGCCTTCATATACTATTCAGAAAAAAAAAATCAATTGAATCGATTCATTCGTTTTTCAGTAATAGGGCGTTAAACTCAAAATTTTCAAAAAATCATAGCGCCCTTCATTTTAAACCTAGTGAGTTCGGCAAAAAAGTAGCAGATTTGTCTTATGACCCTCTATCGTTATCCGCGATAAAATTTTTAAAATTTTAATCACGAAAACAGTGATACCAAAAAAACATGCGTAACTTCGGCTTCCGGTTTCGGATTTTTTTGAAAAGCTTATTTTGTCGATGAATTTTCGATACACTCCCGCATTCCAAAGCGCATCAAAATCGGAGCAATACTTTCGGCTGTAGGAGCGTCACCCACCCACACACCCACGCACCCACACACCCACACACCCACGCACCCACACACCCACACACCCACACACAGACAGACATTTTTTAAAAACCACTTTTTTGGGTTCCTAGAGGCCCAAAACGGATATTTCTGTGAAAATCTCGATTTCCAAAATTTTCATGATTCCAAGACTTCCCTATACCTATGGGTATGGGAAAGTAATATGGATAAATAAGATAAACTTATTTCAAGACTGAAGTCAGCCGGCTCTTCAAGACACTGTAGCTAACTGCAAAGATGTCCAACTCACTGAAATTATTGTTGTAGTTGTGAGCAGCCCGATCAGAAATAGAATTAAGCCCGTAATTGGTACGGTGGAATCTTTCGTGAAAAAGCAATGTTCTTCGATTATGCCTCGGACAAACACGTAAGGACATTCGGGCTAGTAACTCCTCACAGTCAAAGATTCCAACTAATTTGTACAAAAAATACAATAGTGCATGTTTTCGTCTAACATCCAGGCTAACATAGCCTACCAATAACAACCTTATTGGATGAGGAACATTTTCTACAGGAAATTTGAGCGAGATGTTCAGCCGCCAACTCTATGATATATATGATATCATATCATGCGTATATTGTATGTAGCATGTGTTATGTGTGGTCAGGTTACTCTTTCCCATAGACCAGTCTTCCGGGAAGAGCGCCGTTAATTCTATCCCATTGACGAATGGTGACTGGGCACGATACCGATCCAATGGACTGCAGAAAAATTCCGCCTGCCCATGGGTTCGAACACAATTTGCAATGTGAAATACGACTTTATTTTACAAACAAATTGAACAATTACAGTTACAGATTGCCAACGACCACAGTCACCAATACTTCCTTTCTGGTCGTCCATATTTTAAAACAAAACATTCAACGTAGCTTTGGTATCTCATTTGCAGTGAATACAAATACAGGCAGACCTCGGCGTTCGCGGATTGCTTTGCCGTTCCCAGATGGAATTGCCAACTGTTTCAACTTTCACACACTAACGGCTGGTCTTATAAAGCCCCCTAATCTGACGTTAACTTTAATTCACTGTTAAAATAAACAAAAGCGCATAAAAATGTGTTTACTAATGAATAATATGTCATAAGCGCCAACGTTTTGATGTGCTTTTGTTTATTTTAACAGCGATTTAAAGTTAATGTCACATTAGTGACCTTTATAAGACCGGCCGTACGTAAACAAAGCAGACGTATGCGGTTTATGTCATAAACATGTAAATGACAATATTTATCACTAACTTGTAAACACACTTATCGAGCCTATTCCTTTGAATCTCTTATTACCAAATTGGACCTGAAATGGACATTTGAGCTCTAGATTCAAGTGGCAGACTTATGTTACGTATGGGATTTTAGTTCAAGCTTTATTGTCTTCTCGAGCGATTCTGCCGAAAATTCAATTGAGTTTAATTTTTAAAACACGGAAAACCATGTCGTATAAGTTTCTGCTTCAGAAAAGTTTTGGTTTTTTGAGGTTGCATAGTATATATAAATCTAGTTAACGGAACCTAACCCCGTTTTTTTCATTTATGTGTTTACTTGCGCATCGCGGTTTAGCGCTTCGCGGCATTACGCATCTGTACGAATAAGTTGTTACAAATAGAATAACAGAAGCCGTAATATGGTTAGATTAAGGAACGAAAAGCAACGTTAAGCAAAAGTAACTAAAAACCAATTATTTCATTATGATAAAATAGCCACATGAAAGACAACAAATCTAACACAGCAGGCATGAATACAAGGCAGAAATGATATAAAAAAATTTACGAAAGTGTATAAAGGTTATATTCCTGACCTTTGTGCATTTTCCCTCAGAGCCAATAGTTTATTAGGGAAAGTGTGCAGTTATTAATTATACGTGTTAAAATAAAAATTTTCAAATACTAAAAAAAATCACTTTTAAACACATTAAAATGAATTACGTTGTACTTTTAAAAAATATTAAAAGTTGTTTAACATCTACATACTAAAATATTGCCAATTCTATGCAAATTCTTATTCATAACATTGAAATTCTGTTGAAATTCTACATCAAAGTCAAAATTAGAAAATATAAATAAGATGTGAAGATAGAATTTCAATTCTGGACAACAAAGGTCAGAAATCTGGGATGGTACATAAAAATTCTGAGATAATATATAGAAATCCTGAAAAAGACAGCAATCTAGGAGAAGCCAGAATTCCAAGTAAAAAGGCAATACTAATTATAACCCACTTCAAGAAAAACGAAGAAAATAATAAAAAATTTAGATATGATCACCAGCATTCGGTCTACAACCTTCAGCACAGAGTCTTTGCCTATCTTCTGGCTCGTGTCCAATTCATATCACTTGCCACCCATTTGTTAACATCGCCTGTCGAAATATCAGGCTGGTAGTAATTGTTAGCATTTAAAGCTGTTTTAATGGAGCACTCTATATGTATATTTGTTATCTTGGTATATGTATCTATATATGTGTGTGTTTGTCAATTAAGTTTACCGGTTTCAAAATATTAAGCCTTTGTTTACATATAAAAAAGTAGGTTGGTAACTAAATCATAACTGTATCTGTGCGGTAATATTTCTTTACCGTATATGGCAACCATTACCATACTGCAACCGATAAACTATTGAACAAACCACAGATGTTATGAATCATAACAGCATTAAATGTTTTAAAAAAACATCTGCGGCAGTTATAATAATCATGACATTTCTAGATATGTTGTTACGATTCAATTGAGCATCTATTTCATTTCGATGTCTGTAGTACTTATTTCATATTGTTACGCCTCATTTACGCATTTATTCGATTTCAATGTCTATGGTAAGTACCATATATTCATATTTCGCGCGCTTGTGCCACGCCTACTTTTGGCTTGCAACCTGGAAAGTAAGAGTCACAATTGTTTCCTCGGCGTCTTTTCCGGCTTGTATTTGTTACCGGCATGAAACCAGCTTGAGCGTCTACAAAGTGAATGTATAGGCGTGCAGTTTGATATTTGAATACTGTTTGCCCGCGCCTCTTCGGCAGTTGCATTCCTGAACCATCAATTAGGAACGTTTCAATTGCCGGCTGAATTTACGCTTGCTGACTTACTTCTTCGCACGTGGCCCACAACACCATGGGGTAAGTGAAGGAAGCCTTCTTCGGGCTGTATTTAAATTCACCCGTGTTCTATCGTGGACTATTTCCTCCTTATAGCAGTCAGTGAGGAGGCGTAGGGCAGAGTTTGCATAGGTGTTAGCTCCCATTGCATTTGGTTACGGACGTCACCCAGGGCATGACCTTGAACTGTTCATCAAGTCGCGGCCCGCTCCACACCTGATGCGTGAATTTCATAGAGCGCAGGAAGGGACCCGATTCCGGAACGCACCTACTACAGGTTAAAGTTTCCCCTCTGTATACACATTTACTGCCAACCAGTGCTCTGTTGCTTTGAGCTCCATTCAGACATTTTGATGCTTGGAATTCTTACGTGAACTTGGGAATCTACAGTTCGCTCCGCGAGCTTTGTACCTGGAAACACAAAACGTTTCGTCCCAATCCACGCAGTAGACACCGCTGCAAACAATGGCCTTATTGTAATGTGTACTATATTGTGAATTTGTAAGTTTTTTATGAGGTGCCTCTTAACTCTGCGGCCTAAATTTTAATCACCTGTATTTTGTACCATGTAGTACGCAATTTGTGATTATACTGTGATCCCAGCCTTGTGGGTTTGGTTTTATTACTGCTACCTGTACGTGATTGAGCTTTTCTTTCAGGAAATTATTTGCTACTTGAGTTTACGAATTCTCGTTGAATGCCTGGATACACCTGTCGTTAATTGGTAAAGATTCCTTGGCGGCCTTCTGGCTTTAATCATTTGTGTCAGTAATTAAAGAGTTGCACGCCGTCTTCGTGACTAGCCGGCCGGCAACTGTATCCAAGCAGTCATAAAGTTTGTATTGTTTTAAAAGAATTAGCTAACGAATTGTTTTGATGCTAACAATGTTAATAACTATTACTTCAACTAAAACTAAAACATAGTAAGCACAAGAAAAGTAATAAATGGAAAAGTACTGATAGAGTTCGTCGCAGAAAAGAGGATGGTAATCAGAAGCACCCACTCAAACATAAAGAAATTCCGAAAGAGATGTGGACATCGCCGGATAATAGAACCACAAACCAAATACATCATGTATTGTAGAAGAAAGTCACGCAAAATTTATAATAAACATCAGAAGCTACAGAAAACCTGACTAAAAAGAAGGTATATTATTAAAAAAGGTGAGAAAAGATGTAAAAGCAATAGCTCAGACGTAAAGGCAGCCCCACCAAACATAGTGCTGAAAGGCAAGAAAATAAAATAAAACGATCAACCGGCTAAAAACAAAAAACACATATTTTTACTCAAATGCCTACTGCTTTATAGCTAATCTAAAGTTACTAAAAGCTAACTGGCAGCCATCACCAAAACCCACCATTGACATCTCCTTCGTGAAGTGAGCCCGATGGTCAGTAAGCTGGGAAGGTACGCTGGGTGGAGCGGGGGTGATGCTCATTCCCAATTTCCGGCAAGTTATCAGCTTCCTGAGCAGTTGGCTGGCTTCGCCAGTAAGCGGGGGTCCCTGAGTGTGTCCGTTATGCGAAAGAGCTTTCCAGAGCTGCCTTTCTTCGTCATTCTGATTGTCGGGCGTCGGCGAGGTTGCACTGGCTGTCGTGGAGTTTGAATGCTCATCTAAGCCCTGCAATTGCAATAATTAAAACCGTAACTCTGTAGCGGAATGGAGCAACATTTTTCAACGGTGGGGGCCACGAAACTTTTAGGAGGAGGTTTTTAATAACCAGATAAAGCTAGTAATGTTCAAGCTTACTCGAATAGGAGAAAATAGGCATCGTTTGCAAGTAAAAATACTAAAATCCCGCAGAAGAAAAGCGAGGATTAGAAAATCTTTATGTAGATTATCATGCTTGACACAAGCGATGCAAAAGTGGAAAGATTGACAAGATTTGCAGCCCTGATAAACGGTCCTGAGCACCGAAAAGTAACAGAAGCTCCAGATTATCTTATATATATTTCTAAAAGTCCTGACTGACTGACTCATCAACGCCCAGCCCAAACCCTTGGACCTAGAAAGCTGAAATTTTGCACAGAGGTTCCCTTTATGATGTATACAAGGAATAAGGAAGGATATTTCGAAATTCAACCCCTAAAGGGGTAAAATTGGGGTTCCAATTTTGTATGGAAAAATAATATTAAATAGACATTTCGACTTGAAACTTCGTAGGAGTACTCCTAAAAACAAATAAGCAAACACGTATTTCGTGATTTTCCGAAAGTCAACCCCTTAGGGGGTGAAATGGGGTAAGTAAGCCTAAAAATCGATATGGGTGTCGTTATTGAGGTTTATTGAGACGTTGATTGCGAAAATGGCATTTATTTTTAAGTCCAAGACGGTGAACATGACATAAGGGAAGAAACGGGACGGGACGAAACTAGACTGGACGGAACGGGACGGACTGGACGGGACGGGACTGAGCGGGACGGGACTGAGCGGGACGGGACTGGACGGGAAGGGAAGGGACGGAACGGGACGGGACGGGACGGGGCAAAGCGGGACGGGGCGGGGCGGGGCGGGACGGACGGGACGGAAAGGGAAGGAAAAAGATGGGATGGAAGGGGAGGGGATGGGATGGAAGAGGAGGGGCGGGACGGGACGGGAAGGGACGGGACTGGACGGGAGGGAAAGGGGCGGGACGGGACGGGAAGGGTCGAGACGGGGCGGGGCGGGGCGGAACATTATTTAATACACAAATAACGAACCTCGCGCGAACGAAGTCGCGGGTAAAAGCTAGTTACAATATAAAAATTATTACAGCTTGAAGATTCTAGATTGAAGGGCAGTGAAAATCAAAACTAATGTTAGAATCTGGTAATTGCCAAGTTTGTAATGGTTAACACTTTTGACATCTATCATATTGACATTAAATTGTTAACCTTATTTAAGCTAAATGACACAATAAATCAGAGACGTACTTTAAAACACAAAGAATCTGTCATATGACGTTAGTCACTGCGCAAACTAAATCCCTCTACCCACCGCTACTGATTACTTGTAATTTAAAATATAACCAAACTTTGTATGTTTGACAATTACTTCTTTCCACATATTGCCAATTCAATTAAATCAAATAATATGATCACAGCGCCTTTCATGACCTACCTTGAGACTCAATCTAGACTCTGTAAGCTGTATGTAATACAGACGGATCAATAAAAAAACCAATTAGGGTAGGCTGTGATATGTGTTATACGTTTGGCAGTACTGAAGTGTATTGTCAGTCTATGGTCAAATTCGAGATTTGCAGGTTAAGTTTTACTTCAGTCTGTATCAAACAACAAACAAAACCTAACCTACTAATCTCGAATTTGACATAGACTGACAATACACTTCAGTACTGCCAAACGTATAACACATATCACAGCCTACCCTAATTGGTTTTTTTATTGATATGTTGTTACATATTTTCAACAGAGATTTTTTAATTTTGTAGACGTTACAAAGAAGCTAAACAGCAAAATAGAGCGAGAACTGTTAGAAGCAGAGAAAAGAACGTTGCAGCCAAAAAGTAAGCAAGCAGAATCATTTGAAGAAAAATAGAAGAAAACAAAAGCAGGAACATGAAAAATTAAAACCAGTGCTCTAATAAAGGTTGTAAAAGAGTTCCAAATGAAACCGAAAGTAAAGAAAGAAGATGCTCAATTTGGATGCGATGAAGATGGAACTATAGTATGATTATGTTGATCTAGTATGGCTATGGAATAGTTCCTAATTTATGAGTGCAATTACGTTTATACTTAAATATCAAACTTGACATTTGATTTTTAAGTGACGCGTAGTTGCATTCATAAATTAGGAAATATTCCATAGCCATACTAGATAAAAATAATTTTTGATCGTACTTTATAAAGAACAGCTTTTACCAAAACGTAAAGAAAACCTGCAAAGGACACCAACTAAGAATGTTGTTTTATAAAGACACGCAAGAAGACTTTTTAAAAGATGAATTAAGAATGTCCGGTGGATAGAACATTTTTGACACAGTTAAACAAAGACCTAACAAGAAGAGAAAGATGAGATGTAGAAATAATTAAATATTATGAAAAACGGAAAAAGTGTGAGGATAATTGCATTTATGCAGAATTTATCAAAAGTGGAAGAGGAGTCAGTCAACAAAGTGTATAAAATAATAAAAAAAGTTCAGCAAATTATTTAAATATATCGAGTGATCATTTTCAATTCGGGATATACGACATCAGTATGTCCACACTCTTACGACTCAGTTGCAGAAATCAATATTTTTATTCATTTTTATGGCAAGCTACATCGTCTTGCTGAATCTAAAATTTTTAAATTTTTAATAAAACAAATTTTTCTTGTTGCACTGGAAATAATTACACTTCGAACTTTTTCTTTTGTTTGTTCTTTTAAATTTAACATCGAAGTCGGCACTGAAGAGTTCATTGTGAACGTACCACATCAGCTGTTGCAACGGAAGGTCACTTTGTGTTTGTTCAAACTACTGTTTGTTCATAAGATAAAACAATTAAGTGAAATTATGCGGTCACAAAAGTGCATTCAATTAGAATATAAAAACTAGTTCACGACATCTGCCAATTGAACTGTTTGTATACAAGACTCAGCTTTAGTGTCGGTTTACTGGGTCACGTTGCAATACTATAAGGAAGCTTTATGCAGACTGCGGCATTATAATACTATCACTAGGTCAGATTTCACACACATTGTGGACCGGCAAAGTATTTTTATGCAAACGTCGTGTTTTGTGCCTATACCAATAATAGGTTATGAGTTCAAAACAGCAAACACGACACACATTCTATTATATACCGGGTGTCTTAAAAAGAATTACATCTAGTATGCTTTGAATTTCCCATAATGCAATCTAAAATTTTATTTGAAATTGGCAAAACTGTAAGTCTGTCAAATTCGAAATTAGCAGGTTATGTTTTGCATCAGTTTGTGTCAAAAATTACGCAAAACCTAACCTGCTAACCATGAATTTGACATAGACTTACAGTCTTGCCAATTGCAAATAAAATTTTAGATTGCATTATGGGAAGTTCATAGCATACTAGACGTAATTCTTTTTAAGACACCCGGTATAAGGACTCATTTGTGACCAGACACAGGCTACAATTGTCGAAGGGGTAGATAGGCCAGGCTACTACAATCACATCTAATCTCAAAAACTTTCATCTCCTTCAGTAAAACAACCTGGTTTATAATTGTAAAATTTGTGTTCCAAAGTGCGTCCTGAACGAGCACAATAAGAAATCCACGGAACTAAGCAAATCGAAGGCTTGCATAAATTCAAGGGGCATCGCAGACAGCGTTTGTTGTCATTTAGTAAATTGTGTATTCTGTTAGTGAAGTACCGGGTGACTATAAATGATTGTGATTTTTTTTCTTAGGTTGGCACTGTTTATGTTGGTGGCATTGTAAGTCTATGTCAAATTCGAGGTTATCAGGTTAGGTTTTGCGTCAGTTTGTGTCAAAACTGACGCAAAATCTAACCTGCTAACCTTGAATTTGACATAGACTTACAATGCCACCAACATAAACAGTGCCAACCTAAGAAAAAAAATCACAATCATTTATAGTCACCCGGTATCTGTAAGTACAGTTTGTTTTAAAAATTTTAACTAAAACAGAATCTTTCTTTACAGAATATCAGCTTCTCTAGACAGACGTACTCTGTAATCTCTACGTGTCAGTTATTTGTGTTTGGTACTGTAACCTCTTCAATTAAAATGGTTTTACTACAGGAACATAAAAATTTTATACTCGAATCCTATTTTCGTAACGACCGTCGAGTTGATGCAATATGGCAGTACTCAATCCATGATTGTTTTGAAGACTTTCGACAGGAAATTCCAAACCTTGCGTTGCATTATAACACTTTTCGTTTTTCTTTGGATCACTGTGTTAAAGTTTTTCGTGGGACTGTATCCGTTTTACGCAAAAAAGGCAGCGATCATCCTCCGAGAAGAACGACAGAAGTAATTGAAAATGTAAGACATTTATCCTAACAATTTCAGTTGGCAGTTAACACCTGCCACAAAACATTAAAGAAAGACATCCACGTCTATCCCTACTATTTGCAGTCTGTACAACAATAAATTACACGAAGCTGATTACCCTCAGCGTGTCGAATATTGTCAATGGTTCCTAAATACCTTCAATGACGACTTATTGGAGAACACTTTATTTACAGACAAGGCCTGGTTTATTTAGATAGATACAGAGTGGTGCGTAGCAACTTGCGTTTTTGAAAAGGACGGCGTGAAGTCTCAGAAGGTCATGGAGGGTGGGGGACGGTCTCAGTGGAAGGGGGCAGATGGGAAGTTTATGTTCCAACCCATTTTAGTCACAAAAATGCTGTGGTCACTGGAGGAGTGCACTTTTGCCGTTGAGGCGGCAACTTGCTTTTTCAAAATTAAATTAAAAACTGTACAGGTTTGAAAACCCTTCATTTTTATTTTTCAATTGTAACATAACATGGGAAGTTTAATATTAAACGGTTGTCTTGCAAATGTCGTCCTCCATTGTCAATACACTGGTTAAGACGAATTTGGAAGTTTTTGGACCACAACCATTTTGTAGGGGTGCAAATAAAGTTCATCATGAAGAATGCGATGAAGAGAACGTCTTGAAATGCCCAGACCAACCGAATGTTTTCGCGAATATCGCCTGGGAGATCGCAGCATTGACAATCAAACTCGCTCGACGTTTTCCGGTGTTCTAACGGTTCTCTCTTTGCTCATATTCTTATCCTGGACACATTGCCTCAACTCCTGAATGCATCCACCCATGATAAAATCGATTGCCGGGCAAGTATACGACCTCGCGGGGAGATTTCGAACCGTAAACGAAAAAGACGTCGCACTGCGATGATCGAGCGATTGTTGGAAAAATAAACATCAACGGCAAAAGCGCGCTCCTCCACTGACCACAGCATTTTCGCGACTAAAATGGGTTGGAACATAAACTTCCCATCTGCCCCTTTCCACTGAGACCATCCCCCACCCTCCATGACCCTCTGAGACTTCACGTCGTCCTTTTCAAAAATGCAAGTTGCTGCGCTCCACCCTGTACATTAATTCTCAAAACATGCGTTGCTGGAGTTTGAAGAAGCTTCATTTTATGGTAGAGACACCTTTCATTCTCAAAAAATAGGAGTGTGGGCGGCTATTTAAAGGCGTAAAATAATTGGGCCATACCCTTTTTGAAGGTAAAAGTAAGACAAAAGTATTTATTTGTTGAAAAAGCAACAAATATTTTTACTTTCTTTTGCGATAAAGAAGTATTGGATTCACCACAAAAATTTAAAATTGAGTGTGCGTGTGTGTGTGTGTGTGTTTGTGTGCGTGTGTGTGATTTCTCAGTTTTTTCGATTTTTTCAAAAACGGTTCTAACAATTTTTTCAAACTTTACATTTGTAGAATTTTTATTTTTTGAAAATTTTTGGCTAATTATAAGATCACTGTAAAAAGAAGTTGTGTGCATGTATCACACCAGATTTTTTTTGATGAACTTAAATATGCTTTTTCTAACACTGCGCACACAATACATGATACCTTAAATATAGGTCTGTAAGTTTGACTGCTCTAAACTGTTCTGAACAGTTTACAGCAGGAAAACGGCGTTCGTTTGAAATCGAGCAGCTGCTCCGAACTGCTTGAACTGCGTTCGTTTGATAAGGTGAAAGTTGCTCGGAACTGCTTGGAGCAGCTTTTCTTACTCCTGATCTTTAGGTGGAGTAAAAAGTAGCAGACTTGCGCAGTCGTGTAAAACAGGTGAAAGTCAGCTGCTTTGCGCGTCTTCCGTCATGCCATTTCATTTCCTAACCTAGCGTTCGAAGTTGTGTTTGGTTGTGTTTAGCATCTGCTTCTTCCGCCGTTTTGTGCGTTTTGGTTGTAGTAATTTACTGTTTATTTATGCAGCATCGCACAGTTAATGTCCTCGTCTTCACTTGAAGATGAAGAATTGTTTAAAAATACGTCTACATCATCCTCCACTAGCATCATTTTCACAATTTCATGCATAACTACACAGAATAATAATAATAATATAAACCCGTACAAGCGCGCCTCGCCAGAACTTAATTTATTATATTTAAGGTTATGTTATTTGTTTTGTCAACAACACTAAACTGCTCCAAACTGCTCTAAAACCGTTTGTTTCTGCTCGATTCTGCGCAATTAGTTGACTTGAACCTGCACTAAACTGTTTGAGTGACGTCACGCTAAAGTGTTCAGAGCAGTTTAGAACAGGACAAACAAACATTTCTTATGATACGAGAATTTTTCGTCAGATGGATTATTAGTCAAAACACACCAACACCTTATCCTGTCATGTGATTTCTTTCTGTGGCTGTATTAAAAGAACTTGATTTTCCAACAACGAATGCATGACCTAAATGAACTGCGGCACAGAATATTGGACAAAATTAATGAAATGAATAACAATCCGAATATGTTAATAAATGCGAAGAGTTCGAGCGCACATGGGTGAAGGTGGTGAACATTTTGATCATTTGTTATGAATCCTTTTTTTATTGCAATAAATTACAGTTAAGTTATTACCATTTGATTTTAGTGTTTTAAAGTTAGTTTTAAACGTTTGCATTTCAATTGCTTTCTTGTTGTAAAATCTGTTTATAAAAGTAGGGTTAGGTACGTTTTGTGATATGTTCACAATGAACTTTTCAGTGGCGCTGCGACGTCAAATTTAAATGAACACCCGATTATAATGAAATGGAACATAACATGGAACACAGAAGCCAAAACAGGAACAATAAAAAGAACCAATAGAATAAAAATACCAAAGAAAAGTACAGAAAATACAAGGACGAGTACAAAGAGGTAAAAATGGGAACAACTTAAGAAAGATATCTTACGAGTTGGCAAAGGAAAATTGCGGTACTATGAAAGTAGGAAATTAAGACTAACAAGATAGTACAGCGAGCTTTTGGCAACACAGTGAAAGACACATAATGATAACCAAAAACTTGTCATTCAAACATTTAAAATAAAATAAAAATATGACCAAGATTTAAAAAAAATAAACAATCAACAAGGATAGCTGGAAGAGATACTTTCAGAAACTGCTGATGCCAAAAACAACAACATTAAAGATGGAATGTAAGCTATCAAAAACCTGAAAAAACCATATCAAGACTGAAACTGAGTAAACTGGCATGAAATTATAATATTAACACGAAAATATAAAGCAATTTACGGAGAAGAACACTATAACTTAGCACATCTATGCGCAGATAATAGAAACCAAATTTAGAGCTCAAAGATATACAGTGTGTTTTCAAAACAAACAGAAGCACTCAGGACCTAATTTTTGCTTAAGGTAAATAAATGAGAAGGCATTAAGAACTGACAAGCTAGTGCACATACACTTTATCGACCTGCAATAGATAGAATTGACGTTGATCTAATAGAAATGGCAAAGTTCTATGCAAACGGTGCATAATCTATGTAGAGACTAGAAATGAAACTACTGAAACATTCGAGAGCCTGCCTTTTTGTTCACAGTACTATTGGATGATGTACTAAAAGTAGTACAACTGAAGTAAAACTATAAGAAACAGGAAAATAAGGAGAATACAAGCAACAGAACCAGAATTCGCCCATGATATGGCAATACCGCAAACAACAGAACAGGACTTACTGCACAATGTGAGGGTTTATGATAGAGAATTGAAGAAGCGCAAAATAATTAATTGTAATAAAATATCGAAAACTAAAACACACAATATAGAAATAGAAAACACAAAAGTAGAATCAGTAAAGTAAGAAATTCAAATGTCAGGTTTAAGAAAATCGAAAATTTTACACAAAGACAGACTGGATCAGAAACAAAACATACAGAAGGCTATTGAAATTTGAACAGGACACAAAATACAGGATGAGAGAAACAAAATTACCTAGAACAGTATATCGTCGCCTTAGTAAGAAAATTGCATAACTCCAATTTTATACATTTTACAGATCGAACTTTCAAATTTACATATTTAGGAATACACAATACCAGGTGTGATATTTTAGAAAAAACACCAAATTTAAATTGATTTGGGTAAATTAAAAACGAGCTACTTGATTTTCTAATAATAATTTAGATAAAAGATGAGATACGTTGTTTACTTTAATAAAATCAACCAATAGCGAACTGAAAACTTTATTCAAACTAAAAAATAAGATTAATACAAAATGTTAAGAAGCAAAATTAAATAATAGAGAAACAAAACACAAAAAGTATTTTGTGTTCAAATTTTTCTTTTTTGATTTTCCTTCGTTGCGTAAATAAAAGAGGTAAATCGTCGCATATACAGACGCTGATCTTTTTGTCTCCCACACCTATGCCTGGTTGTATGGTGTATAAAATGTGAGAGAATTGATCTTTTTAAAGAAAATGTGAGTAAGGTACTGTTACATGCTAAAAGCATATGGCAATAATACTAGTAGTTTACGGTATATAAATAGGGAATAAAAGATCAAGTGGGAATAATGCGGTGAATGCTCATAAAAATTAATATCAGAGTGGCAATGATTGCTACTAGAGGGTAGAAAATAAATAACGGATTTTGTTTTTGAAAAACGAGTGACAGCATTTTAACGTGCAAAAGGTTTCGTGGAAAAAACGTGATAATCTCGCAATTTCTCGTGGTTTTAGTTATAGTAGTGAATAATACTGACCGACCGTCCTGGTAGGATATTATGGGAGCGAGTGTCATTTTCTGACGAATGTAGATTCAAGCATAGAAGCGATATAGGAACCACGGAAAACGTTTGCATAGTTTATTGCCTGTTATCAGGGCGTAAAACCTACGGGAAGTAGTCTGCTGAAAATCATCACGCAGTCTTGGGGTCTACGTGCAGTAGGTGACAGCCGGCGATTGGAGCCTGTCAAGCTGACATTTGTTAGGAGTCATTGAACTTATTAAGTGTCTGCAAGTATAACGACAAACAGATAAGTGATTTAATTAGAATCTGATGATCTTTTTCATATAAGAACACTGTGTACTTATTGAACATATTGGTTTAAGTTAAGTGGGGTACCCGTTCAAATAGTAGAGCCTAATTGAATAATGGTCAACGTTTGAGTAACAATAAAGCTAGTTAAAGGTATTACTCTCTTTTATTTTAATTTCAATCATTGAGTTTGATAATTGTTTTATTAGATATAATCGTTCATTTTATAAAGTAAAAACTACTGAACTAACTCTGAATGTCATCAAATAACAAATTAATTTGAGTATAGCTGTCAACTGTTTTCAAGTCAAGGCAACTCATATTTAAAAAACATGAAAACTTTTAATTAATATTATTCAATGAAAATTGACAAAAATAATTTAATTTTTGATACCATTAGATGCGCAATAATTTTCTCTTTCCATTGATACCAAAACATTTTCTGTAGGTTGAATTGGCGAGCAGGAATCCATGAAACTGTTAAAAACAATGTTAAATCCCTATGTTCCAGTTTGAAAGTGACCACCCGGTATAATTGTGGCCCCATCGGTATATAATTATGGCCCCATCCGTACTTGTCCATAAACTATGATGAACATCTGATCTGTCCTTCACATTTTTTGAGGTTATTTGTCCTATAAACGCTTTTTGACAGTTTTGTATTAGTTCACTAATAATAAGCAGAAGTTCTTTCCAGGATTAAGAAAAAGTGTAATTTTATGCATTAATATGTCACGTAAGACAAGACATTGCTCAGTTTCGGTAATTGTTGCTGAATTTATTGAACTATTTCGAGAAGAAAAAACGGTACGCATTTACTTCCTTTATCTTGTGTGTAGGAGGTATGACAAGTTAACTTATTATTTATGATCTTTTGTACAATTGTTTGTCTATTGCGGCGAGCGACTGAGACTTTAGGAATTAGCATGTCTACTGTTAAAACGGGAAAGACTCGTAGAAGTAACCAACTAGACTTATCTAGTCCTGGTACCTACAAAGTGATCCCGCAAGAAATCGAAAACTGCAGGCCTCCCAGATTCTTGTAAACTGGTCATCAGTGAAACTATATATGTATAAGATGCACAGAGATAGTATCGCGTATGATGTTTATTTAAATTATGAGCTTCAGGAGCAACAGAAGCAGTTTAAACATTGTTCTACATGACGTTGAATTTAAATTTCTCAAAGACGAGCACTATCAGCTTACCACCACAACCAACAGCCTAACAACCTGACTACCTACACTGCACACCAACATCAAAGGATTTCTAAAAATGAACTCAGTGTCTGAGAAACTAAGAAGGAAATTAATCAGTTAAAACTTCAAAAAGCAGCTGGACCAGATAGCATACCATCTGAGCTATTCAGTTTCTACCCTTCTAGCACAGCACATTTACTGCATCCACGTAAACAGACTATTTCGAACACCAGAAGAATATCAACAGAGTGGAAGGACGGTCTCAATATCAGACTGCTAAAGAAAGTTAATTTGGGCGAGGGTCAAAATTGACAAAAGATCGCTCTTCTTAACCATCGAACCCACCCTTCGGAATGAACAAGCAGATTTTAGCCCCCATGGCTTAGTACGGTTATATCAATACATCTTAACAGCTCATCGAATACTTCCTTTTCTGTTGAGTTCCATCCCTGTACGTTCTAGCAACCAATACTCATGTACTGTTTTCGCAGCTTCCATCTACTTAAACAATTTCTATCCCTGTTGCTATGTATTATTAATGTGATTCAAAATACAATTTAATAAATATTATTGAAAAATATTTTTTGCTTAATTTCAGTTAAAATTTAAAAGAAAGCTAGAATCATATACCTAACCTCAGAAAATGATCTTGTATGTCAGCTCTGTAAATGTCAGTTAATTGTCAAAATATGAATGCTGATTTGACTAGACATTTTTTAATCTTATACCACACAGACAGCATTGATGACCAGGGCTCTCCTTGCGTCGGATGCATAGTAACAAGATGTAAAAGCCTTTATATGTAAATTTAAAAATGTGTTGCATAACGTACAGCTGAAGTTGTAAAAATTCACGTTACCAACAGTGATGTAGGGATGTGAATCATGGCTGTTGAATAAAAGTCCATCAAAATAGACTAGAAGTAAGGAAGATGTCTGCTCAAAAGATACATAAATTTCCCCCACACTTTTGATCATTCCTCATCCAAATCACTGGTTGACTTTTTCCGTTTTTCATGCCCCAACAAAATTTGAAAGGAAAACATTTCGAAACTCAATAAGGTTATTGCAAAATCACAAATAAAATTATTGGCAATTCCAACAGACACATACATGGTGGTTTTTCTGAAAGTGAAAACACTGCGATGCTGTAGGAGAATTATCAGTAATAATACCACGAAACGGGTTGCTTAGAAACAACACGAGCCGAAGGCGAGTGGTGTTTCTGCAACCAAGACAAATACACAAAGTGAGTTTGTTCACTCTGACTCAAGAATCCTGGAAACTATAACTAACACAGAAGCAGAGAAAGTCCTCCACCTGCTACAATTTCCCATATCACTATAAAAAAAAATTAAAGAAGACTTGCCCTCCATACAGACAGGATTATTCAATTTCGAGGTTCAGCATTAAATTTAGAAAACCACATGGAATATCTACAAGATTCTAACTCGGGCTTCCATGTACACTTACCTGAGACATGTCGACTTCCAGTCGTTCCGGATCAGAACTGTTGCTGTAGTCGGAGGCGGCATCGTTGGCTTCTTCTTTTATAAAATCTATTTCAGGCACACAGGTAACGTTTTCGGGTTTCTTACTAGATAAATCTGCGGGTTCCAGGGGGCTGGGAGGCGCGAGAGGCCGCGCGATTGGAGGAGTGGGGGCTGAGTGCAGGTGCTCACGCATGACCATGTGCACCGGGCTGCTGCTCAAGTGGGCTCGCTCTATGCTAAACGCTTGTTCGTTGCTATTGAATGGGTGTTCCGAGTTGACGTGGTCAGTAGGCATGATCGGGAGCGGGCTCCGCCTCGCCTCCATGCCCGGCGGGAGAATTGGAGTGATCTGGATGGCGCACTCGTTCTTCAATCTCGTCAGAGGGTCTATTATTCGTTGCTGGTCATGCTCCGAGAGGGGCTTTATGATGAGTGCTGGTTCCGGGGTCTTCGGCTGCATGTCGGGCTCTCTCTTGACGAGAGGTTCCTTTTTTGGAGGTGGATCCTTTACGATGCTGTGGTCCTTTTTGGCATTGGCTTCCGGCTTGATATTTGGTTCTGGTGGCGCCACGACTTCCTCTTTGACTGTGATTTCCATCTTCAAATTTGGGTCTAGCTGTTCTGCTGCTAAATGAGGCGGCGTAGCTAGTGTGCGGTATAAGGCCTTTTTCTTCTCGTATGGTAACCTCGCCATATACGGTGATGAAGTCAATAGCGAATCCAACATTGCTGCTGACTGCTGTATTTTCTCCTGAAACAACAATGTTAATTTAGTGTGATTTGTATTTTTTAACCACAAATAATTGAAATATAAAGCATCGAGTTGCCTGTTGCTCATTCAATATAATTATTTTTTTTTTTTAATGATTCTTATATGTTCTAAAACCTTTTTGAAGTTTGTCATATCACCAGTTTTCTGTAATTAGTACGGGGAAAACTTCTGTTATTATGAAAAAATAATGCAACAAAGTAGTTTTTCCATTTTTGTCACAAACGATTCCATTTACATGGAACTTACACAGGAGTTATTTCACAAATTACAGTCGAGTCCTGATTATTCGACATAAACAAGACTGAATGGTGATCAGATTACCAAGAATGTAGGATAACTCGGAACTTCCAAACATTAGTTATTAAAATAAATCCCCGGAACAAAGAAAAATCATTTTATTTCAAACTTGGCACAATAGAAGAACGATATAATTAAACACCACTCACGTTGTTTTGGCATAATATGACACCATGGAAATTTGGCATTTATGTTGGCAGTAAAGCTGTCTGTTTCATTAGGTTATGTTTTTCTAAGTTTGAGGTTATACATAGCATCAATGTCGAGTGCATTGTTTTCAATTTTACTAGTTTGCAATAGAAAATTCTTCACACATTTTTAATCTAATTTAACACAAGCCGTGCCCAAAGCAGAAATAACCCGATGAATCACCCAATTTTGATATTTTTTTCTTTATTTTATGATCAAACAATAAAATCTCGTTTTAAAGCAGTGGGAAATTCAGCAACACGGTAAATATGTTCGCATTTCAGGCACTTCAGTGACGCCAAATTGTGTCACGTAGAACAGGGTCTCCAACATTCAAAATAATCATGGCCTCCTATTATGCCGAAACAACGTGAACGTAGTATACCTAAAAGTGTGACCTTAAGCCAACACATTTATCAAATAAGAAGCATTATCAGGTAAAATGTCTGATAATTTTTTTTCTTTTAAAATAGATGCAATACCAACTCAATGAAGTAGGTAATTGTTACACCTGGTACAGTGAGCAAATTACTATACACCTCAATGGGAAGGGAATTCAATTATGGTTTAGAGACATTGCAACTAATCAAATAGACTAACCAGCAATTCTATTCTAACCTAAATTGTCTAACTGTTTTATACTACCGATTTCACCCAAGAACGTTTTCTCATTTTTTATTGATCTGGCAACACTTGATGCACCTTTTTTCTGAAATATATTTTATTAATGTTGCATACATTTCTTGACGCAGCCACATACATGGTTTATACCGTCAGTCCATACTGGTTTGATTAATTAAATATAAATAAATAAATATATATATTATTTATTGATGCAGTTTATCTGTACAGAGATATTTACACATGTCAACCTCGTCAATCCATTGGTTCACACAAAATTTATTTAAAAAAATTCACTTACATCATAGAGTGGGTTTTCGAGCAATATTGGTTTAATCGTATTTTTGAATTTAGTTAAAGGCATGCTCCTGATGTTATAAGGAATAGTATTAAAAAATTTTATCGGTTTCAGGATATTAAGCCTTTGTTTACATATACAAAAGTAGGCTGGTAACTAGGTCATAACTTATCTGTAGGGTAAAGGAATATTACCCTACATGGCAACCATAACCATATAGCAACTGATAAACTATTGAACAAATCACGGATGTTATGAATCATAACAGCCTTAGAAGTTTTAAAATCCTCGCTCTACGAGCTCGGATTTCAAAACATCTGCGGCAGTTATGATACTCCTAACATTCCTAGATATGTTAATAGCTATGATTGCCCAATAATTAGGTCCGTTATGTGATTTGGACAGTCTATAAAAATCACTGTAAAAGTTATCTTTGTGCCTCGTATCATAGGTATGAGTACCACTATGGGATTCGAATTTTCCATAATTACTTTTGGCATAACATAGACATGTATAAATGTATAATGAAATATATCTAAGTATTCTGAATTCCCGATATAGGTATTTGCAGTCAGCAGTGTAAGATACTCCACCTATGATTTGGATGGCTCTTCTTTGTAGAGCAAATATTTTTTTGCTACACGGAGCATGACCCCAAACAATAATTCCGTATAACATGTGAGACTGGCAAAGTGCAAAATATGCAGTTTTTAAAATTGTTGAAGATACAGATGTTGATAAGCTACGCAGAGCAAAAATGTTACATGCCAATTTATGCGCGATATAATTAACATGCACATCCCAATTTAATTTAGTATCAAAATGTACTCCTAAGAACTTACTTTCGCCAGAACAGTCATTATTAGGCACTGGTCGCAGGGTAAATACTCTGTTGTGAGTTTTATCTCGGTTCAACGTGATATGATTTGATAAGAACCATGTGGCAGCCCTATTGAGGATGGCATTGCATTTTTCTACTGCAACATCATAGTTTGAGTGCGAAACAGTGGTATCATCAGCAAAGAGGATAGACAATGATCCATTTAAAAAATAGGGTAAGTCGTTGATGTAGATCAAGAAAAGCAGAGGCCCTAAGATGGAGCCCTGAGATACTCCACAGTTAATTTGCAGTCTATTCGATATTAAATTACCGACCCTTACTGCTTGACACCGATTTGTGAGGTATGACCGAACCATTTTTAAACTCAACTCATCACATACTTTTTTAGTTTATCCAACAGGACGTCATAATTGACGCAATCAAACGCCTTGCTGTGGTCGCAAAAGGCTGTAGCAGAGTATTCACCCCGCTCAAAACACCCAATTGTGTTACTAACAAAATTAACAAGTGCACTAGAAGTGCTCCTATTAGTCCTAAATCCATATTGATTATCATTGAAAAGAAAACTAGACTCGAAATAAAACCGGAAGTGTCACGTGACTGAAATTCGGTTCCTGACCTGACATGACCATTCCAAACATATAACTTTCATAACTTTTTTCTCTATCTCTTACGGTTTGGCTGCTGAAACAGCGTCCTGGACGGACGGAAATCACGTGATTTCTCGAAAACCGGAAGTGTCACGTGACTGAAATTCGGTTCCTGACCTGACATGACCATTCCAAACATATAACTTTCATAACTTTTTTCTCTATCTCTTACGGTTTGGCTGCTGAAACAGCGTCCCGGACAGACAAAACAGCGTCCCGGACAGACAAGTCTATTAGATAAAGGATGCTATGGCATTTCTGACTTCGTTGAAGGTGGTATCAGATAAGGAAAATTTGAGAGTAACTGGTGGTAACGAATAAAAAATGAGTGGGAGAAATGTTAAACGTATATAAAGCCTGTCAAGTAAGGCAATGTGAGTAAAAATATGTATATGCTCCAACAGAAGATACCTTTCATGAAGAACTACAAAAACAGATAAAGCTAGGGAACGAAGAAAGCATATATTTATAAATGGAGACTGGAATGCAACAATAAAAAATCAACAAGAAGAAGACCAAGGTACTTTAAGAAACAGGTTTGGAGGAGAAACTGTACTACACCGCAATGGAAGAAATACATACACAGTAAACACGAATGAGATAAGCGAACAGACATGAAGCAAAAGAAGCCATTTGATTAGCAAAACGATACCTACTCTTGAGAAAAGTTTGGAAGAACGACACTAACTTCAATGAAGGCAACGGAAAGGAATTTCAGAAAATAGTTAAGAGAAAAAGAAAAATATAGAAGAAACAACGACGAATCTGTAGAAATAAAGGAGGTAAGAGTTCTAGAAACGTGGAAAAAACACCTGGAGCATAAATAAACAGCTAGAAAAGAAGTGACAGAAAGGATTATAAAAAAAAAGATGTAGAACAAGTGATAAAACAAACTAAGATGATATAGCCGCAGAAATGATTAAATATGAAAAAATACAAAACAGTAAATACAGGAAATGTGCCAACTAGCATGGAAGGACAGAAAATACCTGATGGACACAAATGATTGTAATACAGGCAGACCTTGCCGTTCGCGGATTTGTGTTTTGCTGATTTGATTTTACGAGGAGCATTTATGTGCTCCCTTTTCTTTTCCCTGCGCGGATTGCTTTGCCGTTAGCGAGTTCGTGGATGAAATTGCCAACGTTAACTGTTTCAACTTTCACACACTAAGTAAATAAAGCAGACGTATGCGGTTTATGTCATGAACACCTAAATAACATTAATTATCACAAACTTGTAAACACACTAATCGAGCCTATTCCTTTAACTGTCGGTCTTATAAAGACCACTAATCTGACATTAACATTAAGTTGCTGTTAAAATAAACAAAAGTGCATAAAAACGACAGTGCTTATGACTAAAGCTGATATTATATGGCAAATGCATATTTTGTATAATTCATATGCCGGCAAAACTTTTTGCATATGTATACTAATTATGTGAAAACAAATCGTTTAAGCCAAGTTTCATTTTGCATATTTTGCATATTTATATGTTTTTGAACACACTTTCTGGATTTTGCATATTTGGTTATATTTAGCGATAATTTGTAATGTATGAACTTTTTGAGATTTTTTTGTAAAATTTACCATTTCATTAAATTTATTAATAAAAGTTTTGTGTGCAACTGAGATACGTATATACTTTCACTTTCTGCCGCTGGAGTGCAGTGCGCATATCAAAATAAGCAGAGGAAAAGGGAAATCCCTGTTAAAACCTTTGACTATATAAACATAGACTGTCAGCAACTCCCACTTTTCCCATACACGCAATATATAAGGAATCAGCCAACATAGAATCAATTTCAAGAGTCGAACTTCGAGTGTTGGGTGAATTATAGTTTGGCGGGGTTAGGGGATATCTTATTTTTATGTTGGTTTACAACGTGAAGTTGGCGTTAGCAGTCCATGTTTATATAATTAAACGTTAAAATGAATGAAATTATACATTATTCGACATAATAATTTTCATTGCTTGCTTGCTTGCTTGCTTGCTTGGCGCCACTTTGAGAGCGAACCCGTGGGCCGAATTGGCTGATTTTGGAGTCAATCGACTCAGGGCGACACAAGTAAGACAGTAGTAGGGTTTTCAAATTTTTCTAAGTGACTTTTTTATTTGGATTTTTTTGTTGATAGCTAACCTCAAAATTAACTCAACACACAAAATAGATCACTCTTGTACCTATTGCATTAAATAAATTATTTCGCGCCCAATTTGGGTGCAGAACGCTAATTTAGAATACTCCTACTTATTTTTAAAAAAAATAGAGCATATTATGTGCATATATTATAACTTTGGGTGCATATACTCAACAAGATGTATGCATATATATGCGCACATTTGAGTGCATATAATTATCAGCTTTACTTATGACATATTATTCATTAGATCATTAGTAAACAAATTTTTATGCGCTTTTGTTTATTGTAACAGCGAATTAAAGTTAACGTCAGATTAGTGGCCTTTATAAGACTGGCCGTTAGTGTGTGAAAGTTGAAACAGTTGGCAATTCAATACGCGAACGGCAAAGCAATAATTACAAAATCAGTATTAACTTTAAAAGTAACACGAAAATAATAACTAAAACACATTTATACCTTCCAACAACAATTGGTTCTATTAACGTAGAATGTCTTGAATATGAACATCACAATTATATAAAGCAGCATTCTGCCTTTTAAATAAAAAAAAAAAACATTATTACGGTTAACCCTTTAGTGGTCTCGCGGCGTCAAAATGTAAAAGCACAATATAAAACACGCTCTCACAAAATAATAAAATAAAACTGATTGAAAGCAGCACTTTTAACTAATTTATTGAACATCGAAGACGAGAAGGTGACCACGATAGAGTGGCGCAAATGTCTCTGGTATTAAATTTTCCCGGGGATTTACCGATTTTTGCAACGATATTCTAGTGAGAAGTTATTGTTATAAATATTTAATCTGAATAATGAAGTTTTCTTTTTGGAATTTGTCAATCAGGATTTTGTTGTATCAGCCGAAACCCAAATTGAACAGGAAGATTTCAGCTCAGCAAAACCATTTTGTTTTGATTTTTATTCTTTAGTTTGTAGAAGTTAAAAATTACTTATTTAAAGTTATTTACGTTCGACCATCTCGCCCTTATTTCCATAGAACACGAAATATAAATATCAAACGACTCATTGAAATTGTTTTATTTTTTTATGTTAAAAATGAAAAACTGGAAATATATGGCCAAAAGATGAGTTATTGGAGCCCAGGCGTAAAAGACCTTGGATCGGTCTTGACGATACTGACCAATAATAAATCGTATCGTATCGCTTACTGAAATATCGATACAAAGTATCGAGTATCGGAAGACAAAGTACCGGTACTTCAAAATATCGGATCCCTATATGATAGAAGCAAGGAACAATGCGCAATTTATAGCTGTTGTCCTTACTGCGCAGGATCCAAAGTTAGGTATAATTTTAACTGTGCCTCGTATATATAATGCCTTGTATACGCAGACGATATTGTGCTACTAAAGCGCCTTTAAAAAAAAATCGTTATCAAGTGGCCTTGTGTCAAACAGTAATTTTTGAAAGTCATGTCGTAACTTATTTTATGGATTGCGGATACACACAACCTTACTTTGATAACTGACAACTCAAGTGACCGAGCGCGTTGGATTCTGGATAGAGCAATGTAATAATTTGCGTATAAACACATAACCTCACTTTGACAACTGACAACTCAAGTGACTCAGTGCGCTGAATTATGGGTCGAGCGCTGTTTTAATCACCGACATGCACTCATATGACAAAATCTAGTTCCAAGCCCTCTCAATAACTTTTTTACGCACGCTAGCAGTCACCTAGAAAATTACAGCAGATAGTAAATAAATAGAACAGAACTACAGCAAGATGGGGAAAATACAAGGATTCCATTTGACCAAGAAGAGCTAGAATATGTTGATAATTATGAATATTTGGGAACCATAATCTGGAACAATAGAACAAGAGAGACAAATAAAGTACGATACAGTATGCTCTAAATCAAATGATCATCGGGAAGAAAGAAGTAAGCATTACAACTAAACTAAGAATATAGATGAGAAGCCAAATAACTGCTGGTGATTGGGACTACCAGAAACCTAGTAAAAAAGAGTCACTAGAGAGAAAATAGGAACACATTAATATTTGAAATTAAGAAAGGACAATTAAAATGGTACGGACAAGTAGTAAGGATGGGAAGGAGAAAGAGACCATGATATGTACTAGAAGCAAGACGGGAACAAAAGTGATACAAGAGAAGGCCGCAACAAACAGGGGAGCAAATTTGAAATTAAAAGTAGAACTCAAGAGGTGAAACGAATGACAGCTGACCAAAACAGATTCCGGAAGTGGATAGAGGATCCACCACTTTACAAACATCATAGGGTGGGAAAAGAAGAAGTTCTCTCTGAGATTGTCTTTAAAATTTTTTCCTGCTGTTTGATTTTTTTTCTTTTTCTTATTTTTACAAGTTCACCAGCAACTAATTTGTTGACGTTTTATCTTTTTTACGGTTTTCTCTCCTCTATCATTTTACAAGTGGTGGGAATGCTTTGCAATCGCATCGTTTATTTTCTTTTCTATTCTCCTTAACCTTGCTTTGGTTATTACCATTAATTTTGTTGCTTCGTTTCTTATATTTTCTATTGTTTTGTCACTTTGCAACCTCTACAAAGGGCTGGATTGTTTCTCCACAATTGGTACATTTTGGTTGCATTTTTGTGCACTCCCTTGTCACTGGTACTAGCACAGTTTGCAGTGTACTATTTTTATTATTCAATTTCTTGCTACTTTTGAAGTATTTATGACATTTTGTTTAAAATAGAACAAATCTACTTGACCATGATCTACTTTTCCTATGATGAAAATAATTAAGAATATCCTCGATATGTAGATAGACAAAATAAGCTATTCAATAGCGTCACAGGTAACTATGAATGGCAATAAAAAAAATTAAGTTTGACACTAAATCTTCAAAACAAAAGAACGTAGAGACTGCCCATGTAGAGAACGATATTGCAATATTTTAAAATATTAAAATTTAGCCAATAACAAACTATCATTAAATAATAGTATATTATTCAATGAATGAAAAGTTGAACATAGGATTATATTTGGGTCACGAGTCGAAGAGACGAGTGGCGTAATTTATCGGAGTGAATAATGGAAATTTATCAGAGGCTCCTGATTTATTTTTACCTTCACAATTTACTGAAAAATAATAAAAACATATGATTGGTTGACAACAGTTAAATAATGAAAAAATATTCCCCTGCTTGAATAATTGATAACTTTCCAGATAAAAAAACACCAATGTTGTACGTATTATTTAATAGGAGTAATAGAGAGAATAGTATATTATATAGTAGAAACTTGATTATTCGGATCTTGCTTAAGCAAAACACCATGTTATCTGGAAGGAACACAATGATTAAATCCCCCATTTTATTCGTAACGTATCCTTTGCGTTTGCACAGATTTGTAATGGTTTTCATACAACAATGTGTACATAACTTCAATTATTTGGAAAAATCGTCATCAGAAACAGGCCCGGTCATTCACATCATTCCGGATAATCAAGCTTCTACCGTACTACTTTTTTGCACTGCTACCAACATCCCAATTTTGAATTGAATAAGTTAAATTTTGAGGCTTAACATCTGTCCAAAAGTGAGAGTAACAATGACAGTGACTACATCATTAACCGTTGTTAATGAAGATGGTTAACAATGGTCTAACTCAATACAAAAATCGGTATATTTATAAACGAGTAGGCAGGCTAAAAGTACTGGAAGAACAAGACAATGGATAGTAAGAAATGGAAAAATATTGTCAACAAGCCTCAAAGGCTAAGAAATGATAATAATAATAATAGTGCAAAATAATATATTATACACCAAGGTTGAAAAGACTGTTATTAAAGCCCAAATGCCAACATTCTATCCCGAAATGCAGGGCACTGAGGGGTACAAAGCGTGCACTCTGTAATGCTAGCGCTCTCAACCGTGGTGTATATACTATTTTTTGCACTACTAGCACTATGATAAATAGAAGAGTTTATTAAAACCTACGGCTGAATTTCAAGTCTTTCGTTGGGAAGAACATGCCAATGCCGTTCACCACTTGACTCCATTATTGACCGCTGTTAAAGAAAGTGTTAAAGAAAAGAATTAAGTATGTAATATTAACCAATGACGAAAAATCTGTCAATAATGGTATGTTTATAGGCTAGTATCGCAAAATAGTTATTTATACAACGAGTAGCTAAAGTGCCACTTTTTTGCACGCATGAGAAAGTTTAAAGAATGAGCCGAAGGCGAATTCTTTAAATCTCACAAATGCAAAAAGAAGTTTTAGATAAGAGTTGTACTATACATAATTTTTTCGACTACCACTTATTTATACTAAAAGAGATTACAAAATGTCAACATCATTTTAAATTGAAAATTCATTAAAAATCATGTTAGGTACAATACGCTTTCATTGTTTTAAATTAAACACACCAATTTTAATAAACAGTTTTGACAGAAGTGTGCAATAAAGTGACTGATGTGTGCAATAGAATTTTTATCGCCTTGCATTTGGAAATGTACTACATTTCTTCATCGATAATAAATGTTGTACTTTTATCATTAGCAACACTTTTATCTTCAGCAACGGCGATTCGTTTTACATTTGGCAATACTGAAGTGTGATGTTGGTGACACTGTAAGTCTATGTCAAATTCGAGGTTAGTAGGTTAGGTTTTGCGTCAGTTTTGACATAGATTGACACAAAACCTAACCTGCTAACCTCGAATTTGACATAGACTTACAGTGTCACCAACAACACACTTCAGTACTGCCAAATGCATAACATCAACTGGAGCTACTTATTGTGCTTTAGTAAATTACATTTTTTTTCTATAATAATTTTCAAGGACAACTTTCTAGGGAATAAGTTGCATTCCTGCAGGGTCCCTAAATTTAATAATGTTGGTACATAGATTTTTAGTTCTTTTCTTCCACTAAAAAAATCTGGTGTGATACACTCACACAACTTCCTTTTACAGTGATCTTATAATTAGTTAAATATTTAATTTTTAATTTTTAAGCATTTGTCAAAAATTTTCAAAAATTACGAATTCTACAAAAACGGTACAAAATAGAGCGTTAGTTGAATAGACAAATTTTCTCTAAAATCTTAAGCAGAATTCAAAAATGTAATAATATACCGGGTGTTCTATTTAAAATAGGAGTTAATAAAAAAAATAGAAAAAAAAACAAAAGAAACCCACTTTAGAAGTATTCAACTGGAAAATCACCTATCTCACGTTAATGCACATTAAAAATTTAATAAAAATGTAAAGTTTGAAAAAAATCGTTAGAGCCGTTTTTGAAAAAATCGAAAAAAACTAAAAAATCACAAGAGTAAACACCTACTTCCGGTTATGCGATTTTTTTAAAAAGCTTGCTGTCTCATCTACATAGTACACAAAACTTATATATGAAGTTTCAACGCCATACCTCTTTTCGTTTTTGAGATATTCTGTTCACAGACAGACACACAGACAGACACACAGACAGACAGACACACAGACAGACACACAGACACACAGACCAATGAAAAAAAATATGTTTTTTGGGATCAGGGGACTCTAAAACGTGAAGATCTGTTGAAAACTCAATTTCGAATTTTTGGGGTGAATCCAATACTTCCTTTACGGTAAAAGGAAGTAAAAATGATTGTCATTTTGACAGATATGTCATAATTTAATATCGCTTGCTTCATTTTTGCATTTAAAATATTTCTTGGTTTTCTCTTTTTATCCGATTTTATTGATGATGATAATGATTCCATGTTAAAAAAAGAAATTTGTCAAGAGTTCAAATTAAGAAACTTTGACATTCAAAATTAACACATAACCACAATTTTGAAGAAGTTCTACCAACACGAGGTATAAAAATTTCTTAGCGTTTTAATCACATATCTACCAACATTGTAACACTTTGACAGTTATTATAGAAAAAAAAACGTACTTAAGGAATGAGTTATGCTCATCTTGGTTATGTTTTGACAGTTAGTGTCACTTGTATGTAAAAATTTAATATATTACATTCCTTATGAAATGCGATAAAATAGTATACTCAACACATTAGAAAAGTGGTCTTCTCAACTTGTAGAGTAATATACTATTATTGCATAGTATGCAATAACAACATGCTTTTGACGTATGGAAAGTGTCAAATAATAGCCTTCTTTAGGAAATGATAGTGGAAATAGTATATTATGTTATTAGGAGCAAGAGTTATACTTTATGTGGCGTGGCTCGGCAGATAAGTACAGCCGAGCCACATAAAGATACTTTTGCTCTGAATAACATATAGTATTTTTTCTTCAAACGTTTAGCACAAATTATTTAAGAAATGTTAAGAAACCAGGAATTATTTTAAGGTAGAAGTTTGGGTAGACTGATAAATGTATCGTGCTTTGGAGAATGTTACATGACTTCACTATAAATAACGTGAACAAAATCCGAAAAAAAATACTTTATCTCGTCACCGGAGATAATAACTTTATCTGCCGCTGACGAGATAAAGTGTTTAGATACCATGGCAATGAAGTGACAGTTTAGCATCATCAATCAAGCAGTATAAAATCACATTTTACTGACGTTTGAAGAAAAAATCTTTTGATAACCGTCAAAAAAAGGAGACATTCGCACATCGCTATCAATGTGCGAAGTTTGCCATTTTTTAACGGGGTAAAAAATAGGATATTTATTTAAATTACCATTGATGATGTGAAAACAGGCATTTTGCGCACTAGAGCGCCACATATTTTCGCGCACTAAGGCGCAAAACAATATTGATATTCTTGTTTGACGGTATTTTGAGCGCGAAATGTTTTAGAGCGTTCGAATGACTTTTATGACTCGGCTATCGCCTCGTCAAAAGAAGTAAAATTCTCACGCTCTAAAATCATTAGTTTCGCGCACTTAATAAAAAAATAACATTTTTGCAACACCATATTCTTAAGTTATGATTATTTGCCATTTTTCAGTGTCTAATATATGTCATTATCTAAAAGTGTAAAATAAAAAAGTTACTATAAAATCAAAAATTGCAACAACAAAACAAGTTTTATTGATATTTAATTACAAATTCAAAGAGGCAATTAAGAATATGATATAATTATGTGTATAACTACTGACTAAATGATACTTTTTTTCATTGTCAGCTTTATAACACTCACTAACATGCACCTCTTTAACCACATATAAAATACTATTATTTGATATTAGCATTAAAGTACCTCGAAATCGTCATTAATTGTTTTACAACTTTTTTGTAGGTGGCGAGGCAACAGATCAACGTCACCGATGTTAACATAACCTACAAATGTTGGTTAAAATGTTGTAATTTCACGATTTCTCGATTTCAAATAAAACATAATGTACTCCTTGGCACTGAAGTTCCTTTTTATCCCTCATGTGGTTTACTGCCTTGGCACTACGGGCCTCGGCAACTAAATCCACATTCGTGATAAAAAGTTAAACTTCAGTGCCTCGGTATACAAACTACTATTATTGCCAATAACGCCGTAAAAAAGTTGAAAACAAACAGTAATTTCTATCACATTTTAGAAATGTGCAGAGATTATGTGAATGTTATTTTCAATACTCACAAAAAGCAACAAAACCAAACCTACGTAATTATTACAAAACGTACCTGCACATGCTAAAATGCTAATGAGAAATATTAATTAATATAGTATCAATACATATGCTGATATATTAAAAATTGTTATCTGAGCAAATTATATCTTGATAATAAATTATTATTAGAGAATTTTAATTATTTTAAAGTAATTTTCAAGCATGGAAAAACCTAAAAATGAAATACGACATTAAAGCTAATTTCCACAAAGACTTGAACCGAATGACCAACAGCAGTCAGTGTTGGACGTATCTGATACTCCACATGCCCAGACCATGCCCGTAACATGTAAACAAACAAAACAAACATACATCTAGTGTGACATACGTTTCTGTTCTAATCAGTTGCAAACGACAAAGTTATCTTTCATGCTCGAATAATAAAAGGTAAAAGATAACTTAGTAACTTCGTTCAATATAAATTTAAATTGTTTTAGTTTAATTCTTATAAGTTTTACATCACCTTGGTAAATAATGAAAATGTAGCTAGACAATTTCTCTTTCGGTAAGCGCCATCTAATATCTTGTTATTAAAATAAACTACAATTATTCTAGTCGAGCTCGGTGGCTCAGTGGTTAAGCATCTAGCTATTCGTATGAACAAAGTGAAAAACTTAAAATCCAGCAACTAACAAAGCAACTTTCAGTTATTACATGAATTTACATAAAATGTATATGTTAAAACTCGGATACCGAAATTCGGCATTTGAGTCTTAACATATGTAATGATTAAATAATGCTTGTACCAAACGATGCTTTTGCAAAAAATGTTCAAAATGTGACATTTGCTTTCAAAAACTAAGATCTTCAAACCTGTCCAAAGATTATATAAAAATTATTGCAAGTACAGATTTTAGAATTTCTAAATGACTGCAAAGACTTCTCGACACATTCCTCCACACATGAAATCAATTCGCATGATTCAATAGCAAATAATTCAGAGCCTCCTACACGGACTGCCATTGTGCTGCTTTCATTCTCGTTGATTTAATTGCCTTCCTGGAAGGACACAAATTGCTGCCTAAATATGTACATATGGAACAATAAAAATATTTCTTTGTTCCTGTAGACAAAACAGTGGCTTGAAGTCCAAGTGACTCACACCCCATTCAGCCAGGTGAGTATCAGTTGCAAGCATGTTACTTGCCTGCAAGGCTCGGTGTGTGAGTAAAGTGAGTTTTTTGGCAGGATTACTTTTAATACCTGTGGTGATAACAAGCTTATCACAGGTGCTTAATAATAAACAAGATAAGCTAGTAATTGCACATGTTACTGGCTGTAATAAACGGGTGTGAACTACGAAATCCAATTAAAAATCGAAACTGTTCGCTTTTAATATCAATTTGGTGGTAGTGGACACCAGTGTGGAAATTTTGTATGAACTCGTGTCGGTCTCGAGGATTCAATGAAGAAAAAGCGACATACTCTAATTATTTGCTCGTATAAAACCCCTTGTGTACAATAGATAACAGTAATCTCCACCATGAGTAACAAAAAATTTGATGATAAGTGGCTTCAATATCAACGCAACTGAGAACGAAGTATCAAAAACCATGAATTATAAGGTGAGTTTAATGCATTTTTAACTAGTTCTATAGTCAAATCAGCTGATAAAGCTACAGGTTACTGAACTTTTCTTACCACACTTCGCTTTAGACTGTTAGGGAAGTTTCTGGATATTAAGTGTCATAATTAACAGTATAAACGATTTTTCATTAAATACCTAAAGTACAACTTTTTGAAACAACTGTGTATACCACCCCCTTGATTGCAAATTAAAACACATTAATAATCAACAAATTTTTTTCACATTGTATATCGTGATATATCAATGGCGCATAATATAATTCCTCTGTGATTAATCACATCTGACTCACGAGAGCTCTCTAGAAATTCATCAGTGTTTACTTTCTGTGCAAGTTTTTCAATTCAGATAGAACTTTGAATCTATAAGCATAACTACATGCACACCTCTATTAGTATTTAGTTAATTTGGGTTTCTTCCAGCTTGTAAAAGCCTCAAGTGCCATTCTATATAATAAAAATAAGAATAAAGCAATATTGAGAGAATGTTGGGTGCCCATAACAACATAATGTCTACAGGCACCATTATATCTACATTAATCGTCATATCAAGTAATAGAACTGTCAAAAACTATCCGGTGAGCAAATACATTGCAGATCTGAGTTGGCTGATGTTACATTACATTTATATGAAGCCACAACAAACTATGTCTAAAATTTATTCGTTCACGAAATATACAGAATGGCTAGGCAACCCCCGGCTACTTTTCCAACTATTAATACCGATGTTTTAGGTATTTAAATTAAAATTCGCTACGCTGCTTTCCACTGTCAATTTCAAAATTAAATTCTGCGGTCAAACTGACAGCGAAGCAGATTTGAATACAAATCTCCAACAACGTATTGCTATTGTGAAATAGTTTTATCAAGCGCAAATAGGTCATTCTACCAGAACGGCACTACAAATAGTGCAACATCGTTGGCGAATCGACCACCAAGAGCTCATAGTAGCATAATTACAATTATTGAAAATTTTTAACAGCATGGGGATGTTTCAAATCTGCACAAAAAGATAAGTGGAAGACCAAGAAACGTTGTCGCCATTCATAAAGCTGCGGAAATTCACAACCGCCTATCACAAGAGCCAACAACTTCACGAATACAAATTTCATGAGAATTTGGAGTTAACAGGCGATCTATACAAATTATCATTCGTGAAATTGGTTTGAAATGTTATTGGCCAAGATTAGTGCATTCGTTGAATGAAGATGACTCAGACTATAGATTGTACTTTTGCGAAGATTGAGATGAAGATCACCCTAATTTTTTATTGGATCGACTGTTGTGGTCAGACGAAGACAAATTTCATTTATGTGGTCGTGTCAATCACCATAACTGAGTTTATTATTCTGATGAAAATCCCCATGTTACATTTCTAAACGATTTTTGATTGGCTGGAATTAATGTTTGGGCTGCTATTTGGTCTGGTCTATTGGTCCCTTTTTTCTGGAAGAAAATATTACCGGCGATATTTATCTTAATTTGGTTCACGAAAGAATAATGCTGGCTATTTTAGAACATTGTCCTCCAGATATAATCATTACGCTATTGCAATCCAACAATTTTTAGATGAACACTATATTATTGAAGTTTGCTTATGTTGTAATTTTTGTCATTTTGTTTATTTTACTAATTTTATAGCACAATGTAATTATGATCACGGCTTAACAGCTTGCTGCCTGCCGGTGTATTTTTAATAATAATAATAATGTTTACTATAAACGCTGCACAATTAAATATTTGCTCAAACAATTACAACTCCGATTTTTCAGATGCTTCCCCGTATCTGCTGTACTTTGAGATTTATTAAACAAACATCTGACTTTCTTGCTACTTTCTTAACATTGGTGTTAAAAATGTAACAATGGAATGAAAACTTTCATTATTGCTTTTTTCCCTATTAGTCCACAGGGTGGTATTGTAATCGTCTAATCATAAATTATTTATGGATTCACAAAAACGTAAAACTACTGTTGAACTATCCAGCTAATGTTCATTTTATTACACCAAGAAGAAAAAACCTACAACACTTAAGTTTCCAATTATTTCAGGTACTCTTTATACTTGCAACGGTGCTCCTTCAACCACTTCCAACCACATCAGAGGAAACTTTCGAGAACTCCACGAACTTGTGCTCAGCAAAATGCCTCTGCAACCTGTCCAACAACAACTCAACCCTCTACATAGACTGCGCCCACAAGAGCATGCAACACACGATAGCAAACTGGCCCGAGCACCCGCCGAACCTGGTGGCCACCTTCAGCTACAACCAAATAACAACCCTGGAGAAAATGCCGGGAAGCGGAGCTGAGGACATCAAGCTGGTCTTCTCGAATTGCAAAATCAAGTACCTGGACAGCGGGCTTTTTGAAAGCACCGTCAACATCAAGTTCTTGGACTTGAGCAACAACCTGCTTGAAAGTGAGCAGCTGCGAATTGGCTCATCTTGTTCAATGCTAATGTTGCTGTTTTAAGGTGAGCAGCTCAGTTCGAATGTCTTCAAGGGCCCTTACAACACCTCTGTGTATGAGCCGATAGCTTTGGAGCACTTGGATCTGGCCTATAACCAAATACACAGCTTGGGCAAGAACATATTCGAGCACACCCCACACCTGAAGTACTTGAATTTGGAAGGTAATAGAATGCGAGTTATCGATCACGTTTCTTGCCTTGCGCTAGGAGAAGCAACACAATTGCAGGTTTGCACTTTTGCTTACCGTCAGTAAATAAAAATCTAAAAACAGTTGAAGTAATTGCACGAAAACATTCAATTTTCAGATACTCAACTTAGCAGGAAACCGGTTGACAGAATTACCAAGCGATGCAATAAAGCACTTTCCGAATTTAACAGAGTTAAATTTATCCAACAACGACTTAGACTTCGTTCCAGAGTCATTGGGCTACGTTTCAACGTCACTGCAAATACTAAATATCAGCTGGAATCCGATTATTGTGCTTGAACACAACACATTTGACGGTTGGTTTCGTAAGAAAATAAAGTTCAAAATTTAACGAGAAAATTTCAGGAATGGAAAACCTTCTGAAACTGTTCAGCAGTAACCTACATAAGTTGTCAGCGATATACGCAAGATCATTCACGCCCCTCAAACACCTCAAGTTCCTAGAGTTGTCGCATAATGGCAAATTAGAAATGATCGATACACAAGCTTTCGCCAGAATTGAAGAACTGGAGGAAGTATGTCACTAATTGGTGTTTACAGCAGCAATTGTAACTTGTTCCTTGCAGGTCTATTTGAACGACAACGCTTTGAGGACACTTGCTCCAGAATTGCTACAATGGCCGCAAATCCACATACTGGACATACGCAATAACGCTTTTATATGCGACTGCGATCTGTACGCCATTTCGACGCAACTGTTGCATAAAAAAAGTGGGATGAATGCACCGCTGTGCCTTGACCCTCGGACGTACATTAGCATAGAGATCGACTCTCTCACAAATGAGACCTGCTCACTCAAAGTAAGTAGTATTAGGTTTGAATTAGCCTTATTGTTGTAACGAAGTACTCCGTGAAATGGAACTAACTGGATTATAATTGTACTAATAACAAGATGCCTTTCTTTAGAGCTATTTACAGTATTTAAAATAATTTGTAAAAGCTTGTAAAGTACAACCCGTATCTCTATTACGCAAGTAAATCATTTAGGAAGGTGGAATTGATCGACGACTTCCCTATGAATTCATTTAGTTAATTGTGGCTTTCCTGGAAATTGCAAATCTATTTTTTCATGTAATCTAATTCCTGTAAACGTTTTATTGGAAAAACATGAGACACACGTTCTTAAAACAGATGGTCAACAGAAATTCAACTGTTTTTCTTAAATAACTCTATTGAAAAAATTGATAAGGACAGATAAGAGCTGCTGGTCACAACTTTAAAAATACTTAATCGTACTAACATTGTTTATTTCTAACTAATATACAGTACACCAAAGCAAACATGAGTCAGAAAATATGTAATAAACTACAAGAATTTAATTTGAAATATTTTCTGCGGTTTGATATTCAACCAATCAAGCTCAAGAATACACATTCAGTACATTCAGAGGTGAAAGTTATCACAGTTACGGGAAGTACAATTGTTCATGTAATTTGTTTTGGCAGATCCTGTGAGTTGATTTTGTAGTATTCTCTTATTTATTAGTGAAAATAGATATATAGATATTTTAATTAAAATCTTAATATATTTTTATAGTTAGTAGATACCTAACCTCAAAATCGAGCATGTTAATTTATTTTGTTCAAATTATTTTGAGTAATTGTTAAGGTTTCATAATGTAATGTAATTGCTTTATGTTGTTAATTAAACTCTAAATGCTGAAGTGTTCATTTTAAGTTTAGCAACACTAATTTATCAACCATTTAAATTTTCCGCCAAAACACCTTTTACTTGGCTGTACGCTTAAAACAACTGCAGCTCTTGTCACGCCCCTTCAACTCCTATATTTGCTTCGGTCCACTGTAGTAATGTTTTGATAATACGAATTAATTAAAACAAAGATTTTTTTATCATTCTTGTTTATAGTGATAGGGGCCATAAAACGAGAGTCTAAACAAAAGGTCAAGATGCTTTAAAAAATTTTGCTAGCACGTTTTACATAATGTTACATTTAGCTGAGCAACGAACCACGGTTAAATGTTAAAATATGTTGTTTTTACTCGGTAGGAAATAAACATAACCTCACAATAATTGAATTGCGACATTTATGACCGTTAATTGCAGGTTAAACTTGACAGCTACCAGCTGTTTTTTTCTTAGACACCCTTTACCTATAACACCAATGAAAAGCATGAACAAGAAAATAGCATACAATGCTTGAGTAAGAAGTATTATCCATTTACTTGACATCCGCACTGTCAAACTGACAGTATGTTGGCACCACTGCTATTTTTCACATTTTAACAATTAAATTAATGTACAGTCTAATAAAAAACACATTATTTTGGAAGAATAGTCAAGAATTTTTTTTTTTAATTTGACACTGACAGTGCGTATGTCAAGTAAATGGATAATAGATAAACATAGAAACACATATATTTGATTAGGCTTGACGCTCATTTTAAGCATGACAACTACATATACCTACTAAAATAAAATTTTTTAGGATTATCTCTTTTTTACTCAAGTAGTACCTTTGTTTTTTTTTGTTCATACTATTTCATCGCTGTTATACAGTGCGAGTTTTGTCAAACGGAACATAAGGGTCTCTATATTACCTATCTTCAATTTGAAAAAACCTTTTTTTGCATAAAAGTAATATGCATAAAAAATAGTACTACTGAAAATATTGTACTATTTTCATTTGGCCTTTTGCCTTTTGCCCTGCAATAATTGCTGCCTCGCTCAATTTCCTAATTTTCTTCTGCATATTGCAAGCAACAGTTAAAACTGCCTAGTCGGTCTCATTATGAACTTCATTTATGATTGGTATTAATCATCACCATGCATGCGCAGTGATATAATATGAACGCTTAAATGTTAAAATGTTGAAATACTAAAAAAATTACAATTAAGTCTGTAATGACAATAAAATGATTTTTTCGATGATTGTGACAAGTAAACATAAAAACTAGGTTATGTTTTTTTCATGCTTGTAAATTAAAGGTTTATGTGGTAATCATATATACGTATTACTCCTATATTGCTAGCGTACTATATGTCGGCGCCGTAATGTTTTCGCCCGTTCCCAGACCCTACTAGCAATATAGGAGTATTACATATAAGGTGGTTACAGTGCCTTTATATAGACAGTGGCGACAATGGGGTGCCCTATTTTTGATTGGCTCTGTAGATCATGTGGTTTTAGCCGCCATGTTTAGGCTAAATAGCCTGTGATACGTGTTATAGTTTTGGCAGTACTGAAGTGTATTGTCAGTCTATGTCAAATTCGAGATTAGTAGGTTAGGTTTTGTTTGTTATTTGCATATATTTATACTACTATATCGCTAGTAGGGCCTGGGAACGCGCGAAAACATTACGGCGCCGACATAGTCTCACTCGTTGTGCTACGCGTCTCGTGCGCATGCCTGAGAATTCAAACTCCGCCTTTAGAAGCGAATTTTAAACTTGGCCGTGAGGTTCACTTCCCGCGCGTGGACGACGCGCTGGCGCACAGCTCACCAAATACATCAAAGAGTCGCATGTCTGTCTTACTTACGCTGTGACCTCTCCACTCATAGCCGCTAGCAATATAGTAGTATAAATATATGGTTATTTGACACAGACTAATGCAAATCTTAACCTGCAAATCTGAAATGTTTTCAGTACTGCCAAACGTAAAACACGTATCACAGGCAACTCTGATCGGCGGGGGCGTGGTTTAGTTGTATTGTCACCACTGTCTCATATAAAGGCACTGTAATGGTGGTCAGAGCCAGTAGATATAGGAGAGTACCGCCATTCTTTGATCCGTAAAAATGCCATCGCCGCCATTTTTGTTCCCATCAGCAATAACTGATTTGAGTTATCTAAAATTTTACTTGAAATTGGCAAGACTGTAAGTCTATGTCAAATTAGAGGTTATCAGGTTATGTTTTCCGTCACTTTGTGTCACATAACAAACAAAACCTAACCTACTAACCTCGAATTTGACAGAGACTTACAGTCTTGCCAATTTTAAATAAAATTTCGGATTGCCAATAAATGTCACGTTGACGGAATTGTGCTACATACCTCAAAGTGACGCATATGACAAAGGCACAAACATGGCGGACGTGGCGGTACTCTCCTATATCTACGGGCTCTGATGGTGGTAATGTAGTGCTGCCATCTGTTGGTAATATTGGAAAGCCTCCCCCCCCATAACAACACAAAGTCATTCAAATTGTCACTTCTGACATCAAAACAACTACTAACGAGTGTCTTGTTGATTTATGATGAAAATTGATTGTCAAACTATTGTGCATTAAATGAGGCTGTTGCTGTTGCATCTTTGATTGTAATAAAATGGGCACTCTGAATATATAGAACTCTAGTCTTTACTAAGACGCTCGATCTTTGTTGACACAGGTACTGCCATCATGTTATTGACACTGACAACGGCTATTGGACCTTGAGTCCATCAAATTGCCCATCGTGACAAGCACTGCTTGCTTGAGGTCAGTCGGTCAGTGTCAGAAACATACGATGGCAGTACCTATGTCTACAGACAGATAAGAGTGGCTTAATCTTTACACAACATTCTATTGTTTTAAACAGACAGCCAACTTAAATTCAATTGTTTTACTAAGATCACTGCATTAAAAAGAAATGATTACTATAAATACTAGATCTTATAATCTTTATTTTTATATAATTAAACTTACTATACAGGGTGTAACAATTGAGGTGCCCCAAGAGTACACATTAACTCTTTATTTTTTAAATAGCGAATGTTTTGTTTTAGCCTATAACACGCTTAGTTAATAAGTTGAAGAAAAATGTAAAAGCTCTTACAAAGAGAAGGTTGTGGAATTTCAAATGCCATGGTAACTTCTACAATTAATAAAATTGCGAACACTACAACACGGTATATTACATAAAACCAAAATTGATATTTCAAAGACGGAAGAATTACAATGTTCAAATCATTAGCTTCGATGCACAGTAGGGTACACTGTTAAAAACCTTCTTCAGCCGAAATTCTTGTTTCAACACAGGCTTGCATCTCTTTTGGAGATTCACGGCAAGTACAACACTTCTTTTAACCAAACAATAAAAAAATATACAACGTAGCGACAGGTTGGGTGAACGAGCTATCCAAGATTTTGCTTTTGATGTGCTTGGGTTGGACACCTACCATGTCAATATCGCATGATACATCTTTCAAAACAGTAGACTATCTCACCGTTCAAATTTCCACTCAAAATGTCCGGAAGTTCAATTTAGTATTGGTTCATTTTGCTATCAAGCATTTTTTTCTATAATCAAAATATTTATTTGGGATACAGTCGGCGCCTTAGAAATCGGGACACGTATTATGTTCTGTTGTAATGTTTGATTCATTATTATATTTTTGTATTATTGGAATTTTACTATCAACGAAAAGACGCAACATTTGAACAATTATATAACAATCAAAACCATAACAACTGCAAAGCCCAGTTTATACACTTAAAAATATGTACATGCCAAATGTATCATAGTATGTATTGTCCCGATTTCTAAGGTGCCGACTGTACATAAGCTGTTACACCAAAATTATCAAAGCTTTAAACAAGTGTTGCTGTTAGAAATTATACACACCGTCAGCATTAAAATAACTGTTCAAGAATGAAATTAAAAGTATCGTTAGCACATCTTTAGAGTGAATTAAAATTCAATTGTTTTCTGTTCCGGTACAATAGGCTATTCTTTATGTTTATTTTAATTTATGGAATCTTCTTTAAAGTATTAATTTTTGACCAGGGTGACATACAAATTACACAACTATAATAAACAGACGAAGTCATACTTTATTTTGCAAATATAAACAAGATTAAAAATGCTGCATCGAGGCGTCATTTCCACTTCTATGCCAAATGTTAAAGTTGCCACTTTACATACATATTTATGCCATACACCAAAACATTAATTTGTAAATTCTAGTAGTACACAGTGAAAATAATAGCAGCAATTTTTGGGTGTAGCAGCTAGTGCATTAGTTAATTTACGTTAATTAGTGCTCTAATGCGATGCTTTACAATTCGTTTACACTTCCATTATACTTCGTGATGCAGGTATTTCATAACAGGTTATGATAGCAGCTATTTTTAAACTGTGTCGGTTATGCGAGCACAATGACTACATTGTTAGTGTAAAACTGTGTATTTCAGGTAATAAACTCTGCAGATTGCATACATAAGTAAAATTACACCTCAGTGACAAACAAATCACCGTAGAAGCATTTTTTATTGATCTCTGCCTGAACTATATTTTTATATAGTTGTAGACAACTGGCAGTCATTCAACAAATGAAAAAATTCTAAAGCATAGTCGAGTACAAGTATTTTTTATTTTTTAATGCAGTACAAACGTCTTGTTTTTTAACATAAAAATAGTGTTGATTTGCAGTGCCCACATGGGTATAAGAATGGCAAATTTGAATTTAGTGTTGTCCCCCCTAATGTAAATAAAGCAAATAAAATAGTAGAAAAAATACAATAATCATTAAAAAAGTTCCAAATCCGAATGACCTCGTGTAGTTATTTTGATGTAAATTACTAAATGCTGTGAAGCCGAAACACTATATTGCTATTTACAGTATTCGTGCAGCTGTTGGTAGTTGCTGTAATAGTTATGCACATTTAAATGAAATACATGCGAAAATGACATACAATATGCTTATTTACGGAAAACACTGTCGATTGTCTAGACCTAGACTACTCTAAATTGTGTTCATGTGTTTAAGAAAATTTTTGATTTGCAGTGTAGAGTAATTCTGTAGATTAAGTGCTAACTTCTCTATGAACTGTTTACACATGTGTGGCCAGTGACTAGTACAGCCATATTAGACATGCGCAATAAAAAAACTTCCATATTGATGTGAAGAAACATCATTTAAACCTCATTAGACCTTTTCTCTTTAATTTTCATAGATTATGGAGTTTTCTAGTGATTTCAGTGTAATGTACTCCTAAATATTCTGCTATTTTTATACCGTAGCATATTTTTCCACACTTCGGAAGTGCCATGTAAAAATGTTATTTAATTCGATTGTTTTTTTCTATTGTCCAATAAGCAGACTACGCCATTTTTTGCACAAAAAAACACATTAGTTTAACCTAACTATTCTCTGTATTATTCAATTAACTAAAACACAAATAACTACATAAATATAATATAAAAAAGTATACTAAAATCTTCATTAGTAGTTGTTGCTCTAGCAAGAAATTGCAAACAATCCCGTGTACCTAGATCAGGCCTTGCCACGAATTGCTTTCAATGTTTATATGGTGGTGTATGCAGTTCAGAGCTAGATCAAATGTCTGGTCTAGCAATACTACCGTCGTCGGCATACAGACACAGACACCTGGTCTATAGACCTTCACTAAGACAAACCTTCTCTGAGACACCAAAGTCTCTACGTGTACAATGGCGGACAATAAATTTAGGCCGGCCTGTCATGCGGTTGGCACTGTAAGTCTATGTCAAATTCAAGGTTAGCAGGTTAGGTATTGCGTCAGTTTGACACAGACTGACGCAAAACCTAACCTGCTAACCTAATCAAATTTTGAACAAATAGAAGATTATCAATTGATTAAAGCACAGAAATGACTTTACATTTGCCCATTTCTGGTGGTACTTCAATGCAATATTTGTTTTCCTAAGTTTTTATCTACTCAGTGCACGCAATTTTTTATTTTTGGAACTTAGATTTCACCACTTCCCTTAACTAATATGAAAATGACTATCACTTTCTCGAAATTACTTTAATCAATTAATAGAAACCACTCTTTTTACAGTCACCAAGAACGCGACGACGAGGGCCAGGCATGCACACCCAACCTGAAGATAATGAGAGTTACCCTGAGCACCCTCATAGTGGTGCTGGTCATCTCCTCAATGATAGCGATGTGGCTGGGCTACACCAAGTGGAGGACGTACCAGCGCAGCCTGCACTACCCCTTTCCCAGCCAGGTCATATACAGCCCCGTCGCCACGGTCGACTTCGCCAAATTTTAAACAAGTGCCAAAACCAGAGACTAATTCACAATGAAACCAGTACAACTTAGTGATCAGTTGGTGATAAGTACTTAGCTAGATAAGCCAAATATATGCATTTATTTTCAATCACTCTAATAGTTTCTAAATTTATTATTAGCTGTCGATTTTAGACATGCTTCAGTGTGTATGATAGTTAAACAACAGATGGATTGTATGTAATATTCTTAGTTCTGAACTCTGTGTCTGATCTAGTCTGTTCATTTCATTATAATGAAATTAAAAACAGGCTGTCGTTAATAAATTTATAATTTCCCTTGTAGTTGTAATAGTAGCACCCCTACCAGTACCAAAACAAGACATTTTAGGCAACCCCACAGAAGAAAACTGATTGGGGCAGAACTCGAGGGTTACGCTAGAAACCCATATTAATGTAAAAAACAAACAATCCTGTTAAAATGGGTGGGGCACCAGGTGCTGGTACTAAATGCCTGGGAAAATTTTTGATGACACTTGCAACAATGGCAACAATTTATTCAACTGTTTCACTAACTCTACATCATAAAATACACTGAATGATTCCGAACATCTTACCTGAGTTGTGCCTGTGACTTGTCTCGTGTATGCCAAGAACTGGAACAAGAGCGTTTCTGACTTCCGCGCCGTTTCTTTGAATTCGTTGAGAACGTCGAGCTGGTTTGCGCATCGAAAACAAATCACATGTGGGAGAGGGTCTTTTTCGGATACCTGCAAAGAAATTTTCCACTTAAGAAAGCTAGTCAGTTGTGTCTAGTGGCGATGTTTAAAAAATTCATTCAATAATCAACTTTATTCTTATGCAACAATAAATACCGATAGGTATTATTTATATGCCACGTTATATTTCATTGCACAGGAACTTTTCAATAATTGTAGATGGGTAATAAACTTGTTTTTGCTTTTTTTGAGCTAGAAGTACGTTGGTAGCACTAATTAGATATTTTAAATTATGTATTCCTCCTTTAAAATTCTTCTGAATTCCAATGATTGAAAACAATAAAAAAATCGTTGCGAACATAATTCATTCATTCACTATCTTTCGTTCTTTTAGCTTTCGGTATCGAGGAACATTTATACTGGACGGGAAGTGCAATGCGGTAATGGGTTGCATGCGAGTCACACACCACACTTTCAATAAATCTTAATCTTAAACTAATGAGTTCAAATCCATTGCTATACTAAAAAAAAGGTGATTAATACAGCCTTAATTACCACAAAGTAGAATTGAGACAGAACAATTGAAATACTACTAGAATTGGATTGTATTATTTTTTTCCTTAGAATTGCACAATTTTTAGTTATATTACGCTATATACAGTGCGTTTCAAAAATCATGCCATACTTAAGGAGGTATAGCGTCGTTAAAGCAACAATTTTGTGTCAATATTTTTTTTAAATCCCTTCCTACCAATTTACATACTCCTAAAGAGGAGGATGATTCCATTAAACGGTTTTTTCGTAAAGCTAAAACTTCTTGTGTACAAAAATAAAATACATTATGATGCGTGACACAGTAATTCAGCAAAATACCTTGCATCATAAAGTACATTATTAAAAAAAAACTATTAGCTTTACGAAAAAACTAAGAGTAATGTTGTTTAATAATCCAATTACTGTCCGTTAAAAAGTTTATGTCTAAAATTTTTATGTTTCAACGTCCCCTAAAACCCTCCCAAGTTTAGCACCATATTTTTTAAACACCCTCTATATTCTTTATCACAATTATTGATCGAGATTTTTCACAAATATTTTCACATTAAACGTTTATGTTCTTTTGTTTTCCAAAAAGTACAGCTCATGATGATTTTCTTTAAACTGGTGTACCAAAGTTATTGCAACTATCGTAAAAACTGTTAGATCCCCTCTGCGAGGTCTTTCTAAAGACCACTTTTTATGTTCTTTTGTATAAGAAGAGATACAGAGTCACGTTGTTTTAAATTGTTATTAATAAAGCCACTTTGAGGTCCTTAAAAATCTACATTTTTACAATTTTCTTGAAAAAAGGAAAAGATTAACAAACCAAAAGCATAAAATTTCACATGTATCAAAAATTAATAACTCTACAAAGTGCAGCATACTTTATGATACCCTTGTTTAGTTTATGAACAGAGAGAACTGTCATTATACCATTTATCAAAATAGGGAGATAACGGATAAGGAGATTGTAATTACCTCATGAAACGGGTGGATCATACATTTGTTACGCTTCTTAGTTGTAATTAGCTAATAACAGATGTTTAGCTGCAACATCGCAAGATTTGCAATACTTAAAACTTCAAAGAAACATTTGAATGTTGGAAACAAACAAGTGAAATATGAGAATTTTGTAACTTCAAAAATATTATAAAATGTCCATATTATTTGAACTACATACTAGTTAATTTTAATAAGTAGCAAAACTCTACATAAAGTGCCAAATAAAAATTATATACGAGGGGGTATCCAAAAGAAACCAGAATTGGAATGACGCGCGAACGAGAAGTAGTAAGACAATGCGCCAGAAGGTGTCGCGAGTCAACACTATTCTGATTCAGTCTAGCAAGTGGCATGGTTGTAAGTTGACTGGTTTGTTTTCTGTAGCTCTGTTTTCTAGTGTCTGCAAGCAAGTTTGGCGATTGTTGTGAGAACTCATAATAAAGAACAGAGAGGAACTATGTGTAAAACTTTGTTTTCTTTTAATGGAAATGAAGAATGAAATTGTTTTAATGCTTCGAGAAGTTTTTAAGGAGAAAGCCAGTGGTACTCGTATTTCAAGTAACCTCGTTTGAAACGTGAATATCACCAATACACTGCCCTCTACCTCTACCTTAAAAGCTTCTCTTCTTCTTCTTAGGCATGTGCCTGTTTGTTCTTCGAGTACTTTGCCTATCTTTACTCGATGCGTAGGTTGTCGCTCCATCTTTTTCTTGGTCTTTCTACGCTGCGATTTCCTATTGGCGACTTGTCTCTAGCTATTTTAACTATTCTTTTTTCGTCCATCCTATTTATTTGCTCGTTCCATTGATGCTTTCTTTTTAATGTCCATTCATTGATGTTCTCTACGTTGCATGTCCTCCTTATATTTTCACTCCTCTCTCTGTTCAACAACTCGACGCAGTATTTTCATCTAGCTTGTTTCTAACATTCTTTTTGTTTTTGAGGTGTCAGGCCTGGTTTTTGTCATTACTGGCCTCACGGTGGCTTTATAAATTCTATTTACTATTGCTATTCGCTTCAACCCCTATATATTTGTTCTTCCATATTGTGCTGTTGAGACATGCTGCTATCCTTGTTGCATTGTTCACTTGCTGTCTTACTTCCCTCTCGACGTCACCGTAGCCAGATATTTCTACGCCCAAGTACTTGAATTTGGATACTTGTTGAATAATTTTCCCATCAACAGCTAGCTTACATCTTAGAGGCGTTTTGGAGGTTGTCATACATTTTGTTTCTGAAGCGAATATCACCATGTTGTGCAATTTGGCTGTTTCATTGAATTGGTGCAGCAACCTTTGTGTATCCTCTCATATTTCGCACCTTTCTTATGATTTTGTCCATAACGATATTGAAAAGTAGCGGACTTAATGAGTCTCCTTGGCGAATGCCACTTTCTATTGAAATTGGTTGGGTTAATTCTTCATCGATCTTAGCTTGTATTTTGTTTTCTGCGTAGATGTTTTCTATTACTTTAATTATATTATACGGTATGTTCAGCTCGTACAATAGATGTATTATGTCTTTCAGTTGGATTCGATCGAAAGCTTTTGTCAGATCCACAACACACATGTAGGCTGGCCTGTTGTATTCGATGGACTTCTCCGTTATTTGTCTTATAACGAATACGGCGTCTGTACAGGATCTTCCTGTCCTAAATCCCTGCTGTTCGTCTTGTAGAGGTGATACTATTTATTTTGTTGGTGATAATTTTAGTTGTTGGTTTCAGGGTTGTGCTTAGAAGATTTATGCCCCTGTAGTTATCTGATATTTTTTTGTCTCCTTTTTTAAACATGAGAATTGTGGTACTAATTCTCCACTCATTTGGTATGGTATGGAGATCTAAAATTTTGTTGATCAAGCTGATTAGTTGTCTAGTGAGGTGTTGTCCTCCATAATTCAATAACTCATTGGTTATGTCAGGGGTGGCAAACCAATGGCACGCGGCAAAATAATTTGGACACGGCCTTAATTGAGGAATTTAGGTACCTCATCAAAACAATTTATTTTTTCGTCTACATTTGAGGTCATAGTAACAAAGTTCATTGATTCAGGGTACCGGTGCCGGAACGGCAACAGACTGCGTGACAGAGATACGTAGATTTCGCGTGAATTTCTGACCAAACGGATGGGAGTGAGCTACAGAGTGAGCTAACGCGGGGGAGCTGTTACGCTTAGTTTGTAGTTCGCATGCAGTATTTGAAATAACTAGTTGGATTTTACTTAAAGCATTTATTTTGTAAGTTTTCCCCTGGATCGTTAGGCAGCCCTATTCACATTTATTTTTAAATATTGAATACATTTTCCCCTGTGTAGTTAGGCAACCCTATTTTCATCTTGTGATAACATTTTTCAGCAAATTACTGCTATGTTGCTATCAATTTAGACCGCTCTGCATTCCAATAGTTTTTCCGGTGATCCTTTTCCAATTTTTGGAAGATTTTGATAACCTGAGTTGAATTGCGTGTGGTAGTATTTCTCGACCTTTTCCATCCCAGCCTTCGATTGAATAAGTTGGTTGCCCCTCGGCTTCGTGCTTCACCAGCTTAGTTATAACTTGGTTCATTTGTGAGTGGAGAATTTGGAAGCAACGAAAGCCCACTGAACGTTAGGATAATTGTTTATGGTTGCAATCCTTACGTTCACTACGCTCTTGCGGAATTTTGGGGCCCACTTTCGTTGTTTGCACGGCACTCCAGGCTGTCCGCCACCTCCAGGTTAGTCTTCTTCAGCTCCCGCCTTTTAGCTCGGTTATGTACCTAGGAATATGTATTTTTAGCCTATTTCTAACTGGCATTATTTGATGGCACGTCATGGCCTCATTAACCATTTCTTTAGAAAAAATGGCACGTAGATCAATAAAAGTTCGCCACCCCTGGTTATCTTGACCAGGGCTTTTTCTGTTTCTTAACTGCTGGAGAGCTGCTTGTACCTCTGCTTCTTCTACTACTACATTGTCATTAACTGTTATTTCGGGCGTGTTTTGTTCCAATATACTGTCTTGCTTGCTGTATAGTTCCTTAAGATATTCGATCCAGGTTTCTTTTGTTATATGTTTAGTCTATGAGCTCATTAATTTCTTTTCTCCGTGTTCTGACTAGCCTCCATATTTGTTTCTGAAGTTCGTAGAAGTCCTTTTCCATTCTTCTTATTTCCTCTGTTTGTTTTACCAGTGCTGTCGTTTCATTTCGTACTGTTTTATATTGTTCGTATGACTCTATCGTTCTTAATGCTCGGTACTTTAAGTATGCATTTTTCTTTCACTTCTTTGTTGAACCAGGGTGTCTTGTTAAACTTTTTGTGTATCTTGTTTGCTGTTCTGGAATGCTTCTACGGCTGCTTCTTTAATATTTGTCTTTAGTATTTCCCAACAATTGTTTATATCCCCAATTTCGTTTATCGGGTGTCTGTCAATTTTATCTTTAAGTCTGTTTTGGTATAGTAATTTTACAGGTTCGTCCCATAGCGACTCTATTCTTATTTTGTGATCTTCTGCGCCTGGTACTGCAGGTTTTTGTTGTAATTTAGCTTCCAGTTTTATTTTTCCGAGTAGTAGTTTGTGATCACTTCCTATATTAGCCGAGTTCAGAGTTCGTATGTCTTGGGATTTGGGTGGGGTGCAACTGCCTGTTGGTTAATATGTAGTCGTGTGTTTTCGAATGTGATCTTGTATTGCTCCTTATGATTAAAAAATGTATTGTTTATTCTTAATTCGGTTAGTGTGCACAGATTAATCAGTAGCTCTCCATTGTCATTTATGACCTCTTCGTTGAACCTTTGCTTAATTCCCGGTATTATTTCGCTTCCGGTGCGGGCATTGAAGTCTCCTAGCACTATCAGTTGTTCTTCTTAGTGGAGTGATTCGATTATATCTTGGAGTTGGTCGTAGAATTCTTCTCGTTCTTGTTTAGGCTTGTTGTCTTCTGGTGCGTACACTGATATTATGTTTAGCATTTTGTTCTTTGTTCGCATTGTTGCTATTAGAATTCTTGATGATATGTAAGGACATTCTTCTATGTTTGCTCTGAATTTATTATGTATTGCTATGGCCACTCCTTCCATAGCTCTGTCTTGTTTTTCTACTCCGCTATATATTACCAGGTATTCTGGGTATTGTTTTTGGCTTCTCGAAGCATTAAAACAATTTCAGCGGCTGTTTTCCTTAACTAAACAAAAATTCACAGATACTCTTTGTTTCAGTCGTCATGAAAATGTTAAGTTACGAGTGTGAAAATTCATTGATCTCTGTAATAAATAAAAATACGCTCAGTGTTAAGTTACCCTACAAGCCTGTTTTTAAATAAAAATAAATAATTTTGATCGAGCTTTTTTTGTTTATTTTTTCTCAATGAAGCGATAGGTACCTGAAGTTCGAAGAAAAACCAAGTCATTTACTTAGCTCTTAAATGCAAGATTCAATTAGGTATGGATAGTGATGTAAATTACCCGGGTATTTATTTTTAGGGGTAAATACCCAGGGTATTTACCCGGGTAAATACCCAAAATGTGTATTTAAACGGGTATTTATAGCCTCATTTACAAATATTATAAAACTAACCTAACCAGTATACATAATTGATTGGTAAGTGAAGGTGCTCTATTAAAATTTTATAAAAATTTAGAATAAAAAGCTGCACTGAGAACATTTACTGCCCAAAATACATGGCAATTCCATGAGTTGGAAAAGGTTCAAATAATATTTTATTCGCAACCATATATGTAATGTTAACATTACTGACTGTGGGAAGTCGTACATTTCCGCCCGCTACTTCCCGCACTCACTTCCCGCACTCACTTCCCGCACTAGAGTACATTCCCGACCGCTGCGTAGGTAGGGACACTAGGAATCTCGTTCATCCATTCATGTGCATCACAACCTGTCGTATCATAATATAATAATTTTTCCAATTATTGTTTAGAATAAAGTGGTTGCCAATAAAATAGTATACTACCACGGTGAAAAGTTTCATTCATGTCTCGAGATAAAGTTGACCTCGACGTTACGCATCTCGGTTAACTACTTAATCTCTCGACAGGAATGAAACACTTTCCACCTCGGTATGTAATATACTATTCCATAAGAGTAACCGAAATAGAAAATGCAATAATTACTTTGGTACCTAGGCAACAAGTGGCTCTTGTACCTACTTATGGCCTAGCTACCTAAGTATTTATTGCATTTTCTATTTCGATTACTCTTATGGAAAATAGTATTCGAACTTTTTCCTACTCATGGAATTGCCATGTTACGTACAATTTTAGGCAGCCTGTATATAACAGCAATGAATAAAAAACAGAATTCATTGCTTGAATAAGAAAGAGATGAACATAGAAACAAATGTTTGAGTATAGGTACTTGGCGCTTATTTTAATTATGGCATATGTCAACTAAATATGCCTAGTAAAATAACATTTTTATACGGTTACCTCTTTCTTACTCAAGTATTATGTGCTATTTTTTATATTGTCTCATTGCTGTTACAGACAATTATGGTCCCATCGGTATACAATAGGTATTTATGCAACAAGTGCTAAAAGTTGATGTTTATGCACACGACATGAAAATTATGAAACGAAGCCGAAGGCTGAGTTTCATAACATGTCAAGTGCAATAACACTTTTAGCAAGAGTTTGCATACAATATTTTTTCTGTTATTAATCCATAAATGTCGATTTAACAAAGGTTTGCATTTATGACAGTTATAATTTATGTCATAATAAAGAGATGGCCTTGACGCGCAGGTGAATGTTTGTGGAGCCAGTACTGTCAAAGTCAGTTATCAAAGGTAATTGTTAATATTACATATCTGACTTTATTCATTAGATAACGCTTTAATTATTAAAAAACACTTTACCTGTAAAGCAAGAAGTAACTAGAATAACTTTACAATCTCACTTCCAGTTCGAAATTGTAGTTTTATAACCTCACTTCACTTTATAACAATTTAATTTTGTGATTTTCTTTGCCTTATTAAGATTGTTTCTTAATATGTATATTATTATTAATGTTAATAAATATAAGGATTATTTCTCCAAATTAATGTTTTCAATTTTCAAAAATTGAAACAAGTCTGAAAACAATGTACAAACAATATAAATCACCTCAATCTCTAGAGTCAGAGCCATCACAATTTTTTTTGCAAATTCTGACAGGCGCAATTTATTGCGTCTCTGTTTATTTCCATAAACTTCGGCAGCCGATGTTTTTTCCCGATAAACGATTAATTTACCTGGGTGAATAATTATTCAATGTGACATTTAAATTGTTATTTTACATAAAATATTCCAGCGCATTTATATGTAGTTTATTTATTGAGATAACATTATTTTGTAAGTAAAAGTTAGCTTAGCTTTTTAAACATAACAAATTTGATAAATACCCAGTTTTTAGGTATTTACCCGAGACAGGGGTAAATACCCAGGTAAATACCCATTTATAAATACCCTACCCACTGGGTATTTACCCGACCCACATCACTAGGTATGGAATAACTCCAATAGAAAACATGGATTAAAAGGAAGGCGTGACTAGAGTATTAAAGCGTTGAAAAAAAATGGGAAACAGTGCAAATGTGAAATTTAGCAAAAAATAGCAATATTTGTGTTTAATAAATTATTCTTCTTCTCTTAACTCCTCCTGCCGTTTCATTATAATGTATACTAAGTCTCAATTAATTCACTTTTGGGAAGTTTCAAATATTGCTGTTCTATGAGTTAGGGGATAGATTTTTCCGTTTACCTCGCCTGCCAATTAATTCAAACAATTTAATATATGAAACAGCAACACCACCATGGTGACACAGTGGGTGTGCCAAGATAGGCACAAGTTTTTCCGCAGTCCACTGGGTCACTATTGAGCCAGGTGATCATTCGACGTTGCGATACAATTAATGTCACTCTCCTACAAAAACTGGTCTATGAGGTACAGTAACAAGACTACACACACGCACGTGACTTGAAGGTAGCGTAAACAGCCCACCATGATCGAAGTGCACGTGAACTTGGTTCAGACTTCACCCGAAAATTGAAAATCCATAAAATGTCAAACAGCGCTAATAAAGCAGGCAGAATAATCATAATTTGTTAAATAAATAAGTAACATACAATTATGCTTAGAAAACTTGTTTGCTTTATTTACAGTTTCTTCTGGAAAATTGATCTTTTTTCCATTAGACGAAATTTGTGGAAATCTAAAAATCAGATGATGTCTTCGATATTCCCTTTAAATGGCCACCTAAAATTCCTCTTTCGGTCATATATAATTTCCCGTCTGTGACGTGAACGAATTAAGTAAAAACCTCTTGAAGTATTTCCATTTTTAAAGAGTGGTTATTAATATAATGCACAATTCTTAACACCATTGGTTTTCCCACCTCTAACTCGTCAGTTAATTTATTGTTGGCTCTTCCTCTTTTTTTGTGGACAACCAGTTTTTGATATATCTTGTGACAAAGATGATTGATCTAGATATCACAGTAACTAAGCATTAATAATATAAACATGCAGATCCGTCTATCTATGTATCCGGAACACTCTGAAGTTATTTGCAGTCACCTATGCCACCTAGTATGAGACTAGCAAACTAAAAACAGTTTGCTGTAACTACTGACAGTTTTCGATAAATAAATCCTCAGTTACAGAATTATAAATGAATGTAGAATGTATAATTTAATAACAGATAATCAACTTAAAAGGAGTTATATAGACTCTTGACTAAACTGATAATTTAAAAACAGATATAATTCAAATATAAATAGGTAAGTTGTAACTCATTTTTATTTCATATGGGCACATGGTGCCTATTGGATAAGTCTAGTTATTAATATCCTAAGTTGTCTTTGGCTAAGAGCCGTATTTTAAAACATTTACTTATCATATTTACAAAATTTACTCTAATGTCAATTTTCATGTGGTTAGCAACATTATAATTCTAATTACTTTTGTTTTTACCCGTGGTACTAATGCATGAATAAAATATTGAAATTTTCATAAGTGACAATCCTCCATTTGAATAGATACATTCTGCAGAGTTTTAGTGAATACCCTTTTCTTATTACTTTTTATGCTTTGCTTTACATACAAATAGGGTTTCCAAGTCCCTGTAGACTAGTGGTTACCACCTCTGCTTAGCATTCGCAAGGTTGCAGGTCTGATTCCCGTAGCCGTCTGCTCTGATTCAGGTTTTTAGGTAGTTTTTCTGCATCAACAGAGTACCTTCTCTGAAGCGAATGCCGGGCCAGTACTTCTCCACCTTACCTGGCCTCCTTTCCATTCTCCACCCCTCCCTTCTCTCACCCATCCTATAATTCCTGTACTTGGCTGAAGAGGGACGCAAGCTCCCTATAGCAGCCCACCTCCAGTTGGGGAATTGAAGTGACCCTGAAGCTTTACAGTTTTTTCCCGAGACCAAAAGTGCTTTCGGGACTTACGAGATAAATTTCAAGTCCCTGGACTAGTCCCGAACACCCCGAAAAGTGTTCAGCTGGAAAGCAAATTCCAAGGAAAAACAAGTGTTTCAAGTTAAATAATAGTTATTTATGGTACAAGTGGGTTATACTACAAATAATCCACGAGAGACCAGTTGAGCCCTCGAGACCGGCAGGCCGAGAGGGGTAATTTCTCGACTGAATTATTTGTTATAACAACTCGATGCATATCTAAAACACATAAATTTTGTATTGACAGCTGTAAAAAGTCAAAGTGACAAATAACTCGGAGTCGGCTAAAGTACCGAGAGATCAAATAAATTTATAACTAGAATCGCCTGTGATTCGTGAAACTTTTGGGTGGTGTTTTATTAAAATACAAAGATACATAGTAATTATTTAATTTACATAAACAACGCAAAATTAAATGGCAATCCACTCATTCTTCTACATATGAAAAAAAAATGATTATGATGTGATAATGTTCCCGGACCACAGAAAATATAATTGTACGTGTAGGAAATGAAATTATAGAACGTGTCGAAGAATATGTTTACTTAGGGCACAGTATCAAGTTGGGCAAAGAGAACCAAACAGCTGAAGTTAAGAGACGTATTCGACTAACATGGGCAGCTACAGGAAAACTGACAAATGTTCTAAAGAACAAGGACATTCCAGTTAATTTGAAGAGGAAGGTGTTTGACAGCTGCATACTCCCTGTAATGACGTATGGCATGGAAACTACAACGTTAACGATAAAGTCGGCGAACAGACTTAGAACAACCCAACGAGCAATAGAGAGAATTATGTTAGGTCTGAGTCTCAGGGATCACGTTACAAATGAAGAGATAAGAAGAAGAACTAAAGTAAAAGATGTTATAACCAGTATAGCAAAATCTAAATGGAGTTGGGCTGGGCACGTCGCTCGACAAGACCAACGTCGATGGACAAAACACATAGTGATGTGGAGGCCTCGAATACATAAACGAAGTGTTGGTAGGCCACAAAGACGCTGGCTTGATGACATCAAGAGCAGAGTAGGAATAAATTGGCATCAACTGGCTCAAGATAAAATATCCTGGAAAGAACAAGGGGAGGCTTATGTCCAAGAGTGGACTAGTAAAGGCTGCTAAAGAGAGAGAGAGAGAGAGAATGTTCCCGGAAGGAAATTCTGTTCTGTCCAGGGGGAAATTCCCTTCCGGTCGCCCCCCTGGATAGAACAGAATTTTTACCTCACTAGTGGGTTATGGGCCACTTTAGAGGTCTAAAATCGATTTAGTTATAGCTTTATAACGAGAAGGTGTTGGATGAAGTACTTTTTATTTAAATATTGCGGTATTTTATCACTGGTATTTAAATACATATTTGTAGTATCATATACCATACAGTAAACAAGTGTAAATAACTACGAAATAAACTGTGCTGACATAAAATAGGATATTAGAGTGGCATTTAAGGACTCATCCCCTAATTTCGAACGGATTTTCTAGGAAAAGATCCTGCCACTGAAAATGCTCGCTGAGATTCCACACTAGTAGTTATACAATCTCTCTTGTCTACGCAAAAAGCAAATAATGCAGAACGCGCACGTGGCATGAGTAATACGCCGGACGCCGATGACTACCCATCCTAATAATTCTCTGATATCGTATACTAATACACGTGTTGACATGGTCCCTGAACTTCGCCTGTGGTGGCTATGGTCCCAGGACTTGGTTTTTGGAAATCTAAAAGAAGACATTCGCAGCCAAGTGAATAAAGCAACTGGCATCTCTGGAGGCATGTGAGATATTATATGGCGGAATAGACATGTTGATAGAGAGTAAATCTAGAATCTATAACACATCCTTACTTATGCTGTTGAAGCTACAGCTGACATATCGTGAACTAAGAACGTGTGAAATCAACACCCTACTAGATCAAGTAAGAAACAACAATATATGAGCAACCTGCCAGATCAAAGACATAATTAAATGGACAAGAAAACGAAAAAGGATGTGGAATAAATATGCCGATCGCATGACAGACAACAGACTAGCAAAAATAGTAAAGAATGGAAGACCAAATATGAAAAGATCAGCCAGATCCCAAGAAAACAGATGATAATGATACCAAAGCGACAGGTCTAAGACCTAATTATCAGTCGACGAAGTTGTCATGAGGTAACAATGCATTTCACAACCACCTGTAACGGTTATTGATGTGTTTATTGGTGCAATACTCATAGTAAATCACTCAAACGCACACCACCAAACAGTAACAAAGACACTAAGTTACCTGTATATAAAAAATCTCAATTATAATTGATAATTACAATCAGCATGTAGCTACGATTTGTACATACAGCAAACACGGCGACAATACTGATCGCCTTCTTTAGCTGACTCAGTTGAGTTCTTTAGATGGTATTGTACAAACACAGCAACTTTTTGCAGACGGCGGATGGCATTATTTTCAACACGATTAGCTAAGAAGTAAGATTATTACTGAATTTGTGGAGACACCGTCAATCACGGGTACTTTATACATTCAATAAGAGACGGCGGCAAAAAATTTCGGCTTAGGGGCGGCAAATACATAAATTCGTCTCTGGGCGTGGATAAAATCCTTATTGCTTTTCGCAGGCGAGTTATAACAGTTAGATGAAAGGTCCATGATTTCTATGCTGTGGAGTGTTGCTTCTTGTTTTATATGATTCCAATATTTTTAAAAGCATTGGAATTGACGTTTATAAATAGTAAATAGTCTATTTACTCTAGGAATGCGTCCTCCTGGTTGTTTTTCATGTTTACGTAACCATTAGATAATTACTTACAATAAGATGAGGTTATTAATAAAACACTATCATAAACACATGAATAAAAAGCACTACACTATGATCGAGAATCAGGGCCGGCATCAGTTGTGTTGCTTGCGAGCTCTCTGTATGATGGAAGGTAACTTTGATTGTTGTCTGATCCAATCATTTTGCGTCCTGTCTCTTAATGATATTCCTATTATAGGTCTTTCCATCGTCATTTGGGTTATTTTCAACTAATTTACTATTTGTTTGGTGAAGATCCATGTCTGTGCTCCATATGCTAGCACACATTGGTCAAATACTTTTGTTGGGATGTATCGAAGAATTTTTCTACTTTTGAGGATATGCCAGTTCACCAAACGCAGCCCATCCTAGTCTTCTACGTACTTCGTTATATTTCTATGTCTTTGTTTGCCTTTCCTATTTTTATTTTTCATACAAAATATAGTTACATATTCTTATTCTTATTTCCTATATTAATTGTTAGTTTTGCGTTTTCAGATTCTTCTATTAGTCTATTATCATTTTTGTGAAATCTTTGTTGTCTGCAAGCAGAACTATATCTTCGACAAATATAAGGTGGTCGACTCTTTCACCGTTAACGTTAATTTCTACTTTTCTCTATTCCTTCCAGTTTCTTCAAAACTCATTTAAAGGCCAGGATAAAACATTTAGGTGATATATGTTTTCGTGTAGTCTGTTGTTGATTTTGCTTTCTTGTATATATTTTTCAATGGGGTTTTGTACCGATGGTCTATTCGTGTATTGTATGATTCCTCCATTATTGCCCACTATTCTATCACGTCAAAGGCATTTTCATAATCTACAAGTGCCATGTGTAGTACGAAGTTATATTCTACTTATTTTTACAGCCAAGAGATGGTCGCATGTACTATATTCTTTACATTTACATAATACTAGTCCAACTTTTTCTCTATTCTGTTTGTCATTATTCACGTAAACAATTTGTATATCTGTAATATACGGCTTATTTGCCGATAGTTTTTTTAAAGTTCTGAATCGTTCTTATGCATAATAAAACACTTCTAGAGTCTGTGGTTGTAATGCAGTATACTGTATGAATGATACATTTAATTTAAAGAATATCCAGATATCCAATGTATATCATGTAATGTAACAGTTATATCAAGTAGTACAAAATAACTTGAATTGATAATCTACGATAAATAGTCATATTAAGGGTTAAATTCTCATTAATTGTGAAGAATAATAATTGATGATTTGATATGTAGTAGCAATATAATATTCTCTGTGATCAAATTTTACTATAAGTCACAAATATTATTCAAATATAAAATTCAAGATTGTTTGATTCCATTTAATGTGGTACATTACTACGAAGCCAGTAAAACCAGTGAAAGTGAGTGTTGTGGTATGCTGTTGAACTGTCTATCCACATAATCGAGGTTTCAAACAGCTACGAGCTTTGATTTGGTCGGGAACAACCCAAGGAGGTGTTTGCTGACTAGAATTTATCCAGTTAGGAGCTGAGATAACATATTCAGGTACAAGAAAGACAATCAGAAGGTTAGTGCCCATTTCTTATGATATATTAAGAAATTATATAGCAAGTTTGGTGCAGAAAATTATATTTAGAAATTAATTTTCTAAATTTAATAGTGATTCGAGTACTCGGACATTTTTCGACCATTATAATTTGAAATTTACATTTTGGGATTAGGTTATTTTTTAGAATCTTCATTTAAATCAAGTTTGGATATTTAACATTTGATTAAACTATTTTTGACAATATCTATTTATTTTTGTAATGTCAGATCAAACTTCGATGTGCTACTAACAAACTGAAAGTATGAATTTAACTTTGTGGAGTAGCTGAAACGTGTATTTGATTCACAAAGTCAAATAATTATTATATTTTAAAAGTAATTCAGTCTTTAACTACAAGAGAAAGTTGTTAGTTGAAAATTTACCCATTCAGCTGGGAGTCGGGAATCCCATTGCTTGTAAAACTGACTAGTCGAGGCTTTAAAAAACTATAATCACATGACATAATTTTAAATGTCAAATTGATTTATGAGATACGTCAAATCCTATTTATTGTATTAAGAAGTAAGGTAAGTACATACGTGAACTATACCTGATAGTGCTTCTTCTTAATAGTAAGGGATATTTAATTTGATATTAATTGTAATACATAACACCATAAGAGAGTGTTATATTACAGGGTTTGAATCTGATCACAATTCGTTAAAAACCCCTAACTACATAAATATTTAACAATCGCTAAATACGTAATTCGACAGCTAAGCTGTCATTTTCAATGGTCTTGGAGATAATTACGACAAACTTGTCGGAAGATACGCTCTTCACCAAATCACACGTGAAAGTCAACACTCCCGCACATTCTAAAGCTATTTATACTGTTTGACCCCTAGGGCGTGCTCTAAGCGGCCAATCTGGAGAGCAAGATTGAAATGAAAAGACACCAGCGTCAAAGTTGCGCTCAAGTTGATTTTGTGTCGGACGGGTCCATTACGTAAGTAAAGAGGTGGGCTAAATATATATCTCGGTATTTATAAAGTTTTCTACCTGGATTGCAAAACGCGGACAAACATTAGCTGTTTACTGGTTTCTCAGTTTTGTTTGTGAGCTTCGTTCGATTAAGCGTGGCGTGTGTATTTTATTCTGTAGTTTTTCAAAATTTTTTGAATTACGATCTTGTGGCCCATTTTCAAAAACAAATAAACGCTGCCGATGACTAAAGGTTAAAGATAGCCGTCGGCGCATATGACGTCACTTACTGGTGTCTTCTCATTTCAATCCTGCTCTATCACCTTCAATAGAGCGTAATGATCAAGAGTAGGGAATGGGTCCCCCATCTTTGTTTAAAAGTTTATTATCTTAATTCTTAAAAATGGTCAAACTTTTAAAAGAATTTAGCTGCTTTGTTGAAGTTAACACCATTACAGTTTTTAGGTCAGTTTCTCTCCAAGCCTATTTAGCGATTGCTAAATATTTGTGTGGTTAGAGGTATTTAACGAATTGTGATCTTATGTATAATCACCAACGTTACTTTATTCCCGTTTTCAAGTATGGTTTGTGTTTTTTTTAGTCAACGTTCCTTTGATTATTTTTGCCAGTGAATCATTTTCTAATGAGCTTTACAGCCAGTCTTATAAAGTCCACTAATCTGACGTTAACTTTAATTCGCTGTTAAAATAAACAAAAGCGCATCAAAACGTGTCAAATATTTTTAGCACTATTTGGCATGAAAAAATATTTGCTAATCATTTTGAAATTTCTTATATTTATTATCTTTAGAAGAGCAACACACGGAAAAACACAATGATGCCGGCCCTGTCGAGAGTCCAGACATGCTGTAAATACAAGTTCTGATTTGTTTACATTTATACCCAGTCGCCCGGCTGGGAATTACTGCATTGGAATCATATCGAACGGAGCAAATGTTTGTAAATATCTGCAATTGTCTGCATTTTTTTGCAATTGTAATTTGGTGTGCACATTTTTCTTCAGTAATCAACTCATCGTCGAAAACTGCAGAAAATCGCGTTATAGAATTTTTAATTAGAGATTTTTTTCGATAAGCCTTTCCATTTCTAAACAAAAGATGGTGTTAAAAGCGTCAGTACATCCTGTTGTAGGCAGTCTTTCAATACACTAAAAACCTTTCATTTTATATGCCCATTCTCTTAGTTCGAAGTGAATTGACGCGATTTATTTTATTTTTGTAATACAAAACATGTAAGACGTTCTTATTGTAATTTACAACACCGTTAACATACAGCCAAAACGTGTATTATTGCTAATTGAGCAGTTAAACAACATACTAAAGAAACCAAAGCGTAGGAACAAGCAGCAAAATCGTCTTTCTCGATTTGCATTGTAAGTAGGTCACAATCACAACTCGATGCGTTGCTAAACCCCCAGGCGGCGCCACTGTTCTTTCAAAATTGTTTTCCTATGCCTACTAGAATATTATTCCCAACGCCATCTTTCCGCCATGTGCGACGACCGCCGTAACGACGCTACGGCGCTCGACTAGTCGTTAACTTTGGCCACTTTGGTCCTATTTTGGGCATTATTTAACGCATAATGACGTCACATGCGGCTAATTATATCGGCTCTGGGTCCCTGGCGGATGCGATCGGGGAGCGAAAACTGCAGTAAAACCGGTGCATTAAGCGCACAGAGCGAATCCCTAATTGCTAAACTAGTTTTAATTAGCGGCCGAAGCGCTGCGAACAGAACAATGATAAAAGGCAGAGAGCGTAGAGTAACCTTAGAAAGTGTTTCCTGTTCGGCTTATCTGCGCTCGCGGCCGACGATCGCGCGCGAAGGAAAAACCTCTTAATCACGCTTACTTTTATGGCGTATTCAATAGAATTGGCCTCATAATGGCAGGTGATTTAAATAAGATCGTTGCCCCGCAGATTTCGCTCTCATGATTAAGCTAGGCAGCGAATTCCGCCACAATTACACAATTATTTCCTGCACATCTCGGCACGAAAACAGGCGCAAGAAAGTCGAATGCCCGCGCAAAATTCCCCGTTCTTTTGTTGTTTGCGCGCAATGGAAAAGTACGGCTCGAAAAACAAATGGCAAAAATTAGATATGCAGTCGAACGAATCCTAGCAAGGCCAACTGCGCCTCGCGCTGATGCAACTGATAAGAACCCGCCATCTTGGATAACGCGAATAAATTATTTTAGTTTTAATGGGCTATGAGCCTGTACACGGAGCCGTGTAAAGTAATAAAGGTTCATCCTGAGCTATAGCGTCAAGCTGCGTTAACTAATACTGTTAATAAAGTTTAACAAAAACTATATATATAACAAACTAGATTTGAAGTTGCTACAAATCGCAGAAATTAAGCAACAACAAACTTAAACCGTAATGCACTGGCATTGTTTGAATTATCAAGGGAGTGGAGACTATCAAACAGAAAAACTAAAAACACGTTGCTGAACTTTCTCAATTTCCATCGCAACAAAAGCAATAAAAGCATGAGCCTTATTCAATGCGGTAATTACGTCCCGGCGTTGCAAAATCTCAAATTATTTTCTTATATATTCATTTGGTGAACGGAATAGCTACTCTGATCTGCATCCATTATTCATTATAAAAACTAGTTATGAGAAATATTATTTTCAGGTTCAACATCACAAAACTAAGCGTTTACATCCTGTCCCATTTTAATATTTATAAACTTTACTAAATAATCTTGTTCCAACCAATCACGAAGCAGTTGCTATAGCGACAAGGTTGTTTGATTTTAAATGTTATTCATCATTGCGGTAGTAAAACAATACATGGCGTCCATGGCGACACCAAACAGATTTTAATCGAATCGCATAGTCTACAAACAGCTACAAATAGGCCATTGGTCTACTTTTGACAGACGGCAGATGAACTAAATAGTCATTAATATAATAATAATAATAATATTAATCCACTCGCACCTGCACCCTACTACACAACAGTGTACCGATATTGTAAAAAACCTGTAAAGGGCTTTACAGGGAACTTCCCTTGCAAGTGGAAGTTTTGAAACTAAACATTTTGAAAATATCACGGGAATAATTTTTTAAGGTACTCACCCTGTATCTTTTGAGTCCAAAATACACTTGATTTCGCCAAGGATAAAAACTTGAGCTATGAGCAAATAGTTCTCGAGTTAAAGCAAAAACACAAATTTAATTTTTTAAGATGCTCAAACTGTATGCAATGTTTCGTTTCCGAGATACAGGGTGTTAAAAGTTTTTTAAAAAATCCGTTTTCTTTTATGTTATCTAAAAACGCTTTGAGCGATTTTAATGAAATTTTTACTGTTTGTTTATAACTTTATGAGGTATCTTTTGGATCTATTGCAGTTGATGTAGTAATGCCAGAGGCGTGCCCACGGGGCATATCGATTAGTTTTTTTTTCACAAAAAAATAACGCCCACGAGATATTTTGAAATTTTTATCTATTTTTTTAATAAAGCAACTAAAAATGCAACTTTTTTGTCTCCTGATTTTTTTTCGAATCTCGCTTCGTTTTGTAGAAAAAAAATTAAAGTTCATAGTTTTGCACGTCTCTGAACCTGTTAAGACAAAAACTACAATGTTTCAATATCTCAAAATCCCTTAGCCGATTTTAGTGAAACTTTGAAGGTTTACTGGTGCTATTAATGATCATGTTTTGGGACACTTAGATTTAAATTATTTATTCCAGGGGCGACCGGGATTTTTTTTAAACTTTAACACTCTGTATCTCAGAAACAAAGCATTTCCAGACCCATGTTTATTAGAAAGTACCTATAATCGGTTTCCAGCCAGGTCGACATATAATAATCTGCGTGCAAAATATCGTCTTCCTACAACAAACAGTTTATGAGCTATACTGCCAACCGACAGACGGAATTCGGAAAAAATGTTTCTCGTCATCTACGGGCCCCGAATTGTGAAGATCTGAAAAAATCTCAGAATGTGATCTTTTCACGATTACAGTAAGTACTCCCCTCGACTTTTAGGCGATGGGAGCAAAAATGAAAAACAGTAGAAAAATTGTTTTTTTTTTGAGAAACATTTTTACTTTAGAAAAAAGCTGCACAGTATACTTGTTAGAACAAGAGAAAAATTAAACAATACCATATAAAACAGCAATATTTGTGCATAATTAATTCTTCTTCTTTTCCTAACTCCTGCCCTTTTATTATAATGTATACTAAATTTTAATTAAAGCACTTTCGAGTAAGTTAACAGTTTCAAATTTTAATATTGCTATGTGGGTTTAGAGGTCCTCGCCTATCAATTAAATCAAACAGGGTAATGTGTTAAACAGCACACCATCACCACAGTGGGTAGAGGGTCAGGATCGGCGGAAGTTTTTCCGCACTCCACTGGGTCAGTTTTGAGCGAGGTGACCATTCAACACTAGGATACAATTAATGTCACTCTCTTCTGAAAACTGGTACTATATGAGATAGAGCAACAATACTGCACACACGTGACTTGGAGGTAGCAAAATGAGCCCACCATGGGACCTAAGTACACGTGAACTTGGTTCACCCTTCATACAAAATTTTAAAATCCAAAAATTGTCAAACAGCGCTAATAAAACAGACAAAATAATAAATTATTATTATTTTGTCTGTTTTATTATGCTTAGAACAATTTTCCACTTTATTTCCAGTTTCCTCTGGAAAATCGTTCTTTTTTCCATTGAACCAATATTATCGAAAATTTAAAAACCATGCCATCGATATTCCCTTCAAATGACCACCTAAAATTCCTCTTTAGGTCATATATAATTTTCCATCTGTCACGTGTGCGAATCAAGTAAGAAGCTCTTGTAGTACTTCCATTTTTTAAGAGTAGTACTTAACTTAAAGCAAAATTCTTAACACCGTTGACTTACCCATCTGAAACTCGTCAGCGATTTCCTCTTTTTTGTGGGTTATCAATTTTTGTTTATCTTGTGACAAAGATCGATCTAGATACCACAGTAACTAACCATAGTATTTAGCGGTATTAGACCGATACTGAGCATATACGGACGAGGCTAAGAAACTATCCGAGTAAGTTATATGTAATATCGGCCGTATATTGTTTAACAGTTTTCATAATCATACCTCTAAAATAATGCACAATACTACATGTCGTGTTAAACCAGAAAAAGTACCAAGGCTTCATTCAACGGTTTACTATTTTCGAGTTTTTATAAACAAACTTTCATTACTTTTAATAGGGACATTATCACAGAAAACAATTTTATTACTTATTATACCAATTGATTGTGTTTTATAAAACTACGAACATAAGTACATTCGTGTTCAAAAATCTGTTGTACAGCGACAGTTGTAAGTTTATTGATGGTTGTGTTATTACTTAACACAAGCTCACACTTTATCATTAAATTGGTAGAGCAAGATGTACATTTTCAAAGTATATGTGTATACAACACTCTTTTTAACTTTGTGTAATTAATTTATACTACCTACCATTTATTTTACATAAGGAAATATTGGTAGTGACAAAAATTATGTACTTTACACAGGATGTAGAAAGATTTACACCACCTCGCACCTTGCTACCCTCGTTCGCTTGGCTCACTCAGGCATCAAACGGTCCTCGGTAGTGTAAATCTTACCTACATGGCTGTTATAGGTGACATTTCGATCAAGCAGACAGTATTGATGTAGTACAATAACATGTAGTATTATGAAAATGACATAAACACGCAGATCTGTCTATCGATTTATGTATCCGGAATACTTTGAAGTTAGTTGCAGCCACCTACACCATCTAGCGTGAGACTAGCAAACTAATTACAGCGTTCTATAACTAATTACAGTTTTTGATAAATACGTTCTCAAGAGAATTATTATAAATTAATGTAGAATGTATCGTGTGTTTAAAAAAAACTCCTTCGCAGCATGCCATGATCAAATTGAAGTTTGTCATAACTTGATACATCCATTGAAGCAAATGAACTACTCGGAGAGAACTAAATTACATCTTGATCTTGAACTATTTTCCTAAAAATATACTAAACACTCAATAAAAACAATTTTTATTGCCTGTTATGATTAACAATTAACACACTCGTTGTTGTATAATTGCCATCTTATTTTCCTTTTTGTTTGATACAAGTAAACTTAATGTAGTGTAAACTTTTAACTGTCACAGTGACATATGTTTTCATAAACAAAATGCAATCCGACATTCACCTAAAGTACGTTTTTTTTCCTATAAAAATTTTGAAAGTCAAAGAATTTAGGGTTGATGTTGGCATTACTTGGATTTCTTAAAAAAATATGCTGGTACAATTTGTTTTAGTAACTTTTTAGAACTAAAAATTGGTGGGAAATTTAAAATCTGGCATTAAAGGAGTTTTGTTTTTTAGCTAATCTTTCGTAAACTTCTTCTTCTGGCATGTTAGGCTGCAGATCCAACAGTTCCTCTACACGTTTCAGAATTGCCTTTTTACATTTAATTTTAAAAGATTCCGTTTTTTACGCATATACATTTTCAAAAAAGATATGCTGACAATTTAATTTTAAATGTCAAAATTGACAGTCGTTTACAGAAAAACCTGACGAAAATAAATTTTCTAATAATTTTAAAAAAGCAGTTTTGCCAATTTTATCTTGGCCTTGAAAATTTTTATAGGAAAAACATACTTTATACAGACTTAAGTCAATTTATTACTAGGTATTATTTTTTATACACAAAAAAATTACGTTGAAGAAATGAAGTTGTGCCCGCCACCCGACCCTCGACCCGCAGTTTCAAATCCGCACCCGACCCGCAATGCAGGACTAGTATAGCGTATAGACTCGTGACCACATTGATAATTTAAACACCGATCTAGTTCAAATAAATATAAATAAGTAAATTGTGACTCATTTTTATTTCATATGAGCAAATGGTGCCCATGGGTTAAGTATTTCTTCAATAAATAGTTTTGAGGTATACCGCCAACACACAGACAGACCGCCGGAACTGAGAAAACATGTTTTTCGTCATCTAGCAGCCCTGAAACGTGAAGAACTGAAGAAATTTTGGAAAGTGATTTTTTTCACAATTAGAATACTTTTAGTTGAGGGAAGTAAAAACGGAAAAAAATCTAACAAATGTCTAATAAAATATTTATTAATTCAATAAATATACTCTCCTCTTCTCTCAGCATTGACTACGTTTCATAGACTCTTAAACTAGAGACAATTTTTGATACAAAAATTGTAAAAACTCATTTCTGGCTTAAAGATTTTCATCGAGTACTATCAACAATTTCTAGGAATTTCGAATAGATTTATTCCTCAACGGCTAACTAGCAGCACCACATACCGCGATGATATTTTCAACACTCACCTTCTCAACAATTTTTTAGGCCCCATTTGGCTCAGTACTTATCAGGCATGTTAAGTGTGGAAACAAGATTAATATAGATATCATACGATTACCAGCGATTTTCCACGAATATTAAGAGATTTCCAAAGATTGCCAGACTTTGATTGCCACATATTGGCAACAGATTCCCAAGGATTTAGATACATTTCCGAAGATTATCAAAAATATTTCCAAAGATTGCCATGAAATCTACAGGTTCTCAAAAGATTCCTAAAAAAGCAAAGATTGCCAGCGATTTCGTAAAAATGTCATAAACAATTCTACAGCTACTAGAGATTTCAAAAAATGTTTGGACATTTTCAAAAACTGACATGAAATCTAAAGGTTCCCCAAGAAGGTTCGCTAAATTATCAGAACCTTTCTTAAAATTGCCAGAGGGATTACCACAAGCTAAAACGTTGGAAATATTACTGAGAGATTACAAAATAGTTCTAGACATTGTTAAGAATAGTATGAAACGTTCCCAAAGAAAGATTTCGCACGGTTACCAAAGCCTTTTAAAGATTACTGAAAGATCTCAAAAGATTACCAAGCGATTTCAAAAGATTTCTATGCATTTTTCAAGATTACCATGGCATCTAGAGGTTCCCAAATATTTCGCAGGACTATAAAAATATTTTTTAAATTACCAGAGGGACTACATGTGCTCTTCAGAGATTTCTAAAACTTTACAATTACTGAGAGATTTCAAAATATTTCTAGACATTTTCAAAGATTAGTATGAAACGTTCCTAAAGATTTCCCACGGTTACCAAATTTTTTTTTACCAGAGGCTTTCAAAAGATTACCAAGAGATTTCCAAATATTTCTAGGCATTTTCTAAGATTACCATGGCATCTAGACGTTACATAACATTTCACAGGACTATAAAAATATTTTTAAAATTACCAGCGGGATTACCACGTGCTCTCCAGAGATTTATAGAACGTTGCAATTACTGAGAGATTTCAAAATATTTCTTGACATTTTCAAAGATTAGTATGAAACGTTCCCAAAGATTTCGCAGGGTTACCAAAGCTTTTTAACCAGAGGCTTTTAAAGATTACTGAGAGATTTCAATAGATTACCAAGAGATTTCAAAAGATTACGAAGAGATTTCAAAAGATTTCTAGGCAATTTCCAACATTACCCAAGGTTCCCAACGATTTCGCCCTCCAAATTTAGAAGGATTATCAGAGCCTATTAGTAAAGTTTTCAACGATTACCAACAAATTTAAAAAGATTACTAAGGGATTTCAAAAGATTACCAAGAGATTTAAAAAAATAACCAAGAGATTTGAAAAGATTCCTAGATATTTCCAAAAATTGCCATGAAATCTAGATGTTTCCAATGATTCCAGAAAATAATCAGAGCCTTTTCAAAATTATCAGAAACATTACCACGAGATTTTCAAGAGTTGCAAAGATTACTAAGAGATTTGAAAAACTTACCAAGGGTTTTCAACATCTTACTAAGGGTTTTCAAATGATTACCAAGAGATTACAAAAGATTACCAAGGGATTCAAAATATTGTCAAGAGATTTAAAAATCTACCAAGACTAGTAGTGTGGGTCGAGAAAATACCCAGTGGTATTTATAAATAGATCTTTACCTGGGTATTTACACCTGCCTCGGGTAAATACCTTAAAACTGGGTATTTATCAAATTTGTAATAATTATAAAGCTAAGCTAACCTTTACTCACATAATAGTGTTATTTTAATAAAATAAACTTTGCTTCATTTAAAACCGAGAGTAAAATTTGTAACCCGCTTCAAATATCAAGTACAATCTACACATTACCCTTTTTCCGTGATATCATAAATAACAAAACATAAGTGATGAAAACGTATGTTTAATACTGAAGTAAAATTAAAAGATATATATTTAGATCATACTTAGTAGACACCAGAAAGGAAGTTAAATAAAAAAAGAAAACCATTGCGCCATGGAAAAAGGTAAATACTTTACATTTATTATTGTCGTCATGATCTATAATTAATGCCGTTTCAAATTTAAATTTTTTTAAATATTCAGTAAAATCGAAGTTCACCATGGACTTCATAACTTAGAGGATTTCAAGTCTGTTTTATATATAATGTAAACCATTTCAATTAATGCTAGTTTACGATTAAAATAAATGCGTCATTGCAGCATTACGCTTAGTTTTGTGTTTTAATACAGTATCGCGCAAAAAATGCAGCCTAATATCGAGCAGTACACAAATTTTACATTAAATTAGAAATATATATGCTTCAGAAACCATTGAAATATTAAGAAAAACATATGGAGATGTTATTTTGTCTTCAACACAGATTTTATTTAGCAGAGGGCTTTGAAAACGGGACGAGAAAATGTTGAAGATGAACATCGCTCAGAGGGCCGTCAACATTGAAAATCGATTAAATGTGTACAAAGATCTCACTCAGAGTTTTGGCCGACAACAGATTTTAGCACTTCCACATCCAGTTTACAGTTCAGACATAGTAGCTCTTTACGACTATTTTTCATTCCCGAAAATTAAACAAGATTATCAATACCAAACGTTGTATTTTGAAGGGAATAGTATGTATTAAGATGCAAATTCCTGCATTTAAAAGCATATTAAAACGCCACTTTTGAGGAATACCTCGTATATATCTTTACCTGATTTGTTTACCTATGTGTTTTGTTATACCTCAACAAAGCGTACATCTTGTACGTAACTGCACACTTTTGGCAACGCATCCCTACGTTACTACTAAAAGATCAAAGCAAATCAAGGGCACCACCAACTTAATTGTTCAACAATTCACGAATCAAAGTTGGAAGATTGGTGATCTGGTAATCGCAACTTACAATAAAGGAAGATATCTCAAAAATAAATTGATCAGACGTATGCTCTTTGATAAGCTGTAAGCTATTTTAGAAAGAAAGGAAAAACATAAATACTGCGCAAATTAACGTGATATTTATTTCCAATACATGCAGAAAAATAATAAGAGAGAGCAGTTCCTCGAATCCAAATAAAGACAAGACACGTAAGTAATTGAGGCGAACCCAATATCAAATCTACGACGTATACACGTAGCGTTTACAGCGTAACGTATGTATGTTAATTTCAAATATTAGCTTAACGTGTGAATAAGCAAAGCCCAAGGTGCGTATGAAATACATATATACATCGCAAATGCATCAATACTTCAATAAATGGTAAATCCGACCTAAACAGAAAAACGTAAATATCGTAAACTCACGCTATTACAGTTTCAATTGCGACAAAAATATTTAGTTGGATTAAAGCAAGTTTGTAGCCTATATGTTGAATTCAGCGTCTCACGAAAACGACTACAGAATCGAGTCAAAAAGGGTTCAAAATCGCAACTAGAAACTCCAATCTAGCAACCATAATCACAATTCAGAAATTCCAATCTCGAAAATCCAGAAAATCTATAAACTAGATAACCAAATCTAGAACGCCCTGAAACAATAAGATTTGATTAACATACATACGCGGGTGCAATCGGGAACTCATTTCAGGTGTAAATCGGCTTAGCGACCCATTTCCAGTTCCAAGTAGAGTAATATCAGGAGGTAACAATAATTATGTAAAATGAGATGAAAATGCGTAAGGACAAATTGCCAAAACGTGCTTCACAACAGGACTCACCAGAAAAACGCTATCTCCATTAGAACCACCAGATGGTGTTTTTTTCTAGATTTCATGTAACTAACCAACAATAAAGATTGCGAAAATAAAGGTAGATACAGCATCCACTAAATTACAAATCCCTATATCACCTGCAATCGCTAATATTTACATGGAGGCATTTGAAATCTAGGCTCTCGAGCAATCGCCATTAAAACCAAAAAGCCTTCGATACAGTGAATTTGTTGCTGGTTTAAGATAGAAATAGCTTAAAAACTGTAATATTTTGCATATTATTCACAAAAAACAGACCAGCCCTGATCAAATTTGTTTATGCCAAAATAAATGTTATTTTCTGTGAGTTATCAATTGACGTATTTAACTAATTACTATGAATAATAATGTTAAATATTCTAATGAAATGAGGGTATTTATTATAAAAACATTTTACAGTGGCGTCAATTTACGCACAGTTCGTGATTTATTCTCGGTTAAATTTAATAATTATTCATAGTAATTACTTAAATAAGTAAATTGATAACTGACAGAAAATAACATTTATTTTTGGCATAAACAAATTTCATCATGGCTGGTTTGTTTTTTGTGAATAAAATGCAATGTTTTTAAATTATTTCTATCTAAAACAAGCAACAAATTCAAGTAAAGTAGTATCAAATTAAGCGCATTTTTTTCTCTTTCGATTGGCAGCACCATCAATCCTATCTATTCAAGCGGCAAGCAGGAATCTGCATATATACGATTTCCTATGCTATTTCCCTATGTTCGCACCTTACGTGAAACACTCGGTATACGTCAGACCATACACTTCACAATGGAAGTGGAGGCAAATGGCTATATTCCGTCCCAAGACGTTCTGGTAAAACGTAAATCAGATGGTAGTTTAGGACATACAGTTTATAGACAACAGACACGGGCAGATATGTAAATGCTAACTCACACCATCTTCATATTCAAAAAGCATCAGTTCTGAAGACCAGACACAAAAGGCTAAATAAAGAGGAATCCGCACCTCTTAAAGGCTTAACCGGCTTACCTTTTACAGTACAAGCTCAACCGATAAGATAGAACGTGTCCTAAAATAATGCAACATCAAAACTATGTTTACGACCAATTAAATTTTGGGTAACGGTTTCAGGTGAAGCTGAAAAGCTAAGACAGTACGAAATATCACGCGCAGATTCGATCAGATTATCTAAATGGAATAAACTTGCAAAGAAAGTGACACCTGTGGTACAAGAGGCACTGCTACAGTGATCCAGTTTCGATAAATTGACTGAAAACCCCTAACGGCACATGAGCATATACCTAACTTAGAAATATTCAAAACCGACACTTAAGTTGAAACGGGAAAATATGTAAATTGCCAGAGATAATTAATCACAATAAGGCGTTCAGAGGGGCCTAACAGAACCAAGAAGCATCACCTTACTCGGGAAAGGAGAATGCGAGAACCCAAATCAAGCACATAACGGCGACTAAATTCGACATTAAAGGTAGCACACAAAATCATATCCTTTAAACAAAACCTAGCAATTAAGCAGCTGTTAGGAAAAACTACAGTGCGGTAGGTCACTCGGGGCAACGTTATGAATACGCAAAATAGATGCTTACTTCAAAATGAACATAACAGCTTCATAAAAATTATCCCTTTAAAACCCGTCAAGTGTCAATAGTATCAACGAATCAGTATTATAGCAAACGGTATCGTTCTGAAAACCTCCAACTGAAAATAGTATACAAAAGTAGGAGCAGTCTACTTCTAAGATCCTCAAAGTCACATTAACATCTCAAAGAACGAGCAGCTTCATAATTCTTCGAAAACCCTCTAAGTGACAATACTATCACCGAATCAGCAGTATAGCAAACGTTATAGTTCTAAAACCGTCGAACTGCTAATAATATATGAAAGAAAGGGCGGGCGGCTGTGGAAAAATTATTCTAAAATGTTTGAAAAGTTGGTACAGTTTTTCTTGGATCTGCGAAAAGATAGCAGTTAAACATTTCCATGAAATTTAAATAAGTCTGATTGTAGAGTTACTTTGCTTGATCTAGTCATTTGCAACTAGGGCAATTTCGCCATATTTCAAGTGAACAACTAATTTGGAGATATTTTGAAGCGATTTTGTTTGATCAGACCATTTATTGGTTTTCCTCCTCGCCTTTTGGTGGATTCGTTAAAACAGGACATTTGAGACGTCGATTTTAAGACGGTTCGAAAGGACTCTCGAGTAAGCCACTGTCTCATTCGAAGCTTTAGTACGTTGTTTTGATCGGAGTTATTTTTGTGTATTGTACGCTTTTAATTACTCTTGTTTTTATCACTTGTTTCCGTGAGAAAATCTGGTCTGATAAGGATTGCAGACCCATCTAAAGTCAATCCCGTTATCCATTGGAAGGACTATTCTCCATACTTACAATATTCGTTCACGATCTATAGCCTCTTTCCCTTTCGATGTCGAGGATCATTCATCCCTCGTGGGAAGTGCAACGGAGGTAATGCGCCGCATGCAACTTATATTACGCTCCCTCCGCATGCAAACATACCACAATTAACAACTTACAGCTAACTTAACTAATGAGTTCAACTACACTGCTGCTCTGAGAAAATTCTCGGCTACGGCCAGATTTGAACCCGTGTCCACCTGGTTGCTAAGCAGACTACAAATCCGCTCAACCACCCAGGTGGCTATGGTTACAATATTTAATTAGACAATCTTGGTTTAGTCGATAAGCTGCACAATTGACGTCCGAAAAACGAATTTATACCAGACGACGTACATTGGTTTCTACGTTATTTTTCATCGGAGTCCAATAAGTGCTAGTTGTGAAGAGACGCGTTGTTTGAAAAATTTGTTTTCCTTTGTAAAGTTGCTGATTAACCGCAAAAAATATTTGTCTTATGTAATACCTACTACGCTATTTTCTACACCAGTTGTATTGAACTCAATTTTCTGTTCAATATTTGATTGGATTAATACATTTGACACCCAGATTGTCTGCACGTACTAGGTTCACACGGCAACCAGATACAGAGACGGTTTGTTTGTATGACAGTCTGACGGTCTCTGTATTTAGTTACCGTGTTTACCTAGTACCTTCAGACAATCTGTCTAGCTTATAGGCAAGTAGTGATAATACTTTTCACATCCTGTTATAAGTCACTTTACTTTGTACTGATCGCCAGCGTGGCCCAGCGGTTAGGGGGCTCGCCTGCAGCTACGGTGCGGAGTTCAATTCCCATATCTGGCACCTAGCGAGCGGCCCACCCAGTCGCTTTAAAAATTAAGTACCGAAACCACAATTGTGGAAGTAGGGAAAGTAAGCCCGTTGTCGAAGGCGTGATGCTAACCACATCACCCAGTAGCGTCTCGAACTTTACTTCTTTTTTACTTTGTACTGATGTTTAAAAGCTATTATATAATGTACTGTAAATCTATAACAAGTAGTGCATTCATTGTTAAATCTTGGAGAATCATAGCTAAATTTTTATTGATAATAATTAACAGTTGAAATCGAAATTTATGTAACGTATCTCAGGTGACAGCAAGAAAGCGCCAAACCTGGCTGAATGGTGACTGAACAGAACACAAAGCTCGTTCACGTCAGGCTATATGCTCAACTTTAAACTAAGTTTAGTGACATTTTAAGAACGAGTGACACAATCAATATTCAGGGATTGATCTTGGCGACAGCCTCTTGGAAAGTCTACACGTTCAATGGTCATTGACAGTTTACAGCAATGAACAGATGAACACGGACGGGTTCAGCAACTCTACATTAAAGCATTTATTTTTTTTTTAATTTGACAACTTGTAGTGCCGCCTTGATTCTAGGTTTTTTACTTCCTTTTACGCAATGTAAAATGAGGTTATCGATAATACATACATACATATGATAAAGGAAGTATTGGATTCACTCCAAAAATTCGAAATGAGTTTTCAACAGATCTTCACGTTTTAGAGTCCCCTGAACCCAAAAAACATAGTTTTGTTCATTGGCCTGTGTGTGTGTCTGTGAACAGAATATCTCAAAAGTGAAAAAAGGTATGGCGCTGAAACTTCATATATAAGTTTTGTGTACTATCTACATGTGACAGCAAGCTTTTGAAGAAAATCGCATAACCGGAAGTATGGTGTTTACTCTTGTGATTTTTCAGTATTTTCGATTTTTTCAAAAACGGCTCTAATGATTTTTTTCAAACTTTACATTTTTATTACATTTTTAATGGGTATTGATGTGAGATAGGTGATTTTCAAGTTGAATACCTCTAAAATGGGTTTCTTTTGTTTTGTTTTCCTATTTTTTTTTATTAACTCCTATTTTAAATAGAACACACGGTATATTATTACATTTTTGAATTCAGCTTAAAATTTTAGAGAAAATTTGTCTCTTGAACTAACGCTCTATTTTGTATGGTTTCTGTATAATTTGCAATTTTTCGAAAATATTTGACAAATGCTTAAAAATTAAAAATCAAATTTTAGGCTAATTATAAGATCACAGATTTTTGTAATTCTTACACTGCTAAATATTTTTAAATTTAAACTCGCCATATCAGTAGTGTTGCTGCGATTGGTGAGTATAAACCAAAACAAAGTTACAGTTCGTGTCCATTCAAATTCTAAAATAAATACGCAAAGGCTGCTGTTTAAGAGCGCAACTTTTTCCAGAGATGCACAAGATGGATGCTTAACTGAAACCTGTACAAATCTTCTTTCCATAATTTAGAAACCGTTATTAATTAATTAACAGTGACGATCAGGCTATTGGCCTACGCCAAAGACCTGCAGTTACGGTAATTAACGATCAATTCACAACAGGGATTATCATATTCCACAAAGATATCTAAATGAACGCCACATGTTCTTCAACAATGCTCAACTAGACTCCAAGATAAACAGCTGATGCTTCTGTTACATTGCTGATTGCAGTTTAATGGTGGTACCAACTTGTGCTAATATCGCATCCAAATCGATGTCTTAGCAGAATATATGCATGTACTTTTTATAAAAAACAACATAAAAATAAATAAATTAGTCAATTTTAATAATGAACAATACAATTTATTAAAATAAAAATTCATATGCGACATTTATTAAAATTTAAAGCATTTGTAATCCTTGCAGCGGTGAGAAAAAAATGATCTAAAAGTAGATCAGGAGATGTTGCAGGCCATGGGCTTGGTCCAAGTGTGCTAATTCACCTATTGGAAATTATTATTTAATTTTTTTTAATCTATTCAAATACAAAAACAAGCAAAGTAGGTGCACTTCCGGTAAAACTGAAAAAATAAATGCTATTTACAAAAATATATTGGCTACATTGCTGAAAATTGTATTTTCTGAGATAGTGTCTGCTTTGGGCTGCTTGAATGACTTTACTCTCACTATATTTTCAAATATTAATAAATCTTCTGAAGTTTTTTAACGTTTACAAGGTGGCCAGTTTAAAAACCGAACATAGCAAAAGAATGGTAGTAAAAACATTTAATTTAATTGAAAAAAACAAGGTTGCCTAAATCAGCACTTTAAATTATAGGAGCGGGGTGGGAGCGAGTCCCTAGACATCAATTACGTTACATATATCATTTGTTTACTAAGCATTAAAAAACTTGCATGTTCGGTTTTAAAAACGGTCACCCGGTATAGCAACAGACAGGCCACACTTTTCAATATCACGGAGAATACATATCTGGTGTCTTTTAGATTTATGGATGAACATTTCGGTTTTGCTTTTTTTCATACAGCAAAAGGTTTGGTGCCATATACTCGCTTGCAAGTGACCTCACACAAAAAAACTCCAACAGGATCAGGTCAGAAGAGAGTGATGCCATTGTATTGTACAGGGTTATTCATTATAAATTACCCACCCCTTATCATCGTTATTATTGCCTATAGAAAAAAAAGTTTTAAATAAAAGTTATGTGGTTATAACTGAATTTTGTTAAAATGCTATCAAAAGTACAGTGGCGTGCATAATTAAGGGGATACAAAAAAGTAATATATTTTTTTAAATGATATACCCTGTATATTATTAAATTTTTGGAACTACCTTTTTTTCCTGATTTCAAAAATATACCATATGTTACCCTTACCTTATACCGTTTTTGAGTTATTAAACGTTGAATATCTTAGTTAAACTAATTACTGTAAATAGGAATTATTAAAGTAAGCTATGAAAATGCAACTATTTTGTTTGATAAGTGACATTTCTTTAATGAAATAATAAAAATTAGTTATCATTTATTTATATTTAAATTTCCTGAATAAAACTTTGTTATATTTAATAATGTTAACTAGTTTAACTAAGATATTTGACGTTTAATAACTCAAAAACGGTATAAGGTAAGGGTAACATATGGTATATTTTTGAAATCAGGAAAGAAAGATCATTCCAAAAATTTTATAATATACAGGGTGTTCCATTTAAAAAAATATATTACTTTTTTGTATCCCCTTAATTATGCACGCCACTGTACTTTTGATAGCATTTTAACAAAATTCAGTTATAACCACATAACTTTTATTTAAAACTTTTTTTTCTATAGGCAATAATAACGATGATAAGGGGTGGGTAATTTATAATGAATAACCCTGTACCTATCGAATAAAATTCGATTTTTCTGCAAACACTTAACTTTTCTATAACTCAAGATATATATTTTTTCCACTGGAGAGGCTCCAAAATTAGACAAAAACATTAAAAAATGGCAACGTTCATTTTTGGTTGTACCACATGCACTGCTGCATGATTCCTATCACTTATCGACAGTTTTTAAGCACTTGCATAATACTATTCTTACAATGGTTCTATGCTTCGGAGTAGAATATAAAATAAATAATTATATCAAAAGATAGGGAGAGATACCATATTTAGTTTTGCAAACTCAATAATAATACAATTTCATTAACATGATATTATTTGGGTTATGATTGATAAATAAAACTATCAATGGAAATCTTAATTAGTATGAAACTAACATTACCCAGTTTCCAGTTTCTTTTCATTCATTGAAAAGTGACAATGCGCTAATTTAGTTTCTGTTCATTCTCATAACGGTAGGTAGATTAGTAAAGCAATGAAAGCATGTGCAAAAACAGCTGGATGACCTGCAATTAAAGAATTGTATAAGGCACAAGAAAGTAATAAAGGAAAATGTTAAAATGGAATTTAATTAGATAAGGGTGCGGCAGAAATGAAGAAGCATGCAGTTTTGGCATATGGACTTTTGAATGTGCAGAGGAGAGCGATAGTGTGGATTTGTAGGCGTTGTTGGAAGTTCTGAAGTATTTATGGAGAGGATTTGTGTTTTGATATTCAAAAAGATAATTTAATGAATGTAATAATGTAAAATTTAATTGCAATAGCAACTAGGAATACTATGTAACTGGGCTAGGTGCTGGGAGTTTTGAAATTAAAAATAACAAACTACACACATAATTGAAATGTAAAAATAGTAGAAGTAGTATGCAATCAAATAAGATTGAATAATTTCCTAATAAAAGTGTTATTTAAGATACAAAGATGTGTTGTTAATTGGCTTATACTAAATAATGGAATGTAAGCATCATATAATGTGAAGTACATAGAGGAAGTTACGGTAAACCGGTTGGCGTACATCAATTGGCTGTAGTAGAAAACTACCTAAACAAAGAGTGTTTTAAAAAGGTTAGACTAGTTTTCTATATAGAAGATTAGAAAGAAATGCTTATGAAAGAAAATATATATGATAAATAAAGGTTCAGTGAACTTTCAACGTCCAGTTTATATTAAGGAACTCTACATAACCTAGAGTTTAAACGAAAAAAAAAATATTTAAAATCTAGAACGAATATAAATGCATGTCCCAACTTGAGTAGAGTTTCATGTTGTTAAAAATTATTAAATGAGTCAGTATTGAAATGTATATAATAGAATACAATTGGTGCACCGGGTAAATGATTAATATGAATAAGTACATAACCACAACTATCGTAAGTTAAGTCAATCTGATATCTAAAAATTTGAGCTTATGTGGAAAGTAATTTAATATATCCACATACAAGATCATTACATTATATATACTAAACAATACATGATAACCAGCCTTCTTTAAATATTAATAATGACGACCATTCAATGTTGGGATACAACTTACATGGCTCTGAGGTACAGTAACAAGAGCACACACAGACATATACAGACAAATGCGACTTGGAGGTAACACAACGGGCTCACCTTGTGGTCCAAGTGCGCGTGAACACGTAATGGCAAATTTAGCTTATTACTTCGACACGAAGTGTACGAAGTATTGAAATTCCCTCATATCGAAAACCACTCTGAGTCAAATATCTCTAAAATTCGTGCCAACCGGCTAATGAACCCACTACATCAAATCTCCGTCTCGGCTGTGCGGATCTTTTGGTGAAGACCCCAGCCCACTAGATCCCTCCCCCGTATTGGGGGGGGTGCCTAAACGTGCTGTGCGGGGTATGTATATTCGTATGTGTACACGATTCCGGTCGCCAGGAACCTTCCTGAAGTCTCGGATCGTTTTCATACGATAGGTCCTCCGAAAATAAAGGCAACATCAACTTTTGAGGTATGGTCGTCGGCAAAAAATTTTTGTTTAGGGTTTTTTTTTAATAAATAAGTGGTTCATAAAATGTCATTGTATTAGCGAAACGGAGTGATGTTGAGTGTCGAAGTATTCTTGGAAAGCACGGAAGGGCGCTTTTCTTGGGTGGGGGTACCGTAAATTTTAACTTTTGTTTTTAAAGGCAACTGGCGAAAAGGATTCCCAGCAGAATATCTAAGATACAAATATATATTAAACTGCAAACACAATAATTAGCTTTACTTCCTGTTGAACCGGAAGTAGATAATTATAATTGCTTAGATCTTTCAATTTAAAAGATTAGTGCCGGTTGCTGTAAGCTACTTAACATAACAAAATTTACCTTTGCTTTTCTTGAACTAATTAATCGGAGCATGTTCAAATTGCATTTAGAAACCAATTTCGTTAAAAACATTCGATTTTGAATCAATCATAGCGACTTCAAAATCTCATTTATACTACACCAGTATGATTAACTGCCACACTACATCCAAGCTGGCGATTTAAAATTTGTAAAGGAATACGTAGCAGCAGAAGCTGAGTGACAGCGATTATTTTAAGAAGGCTATGGAATACAAGTAATGAGGGCAAAGGAATACACAGTAGAAAAAATAACCATTATTTTAGTTCCTTTATAGCAGGGTATCTCAAAGTGAGGTACGGGTACCCCTAGGGGTACGCCAGCCAGGTGTAGAAGGTACGCAGCCTGATTGACGTAATTGCGAATACAAACATGGCGCAAGACAAAAATTGGAAAAAGACGCGAGGTGATTTTGAAAATAGACGGAATGTGCATATAGTAATATCTAATAAATAGTACTTATACTACTAAATCTGTTCTTTATTCTTTTGGTAATCAACGTGTAGGATCATTGATTTTTTTTTAGTGGGAAATAAGAACAGAACGGAATATTAAGCAAATAATGTTTGTGTGTATCATTTTATAAATGTATATAAATAATATTATATAACTCAATTTTTACTTTACGAAATTTTTTAGACTTCGCAGTTTTAGTGTCCCAGTTTTCAAGTGGGCAAATATATATTCGGCATATTGAGAAAGAGTTTCAGTGTGAAATATATTGTAAGTTATTTTATCTACGACAGTGTGTAAAATTGTCTTTTAGTTGGCAGTTTTAAGTTTGTAAAACGACTGTTTAATAACATATTTTCATTAGTTTACGTCGTCAATAGTAACATATTTAAAAGATTTCATTAGGCACGTTGTCAGTAGCAACGTGTTTTAAAATTTTTAAAACACGCAAAATTACGACCGGTTGCTGGTAATCCTAATTTACATTTCAATTTTTTTTTATATTTACCGTGTTTTTTAGATTCTATCGTAGATAAAATATTGTAGGATATACATGTGTAAAGCGTCTTTAGTCACTCGCGGGGCTGCACTTGTATCGTAAATTACTATTATACCATTTCCAATTTGATTAAATTCAATTTACTGAATTGTAAATGGCTTAACATTTTCTACATTGAAAAAATGTTTAAGTGTGAAGTAAGTTATGTGTAACTTTACTGATATAACATTTAAATAGCTAGTTAGCTAGTCAACTTATTATGTTTTTAACACTTTCAAATTACATTTCGACAGCTTGCAAATGTTGATGTTTCTCACATAAAACAAATGTTTCAGTGTGAAATAAGTGCTTTTAATTTCTATTTACATCTTATAAATTTAATTCTGACAAGTTTTCATTGGCATACTAGTATTTTTCTCTTAGAAAAATATTTAAGTGGGAAGTTACATATATAAATTTGCTAATTTAATTTCTTCTAATTTATTAAGGCTTAAACATTTTAGAAAATTTATTTCCACTGAATGCAAATATCTGTTACTACTTTGCACATAGTAACAAAAATTCAGTGTGAAATAAGTTTCTTTTAGTTGTATTAACACAAGCAGATTTTAAATATCTGTTTTAACATTTTTCAATTTCAAACGTAAAAAACTAATTTAGTTTCTTCTAAGTTCTCAAGTCTTCAACGTTTTAAATAATTTATTTCGACAGATTCCAAATGTTTTAGTGTGAAATAAGACGTTTTTAATGTTATTACCACAAGGAAATTTAGAATCTTAATCTGATTTATGCCGGTACTATTAAGTTCTGAATATTTTATAAATTAAATCTCAACAGTTCTCAAATGTCGAATACTATTTTTTCTTTTGAAAAAAAATGTTTAATTGTGAAATACATTATATGTGCCTATCCCTCTTGTAACAAAATGATTTAGATAATTTAAATTACGATTGATTTAACTCCAATTTTATTCAGTCTGGAATATTTTACAAATTTCATTTTGATGATATTTTGCACACTGAAAAAATGTTTCAGCGTGAAATAAGTGATTTTTTATTCCACCAATGCTAAAAATTTCAAATTTAAGTAACTTTGTGACTCGTTTCGATTTTATTAAATTGTGAACATCCCACAAAGTTAACTTTGACAACTTTCAAGTGTGTAATAGTACTTTTCCCTTTCAAAAAACGTTGAAGTGCGATGTAAGTTATGTTTAACCCTATTGGCGGAAAACTATATTTACTAATTTAAACAACTCTTGAACTACTCCCAATGTCATTGTCTTGAGAACATGAAAAAAAATTCATTTTGATGAATTTCGAATGTCTCTTAATGTTTTGCAAATTGGAAAAATGTTTTAATCCGAAATAAGTGATTTTTCATTCTATTCACAAAACCAATACAAAATTTGCGTTACCCTGTAACTACTTGTGATTTTATTAAGTTGTGAAAATCTCACACAATTAGGTACTTTTGTAAAAACTGGTAAACTTTTCACTCGCTTCCACGATATCATGTTAAGTAAGGGGTTCTAACCAACTACGCACTAAACGGAGTTAGGGGAACCCCTGCTTTATATAAAAAAGCACAACAATCAAATACACACGCATTTTGAAAATATAAAAAATAAACAGAAACTGATATACTTATTGAATAACAATAAATAGCACACTAGCGGGCGCGTTCCCAAGTAGCGGATCGCGGAAAATGTCTCACATGAGTGGCAGAAGGGAAATTAAATATCTGCCGCGGACCAACCGACATTAGCGGCTGCAAAGGGTACCAACACCTGATAGATGGCAGCAATAACTATCACTACTGTGATGAAGCAGAGATAAAGTTATCGGTAGGGCTCATTAACAGATTTCTTCAGGCGCAGTTCAAACAACTGGAACGGCTGAAGTACTGCAGTGAAGAAGGGCAAAGGAAAAGACGACCCCGAGTTCTCAGATTAAATAGGACAAGGGTGCAAAGCGCAAAGTCAAATGGGAAAATTCAAAGACTAAGGACAATAACTTGAGATATGAAAACAAATAAAGTTCATCGCTTTATTCCTTGCTCTGATCGTGTTGTAATTCTACAGATAAAAGGCGAGACACTAAATCTCAACATTATCCAAATATACGCTCCTACAGCACATAAAAACAATGATAAAGTTAAAGAACTTTACCGGCAAATAAAAGAACTGCCAAAGCATCTCAAAAAGTACGAAGTTAACATCATTAAGGAGATTAAAATAGGTAAAAGATACTAGGGGCACGAAAATGGAAATGAACGAGAAGTAAAGAACTTTACCGGCAAATAAAAGAACTGCCAAAGCATCTCAAAAAGTACGAAGTTAACATCATTATGGAGATTCAAATAGGTAAAAGATTCTAGGGGCACGAAAATGGAAATGAACGAGAAGAAAAATTAACTTAATTCTGCCAAAAAGAAGCAATGGCCATCATGAACACTTGGTTTAAATTATCAGCAAATAGACTTCACACCTGGAGATCACCACAAGACAATGCCAAAACAAACGTAAAAAATCAGATAGATTTTATTCTGATTAACAAAAGCTTCAGAAACAGTGTTAGAAGCGCAAATCATGGTGCAGATGCGGATTTAGATGATAAGGAAAAAATGGATGACCGAAAATTTAAACTTACTAGAAGAACGAAGAAAGTTTAAGAATAAAGATTACTCGAAAGATTACATGAAATACCAACACATAAAGATTAAGATGCATAGAAAAATTAAAGAGGCAAAGGAAACATGGTTGCAAGAAATATATGTGCGCCCTTGTCACAAACAAATTTATTACCTACTTGGCAACGCCGCATGAGAACTAACTAAATATTATCAGAAATGAAAATATATATCTGATAATAATAATACAGAAAGTTCTATTAAAAAAAACAACGGCCAGCAAAAACTGAACACCCTATAGCGTTTATAATAATTTTAGCTTGAACCTTTAAGGTGGATTTACACATCTCCGGGCCGGGTCCGTTCCGGGTCAGATCCGGATCCGGGCCCACTCCGGTGATGTATTCACACTTTTCCGGGAGTTTTATAACTTCAGTTCCGAGTGGTTGGTTTAGTACAGTGTTGTATAGCATACAGAGGGCATTGTTATAAGCATACATTATAAGTCCTGGAATTATGGCGTTTTCTGATGAAGATCTGGCAATGGTTGAAATATTATTGGATGAAGAAAAGGAAATCGAGGAGATAGAAGCTGCCTCCATATCTTCTCCTTCCAGGTGATGTCGCTGTATTTTATGTCACTTAAGTCGTATTAGCGCAAAGTGGGACCTTACAGCTTCAATACGAATTTCGTTGTCCATTTTTGACAAAGTCTATGTTCACATTAAATGCAAAACATTGCAGGATATTGCCGGATGCAGCCTGAATGCACACGGCGACGGTTTACATATAGTCCACTGCATTTAGTCAAAAATAGGTCGAAACTACGGAATAATTCATATTGAAGCAAATAAGGTCAATTTAGGTGTGTTTTGGTGTGCTGAATATAAGTAGCAAAAGTCCCGAGCATGGAGTTGTACGCTTAACATTTGGCAACGCTGTAATGGGCTGAAATTGGACTTAAAAATCATTTTTCGCAAATTTCTCGGTATCTATCGACTCTACGATAAAAATACATCACAGCAAAAATAAAGGTAAGGAAATTCTCTACAAAAAAGATAGGGAGTCATTTTTTCGTATAGGCGATCGTTTTTGTCAAAAAATGAAGTGAAAGGTCATACTCAAAGAAAATATTTCATTTGTAGCCGTTTTATCACACGGACGCATAAAATATTTGAAAAAAACCATTATTCTATTGCAAGTACCTTGAGATCATTTAAAAATGGGACAGAGAGTGCCATGGAATTTCTGTTTTACACATTTATATGTGCAAGAGATGGAAGGTCTAGAAAATTCAATGGACAATGCAGCTTTTCAGAAGTTCACCAACGACTTTTTCTCAGTTAAGCGCCCTGATAAATATTTTTGTGGAACATCTACTGATATGATAATTGAGCAATCTTTGATGAAATCGTCGAAATCAAAAGGAGGTTATACACGTGGGAGGACTACAAATGAAAGTGTCGTCAATAAATGGGTGTTCGGTTTACTGACTGCTAGTAACATCAGCGCAGGACTCGCTAACTTTTGTGGGATTTCTTTTCACTCTCGAGAACAGCATGTTGATGCTCGTGAATCTCGTATAAAGAGAGACATTGAGGATATTCAAAAAGTAACAGATTGGTTCAATTCTCACAATCCTTCGCCAATTTTACAAAAAGTTATGTCGATTGCAACAGGGGTTACTGGTGATGAAAAAATTAACTGTCACAATGCTTATAAAATTGGAACTACTGCAATGGAGAAAAAAATTGGAAACAATTTCTATAACTTTAAATTCTCACGTGCCGACAGAGTGCTTCCACTATTAACCACCAACAGTAATCTCAAAGTCCATGATACAACAGTGCCCATTGATCCACTCTTATTGTTCCAGAGAATTAGTGTCATGAAAAGAGCAAATGAAGAGCTTCGCACCTATTTGGAGTATGAATTGGCTCCATTCCGGTGTCACTCTTTGATGAAAAACCAACAAGTCAGCTTTCTATGACAATTTCCTGCCATTAGAACTTACACCAGATTTGGATAATGTCACTTATGTCATCGATGGAGGATTTCTTTTGCACCGCGTTATATGGCATCAGAATGAAACGTATGGTGCTATTTGTCAAGCATATGTTAATTATGTACAAAAGCACTTTGGTTCAAACTCCATTATTGTTTTCGATGGCTATGAAAATACAAGGAATAGTGTGAAGGCTATGGAGCAACTACGCCGGTCGTCAAAATATTCATCTGTTGTTATCTACTTTAATGAGCAGATGGTTGCAACTGTAAGCCAAGAGAAGCTTCTTTCAAACAATCGAAATAAAATCAGATTGATTTCGATGCCGAAAGAAAAGTTTGAAGCCAATAGTTTCATTATTGAACATGCTGAAGATGATGCTGACATTTTGATAATTGAAACAGCACTCAGGGAGTCATATAAAAATACCACAGTTGTTGTTGGGGAAGATGTGGATCTTCTCGTAGTTTTAACTTCCCGTACACCTATCGAAAAAGATTTTTTTCTTCTTAAACCAGGCAGAGGAAAGGTCGCACGAAAAATTTATTCCTCACGAAGCTTCGATCAACACAATGACATTCGAAATCACGTATTGTTTTTGCACGCATTCTCAGGGTGTGATACGACATCTGCTCTTTTTAATAAAGGCAAGACTGCAGCTCTGAAACTGTTGAGAAAACGGCAAGACTTGAAAACTGCAGTTGAGGTTTTCAATAAAAATGATACTTCTCGCCGTGACTTGATTTCTGCAAATGGAATCAAATTTTTCCTCCCAATGTATAGTGCTCCCGCTAAAGAAGTATCTATCAATAACTATCGCCATTCTAGCTTGATTAAAGCTGTGAACAGAAGCAGACCAGTGAAATTGAGTTTATTACCACCCACTCTTGAGGCAGCTCAGCAGGATCTATTTCGTGTTTACTTTCAAGTTCAAAAATGGTTAGGTAATAAATTGAATCCTGAGGAGTGAGGGTGGATGTCAAAAGAAAATATATTGTGGCCAAGAACAACATGCCAACCTCCTGCGCCTGATTGCCTTTTGAACATGGTTTTTTGCAATATAATGTTCGAAAGGTTGTGGAGCATTATGTGGCTATCGAAGATTTGGGCTTTGCTGCTCACCAGTTTGTGGCAACTGCCGTGGACAAGTTTGCTTGAATGCTGAACCAATTGAAGACTCGTCAGAAAAAGAAACCACCAGTGATGCAGAAAATCAAGGTTTTGAGATTGACCCAACGGATTCCCTAATACATATAATGAATTTATAGAACGAATAAACAACATTTATACAGGGTCATTCACGAATAGTGTCTGATTTAGCACCGTTTTTTCTGCAACACAATCTGATTGACACATTTGATTCACACTTTTGTTTCATTTTTCTGAAATCATGATTACAAAATTGTTTTCAAATTGAAAAACAGCGAAGTATTCTGTGAAAGAGTAATATTTGTTGCAGGAATAAAGACCCTAAATCAGACACTATTCGTGAATCACCCTGTATAAGTATTACAGTCGTGGAGTAGGCCCTCAGGGGATAATACATGAAAAAAACGCTACTACTACTCAGCCTCAAGGGTGGTGTGGAATAGAGTACTTTAATTACCTAAAATATCACATAAGTTCTAATTCAATCCAGGATTTTGAGAAAAACGATCGCCTTTACGAGAAAATGACACTCTATATTTTTTGTAGAGAATTTCCTTACCTTTATTTTTGTTCTGATATATTTTTATCGTAGAGTTGATAGATACCGAGATATTCCCGAAAAATGATTTTTGAGCCCAATTTCAGCCCATTACAGCGTTGCCAAATTTTAAGCGTACAACCCCATCCTCGGGACTTTTGCTACTTCTATTCAGGACACTGAAACACACCTAAATTGACCTTATTTGCTTCAATATGAATTATTCCGTAGTTTCTGCCTAAATGCAGTGGACTAATATGTCCGATTAGATAAGTTTCGTTCCGTGCTTTATCAGGGATCGGATGAAAAATATCGTCGCCGAGAATATTTTAAAAGGTCGGATTAAAGACTGATACCCCGGGTCGGCTTCGGATCGGAAACATGTAAACACTTGCATTTAAAATCAGGCAAGCAATAATTTTGTATCGGACCCGGACCGGACGGAACGGACCCGGCCCGGAGATGTGTAAATCCACCTTTAGCCTGAGCAAACTTTTGAGAACCACGGAATAAGATCAAAACCTTTATTACGTAGATCAGATAAGCATTAACTTAATACATTAAATGTGATTGAAATACCCAAACAACTGCTTTTTGTTTCTGCATTTTATCTAAACTCGGTCTTATCGTAACCACCTGTGCGAACTTATGTTCATAGAGATCCATTTCAGTGATCATCAGTCAGTTTATGCAATTCAATGTTTTATTTTTTTGTGAGATTATTATTAATTTTTGACGTATAGTTTATCATGCAAAGTTGGATGCCCTCTAACTACCCTTACATTTAATGACCATACTTATGAATCGCCCTTTATATTAGTTACAGTCCCACGGCAATGCTTTTTTTGAACAAGCAGCTTGAGATGAGAACAAAATTATTTTTTCCCGAATATGCTTTGGGTTTAGCATACACATCAAAAAGCTAACAGAACGATAAAAAATAGGTTTCTTCAAAATACACACCAGAATTTGTATGCAACCGTCATTTAATTCGCTTAATTCAACTGTTTTCCAACAAAAGATTATTTGATGTTTACCATTCCAAAGCCAAATACTTGATAAACAACTACTTTATCTGCGAAAACAACAATTATCTACGGCAAACAAAACACATAGGTACGGGGTTTGATGGTGACATGGCCAACTGCAATTTACACATACAGCCTAACTCGAAAATATTAAGCTATGGAACTGTCTCAGATATTTCCCTCTTCGCTTTTTTTCTAGGTTAATTAAGAAAATAATTGTACGAAATTAATTAGGATGAATAAATCCAATTATTTGTTAACATCTATAGTAAGCCATGGATGTTTTATGAAAAGCCACTAAGTCACGCTCAAAAACTATTTACAACTATCATCTGTTTCTCCCAATTGTCCTGACGTTTACCACTTCAAAACAAAAACAAACTTAAACTACATACTTTATTTGCGAAAACAATCCCGACAAACCTTATTTATCTATGTAAAAAAAGAAAAATATGGGCAACTACAGTTCCCTGCAAAACATACACAATAAAATGACAATCTCTATATTAAATTCTATAAATTCGCCTTAATAAGCATAAAATTGTCTAAAACTTTTTGGCAGAATTTGTTTCCAACTATCATTTATTTCGCTCAATTCAGTTGTTTTTCTAAGATTATCAGTTCCTCCACACAATAAAAACATATCGCAACTAGTACTATATTTGGGGAAACCGCCCCTTCATTGTGCTATGAGCTATGACAACTACGATTTATATTTTAAAAAAGTTGTACAAAATTAATTTCCATTATTTGTAAATAATCTAGTAGGTCTTGGTTCGAAAAATCAGGTTAAATCAAGTTCCAAAAATGCACTTCTTAGCCCTTTCTGCACTTGTAATTTTCAGGATATTATCGGCGAAAACGGCCCACACCTTAGCAGCACAAAATAAGTCTTCTTGCATCATATCCCAATTCAATCCAAGTTCCAACATTACAAAGATCAATTTACCCATTGTTACAGAAAAGCTCGAAGAAAAAATAAACACTGAAATCCTACACAATGGTTTTTGCAAATGTGGTCTGTTTCCATGAAATACAAACGCTATTGAGCAGGGGCCACAAAAGAGCAAAACAAATTAGTAGAAAATAAAGCACAATTAAGGGAAATCAGTAAAGGTTTGAACTTCGCGAAGAAGGAAAAATCAACAAATTTCAGAGATTACGGTTTGGAATGGCGATATTGCTGACCAATCTCTTTTTCAATTTCAGGAAAGATTTTAAAAGAAAGAAAAGGGAAGTAGTAATGGATGTTAAGGAAATAAACAAAACACAAGACAATGAAGAAGAATAATAGATAGAAACCCTAATCAGAACAGAAAAAATTAAGAAATCAGGAAATGCAAACGCGTCAAAACTCATCGTAGTGGGCTTATTGCTGAAGGACTGAAGGAAAATCCCTTAATATATTAAAAGCTAATTAACACAACGCCAATTGAAGGAACTATGTATAAAAACAAGGTTTGGACAACCATGCCCTAGCCCTCAAAGGCAAAAAGATATAAAAAGAGAAAGTTCCTTCCATGAAAACGATCAAAAAATGGCAACTATATTACGAAACGCCAGAGTTAAAAACAAAAAACATTAGAAGATAGAAAACAAAAGTAATAAATAAAAATTACTAAAAAGGAAAACACTTTAAAAATTAAGAAAGATAAAAAGAACAAGGAAAAAAGTGGACGTGACTACCTCCCTGGACTTTCCCATACTCGAAACTGTTCATATCGTCTTTATTCAACAGTCTTTACAACATATCAAAATTTCAACTCGATGACTCACGTCTTCACCGTGATAAGCGTTTACACTTTCACGTAAATTGCGGGTAAATATAAAAGAACTAGTGAGTCACCCGAACTACGTTTCGGTTCGCAAAATTAAGAGAGATTCATTAATATAAATTTAAAAAAAAGATGCAACGACGGGATCGAACCCGGGGCTCCCGCGTGATAGGCCAGCACGCTTACCGCAGAACCACACTCTCCTGTTTGAATAATGCGCGCACCCGAGCTAATAGTAGACAGCGATAGGCGCTCCGCTCTGCTGCCTAGAAGTTAATTAAATTATACTGCTGCCTAGAGAAGTTAAATAAATAAGTCTGAAAATTAGCAAACTTTTAAGCCATCGTACAACTTAATCGGTCCAGTATCTTCGGAGGAGATAGCGAACAAACATAGTTACACGCAAACAAAGAGAGCTACGATTTTATGTTATAAGATGTGTAGTTCAAAACGTGACCACCGAGCTTCTGTAGATGGCGCCAAGTGGACAAGCCGCCACTGTGCTATTATGTATTATTTTCCTCAAAACGGCTGTAGCACCGAGGTGAAATTTTCTAAGTACCTGGAAATTATATTTTCTAGGGCATACAAAATCGATTTTTTTATTTTCGCGGAAAAAGATTCTTTGACGCAAAAATATAACAACCGTTAGAATAAAAAGATTATTTTTCAAAAATAGAGGGGGGAGGGGGCCGGTGCGCTTACATATATCCACGAGTGTAATATTTTTTGCATATTCATATGGCTCCATTATGCACTGAGCAATCCAGTGAAAACCCCAGCTACCTATCTTGTTTTGTTTATTAATTAAAGGGGTTTAAATTTTCAAACTTCAAAGCTTCGTAGAGGGCGCCACAGATAATTCATGAGATTCTTTAAAGAACAGATCGATAGCCCTTTTCGGGGTCTATCAGTGTATGAAGTTTAAACAAATTCCTGTGGGCAGTTTTTGAGAAATGATTTTTAGAAAATTTCCAAAACTTTGAAAATTTGTAATTTAGGCCCCTTAATATTTTTCAAAACACTTTTTATATCACCTCATGTTAGCCTTCATATACTATTCAGAAAACAAAAATCAATTGAATCGATTCATCCGTTTTTGAGTAATAGGGCGTTAAACTCAAAATTTTCAAAAAATCATAGCGCCCTTCATTTTAAACCTAGCGAGTTCGGAAAAAAACTAACAGATTTGTCTTATGACCCTCTATCGTTATCCGCGATAAAATTTTCAAAATTTTAATCACTAAAACAGTGATACCAAAAAACATGCGTAACTTCCGCTTCCGGTTTCGGATTTTTTTGAAAAGCTTATTTTGTCGATGAATTTTTGATACACCCCCGCATTCCAAAGCGCATCAAAATCGGAGCAAGCAATACTTTCGGCTGTAGGAGCGTCACCCACCCACACACCCACACACACACCCACACACAGACAGACATTTTTTAAAAACCACTTTTTTGGGTTCCTAGAGGCCCAAAACGGATATTTCTGTGAAAATCTCGATTCCCAAAATTTTCATGATTCCAAGACTTCCCTATACCTATGGGTATGGGAAAGTAAAAAGTGAAAAATAAACTGATACAACTTCAGAGGAGGAATGGGTATCATATGGAAGCAGTATTACTGAAGATGTGATTTTATTTGAAAATTGAGATTTCATTGAAGATAAACCATAAGCGGATCAAGAGACTTCCTGAAGGGGGGGGGGGGGGATCAACAGTTTGTTTAGATTGAACAGTAAAGCTAAAGCTAAACTGATAGTTTAGGTAGGTACTGCCTACTATGGGACGGTGCTAGGTAGATATTTAGAATAAAAGAGTTAAAAAATAAAAATCGTTTTACAAAACAATATATATTTGAATGTTTGAAGCAATATTTTACAGTTTAGATAAATATCCTGATCGCATAATTTAAAATGTCTGTAGCAAATGGGAATTTAAAACAAACAAGGAAAACATTATATTATTTGCAAAATACGGTGGTCACTACGTACCAGGTGCAGTTCGTTGTTTTGTCTAGTGGAGACTGGTAGATACTAGACACGTTACAGAATCGACAGCGACGAGCAACGAAAACCTCCATCAACGCAAGGGCGTGAGGGCAAATTGAGCCTATTGAAATTAAAAAGAAATGACGATATGGAAGAAGCATTCGGCAAATTCAAATTTAAATTACTAGCAAACGCTATAAGGGTGTGTTTTGTTTATAATTAAAACAAAGTAGTCTACTTTTTAATTTTTTATTCAAATACATTTTTAAGAGGCTCATTGACACCCCCGCGGACCCGCCAGTGCGATAAAGAAACAGAACCTGACAAACCAAAAAATGACTATTAAGGAGATTATATTCTAGCTTGTTCTTGTATGTTAGTCAAGTTACTATGAACAAAAATAAGGTCTTGCTTGTAAGTGAACCGAAATTTTAAATTCCTCTTTTGGGATATTGGAGAGGTCCAGGAGACGACTTCCGGGATTGGACCTCAATCATGACATGGTCCAATCCCGGAAGTCGTTTGTTACTTAATGACAATGGCCGTGAAAGCCTCCGAAATCAGGTCCAGGAAAGCTTAACTTTAAGTTGTCGACCAAGATTTCCTTTGTGAAATTTCCGCCATCTTAAAAAAGGTGCGGATCAAAGTCGTCAAGTCGGCGCGTAAATTTGATTTCATGTATAGTACTATTACATAAATGACATAATAAACTTCATTCCATTATTAGAACCATTATATTTCATAGAAAATCTTAGCGGACAACTTGAAGTTCAACTTTCCTGGACCCTCCAACATCTTAAAAAAAGAGTTTAAGATTTCAATTCTTAAGAATTTTTACTACTAAACATTGTTCAAAGTATTATGTGCACCGATGTGCACTTACAATCCGAGCCTCAAGTTCATATGTGACTTTTGTAGGAAATGGCATGTTATTTTATGTATCCTGAAATGTAAAAATGTCATTACATTAGAACGATTATATTTCATTAAGTATGCGGTACATACGTTATGTATGTATGTATGTATGTAGAGGCTGGTGCTTTATGTGCTTGCATCTGGTGTTATACGACTGTGTATTAATAAAAATTTTCTAATTATCTACTGAAACTATTTGAAATCGCACGCGGAAAATCGACCATAAATTGTAGAGCATAAAACTTCTACATTATTTTCATGTAGCGAGTTATTGCAAAAAATCAAACGCACCTTTTTTAAGATGGCGGAAATAGCACAGGAAATCTTGGTCGACAACTAGTAGTTACACTTTCCTTTTCCAATTTCAAATTTCGGTTCACTTCCAAGCAAAAATGACAGGAAATACTAGATAGAAACGAATTCGAAATACATAGTTGAATGAAAAATAGTATATTATTATACGAGCATATAATGGATGCTATTATTACACGAAGATGGCTTTTAAATAACGAGCGAGCGAAGCGAGCGAGTTCTTTAAGCCATCTGAGTGTACTAATAATAGCTATTATATGCGAGTGAAATACGCTATTTTATTTACAACTACTTTATTTACATTCATTCCAGAAAATTTTTGTATGCGATATCGTAAGTTTTCTTCGACTTTTCTGGGAGTAAATTTTGTGTAGCTTGTTTGCCGGCTTGGCGTACTTCAGGGGGAATACAGCACTATTGTCGCTATCGTTTTCCATTTTAGGTTTGGGACGAAAGAAGTGTAAATTATTATTTTTAAACTGACAGACTGATAACTGTCAACTCGAAAAAGCCGTTTATGGCCTGTTTGATTATATGCACATAAATCCTTATTAGCGATGTAATTATGGTGGTATCCATGCATTTATGGCGGTATCGATGTAATTATGAAATGTAAACAACAGGCATTGTGATTTTAGTTAATAATATATATCATAATTGACAAATAATCGCAAAATAACAACGGTATTGTTTAACAGTTGTAAATAAAATAAATAAATATGCAGAGCCCAACAATGTATTTTTTGTTTAAAATGAGGCAGATGTCTGCACGATCAAAAATTCTCAAATTGTCTACAGCTCGGAATCGATTGAAGTATGAGCAGTGATGTAAATTACCCAGGTATTTAGTTTTAGGGGCAAATACCCAAAATGGGTATTTATGGTCTAATTTATAAATATCATAAAGCCAATCTCACCAGTATGATTGTATAATTTTGTGATTTTCTCTGCATTATTAAGATTCTTTGTTAATATCTATTTATATAAAAGTGAAAGTCCTGACTCACTCACTCACTCACTCGCTAACTCGCTCACTCACTCACTCACTCACTCACTCACTCATCAACGCCCAGCCCAAATCCTTGGACCTAGAAAGCTGAAATTTTGCACAGAGGTTCCCTTTTTATGATGTATACAAGAAATAAGGTAGGATATTTCGAAATTCAACCCCTAAAGGGGTAAAATGGGGGTTCCAATTTTGTATGGAGAAATAATATTAAATAGACATTTCGACTTGAAACTTCGTAGGAGTACTCCTAAAAACAAATAAGCAAACACGGGACGGGACGGGACGGGGCGGGACGAAACGGGACGGGGCGGGACGAAACGGGACGGGGCGGGACGAAACGGGACGGGGCGGGACGAAACGGGACGGGGCGGGACGAAACGGGACGGGGCGGGACGAAACGGGACGGGGCGGGAAGGGACGAGACGGGACGGGAAGGAACGAGACGGGACGGGAAGGAACGAGACGGGACGGAGAGGGAAGAGATGGAAGGGAAGGGAAGGGGAGGGGAGGGGAGGGGACGGGACCGGGACGGTACGGAACGGAGACGGGGACGGAGATAGGATGGGATGACAGAAAATAATTAGTCATTGTTTAATACACAAATAACGAACCTCGCGCGAACGAAGTCGCGGGTAACAGCTAGTGTACCTATATAAGTAAATATTATAACAAGATCGATGGTTTATTTATAGGTCAGATTAATATTTTCATTTTTTTAAAATCTTTTGATCGCCCTTATTGTCTTTTTGAAATTTATTTTATTATTTTTCTTTATTTATCAATTCACGTTTACTATTATCCCTAAATTAGCATTAGATGAAATGATTTACATTGCATATAAAATGGACATCAAGTTCTCCATCTTATGGAGTCCATGATGCACTTTGATTTTAAGTAATATTTTTAAACGTTTAAATTTGAAACTGCATTTATTATATGTACCTCATGGCGACAATCATAAAGGTCGATGATGCTGTTGCAACTTGGGTTGCAGATTTTACTCTATCTCAATTCTGAATCAAGTATAGTTTATCTAATAACACTATTAGGCCAGTAAAAGTTAGCTTAGCTTTACAAATATTACAAATTTGATAAATACCCAGTTTTTAGGTATTTACCCGAAGCAGGTGTAAATACCCATTTATAAATACCCTACCCACTGAGTATTTACCCAACCCACGTCACTAGGTTTGAGTTTCCAGAAGTTTTTACTATAGATGGATAAAAGCCATTTTATCTAATGTGAAACACTGAAAATTAACATGTTAGCTAGTGGTACTGTGGTGTCCTAGAGGGCTCTGCTGACAGATGTAACCAAAGTTGGTAGAACTGAGTAATTGGCGAGGTAATTGGTATTAAGAGATTGTCTTGCTAATATTTTCAAAGTGCGGTAAAGAGGGGAAAGTAATTCATTCAGTCCTTCATGCATGCACTTCTGATGGCCTTGTGGAAAATTTTAATTTAGTTTTTAAAAGCAAGGCATAAAAAGAAAACCAGTATGAATAAACAAAATTTCGAACGTTGGCTCAAAACACAACTTATTCCAATATAAAACGTAAATCACTCATAATCATGGATAACGCTAGTTATCACAGCAATCTAGAAGAAGGAAATACAACCATATTCTGGAGTAGTGATGTACATTACCCAAGTATTTTTAGGAATAAATATCCGGGTAAATACCCAAAATGGGCATTTATAGCCACAGTTACCAAATATTATAAAGCTAATCTAATCAGTATAATTGATTGGTAAGTGAAAGTGCTCTATTCTAATTTTATAAAAATTTCGAATAAAATAGCTGCACTGAAAACATTTAATACTAGGGTTTCCAGTCCCGGGATCCGGTCCCGGGACAGTCCCGGGATTCTACCACAAAAACCGAGTCCCGGGACCACAGCCAGCCCAGGAGAAGTCCCGGGACCATGTTGACATGGATGCGTATATTCGATATCAGAGAATTAGGACGGATATTCACCGCCGTCCGGCGTATTACTCATGCCTCTTGCACATTCTTTATTATTTGCGTTTTGGGTAGGCAGGAGAGCTATTGTCTTCAGTAGGTTAGAATTAAACCTGTGTGTGGTTTCAGCCACATCTGCATATCTTCTTCTATTTATGCATTTGTCTGTTTCTTTTGTTGGAGTTATATATATTTTTCGCGTAGTCGTGTGCGTACGTAGTAACAGTAAGGTAACTAAATTTGTAGACTTTTAAAATTATGTGCGAAGAAGCTGAATAATTAATATTTTTGAGTTTTAAAGGTGTTCGTTATTTGTCTGCTAAAGCGTTACAATTAGAATGAATTCTGATTCGCAACCTACCTTTATTCTATATTAAAAAAAATTAACGATTTGAGGTCAAGATAGCAACGATTTTATATATTGAAGATAAACAATTGGCAAAATGTAAAGTTTGTTCTTATAAAATTATCATAATCAGAGACAGTTTGACGAAATGATTATACAAGCACTTTGCAGTTCAAACAAAAGCAAAAGATGAAGAGCGACATTTTTAATAACAGAAGAAAGCAATGAAGTTATAGACGAGTCCCAACGCAGATTATCAGCACAAAAATACTTTATTTAACTTAAAACATTTGTTTTTCGGTGGAAATTGCATTCGCAAATTTTACCTGAACACTATTTCACTTTCGGGGCCATTTTCGGGATCTTCGGGACTAGTCCCGGGACTTGAAATTTAGCTCGTTAGTCCCGAAAACACTTTTGGTCCCGGGACTTGGAAACCCTATTTAATACCCAAAATACCGATGGGGGACATAACTATACAGCATAAAATTGTTCGGAACAAATGCCATAAGTTGGAGAAAGTTCGAATACTACCATGAGATAAAAAAAAATTATACTGAGTACGCCTTGATATGTGTTATACGTTTGGCAGTACTAAAGTGTATTGTCAGTCTATGTCAAATTCGAGATTAAAAGGTTAGGTTTTGTTTGTTGTTTGACACAGACTGACGTAACACTTAACCTGCAAATCTCGAATTTGACATAGACTGACAATACATTTCAGTACTGCCAAATGTATAACACATATCAAGGCCTGCTCAGAATCATTTTTTTATCTCATGGTACTTTCCATAAGAGTAAGTGAAATAGAAAATGCAATAATTATTTTGGTAGCTAGGCAACAAGTACCTATTGTACCTACTTGTTGCCTAGCTACCAAAGTAATTATTGCATTTTCTATTTCACTTGCTCTTACGGAAAATAGTATTCAACCTTTTTCCAACTCATGGCATTGCCATGTTTCAGTACAATTTTAGGCAACAGCAATGAAAGAGCATGAATAAAAAACAGAATTCAATGGTTGAATAAGAAAGAGATGAACATAGAAAAAAATATTTGAGTAGACTTGACGCTCATTTTAATTATTGTGGCATATGTCTACTAAATATGCCTACTAAATTAACTGTTTTGTACGGTTATCTCTTTCTCACTCAAGTATTATGTGCTTTTGTTCATGCTATTTCATTGCTGTTATACATAATTATGGTCCCATCGATATACAACGTTGTTTGTATAATTTTGTAATTTTCTTTATCTACTCCAGTGGGATAAGTAACGCATTACGTCACTCATTTGACACTATTTCAGTTAGGTAATGAAGCTCATTACACCACCAGTTATGTAATGGTTTCATTACGCAACTGAGTTGTGTAATGACTTCATTACGTAACTGAAATAGTGTCAAATAAATGTTATAATGACATTTGCCTATTAAAATATTTTTGAAAATGACAGATCTGACATTTCTCTTAATGGACTTTTCTCAATTTTAGGCAGTCGTAGATAAAATTTTGTACAATACATGTGTGATAATGCATCATTGATATACTTGCGTGCTTACATAACTCGTGCTACGCACTCGTTTGTAACTTACACACACTTATATTAATGATGCTGTTATCCCACTTGTATAGTAAATAACTATTATCTACTCCAGTGGGATAAGTAACTTATTACGTCACCCATTTGACACTATTTCCTTTTCACCACTCAGTTATGTAATGGTTTCATTACGCAACTGAGTTGTGTAATGACTTCATTACGTAACTGAAATAGTGGCAAATGAATGACATAATGACATTTGCCTACTAAAATATTTTTGAAAATGACAGATCTGACATTTCTCTTAATGCACTTTTCTCAATTTTAGGCAGTTGTAGATCAAATTTTGTACAATACATTTGTGATAATGCATCATTAATATACTTGTGTGCTTACACACACGTATATTAATGATGCTGTTATCCCACTTGTATAGTAAATAACTATTACCTTATTTAGATTATTTCTTAATATGTATATAAGTATGTATTATTTCTTCAAGTTAATGTTAAGTTCATTTTTCAAAACAAGTCGGAAAATAATGTACCAACAATAGAAATCATCTCAATTTCTGGAGTCATTACAATTGTTTTTGTAAATTCTGACAAGTGCAATTTATTGTGCCTCTGCTTATTTCCATAAACTTCGGCAGCCAATGTTTTTTCCTGATAAACGATTAATTTACCTGGGTGAATGCTTATTCGATGTTTATTATATTTATATGTAGTTTATTTATTAAGATAACAATCTTTTGTGAATAAGTTAGCTTATATTTTTAAATATTACAAATTTGATAAATACCCACTTTTTAGGTGATTACCCGAGGCAGGGGTAAATACCCATGTAAATAACAATTTATAAATATCCTACCCACGGGGTAATTACCCGATCCACATCACTATTCTGAACTAAACAAAAACCCCGAAAACTCAATAACGGTCAAATTTGCTATATTCTAGCAATTAACAAACCACCTATAAAAAAGTACCGTCTTAACGAATATGATGAACTAATTCTTTCTACTTCAGCCACGCTATAAGAAGTTAATGTTGAAAAATTGAAGAAATATGTCCAACATGTAGAAACGTTAAAGAATCTTGGGAGACATCAAAACAACAGGAGGCTTCAGATATAGAACCATTAATTATTAATATTGGGCTGGGAGATCCAACAGTTGAGTCCGATCCTGATGATAATTTTAATGAGGATTAAAATTTTTAACGTATAGTTGTGTGTGATGATCTATATGTATGTTTCCCCAGTAAGTTCATGTGGTGGCCTCTTATTTTGTTAATTTGTACTTGATATCAGACAGATATTTTAACAATTAATAAATATGTTCTCATTTGCTTATAATTATTTGTTTTGTTTTTTTCACTCAGTAATTTAAGAGTCGACGAATCCCCATAATTAACTTTAGCAAGTAACATCGGGCTATAATTTATATAGTTAATGGATACTTTTTAGTCACTTTACAGTTAGTCTAGTTAGTCACGTAGACTAGTAGATAGCCTCGACTTCAAAATTATATGTCGGAAGAACAGACATACGTAAAATCACTAGATGTAATCATCATGTAATCAAAACACTGTGGTTACAGTTCCATCCATCATTGGCCTTACAGCCCTCTGTGGGCTTTAGCTTCCTCATGTTATGGCCTCATTCAGTTTTTGGTTCCATTCTAGTCTATTTCTCGCTGTTGTTTTCCAGTTTGACATCCCAAGCAACTCTTTTGAGTCTTCTCTCACATTGTCTTCCCATCTAGTCTTGGCCTGCCATGTTTCTTCCAGACTTCTGTTGAATATTTTTGATGGGATTCTCGATTCCTCCATTCACTATTCACTCCACATGTCCGGCCAATTTCATTTGCATTAGTTTTACATAGTGTATTATATCGATGTCTTTATAACAGCTCTTTTAGTTCATGATTATATGTTACCCCATCTTGGGCAAGTCTGAAAGTTCTTCGTAGCACCTTACGCTCAAATTTTATATCAATTTAGATGTGTTTCATTGGAAGGCACAGCTTACATGAAATATCGAATGACAATGCAACCAGACTAACTTTGCCTTTGCAAATGATATGAGAATAGGTGGGATCTTTTTCAAAAAAAAAAAAAAAGTCACTAAATTACATGGACATCACCTGACAAAAACCCCGGCAATCAAATCGACCATGCTCTTATAGACAAGACATGCCACAAACCAATTAGACGTCAGAAGCTTTCGTGGAACTAATACAGCCTTCGATCACTTCTTAATTAGAGCAGAAACTAGAGAACGAATATCAAGAATATATGAAACTAAGGAGAAAGAAAGGAAAAATGGAATGTCAACAAGTTGAAAAATTGAGATATTAACATCAGGAATATTTGGAGAAAGTAGATACAGAAGTAGTAAATAAATGTATACTGTATTTTTTTCATAACAATAGATATATTTTGGAATAGAATTAAAAAAGTAATCACGAAAGCTGCCGAAGAATTAATCGGCATACAATCGAAGCAACCAAAAGGTTTGATAATGACTAATAACTGTCGAGACAACAGAAGGCTAGATTAAAAATGCTAGAACAAGAACGCGGAACAAAGTAAATAGATATTTGAATAAAAGGACAAACGTCAACAGGATATGCAAATCAAAGAAATGAGAATATCTACGTGCAAAGGTGGAAAAAATTCAAACTTACCACAAGCAAAAAGATACAAGGAAGTTGTATAGAACTATCAACAAAGTTATCAACCGAGAAACAATTGATGCAAGAATGAAAATGATGAGTTGGTATGTAATAAAAGTGAAATGGTCACACTGTGGGCAAAATGTTTCAAGAAACTTTTCGATAATGTATATGACAAGGAGCAACACCTTCCTATAGTGAATAATGTGATTAACAACGACCAAATATAAGAATACGAAGCAGTAGAAGCCTTAGAACCATATTTGGCTGAAGTATGCGAAGCCCTGCGGAACTAAACCAATCAGGAGGGAAGGAACTAGCAAAAGTGGTACACACATATAATACACAATCGCTTTACCCCGTTTACAGAAAATCTTTTAGGAGAATATCAAATGGGCTTCCAAGGAAAAAGTTCGACTACAGATCAGACACTTACCGCAGGCCAAACTGTATATTGACTATACAAAAGCGTACAATTTAAAGCAGAATGAGAAATGGAAAAGAGTAATTGCAAATAAGACTTGTTAAAGTGACTTGAAGAAACAAGAAGCCAATGGAGGATAGGTGAGCAGCCATCTGAAGAATTTGCAGCTACAATTATTGGCCTACGCTGATGATGTGGTCCTGATCGGAAGAAACAAAACAGTGATATGCAAAGCACTAGCGACTAGCACAATTAGACAGCTAGAACAAAAAGCAACAGGAGGAACAAAAGGTGCAAATAGCTGAAAAGTATTGGAGATAGTTAAAAAATTTAAATATCGTGAATCATACATAAATGAAACTAACATCGACATGGAGATAACAATGGCTGGTAGCAAAGCTACATTTGCAATTGAGAGGCTTCTTGTATCAAAATTTCTGAAGACGTAATGCAAGTAGCAATTATACTATACACTGATACGACCCGTTGTGTGTTACGGCTGCGAAACATGAACCTTGAGCTCAAGAAATCTGAATTTGCTCAATATATGATGAAAACCTAGGAGGATGGAGGCAACGTATGAATTTTGAAATTACAAACTCTCAGGGTGGATCAAAGCACAGAGATTAAGATGGCTTGGCTATGCATGGAGAATGGCAAATGAAAGAGTTCCAACGCAGGTAACAGCAGGGACACCTGAACGCCGGCAGGAAGCCCACGGAGGCGATGGATTGATAACAGAGAAGATCTGAAGACATTTGGAAGACCTCTTTGTACAATTACTGTTAACTATTGGGAATTTCCTTGATGTCAATTAATGGTTTTTAATCAGTCCTGTAAATATACAATTTTTAATTAGTTACTTCAAATAAAAAGTAAATATGGATGGACGGATTATTTCTGTCAAGTGACAGTAAATTTGTTGGAGATTATGCAGGTTAATCAAGAAAATAAAAATTACGGTTCTGTTCATGGGCAACTTAAGAACAAAAATCCTGGCTAGTGGTTGCAAAAAAACAAATAAAAAACGACTATGTTAACGTAAATATGAACTTCTTAACTATTCAAAAACCTTCCGGTTAAAAGGTTCAAGCTAGGTGCGTTTCTAACCTCAAGCAGAGCTTTAAAAGAACCAACACCTTAAAATACAGATTTTTGTAGATTTGCTTTCCTAACCAACTGGATATTATAGTTCTGACTGGAAAGAATATTACAACTATAAAAATTAGATCTTTTGTCACAATTTTTATAGATCACTAGCTGGCCCGGCAAACGTTGTTCTGCCCAAAAATAATTTGTCTCTGAAACCCCGTTTCACCAGTATAGAGTTTTAATTTTATGTCAATTACATCATCTTGGACTTAAAAATAAATGCCATTTTCGCAATCAACGTCCCAAAAAACCTCAATAACGACACCCATTCGATTTTTAAGCTATTTACCCCATTTGACTCCCTAAGGGGTACCGGACCCGACAGATGTTGTCCTGCCCGAACGTTGGTTTGCCTGCTATTAGCGGGTTCAACAAACGTTTTTTCGATATTCAAATTTTCGATTTTTTTAATTTTAAAAAATATTGGGGGGTGGTGGGGAGGGTGAAATTTTGGGGTTATATGTTCTAATATGCAAGAAATCTTAAAACAAATTTTTTTTAAATCGTAAAAAAAAATTTTTTTAATCCTACAACCCGATTGCAGCGCCACCTACCGGGTTCAATTGTGAATCTAAACCATCCAGCGGCCCTCTCAAACACACACACAAAATTTCATCAAAATCGGTCAAGCCGTTTAGGAGTTCAGTCACATACACACGTACAGAAGTATTATATACACATATAATGATTTTCATTTTAAAAAATATTGAGGGGGGGGGGCGAAATTTTGGAATAACCGACAGACGTTGTCCTGCCCGAACGTTGGTTTGCCTGCTATTAGCAGGTTCAGCAAAGATTTTTTCGATTTTTGAATTTTCGATTTTTTTTCATTTTAAAAAACATTGGGGGGTGGTGGGGGGGGGGGGGTAAAATTTTGGGGTGTTCTGATATGCCAGAAATCTTTAAAAATTTCAAAAAAGAAATTCGTAATTTTTTTTTAAATTCTAGAACCCGATTGCAGCGCCACTTACCGGGTCCAATTGTGAATCTAAACCATCCAGGGATCCATTCAATCACACACAAAAAATCAGTCCAACCGTTTAGGAGGAGTTCAGTCACGTACACACGTACAGAAGAATTACATGTACAGTGCGAACGTTGGCTGTGGAACGCTCCAAATAAAAAATTCCCCGATCACCTGCGGCCAAAATCCTCGGACACGTCGATATTTATTTTTATTTGGGCATTTTTTGAAATAAAATACATACATACAGGGTGTCCCTCGTATGATGTATAGCGTTATCGATGTTTTTTTTTTAATGGAAACCCCCTTTTTTATTAGGGAATCTGAAAGAACGTATCTTTTTTTCTTACGCTAAGGTAATTTTTGTGTATAAGTAGGTCACATTACCAAAAATTAAGAAAAAAAAAACACATTTAGAAAATACTAAATTTGATTTTAGGAAGTATGATTTCACGCTTTTATCAATGACAGCAATCAATAAAAAACATATCGGTCGTCTTAGTTACTGTCAGGCAGAAAACGGTGCACAATTTGTACATTTAATTTAGTTGTTTTTGAAATTACTATTGCAACTAAATTTAGTATTTTGCAATTTTAAATTATTTTCTTAATTTTTGATCATCTGATCTATATTCAAAAATCAGCTTAACGTAAGTAAAAAGATGCGTTCTTTCAAATTCCGTAATAAAAAAAGGGTTTGCCATTTAAAAAAAAAAAACATCGATAACGCCGTACCTCATACGCCCAAATAAAAATAAAATCGACGTGTCCGAGAATTTTGGCCGCAGATGATCGGGAAATTTTTTATTTGGAGCGTTCCACAGCCAACGTTCGCACTGTATATATAAAGAAAGATAACTAAAATCACCATTTCAATACTCTGCAGAACAGACAACCAATTTAACCCTATAACATATTCCTAATTGGGTTATATTTAATATTTATCATAATTAAGTAGTATACGCACTGCATTATTCTGCTGTATGTACAACCTCTGAAAGGTAGAAGAAGGAAGCAGTAGTAAGTATCGAGAGATCCAAAAAAAAACTGTTTCTCAGCAGACTGTGGAATGAAACGTCACGTCTTTACTTGTGTCAGCTGGAATCCACTACATAAAATCGTTGGTCTCTTTGTATCTTTGGTCACTAGCTTCTCCGACGATACTGGACCGATTAAGCTGTATGGTGGCTTAAAATGTTGCTAATTGTTAGACTTAGATCGTAGGCCGGTTTTTATTTTCAAAAAGGTTTTAATTAGATTATTTAATTAGCAAACTAAGCGTAGCTCAGGTGATTCATTATATAGCACTACAGCAGCGCGTCGTTCAACAAAGTTTCGTAGCTCAGTGGTAGAATGGTCACCTGCCACGCGGGCGGCTCGGGTACGATTCCCGGCCAGGCCATCTTTTTTTTAAGTTTATATTAATGAATCTCTCCTAAATTTGCGAACCGAAGCGTAACTCGGGTGATTCACTAGTTAAATAATAATGAAACGTCATTTTTAGGAGCAGAAATCTTTTAACAATCTGACAGATTCGTATAGAAAATGACAACTAATTATTATCTGACACAAGTAAAGACGTGACTTTTTATTCCACAGCCTGCTAAGGAACAGTTTTTTTTTATCTCTCGATATGTTTTCCTGGTAGGTATTAAAAACAATCCTTTTGGCACACTGTGACAATCAGAAATACGAAAAAAACAATATTTTTAAGTAGATAATCCATCTGATTAGAAAAATTCAGTTGAAGGTCCAGAAAAATTCACAAATTTCAGAAACTAAGTCAATCATAGAGTCAAATATGTTCAGTGGCAATCCCAACCTAGCATATTTCTTAGTTTGTTTATGAACCTATAACCATACGTTGTTTTTGATGTATTCAGCTTGAATTATTTTGGCAAAACTACACTAATAAGGGTACCATCCGCAAATAAAATGACAAAAGAATTTTTTAAAGCTCTGAATATCATTAATATAAACAGCAAACGGAACAGGGCCCAGCACGGTCCCTTGTGGGACGCCCCACCTGCTTTCAATTTTATTTGATAATTTATAATCTGCTCTAGTTCTACGATACCTATTACATAAATAAGCTTTAATCCAGACTGTTGACACCATATGACTGGAACCTTTTAATGACAATATCAAGATCAATTGTTTCGAACCCATGCTGTAAGTCTAAACACACTAAACACCACTTGTTCTTCATCGATTTCCTTCCTCCACGTTGCACACATATTGTAGGGCTGATTCGCAGGAATGGTTATTTCTAAATCCAGCTGGTTACACTCAAAATAATTCCTCAATTATTGATTAACAGTTGTCTCAATGATTGTTTCGATAACACGAAGTAAATTTTTTTAATATTTATTCTTTTATACAAATGGTGAGACTACAATCTCCAGTTTTTCATCAATTGTTAATTTTCTATGGGGCCATTTTCAACAATAGGTACAAAAATATTCTAATATTCCCAAATCTTCATTTTCAACAGAAGTATAGTGTGCACAATCTAGGATCAATCGCATAAGAAATAATTACTTACAGAAGTGTGTAGATGTACAATGAATCACACTGTAAAAAAGACATACAACAGTAGATAGCTCGAGGGATTGACCACTGAAGCAAAATTCCTTCACCAGCAAACATTTGCTCCGTTCAATATGATTTCAATGCTGTAATTACCAGCCGAACGACGAGGAATAAATGTACACAAATCAAAACTTGTATCTACAGCATAGTCTGAACCCTCGATCATAGTGCATTGTTATTTATTCATGTGTTTAGTGTTTTATATAATAACCTCATATTACTCTAATTATCTAACGGCGATGTAAACATGAAAAACAACCCGGAAAACGCATTCTTAGAGGTATGAGAAAACTATTTCAATTGTTATGTCTCAGTATAATACAAGTACCATAGGTACTGATGATGATCCAGATTATACTAAAGAACACATACATAACATCACATTTAATGACAACCTAATAATCATCACACGTTAGATCAAATCGTGGAAGACCTCGAAGAACACTATTTTTCAGAGAATCATGAGAATGTACGTGAATATCTAGTACAAATGCTGTACAACACCTTAATGAACATGACTATGCATAGTCTTTGAAGAGTAAGTCAATCCTCCAGCCAATCGCAACACCAACTTAACAGCATACTGAGAGACACACAACCTGATACCGTGTTTAGATTATTAATAAATTTTTAAATTTGCGTTACCACCATACAGTGTGTATATGCCCTCATGGAAACAAATGTGAGCATCCATGTTAAAGTTAAAGTTCCAAAGTTGCCTATTTTTTACAGCCTTTTTTGCACGGAATTATTTAATACCAGCTGTGGCCCGCGGCGCATGTCGCATTTAAAGTTTCGCGCGTTAGTATGAGATGCGCGCACATCTTCCAGTCACGAATACCACCCGAACTGCATCGGGCGGCGACCTCGGAAAATCGATTTGTAAAGGTGGGTTTAAACGGTCGTCTGGGCTCATTCAGCAAGAAAATAATAAACCCTCTTTATCATTAAATGAAATGTACTTGTGTTCATAGTTTTTAGAAGCACAACCAATAGGCATAAAAGTAATTGTTTTTTTGTGATAAAATAACGGGAAGTTGGTTTACAAAAACCCGAAAATAGTAACCGTCGAATGCAACCATGGTACGTTTTCCCGTTTAACACGGCATGTAGTGTTCTGCATTATTATAGAGGTATGATTATTTATTGTATGTGTGGATTGCGCGGAATGTAGCAATTAGTCACAAAAGAATAAGTTAATTACAACGTCCATAGGGTGGAGTACAGAGTAATGCAACGTTTTATCCAACATCTCTCTAGCCGGGGCTGGTAGCTCAGTGGTAAGCATCCTGGCTACTGATTCTAGGGTCGCGAGTTCGATTCCCGGTCCTGGAGGTTTTTAAAAATTAAAAAAATGTGGATGAAAACCTCTACAGAATGCCATCATTCGGAAGTGATGTAAAGCCGTGGGTCCCATGTTACTACGATGTGTAGCATAGAAGATCCCTTGCTAGGGTTGGAACTCCCAGTCTCGGCAAAAATTCTAAGTAGGACTTTGACCATACGACCAAAGTAGTCGGTGTCTAAGGTACCTGGTACTCCGCATGCCTAAACCTTGTCCATAACAAACAAAATATCTCTTTTAAATCTTAAATGTTCTGAATTTTTCGACACTGACGTGACATTTGATGCTATTAATAAAATTTAGAAATTACAAACAAGCCTTGGATTAGTTATTATGGTAACAAAATGTATTTCTCCATTACATTTCTATTTTTCTGTCGCTAGTGACTAATGATGGACTTTCTTTATTTGAAATGACCATAGTAATGTGATGAGTAGGTTTTAGTTAATATTTTTTTATTCGTGCAAAAAAGTTGTTTCTACTCACTGTAAGAAATTGGGCTTTTGCGCTCTAATTTTAGGAAACTCAACTGTCAATTTCCAACCAACGGGAGGTAATGCCTTTTACCTACCGCATTTGTGTTTATGTCACCATGGATATACCACAGCAAAGCTTTGCAACGGTATGTTGGTTTGGAAAATTGACAAAATGTCAACACAGAAATCTAGTCACTATAACGAATACCTAAGGCAAAATTTTAGACATTTTGCATTAAAGAACATGCGTTCTAGAGCTAAGATTCATTTCCTCCCGCGCGTGATACTTAATGCCCGACGCGTAGCGGAGGGCAGTAAACACACAAGAGAGCAAATACATACCTTTACTCACTAGAAATTTAAAAAAAATATTTATACGAGTGCACGTAATGTGTGCTCTGTATATCCACAACCAATAAAAAAATTCAAAAATTGCAGCAAATAGGGAAAATTCTCACACCTATTTTTCACGATATTTACAAAAAATAGCGAACACCACCAAATTTGACAGACAATTGCAAAAACTACAGATAATTACACCATCTTGTACACAAAAATTACTATAGTCTGTCTCATTTTCACATGATTCAGCGCAGGCTGTGAGAATGCTTTTTTTAGCAGTGCACCAATTTAGCTACCAACCAAATTTGACATTTGAGGCAACATTTTTTGTCACTGCATGATTTGACACTGACACTGTTGCAGTCACATCATTAGCTTGATTACAAAATAAAAAAAAGTATTGAAGGAAACGAAACAAGCAATTTATCGATGCTCTCGTAAAAACGGAAATTATACAATAGAGGTAATTAAATGTTAACCTTAAATTTCGGAGAAATGTTAAATTTGCTTTGCAATTAAATTTTGACACATTCTCACAGCCTGCTCTAAATCATGTGAACATCAGACAAGCTGGTCAAACCCTCGAGATAGCTGCTAAACCTATTTTTATAGTATTGATTGTTATCTGTCATAATCATAAAATTGCCTGTATTTGGATTGTAACAAAACTTACTTTTATATATGCAACTAAACATCTAAACAACCAGGGAAATCAAACAATGGTTTGTGTATTTTCTCTAGTATAAACATAAAACAATAAACTATCGCATGGTGCGCACAAAAAAAAACAAAAGAACCCCCATTTCCATGGTAACGAATAAGCACATTGTTAGTTAATGATGGTTAGACGAGGAATAGCACAAATAGAGCAACGATTCTGAACATGCATATAATAAATAAATTGCTCGACTTGTCCACGATCACTAAGCAAACGCCATGCATTATTAGCAGCCCTGACAATCAGTGCAACTGTAAACAAAAGCACGTCGACGCAAGAAAATTCCGGATGTAAAACGCCGAGCGATCCCAAACACAAAGTAATGCGATTCAAAGGCTCAGGAATTTTTAGGTAGGTACGAACTGTACAAGTTTTTACGTCGCTCCACTGATAACACCTGCATGCCGGGATGTCTAGAGAGCGAAACGTGTTTTTATCAGTCGTCGAGCACGCCATAAAGAGTCTGGAGCGAGATAAATCCGAGATCGAATCCGGCGAGCGGCTGACAGCACAAAGCAGCCGTTATCACCGAAGGCTCATCTTATCATTGCTAAACATCTCGCCGCTCCTTGCCAAACTTTCTCTACGGCAGGCGGCCAGGCGAAGGTGCCAGGTGTTCGCGCAAGAGCAGGCACATAACCTAACTGGGCCGTTGTAATCACACACAATGCATCTAGCAGGCTGCGGGCCCACGCATCGCAGATGTCGGGAAACAAAAAGAAAATCAGTATTTCGGTGCAGTCTGTGGACGGGCCAAAAATAGCCCCGAAAGGCTGCAGCTGAGGCCCGCGACGGCGGCGCACGAGCCCCACAACGTCGCAGGAGCCCCGCAAGAACTGCACAAGAGGTTAATTTCCGAGTGACGGAACCTAAGACAAATGAATCACCTACCAGTATAGAGAGACACGTCATTATCTTGGTCGGGATGTTCCTGTCGGCGCTATCATTTTCGAAAATAGACAAGTTGATATCCCTATCAGCGCTTTCCGGACATGATAAACAAAGACGACACACTTGATAAAACTTTGGCGGTACATTACACATATTTAAACACGTAAAAACACAAAAACAAAGCGACACATTAAGCTTGGCGTTACATTTAACATAAAAACGAGAATTTGCACAGCCTTGTTTATTGTTTTCGGGGAAATTTCGAACGGTTCACACGCGCACGACGATTCATTTCGTTTGTCAGAGCTCGGATATAAATTAAGGCACTGCCATGGCCACCTTGATTAAAAGGTGCAATGATTAGCGCACGATGGCTCTTATCACTCGATTCGACTATTCGCCAACAGATGGCGACGAACGCACCAAACAAATCGTAGAACAAAAGAAACACAGACCAGGCTGCCTACCTTTATGTGATTGTAAACAAACTGATATATAGGTTGCGGATGTGTCTCTGTAACACCTCACGGGTTTGTTACGATTATAATGTTGAGTAGATAGCAACTAAGGTATTTAGAAATTCCCCAATAATTGAAGAGTCAACCATAACTTTTTTATGGCTTACAATCTCTTGCCAGTTTCAAGCCACTGAGAAATAATAAGCTTTCAATTAGAATTAATAACTGTTGTTACACTTGCTGCATATTTATTTCCCCAATTCAGTTGTGTCATCGACTTGCTCGTTTATAAACGTGGGCGAAGCAATTTCTAAGTTTCATTAATTTGTCAGTCAAAGTTTTTCAATTTTTACCTCGATATTGTTTTAATTTAGTTAATTCATATAATTTTATTTTCACGAATCCTGTAAAACGGAGTCACATCTGAATTCGTTGTGTGTTCGCCTTTTCGGAGTCTTTAAATTTATAATTAGAATAGGGATGTCTGAAGAACCAACGTAAGGAACATGGACAATATGACGGGCAAACTTCCATATGTGTATTTGTCCATTTGTGCATTTTTTCGGAATTTTAAAATTGTAACTTCAGGTTTGGATAGAAGATGAAAAAGTAGAATAGGAATGCTTGAAGATCCATTCTCTTATCTCGTAAGGAACAAAGACAAAATGGCGGATAAATAAAATAAAAACTTTAAGCAAAATTTTAAGTGTGTGTGTATGTGTTCGTCTGACTGGCATTTTCAACTGGTTTAAATTGTTTTTCTTTTTAAATTTACGTCCATTTGTGTATTGAGTACTTATAATCAATCTAAAAGAAAATAAAAGTGTGACGTACTAAGCGACAAGAAAAAACAGAAAAGATATTTTAAGTCAGATTGCTCTATAAATCTTAACGAGACACTTATAAAATATATGCAGCAACGATTTAAAAATATTTATATTAAATTGATTAAATAATTCACTATTACAGTTGCGAATTATATTAAGTAATAATGACAATATTTATACAAGCTTTAGTTCTCTGTGCACTGTGCAATGATAGTTCCATGGACCAAATGTAGTGATGGATATTGAAGTACAACATTCTGATTTATATTTCCCTGTCTTCTCTTTGACGTCCACTATTAGGGTGACCAGGTCTGCTACCCAGATATATATAACAACAATTTAAAAAATGTAAGTATGAGATTTGAAAAATGAATAGAGGAACTCTACTAACACAATTCTATATCAATACAAGATATTTGTTTGGGTAACGCTATCAAAAAATGCATAACTTAATTTCTCAATACACCAACATTTATTTATATTTATCATTAGATTGCACTTTTTTAAGTACTTTCTAGTTCCATGGTTTCTTGTTAAATTCTGAACAATTTTCAGAAAAATTCAAGCATATTAGCAATTCTGACTTGATTAAATTTGCGGATTTGCCCAGCTGACCACTTAAAGTTTATTGTTGAAAATATAACATAAGCAGTTGACGCTGAAAAAATTAATATGTACGGTATAAAGTTACATATGTTTTTCATTTCATGTGTACAGTTACTACTACTAAAAATGTTTCCTTTTAAATTCATAACGTTGCTCGTCGTAATTCAATTATTTTTCGACCTTTTCGGCCAAGTGCGGTCCTGCGCGCTTGCTTTCGTTGAATCAAAACTCTACGCTTGCAGCAGAACTCCACGTTGAAAAAATGCTGACTATTTCGCTGATATTGCATCGATGATTTTTCTTCGTGTTGCATTCCGCGCACGAGCAAGCATCGTACATTCGCAGTTTTGAGTTGAGATTATCCCGACGCTTCACTCTAGCAGTCAATCATTGGCCTCGAAGACAGAGTGTCGCTCACGTAGAAGCCGCTTACGTGCCGCGCTATGGCAAAGTCATGCCGCGGTGAAGATTGCCGCAGGTTATAACGTAGGCAATTTCGTGCATTGTGATATTTTTCAACCTTAACATTACCGGCTATAGGGCAACTCTTATTAATTCGCATTTATGAAGTTGTGCTTTTCATACATTTTCTTTGGGGTTTCGTTATTATCGTTGACCTCGAAGAGCGATTTGTATCAGATAAAAATATCACGTGATAGCAAGGTTCCTCCATGGAAGCATTCCACCGCCACCAACTTATTCCTGTTGCATTTCCACCCCAGGTATCTTCTCGTCACCTAGGCCATCCCTCTTTGACCTGGTGACGACGGCTCTCTCTCTCTCTCTCTCTCTCTCTCTCTCTCTTTCTCTCTCTCTTGCTGTTGAGGTATCGTAACGAATTCTGAATTTCCACTATATTAATTTTTTAGTAACTTTTGCATGCTGTGTAAATGTTGTGTTTTGTGTTGCCAATCTACTGTCCTTTTTGAAGTGCTTGCATGCGTAGATTTCGGTTTATAGTCGAAGTGTTACCGTTTAGATTTGTGTATTACTGAATTTACGATTTAGTAGCTTCTTCGAAGAATTTGAATACTGCCTGGGTATCCTGGCGAATTTGAAGTTAATTTTTCCATATTTTTTTATCATGACGTCACATAGGGAAAAGATAGTTGCAATTAGTCCAGAATTTTGCATAACCTGGTCTGCTCATTATAGCGTTTTAAATATTAGCTTGTGTCTCTTTTTATTATTTTGTTGTAAAGCAGATATGCAGAACTTATTTTTATAGCGAAATTAAGAACTGAAGGCAAGGTACGTAAACAGATGTCACCATTTTCATGCAACCTGGTTGATGGATCTTCAAGGTTGGAGGCATCTCAAAGACCTAGATATTAATTAGACAATCGTGTGGCGCCTGACTTAATTCGCACTCTTGACGTACTCTTACTTTGAAGTTGCGAACAACTCCATTTCAGCTACCTCGAACCGCCCTTGTTTCGACTGAAAGCTAACCAGAGCAATTATTGTTACGAGTTGTTTTCTTTTTGATTTTAAGCACCGCTTGAGCCTGTAACAATTTGTAATCTTGTCACAAACTAATTTACCTTAAATTTAGACTCAGATGTTTATATTTACTGTTGTGTTTAGACAAAAATGTCATCTAAATTTAATACTAATTTAGTTACAAGTTCAGGTATAATTTCGATTATCATTACTATATCTTCATAAACCATGCAGCTATTTACATTTAACTTTGCTGTAATATTACAAAAGTTCTTTCTTTGCCAAAATTAAACATTTTTTTTTAAATAGGGAGTAGGTATTTAAGACATGAACAAAATTTGTTTGGATTTTTTAAAAAATATCTAAACATTTTAACTTTTGTGAAGTTAAATATCTAAAGATTATCTTTCGTTTCGTTTCACATTTTTTGTAATAATTTGTCAAATTATACATATAATTCAATGGTTGTTATTTCTTGCTTTCTTTTAAACAAAATACTTAGTTTAAGCAGTTTTAACAAGTTATTGCAGAAAAGGAAATAAACTTCGGAATTATATTATTAGGTACATCTTCACATATATTTTCCTTTAGATATAATCGTTTTTGTATAGATTTTCAATGATAAAAGAGTGTACCAATTTTTCAAGATTTTGTCGATGAATGGATGTAATGATAGCCACCTTATGATTACATATCATAGCAACTCTTGGTGTTCTATATTGATAACATTACTAAGTTATTCAAATTAATTGAACAACCAACTCACCCGTGGAACCCTCCCGCTCTTCTTATTAGAGTATTCGTCAAAAATGCAAGCGCAGTGCCATTGCGAACTTTAATTTACAATAGCAATACTTAACCACAATGCAGTCATCAGTTTATCAGATATAGTAAATATTATATAATCTTATGAAAACGATTTATTCCTCAGAAACGGAGAAATTTATGTAGTAGAAATTAATTCGAAATATATTAGATTTGACTCATATATGAATTATTTGATATAATATATGAGAAGTCGCATATTAAATATATGAGATCTGGTTACTAGAGATGGGCGCGTGAGTGAGTATTCACTCACGTTCACGCACGTTTCACGTTTGCTTTAAACACTCACGTTCATCACGCTCACGCACACGTTCTCTAACGTTCACGGAGTGGACCTCCACTCACGGCGTGCCCTGTGGCTTTTATTTGAAAATTCTACTTCAGATTTTAAACCACTAAAGAAACCGAAACATAACTAATAAACTATAAAATAAAATATGTGTTACACGAGAAATACTCTACCTGGTATGTTTCGCAGCCAGAATAATAAAAATTAAAATAAATAAAAAATAAAAATAAGTATAACAACTTACAAGAAGAGATAAATACTGATTTCTCACAAACACCTTTTTGCCAACCGGTTTAAAAGTACTTTTCTTGACACTTTGATCCTAAAGTGACATTTTCTGTTGCTTGTTAGGGGATTTACCAAAAATAGACGTTTGGCTCCCTTGTTGGTTTCCAATGGTAGCGGGAGAGAATATAAAACGTTGACTTCTATTGTCATTAGAGACGTGAGGGATGTGATTAATGACAAACCAACTAGCATCCTGCTTTTAGAATTTAAATATTTTTAAATGCAGCTCCCTCCCTCAGATCATTACTGCTCTCTCTAACGCTTACGCTCTAATGATACGGTTTCCTCCCTAGTAATATAACTAGCTATTACTTCTTATTCGGAACTAAAGGTACGTTTTATTTGGTCGCCTATGGATGTAACTCATCCAATCACTTTTAAATAAGAAACCCCAAAAGCAAAGGTAACCAGTTTTTTATTTGTACAAACAATATGTTAACAAAATGTTGAAAATCATTTAAACTGTTAACATTTTGTAGTTTTTTTGATAGCAGAAAAAAATTGTTCCTATTTAGCGTGAAACGTGAATCACGCCTTGGATATTTTCACTCACGTTCACGACCCGATTTTCAAACAATACTCACGTTCACTACGGAACCAGCCGTGATCCAATTGTTTTCACGTCATGGATCCGTGCCTAGTGGTCACCCTATCCACTGCTGAACATATGCCTCCTCTAAAATCTGTCAGTTATTTCTATCTTCCGCTTTATTGATCCAGTTTCTCGCTATTCTTTTGACATCATTCGCCCAACGGCTTGGTGGTCTACATCTGCTATGTTTATCCTCTCTTTTGGTCTGTACGAGATTGTTCTTTTTGTCCACCGGTTGTCCTATAGTCGCGCCACATGACCGGCCCGTTTTCATTTAAGTCTTGTGATTTTTTCTATAATATCAGCCGCTCCGAGTCTTTGGCCAATTACAATATTTGTCTCTTCTTGCGACTCCTACGATAGATCTTTCTATTGATCATTGTGTTGCTTTGAGTCTAGTTATTGTTTATTTTGTTAACGCCATGCCTTTTCTCCATATGTGATAGCGAGCATTACGCATTGTTCGAATACTCTCCTTTTTAAAGATAATGTTAGGACATTTTTAGATTGTACGAAAGTAGGGCTGATTGGCGTTATTTCCTAAATTACGACCCCACTTGTATATGGGTTTTTCGAATTTTTACGCCTGAATTTGGGCACATCGAATTTTGTGCAAGCATTGGCTTTATAACGCACACAGCTGGGTTATTCGCTTATTCGACGGTTCTGAAATGCACTCATTATGTGTATCTCGACTTCAATTGGTTGGCACATTAGAATATAAATATCGATCCGTCTGCAAGGCGCCTTCCTGCATGTTTTTGTACTTTCAGTGGCGTGAATTTAAGAAACAGCTGCCATGTGTGCAAGAGAGTGAGTTTCAGTTTTTGCTCCCACCACTTTATCGATCGCGAAGTCTGCGTGCATTTTCGAGACAGATTGGTTCCGGTGTCTGAAAGCAACAGTTGGTTTTGAAGTCTTGCTTCCCGCCCGCGCTGTCTTAGGGCATGCGTGTGTGAGGTGTACCGCCTGTTTTGTATCGTACGCAAGTGTTGAGTAGGTACGCATTTTATAGGACATTATCCCACGTGCGGGAGTGACCGATTGGGGTGTCGTTGTCGTTACTGTAAGCCTTTTAAATTTTCGGTTGCCGTGAAGTGGCAGGATCCTTATCGCGTCGTTTGGACGGATTCCTTTGTGAAAACTCAGTAGCATTGTCATGTGTTCGCGAAGCTATCGCTTGTCGTACCTACTGCCATTCCATGCGATCTTCGCATTTCGCTCGTATGAGTGGATTAGCCCCCTGTCCCGCCGCATCTTTACGTGAAGTTAGTAGTCATCCTCGCATTTGGTGACTTCTGCAAGATCTGGAAACAGCACCTAATTGCAGTAGCATGAGACATCAATTTACCGCACACCCAAGCTCTTTAAAGGTATTGTTTGTATTATTATTAACGTTTAGAGTGCAACTCAACATATACAATGTGTTTGGTCGAATCATTGGACAGTTGATGTAAGGTTTCGGTTGATTAACTTTTATTGTGTACCTTTTTGCATTTGTCAAACCATTATAGTTGTGTACCCGTCGTTGCAATTCATTTACCGTCAGTTTACATGGGTGTTGATTAGCTTTATGCAATAGCCTTTGGCATGTGTCACAGCCACTACTTATTATAGGTGAGTTTCGCCCCTATTACCGCTATTTGATTATAGTTTGATGTTCATATCATTTTTGAATATTTCCAATAACTAATGTCAACTTTGCATTTTTATATATTGAGATGGTATTGGGCCCTACGCCCCTGCTCTTATTGCAGTGCGATATAAAAAGTAAATTAAGCACAGAGTAGAGATGTTGTATCTGGCCGCAATGTTAAAATCATTATAATTATAATCCAGTAAATGCATTTGACAAGTGTGAAATGCCTGTGTTCAAATAAATGAATGAATTTAGAAACTCTAAGGAGACAGCTGGCTTTTTACGGGGTTGTAATCTGAGTTTAAAGTAATTATTATATTTGGCAGAATAAAGTGCCTAATAAAATCAAATTAACACAAAGAGGTTTGCTACGTGCAGGTATGAAACATGGAATTCATGTTAGCCAATTTAAAATACATTTTGTGAACGATTATAAAAAGGTATGAGGCGAAGTAATGATAGTATTGCAATAATGCAAATGAATAAGGCAAATTAATAACTATAAGAAGAAATTACCAAGTCCTTATTTCTATTTGGCAAAATATGCAAGAAAAATAGACAGTTAAAATTTGGTGAAAAGCAAACATGAGATTCAAACATTCTAAAAGGACGTGAGTCAATAAACATACGTGAATAAACAATAAAAACATTTAATAACAAGTGCAGTGCGCCAACAGACAATTTAAAGACTGAACCAATGTGCATTGTAATTTAGTTCATAAGAATTGTGTAGTGCTAGTTACTGTTAATAATAATTAAGATAAAATTTACTGTATTTGAACTAAGATAATATCCGGTTTTTGTAAATTTATTGGTAGATAGGCAATTGTTTATAACCGTTGAGAGAAAAAAAAACGGTTGAATAAATTATTTGATGTCACACCTAAATTTCCTCTGTTTAATTGAAGATTTCTTCTATTTACCATTAACTCACATGACAACAAATTATACCACAGTGATCAGCGCAATTTGGAGTTCATGTACAAGTGTGGGCAACGTTTTCTACGACAAAAAGTTCATCACCAAGTGGAAGCGTCCGATCTTGGGATCGTCTCCGACGAGGCAGCTACGAGGGTCGACACCAGCTAAACCAAGGGTAACCAGGACCGTGTGGACGTTACAGAGCATCGTGGGGACCAGCAGCAGCGAGACCAGCAACCCCAATACCCGGTACAGCGAGTTCCAGAGGAATTTCAACTCAGGCGCCCGTCCGAGGAAGCCAATGTTCACAAAAACAATAAAGGTATTGTAAAAACCTAAATAATAACTTGAGGAGCCGGAAATTTACGTACCAGAGAGATAACGTCAAAAGCAACAGATGCCAGGCGTATCCAAGCCGATAGCAGAATTATTTTGCCAGAAATTATAATTAAAAGCCAAATTGTGAGGTTAAGTGTCCAAACAAATGCAATCTACCCAAGCGGCGTCGGATTAACAATCAAGGTCCGGTTTTAGCTAAAACAAAAGAAGTTAGAACCGCCAAAATAAGATTATTTAAATATTTACCTGATTTAACGTTCACAAAAGTTAGAATTTGCAAATCAAACGACATGTTATGCGAGGTTAGGAACCCCTTTGTATATTTGATACCAATTCATAGTTGCGCGGCTGCGTAGTAAAATCGAATGGAAACGCAGTGGCGTGCCGTTTTAAGTAAATTAATATTGAAATTGTCATGAAGCCACCCTTTGATGAGAGTTGAATCTTTACCGGAGCTAGCATATCTTAAATGATAATTGCAGTCAGATAAAATAAAAGGGAGGGCATAATACAATTTAATTTGAAGCAATAAAGCCGGCAGTACGGCTGAGTGGTGATGCATCTCTCACGGCACTTGCAAAAGTTAAGCACCAGTCTGCTCGGTCAGAACTTGGATGGGTGACCATCTGGAGAGCGGGCGTAGTGTTCTAGCCAGACAGGCTCCACTACCCCAAGTACCTCCGCCGAATTTAAAATGCACACACCCTCAGCGGCTCGGTGCGCTCGGCACCCAGACACTGTAAATGGTATAAGGGGTTACAGATTATGTATGTATGTATGTATGTTAAAGCAATAAAATTAGAACCATCTGATTTTTACTCAGTTCAACATTTGAAAATTCTTAAATAATAAATTATTAATATTAACGTGGTGTGGTGGAGTATATTATACCATTACAATATGTATATGCAAATATTTTGTCAATACATTTCATGTTAATTTAACTGTGGTTTTCTTTGTTATTGTGCATGCGTTGTGGGTATTATATTTTACAGTGTAAGAGGAGTTTGGCCAGCTGATCAAGTGCATTTTCGAGAGGTAGATCGGATGGTGCGGTACCGGCTCGCTGACCAGAATATTGCCAAGCTTAAAATTGAAAGCTGAATTCATATGCTTCCACTTTTCCTCAGTTAGTTTACCTGTGCATTTTAGATCTGTTTAACGTTTATTAGGCCGTTGCCCTGTGTGATCTCGTGTTGGACCACCCCTCGCTCCACTGAAGTTTAGCCAGCAACTCTTTTGTAATGGGCTGGGCAGCGGTTCTATGTCTATGTGAGTTACATTCCCAATTTTGTGAGTTATTGTACGCGCTAGTCGTCTAGCTTTATTTTGGCTTTTCGTAAATACCATGTCGTACGCTTACAAACTGGCGCGTTGTCGTGATTGTCGATTTAGCCCGTTACAATAGGTACATAGTTATTATTTAGTATATGAAGTAAATTTCCAAATTTTACTTGTTTGGTTGCCCCTCCCTATTCTGACTTCAATGTATTTAAATTGATAAACTTTTTCTTGTTGATTTTCATCTATCGTTATTCCTCTGCCTTGAATTAGACTTATCATTTTTGTTTTTTTGGATATTCATATCTAGTCCGACCTTTTGTGCTGCTAATTTCAGTTCGTCGAACATTTTGATTGTATCTCCAATATTATTTGATATAATTACAATATCGTTGGAGAATCTCATGGCTCAGATGTTCTCCATTGATATTTTTACCCTTTTGATACCAATTTAAAGTTTTGAAGACATGTTCCAACGTTATAGGAAACAATTTCGGCGGTATGGTATCGGCTTATTCAATTTTGAACGTCCCTGTAGGCCGGTGAAATTTGACATTGGCTATTGCATTTTTATATATGCGTTTTATAAGTTTCGTATATGTATTACAATGAATGAACGTGTTATTTGTTTTATTAATTTATATTGACTAGCTCGGTAGAACATGAATAACTTAAATCAGGGTTGGGTTCCAACACTTGGGTAAAATTATAATTTTATTAAATTGCCATTAGATCCAATACACACATACATAGTCTGTAACTCCTTATACCGTTTACACACAGTGTCGGGGTGCCGGGTGCACCGAGCCGCTGAGGGTATGTGCATTTTTAAATTCGGGGGAGCTACTTGAGGTAGTGGAGCCTGTCTAAGCTAAAACACTACTCCCCCTCTCCAGATGTTCACCCATCCAAGTACTGACCAATCAGATTGCTAGAGCTTAACTTTAACAAGTGCCGTGAGATATGCAACGCCGCTCAGCCGTACTGCCGGCCAGCTCCAATACAAACTTGCTTAAATGATATTTGTCGCTTTATTTTTAGTGAAGCTGTGTTTATGCTTTGAAATAACCTCACTTGCATTTAACACTGAGTAAAGCAACCAATTACAAACTGTTGAATCGAGTAAGTCTTATCTCTTCGTGTTTCTTAATTTTCATGTGATAAAATAATGCTCATTTTAGGTATCTATGTATTCGTTCACCACATCAGATGTCCCCTTTCCCTGCAAAAGCACCACCTTCAGCTGCACCACTCCTACCTTTCTCGTAAAGCCATACATTCGCAGACGATCTCCACCAGTTGCCTCCACTTGCACTCAACCACGAACCACTTTTGTTACTTACGGTTCATGTATTAATTTATATTTCCTGACATTAGCTTCTCAACCCTTAATTCAATTAAAACACCATTTAACTTAATGACTAGGTTTTATTTAGTCAACATATCAAAATTAGCCCCAACATAAACATTTTACTTGTTGGTGATCTTATTTTTACAGTAATATTTTAACTCCCCCATATTATTTAGAAACTGACATTTGATTTATTTTACATTCGCTTAATGTTTGACACTTGTTCACCCCTAACACACTTTAACTATTCTTTTCAGTTTAAGCTTTTAATCCTGCTCTTAGGTAGCTTCTGTCTTATTTCTTATTTACAATTACACATTCTTATGCGAAAGGAGACCTATAATAGACCTGTAGTTTTCAAGATCCAAAATATCACGTTTTTTGTGCAAAATGATAGTTACAGTATTATTCCATGCGCTAGGAGCAATACACTATTTTGTAGAAATACATTAATTGCATTTAAAATTCTTTACTCTAAGTTTGTTTCCTCCAATTTTTATAGTATTTACAACTAATTGGTCTTCTCTATGATGATTTGTTGTTATTCATTTTCTTTATGGCTGCGTTAAGATCTTCCTTGGATATATCGGGCATTTCTTCAAACCCTTGGTTGATATATATAATTGCTGGGTTATTTTTTATTATATTGCTTCTGTTTATTAGTTTGTCCATTTTATGTTTAAGCTTAAATATTTCCTTTTCCCGTTAGATATTTTGTTTTATAATACTTTTATATCTTTTATCCTTCTCTATTGTTTCTTTTATATACTAGGTGTTGAATCTTCTTATATATTTTCTAATTTCCTTCGTTATAGTTCTGTTTGGTTCTTTTAGTTATCTAGGTTTGCGTCTTTTTATTCGTTTGTGTTCTTTTTTCTATGAGTTTTTTTCATGCATTGACTAAGTTTTCGTATTTTTGATCGGCTTTGGTACAATACTTTTCTTCAGCTTCTTTTATAGCGTTCATTATTGTTTTGGATTCTTGTTCAATATCTACTTGTTTGTTCTAAATATACTGTAGAATACTTGCAACTGTGCCTTTAAAGGCTTTGGCACCGTCTCCTGTGGCGCTATAATCTAAATCGGACCTTGGTCTGCTCCATCTTCTTCTATCCTGCTCATATTTTCTCCAATTTTTGGGCTTTAAAATGCTTCTTGCGTTTTTGTCGACCTCATCTTACTGTCTCTACCAGGGCCTGCCTGCAGGCCTCTTTTTCTTCATGTTATTTTCGAGCGATCTTTTTATGTTTCTTGTGGCTTGTCTCTGTACAAGGTCTTTGGTCCAAGGCAGTTTTATTAATGTTTCAACTGGTGATTCTTCCAAGTATTGATCCATTTCAAGATTGTACCTTATTATCTATATTCCACTGTCGCTGTGCCACTTATGTTTTGGCCCATTATATCTCATATACTGGATCTGTGCTTAAAACTGCTCTTCTCTTGTTTAAAGTACCTAGTCATATTTCTTTCTGGTTTCATTTACTTTAAAGTAGTGATGGGCATAACCGGACAATTTTCATAACCGAATTATTTGCATTCGAATGATATTAATAACCGAATGATTATTTGAATAATCATTCGAATAAATGTTTGCTCTCGATTCGTTTCGATTAAGTCAGCCGGTTTGCATATTTGAGTTCGCTCGATGCTACAACGCGGGCTGGGAATGCAGGGCTCTGATTGGTCTGCGGTCTCGCCAACTTCGTGTCCTTCTTGAACGACGTTTGAAGGGATGGTTCTTATTAGTTTTAATTTTATTGTAACCTTTTAATGATTTTTTTTTGACTTGTGTAAGTGTACTTGTACCAATGAATATCTATCGATCTATCTAGATAAACAGACAAGATTTCAACTGTTTTGCTATTAAGAAATGTCTATTTTCATCATATTCAGAAACTACTTAAGGCGAAATGTATGAATATAACAACTTATTTGTTATTTTGAATTTCGCCGTCTTTTAATACTTGTAGTTGCTGCTTATAGTATTTTCTTGCAAAGTTTCTGGAGTTTATGCTGATCTAACACAAAAAAACCTATGAAAATTTATTTTTGGTATAAACTATTTCAAACTATTCAATTAGGTGTTGGCTGTAGGTGCGTATCAGAGCTATTCCTGGTGTAAATAATGCAGGTATTAGAACTATTAAACAATCATTTTACTTATTACTTATGTATCTGTAGATATAGTACCTGTCTAAACGTACAGTATTACCTACATAAAGGAACACGAGGCATTGACCGAGCATTGCGCAGAGCACCGCGGACCAATCAGCGCCCGGCATTCCCGGCCCGCGCTGTGGCATCGAGCGAACTCATATATGCAGCCGGTTTGCCGGTTGGCGGTTCACCGTCATCTGCATCGACATCGTAACTTGCAGATAGCAGAGGAACCAAAACATAATATATACGGTCGGCGCCTTAGAAATCGGGACACGTAATATGTTCTTCTAGTCTTTGGAGTATTCTTGCTCCGGTTACTTCATTAATGTGAGATGGCATTTCATATTTGACAAACAATAAACAATCTGACGTAACAATTAAAACCATAATAACTGTAAAAAACCAGTTTATACACTTAAAAAATACATGCAAAATATATCATAATAGTGTGTAGTGCCCGATTTCTAAGGCGACGACCGTACATTATGTGTTGGAAATTAAGAGGTATTTATTAAGAAGTGTAGAAAGAAAGAAATTTGCGGGACTGCTTGCTAATCGCAATAAAAACAGTCGTAAAACGTTTATCTTTATCGATCGGGCGGGTTAAAGGCCTCTTGTTTTGAAGCTTTGGAGATGTAAGCAAATAAAAAATTGTTTTATAGCTTGATGCGTTTTTAGGCGTTCAGGTTTCAGGTCTACAGAATTTGATATTTTTTATGATAGGAGGTAGGTACGCGATAACCAAATGGTGTTTTCAGTACAACATTCTTTGTTTATGAGTTATGACGTATTTATATTTACAGAATTTTGAGCACTGCGTAGGTCGCTGAGATATGGCACGTAGTACCTTTGAATAGAGGTTTTATATTCAAAGCGTAGTACGTATCAGCATGAGGTTATTTTTCATTCGAATACTTGGAACGAAAACCGAGTTACATAGGTTATTTCAATAACCGGATAACCGGTTATTTTTCATTCGAATAAGCTCATCACTACTTTAAAGTAGTCTTCCATTTGCAGCATTTGATCTTTTGATTATCTTCTCATTTTTTATCTACAGACTTTATTTGCTTTTTTCTCTTTTCCTAGCATAATTCTTTCCTTTTTTGAGTACTTTTTTGGATATAGTACCTATATTGCCTGCTGCATGTTTTTCTAATTGTTTATCTACTATCGTCGCAAAACCATTATTTCTTCCTTTAAGTTTGTCGGTTCATTAAAATATCTTTAGCTGTTTCTGTTGTTGTCTTTAGTCTGAGCTGTTGCTCCTCTATTGTTGATTGGCCTGTTTACTCTCTTAGCCCTTCTTCTAGCTGTTCTTTGATCCTTCTCTTTATCTCTGGATTCTTGAGTTTATGTAGATTGAGTTCCTCTTGCGGGTATTGTTTCTGTTGCTTGTGATTATCATTTCTATGTCTCTCAATCACATAAAGAGGGGCTATAGAATTTGTATACGCGCTAATGAATCTGGGATTGTTAGCTATAGTTCCAAGTCTACACAGGAAAATTGAAATCTATGGGTGGTCAAAGGTTTGACACGGATGATAAGTGGTGCTTACTTCAATAATTTTATCAATAGCATTGAATTACAAAAAGATGAAGGTGCTGAATGATCAAATATATTCCTGTGACATTGGCAGAAACGGTCGGGCTAATAGGTACCTCAACAGACTTTGAAGAAGACGAAAACACGAGGCTCGAGTTTTGCCCTTCTGGGAAGGCTAAACGCCATTTAAATATGTTAGATGGGTTGCAACTAGCCACCTTTAGGTAATCCCCCCCCCCCCCCCCGTAATTCTAGCTTGATAACAGGCCAGCATTTTTCAGATTTGTTACAACCTATTCGCGAACATGTGAAATCAAATGGTTAATAGATATTAACGATACAAGTTTGATTATGAGCATCTTAACGAAACGAGTTTAATTGACAAAATCAAGGTGGTGAGCCGAGTTTTGCAGCAATCACACGAGTCTCGTTAAGTGCCATAAGCAAACGTGTATTGTTCATTATTTTATCTTCACCAATAAATTCTGGTCCAATGTATTTCTTTATACAAAAAGAGTGCGGTAATATTCATTACCGCACTGAGTGCGGTAATATCTATCCATTACCGCACTGCCGCAGCGCGGTAATGAAGCTTTTAACGATACTAAAATTAATTTGGTTAAGAGTCTATAACAACACTGATGAAGATAAAGATTATAACAGAAATGTGTTTTCTTCGATAAATAAATGTTAGTATTTGTGTAGAAATTAAGTAGACAGTTAAAAAATGCTGATGCCACACTTGATTGTTGTTTAATCTCAGAGTCATAGTTACTTATAGTATAGATCTAAGACCCATCACCTATAACAATATTAAAACACGTGCTTTGAAGATCCTGCATCGAATTTTTCTAACATAAATCTCAGGACTCAGGGCCGTAATTAGTCAAACTTTTATTGTAGGCAAGCCAACATTTTTGTGCCCTTCAGTACACTAACGACATATATGACATAAATACTAATGTTACTGTATGCTTTCTACATTTATTATCTACGGATATATAATGTAATGTGTAATGTATTCAAAACAGACAGCTAAGTATTAAAAAATTAATCAAATATTTTTAATTTAAAAGTTTTAATAATAAACAACTACATTTAGATTAGATTAGAAATCTAATCTAACAACTACATGTTAAAATAACAAAATAAAACACAAATCAAATAAGAACAGAAAACAAGATTATAAAACACAATTCTAACGAAAAAAAAAAAATTGGTGTGATACACTCACATAACTTTCTTTTACAGTGATCTTATAATTAGCCAAAAATTTTATTTTTAATTTTTAAGCATTTGTCATTTTTTTTTAATTACAAATTCTACAAACACCGTACAAAATAGAGCGTTAGTTGAAGATACAAATGTTCTCAAAAACTTTAAGCCGAATTCAAAAATGTAAAAATATACCGGGTGTTCTATTTAAAATAGTAGTTAATAAAAAAAGAAAAGAAACAAATTTTATAGGTATTCAACTTGAAAATCCCGTATCTCACATCAATATACATTAAAAATACAATAAAAATGTAAATTTGAAAAAATCGTTTGAGCCGTTTTTGAAAAAATCGAAAAAAACTGAATGCGATTTTCTTCAAAAGCTTGCTGTCGCATCTAGATTGCACACAAAACTTATTTATGAACTTTCAACGCCATACCTCTTTTTGTTTTTGAGATATTCTCTTCACAGACAGACACACTGACAGACCAATGAACAAAAATATGTTTTTGTAAAATCGTACTAAAATATGGTCATTTATGCATTAATTTGCGGGCGTAAATAGTGCCGTTTCCGCCCTAAGGCCTAAAAATAATTTGCGGGCGTAAATAATGTCTTTTGCGCCCTAAGGCCTAAAAAACCAGCATCACATTGGCAACCAACAACAATTTGATTTTTGAGAACGAATCGTGCCATTTATTTTTCAAAGCTTTAAGGTGGATTTTACAAAAAATCTTGTTTGCATTTCGGGCGTGAACGGCGATTTTGGCCCTTTGGCGTTTTATAATCCTTCGGCCCATCGGGCCTCTGGCTTATAATTCCGCCGCGGGCCAAAATCGCCTCCTTCACGCCCTTAATACAAAAATAGCTATTTTTGGGTTCAGGGGACTCTAAAACGTGAAGATCTGTTGAAAACTCAATTTAGAATTGTTGTTATGAATTCAATACATACTTCCTTTATTGTAAAAGGAAGTAAAAAAATGTTGACTAATTATTTTATATCTGGTGTGATACACGCACACAACTTTCTTTTACAATGATCTTATAATTAGTGTTTTTTATTCTTTACGCATTTGTCAAAAATTACAAATTCTACAGAAACCGTGAAAAATAGATAGTTAATAAAAAAAGCATCTAGATAGTACACAAAACTTATATATGAAGTTTCAATGTCATATCTCTTTTCGTTTTTGGGATATTCTGTTCACAGGCAGACACACACACACACAGACAGACAGGCCAATGAACAAAAACATATTTTTTGGGTTCAAGGAACTCTAAAACGTGAAGATCTGTGGAAAGCTCAATTTCGAATTTTTGGGGTGAATCCAATACTTCCTTTATTGTAAAAGGAAGTAAAATACATATTATTATGTAGTCGGTAGAAGTTTTTATAAATCCCTATACCGGGTGTCCGTTCTCAAAGTCGAACATAGGGAATTAACATTAGTGCATTCACTCGTTCTTCATTGAAATAATTAATTTTTCTGTAGATAATTTTAACAGACGTTGATAGAAAAAAACTGATTTACGCCAACTAATTACAATTTTTTTTTGACAAAAGCTATCGAACTTGAGAAGCAAGTCATACAATATTTAAAAATTCTTAAGTTTTAAATTAATATTTTAAAATAAAAACCGCATCTTGAATATTATTATTGGTACCATTTGATGCGTAATTATTTTATCTTTCCATTAATACCATTACCTTTCCTGTAAGTTCAATTGGCGAGCAGGTACCGGGAAAAACGTTCAATACAATGTTAATCGCCTATGTTCGACTTTGAGAACGGACACCCGGTATATAAACGTGTGGTGTACCTGCGTGTCTACGTCATCGGTGAACGCGAGTTCGAATCGCACTGGCTGCAATATTTTTTTAAACTTCCAAATTCACGTAACTTGCATTAATACTAAGTGTTTCAGTATTATTAGCAGCATTAAGATATTTGTTACCTATTTTGTAAATAATTTTGAAGACTCGTACCTAACCATAATTTGATCTAGCAAAAGTTGGTTTTCTTGCAGCGCGCTGTCTGTATTAAAGACGTTGAAAACATTTTCTTTTGTAATTCTTTTATGTACAGTCGCGGAATTAAAAATCCGGGCACTTAAAATGATTCAGTGTACCTATACCTTATACTTTACTTTACTTATCACGTTAACTGGTGAAATTAGTCAAAGTCAAAATTAAATAGCTTGCTGATTTCACTTTGCATTGTTTAACTGTCAATTGCTAACCTAGAAACGCAAAGATTAATTTACATTACCCAAAAATTGCAAAAATCCTCGCCCGGATTTTTAATTCCGCGACTGTACAATTCAGTTTTAAAAATGCAAAAAAAATTATTAGAACAAGACCACTTATGTGGTGCGCTCAAAAGCTAGTAAAGACATGTGAATATGTTAAAATAATACAATATGAACAAATAATTGCATTATGCATAGTAACATATGAATTTATAGAATAAGGTTTAATTCTTTTTTTTAATAAAAATCTGCCACAGTGTAGGGTCGCAGAAGTGTCTTACATTGGACAAATTCTAGCAGGCAAGTGATTGTAGCAAAAAATGCTATAGTAGTGGAGCAAGTAAGCTCTCGAAATCGGTCTGTGGTGTTCTGCTGATTGTTGCAGTGGGCCACTGTACCAGCGATGAGCCCAATGCAGTGAATGTATATGTAATAGTGCAACCAGTGGACCCATTCTAACAGTTTTTAAACATTTAAGTTTGTTTCTCGTCATTGCTGTAGTACATTCAGTTTGAAAAATGATAATTTGAATAAAGCCACCTATCTGGCGGGATAAAAGTTAGTACTTTTACAGCCGGTCTTATAAAGGTCACTAATCTGACGTTAACTTTAATTCGCTGTTAAAATAAACAAAAGCGCATCAAAATTTGTTTACTAATGAATAAAATTTCATAAGCACTATCGTTTTGATGCGCTTTTGTTTATTTTAACAGCGAATTAAAGTTAACGTCAGATTAGTGGCCTTTATAAGACTGGCTGTTAATGTTTTGATTGATATAGTTGAAAGTTATAAAACAAACGCTGTTACAAACTGGTAGATATATAACTTTCTCTTTGGAAATTGTACAAGGAAATGTATTGAACAGATTGCATGCAATTCACATTGTGTATTTGTTTTTTCTCATTAGTACGAAAGCATTTTTTTTTTCAGTGGCATTTTGGCGCCCTTTGCTGGTTGCGCCTGTAGGCAGGGGCCTACTCGGCCTATACCTAGTTACGGCCCTGATAAATCTGCACCAGTGCACCCTTTTTGGCAGTTGTACTAATGTTCTCAGCACACAGCTGCTAGAGGTGGTCCACGTTTCGGTTCATATTCTAAAGTACACCGTCCATGTTTATTATATTCACAGAAACAGTAACTAACTGTGGAGAGTGAAGGATTATGGTCGCCAAAAGCTGCGACTAATTTTTTTACTTTGATCTTTTCTAATTGTAGAAAATCATTGCCTGAAAGGAATTCTGTTACACTTCCATGTCTGGTGGAGAACAAATAACTATAAAATAAAAATTGTGTCTCTCTATACACTAACCCCAACCACTCAAAATTGCAACTGGAAACTGTTAAAAGTATAAGCTTTCAATGTACCTAAGGCACTCGATCTTTATCTGCAGACACAGGTACCGCCATCATGTTTTTAACACTGATGGCTATTCGACCTTGAGGAAACCGCTCTCGCCACAGTGGGCAAATTGAATGTTCAAAAATCTTTTTAAAAATTCAAATTGCCTACTGTGAGCTGGTTACTAACGATCAGAAACCCGCAGTCAGTTTAAAAAACATACGATGGCAGTACTTGCGTCTACTTGTTTTTATTAGCTTCCATGGCCTGCTCTAACAATTAACATAACAGTTCTCGTACTTGGACACATCAGTTGGAGCATAAATAAAATAGCAAGAAAAAAATATTCATGTAACAAACAACACTTACCTCCCAAACCATAACTGTTGTTTATAAAATGTTTAAAATGCAATTTCTCATTTTGAACTTGGAACTAACTCATTTTGACATGTATTTTATTATTTTTACGTAAATTGATTGCAATTGACGCAGATAATCAAATACTTCCAATTTTTATTATTTATTAATATATTTTTCATCTACAAAACGTTACGTATATAAATAATTTTGCACTATATCTGTTCTTAATATTACATGGAGTCACAATAACGACTGGCACTTACATATCAAATTTGTATTTCGATACAAAAACTTACTATTACAATACAATTAAACGTAGCTCTGTCAGCGTAAACATAAAAATACTCATAATTTACTACAACCTATAGAGATATTATATCTTACGACGAATCAATATTTTCATATCAATTTTATCACAACATTATCTGGCAACCGGCTTGGACGTGGTCCATAACCTCAACCTTCAGAAGCCCGACGTGCTCTTTGAGCTGATTGACGAGAGAGGCGAGTTCAACGTTTTCACTTTTTAAGTGCTTCACTTTGTCTTCTAGTCTGGAGATGCGCTCGAGCTTGCGCGTGCGGCACTTGGAGGCGGCGAGGCGGTTGCGTTGTCGCTTGCGCTCCAGCTTGATGCGCTCCTGAGCCTCCATATCGACGGGCGACATGGGCGGGGAGCTACTGTGGATGTTAGGCACCGTCTGGGGTTCCTCCTTCACTATGGGGGGCAGATAGCCGAGGCCGGGCTGGTCCAACTCCGTGTACACGGTGCCTCCGGAAGAATTGTCGGATGCTGTAATGTTAATGTGAAAGATTAGTGGACACACCACAAAACTAATAGAAAAACTCATTGGTGTGATTCACACAACACATACCTTGGCTAGTATTTGCATTGTTGTGAAGATCGTTGAGAGCGTTCACAAATCCGCTTGCAAATGTTTCCGGGTCTTCCGTGGGGGGTCGGGGATACATCAGCCCTGAGGGGGTTGGGGTGTTGGGCATACCGTTGGCAAGAATCATTTTCTCCAGCTCAGGTGTGCCTACCTTCAGCATATTCAAGTCCGGCGACGAGAGCACCGAGTTGCCTCCTGGTATGTTCAAGTTGGCCTTCTTTGCTTGGTTGAAGTCCAGAGTGAGGTTCCGCTTCATACTGTTTATCTTGTGGTTATCACTGCACTGTCCACTCATCTTCCGTGTGATGCGTGCTAGTTGTTTTTAAACAATTCCCAGCCTAGCCAAGCCCACAGTCCAAAGAACAGCTTTACTGGTAACAGAACCACAACAAGCAGGATGTAGTACGTAGAATCAGGCAGTTCCATAAAACCTGCAACGATAGTGATATCAGCGTGGGAGTGATGGATGGCCCCAACGAGATGGACACGAGGTGTGCCGTGACCCCTTTCTCGGCGACTTGTTGCTGATTACAAAATACACGAGTAAAAATAGTACACTAACCTCATGCGCTTATATTTAGGACAGTTTCTTTACTACTGTTGTGATGATTCACGCCGGAGTAAAACTGCAATTTTCGATGCTCGCTTGTTTTTAAGTAGAACCATTCACGCTGTACTTCGGGGAAACAAAACACCAATTTGCTATATCAAGCGGTGACTCATGCCTTTCACGCACGTTGATATTTCAAGGAATCGTGACGTATGCTCATAGACGTATTTCCTTTGTGCGAGTGCAACGTTTTTTAGGGTTTACCGCAGCTGTGTCTCTGCAACCGCGGCCGAGTAAGAAGTGAGACCCACAAAACAATACCTAATGTCACATTACCTAATGTCACATTAGGTATTGTTTTGTGAGTGAGACTGCATCACTGCAAAAATAGCAGCGTTGTGCATTGTCATTGGTTGCCTTCGCTATTTTTACTTCCTTTTACAATAAAGGAAGTATTGGATTCACCTCAAAAATTCGAAATTGAGTTTTCAACAGATTTTCACGTTTCAGAGTCCCCAGAACTCAAAAAAAAATTTTTTTTTCATTGGTCTGTCTGAGTGTCTGTGTGTGTGGCTGTGTGTCTGTGGGTCTGTGAACAGAATATCTCAAAAACGAAAAGAGGTGTGGGGTTGAAACTTCATATATACGTTTTGTGTACTATGTAGATGCGACAGCAAGCTTTTGAAGAAAATCGCATAACCGGAACTAGGTGTTTACTCTTGTGATTTTCAGTTTTTTCGATTTTTTCAAAAACGGCTCCAACGATTTTTTTCAAACTTCTCATTTTTATTACATTTTTAATGCGTATTGATGTGAGATAGGTGATTTTCCAGTTGAATACTTCTAAAATGGGTTTCTTTTGTTTTTCTTTCTATTTTTTATTATTAACTCCTATTTTAAATAGAACACCCGGTATATTATTACATTTTTGAATTCAGCTTAAAATTCTAGAGAAAATTTGTCTCTTCACCTAACGCTCTATTTTGCACCGTTTTTGTAAAATTTGTATTTTTTTTAAATTTTTGACAAATGCTGAAAAATTTAAAATCAAATTTTTGGCCAATTATAAGATCCCTGTAAAAGGAAGTTGTGTGCGTGTATCACACCAGATTTTTTTATATTTGGCTTTATCTCTATAACTCCTCAACAAAAGGATCCATTGGTAACTCGAAATGGGGTTGTATATCACATGAGAGATATTAAAAACACCAAACCTTCCCCATGTATCACATTTAATAAATGCTAGGTTAATACAGTAGCGACATGTTTCGACTAAAAAGTCATCATCAGGCTAAATGTTAAAACAGTAGTTTAAAAGATAAAACCATAATTAAGCAAATCAAAGATGAACCTTGAAGAGGTGCATGTGTTAAACCATATGTGTCGAGTCACATGGAAAATTAAGGACCTAGTCGGTCAGAGAATTCTCTGTCTTACTTCGCCTCACGATGGATGATAGTTTAATTTTGTTTTTAAATATGCCTTAAATAGGTTTTAATTATTTTCAACTAGTTTGTTAAGATTTTCCCCATGTAATTTGCGCCTTTAAGACCGACTAGGTCCTTAATTTTCCATGTGACTCGACACATATGGTTTAACACATGCACCTCTTCAAGGTTCATCTTTGATTTGCTTAATTATGGTTTTATCTTTTAAACTACTGTTTTAACATTTAGCCTGATGATGACTTTTTAGTCGAAACATGTCGCTACTGTATTAACCTAGCATTTATTAAATGTGATACATGGGGAAGGTTTGGTGTTTTTAATATCTCTCCTGTCTATAACTCCTGTCTTGTTAGTGATAACAAAACTTTTGAGCGCTAATAGAATTAATAGAGCGTTTTAGCGGTTCTCAATAGTAAAAAATCTGGTGTGATAAACACATATATCTAATACTTCTATATTGCTAGTAGGGTCTGGGAACTGGCGAAAACATTACGGCGCCGACATATAGTACGTCTGTCTCTCTCTGAGAACTACGCATCTCGTGCGAATGCCTGGAATTCACGTTTTCACGGACGAAGCTTGTGAGCAATGCACCAAGTTCATAGAAAGAGATGGTTGTCTGTCTCACTTCCGCTGTGACCTCTCCACTTACAGGCGCTAGCAATATAGAAGTACTATTAGATATATGGATACACGCACACAACTTTCTTTTACAGTGATCTTATAATTAGCCAAAAATTTGATTTTTAAAGTTTTCAGCATTTGTCAAAAATTTTCAAAAATTCTACGAAAACCGTACAAAATAGAGCGTTAGTTGAAGAAACAAATTTTCTCTATAATTTTAAGCTGAATTAAAAAATGTAATATTATACCGGGTATGCTATTTAAAATAGGAGGAGTTAATAAAAAAAGAAAAAACAAAATAAATCCATTTTAGAGGTATTCAACTGGAAAATCATCTATTCACATCAACGCACATTAAAAATGTAATAAAAATGTAAGGTTTGAAAAAAATCGTTAGAGCCGTTTTTGAAAAAATAAAAAAAACTGAAAAATCACAAAAGTAAACCCATACTTGTCGTTATGCGATTTTATTCAAAAGCTTGCTGTCATATCTAGATAGTACCCAAAACTTATGTATGAAGTTTCAAAGCTATACCTCTTTTCGTTTTTAAGATATTCTGTTCACAGACAGGCACACAGACCAATGAACAAAAACGTGTTTCTTTGGGTTCAGGGTACTCTAAAACGTGAAGATCTGTTGAAAACTCAATTTCGAATTTTTGAGGTGAATCCAATACTTCCTTTATTGTAAACGGAAGTAAAAATATGGTGTACGAGCATATTAACTGATTAGGGTACAAACTCTCAGTTCCTGCGTGAGTAAAAAAGGGGTCTTCAATGGGAAATACAGAATGTGTATAGAAAACAAAAGGCAAGCAAATGAAATAATAAATATTACACGAGGATGAATTTTACACACGAGCCGAAGGCGAGTGTTGTCATCCAAGTGTAACACAGCCATTCTATGCGTGTCAAATACAATATTTTATCTACAATCTATGTATATAGTTGGTGACACTGTAATTCTATGTCAAATTCGAGGTTAGCAGGTCTCATTTATTAGTATTACCATGATTATAAATAAGCCTTTGGATAAATCAACAGCTTAAATAATACATTCTAAATATTTCTAAAATCGAACCGTGTCCGAAGTTATTTTAAGGGACTGGGGGTAGCATTAAAGTCTCGGGGGCCTGGTGGTCAGTTAACCGAGAACGTGCATGTGTGAATGTTGTAAAATCTAATATACCACAGAGGTTGGCATTCGAACACGAGAGTTCCTATGCTTTTGCAGTATTGCTTGCGGTAATTATGTGAATTGATAAGATGTGAAATAATAAGATCTGTAACAGATATTATTGCTTGAGCAGCTTTGCAATGAAAGTTGTATGTAATTTTATTGTGCAGCCAAATTGAATACTGTCTAATTCTCGGTATTGCTGCTGATTGTAAAGAGCTTTGTTGTTTGGGTCTTTGCTCATGATCAGAAAGCGGATATTTAGATTCCAAAAAACATAAAATAAGTGCTTATTTTAGGCTAGAAAAATCCATATTTAGGTTGCAAAACTGTTAAAATAGGTGCCGATTTTAGGATAAGAAATTAATATATTTTTTAAAATAATTTAGAATTAAGTAAAGTTAGGTTATTAGCCACAGCCAAAACTAAAATCAAGTTAGTTTTCAACAGTCAACATTGACGTTTGTCGAGCATAATTTGACGTAACCTAATATTCAAAATCTTAATGAAATAATATGATGTTATATTGTCTAAATTTGTGGTCGTAGAAAAAGTATAGTATGTAACACATTATATAAACTCGTCTAGACACTCGTTTATTAAACACTCGCTGCGCTACGCTCCTCATGTGCCTAAAAAAACTCGCGACTAAAGTGACGTTTATAAAACTTGTTACATAATATACTATTATGTTATCAAATAAAAAACAACGCATAACATAAACAAACCCCAATGTGTAATTAAAAAACAAGTTATTTATTTATTATTTTATAATGTAAAATATAATAAACCTCTGACTAAATATAATTTTAATATGTATTTAAAACAAATTGAAAAGCAAAATTCACAGGATTTTTAACAATTTACAAATACTGATTTTGCAAATTAAAAGACGTTGACATTGCAAATTATATATTGCTCTAAGTTTTCAGTTGCAAAATTTGTTCTCTTGTCGGTAAGTATATTTGTTAACTAGGAAAAAGAACGTTCAGCATCGCATGATGTTATAGGTGCAAACCTATAGGAGGTGTGTTTACGAAGTAAATAAATTCTTAATTGTACCTACTACTTGAGAGGGTAGCCTGGATTTTTATTTAATACAGAATTAAGTTTTTGCTCTAAAACAATTTTTGTCACATATCTAGCAGCTTTCTATAGCTTGTCATGCACACCTTCGATTATTTGCAAAGGGTCAGTAAGAGCTAACCCTATGTTTCCAGTTTTGTTATAGCATTGACAATATGTTCAAAATGCATTCTCTCTTTGGTCGATTTTTTTTATTTCGACTTTTCAACTTACTTTCAATTAATTACTACACTTTTGTACTTAACTATTGGCGGCACAATTTCAAACATTTAAGGTTATGTTGACTTAAAGGAAAAAAGTGAAACTATCAACGATGCTGTTTCTGTCAACTAACAACACCTACGCCAGTGACGGGCATGCCAGTGACCTACGCCTATGCACTACAAGTGGCACTACACAATTTTACTCACACGTTGAAGACACAGATGAAAATATTTACCCGCAGTTCATTGTGTTGCATATTAAGGCTAATATTAATTCTTTACATTCAAAAACAATTTAAAAAATAATATTCTATACACTTAAAAAAATTTAAAAAAACTTATTTTAGGCAGGTTAAAAGTTTAAATAGCTGCAAAATGCAAATAATAGGCAGCAACCAGGGCGTTAGGTCTTATAATCTCTAAAATAGGTAATTTAGATGATTTTTTTTCCGTGAAAGCCTCTAAAATAGGTATTTTAGGTGATACCAAATATGCGTCAAAATGCATAGTTTTTAATTTATATGTATCTAAAAGTGATGTGCCTAAAATACTCACCAAAGGCTACAAACCTAAAATCCGCTCTCTACTCATTATCTTATTGTTGGGTTGATGCGTCATCGGTACCGCGTTAATACACTATATGCTTGGCTTAGCGATCATCGAACGAGATGATCAATAACCCTTGACCTGATAAGCAATTATCAGCATTCCAGAAAGAGCATCTAGATAGCCTGGGATGCTCATTTCCCACAAATGCCTTGTGATTTCGGTCCAATGCGGGGGCGGTAAGGTAGATGCAGATCACACTGGCATGAGTTGTTGCTTATTGGTCCAGTTAGTATTCGGCTAATAGGCACTAGATGCTGTATCCATCCGTTTTGCAGGGTTTGGCAGGCACATCATCGGCGGTGCACCTGAAGAACCTCCTGATTGAGACTACTAGAAGCTACGTGGGAGAGTCGCGGGAGCCACAAACCCCCCTGTAAGTACTACCATGTCGACTAAATGTCGTAATGTTTGTGTCGTTTCTGATCCACAACCCCATTACGGAATGTTTTGTGAGTCGCCAGCAATGAAATATATGCATGAGGACCGATCTAAATCCTGGAAAAATAAGTTAGCCCTGAACCCAGAAACTATGTGCTTACGCAAATTGACTAAAACAGTTCATATAAGCATAGTTTTAATTGTCAACCCTTACGAAGATATAGTGGGAGGGGCGGGGAGGGGGGTTAAAATTACTTATTTGTCATTTTACTGTGAATTGGGAAAGCATATTCTAATGAAAATTAACAAATCTCTTCTATCAATAGAAGGGTAATTTTTGAAATGGTTTTTAATTTTTAAGCGTCTTTAAGAGATTAAAATTAAACCCGTATAAATGTTTTTATTAGAACAAGAATTTGGTTTAAAAAAATGTATTCGAAAGCCTGTTTTACTTAAAAACCTCTTAGATCTTTTTCGTTTTTTCTTGGTTTTTGTGCAAAAAATAAAATGCATTATGAGTTGCTAATTTCAACTCCTTAAACCCCTACATAAAGTTTAAACAAAATCATAAATAAGTTTTCTATTGGTAGAAAAGATCTGCAAATTTTCATTCGAATATCCTTTCCCAGTTTTCAGTAAAATCCGCTATTAAAATATAGACAAGGGTTTCAGTTACACCCTATAGACAGGGTGGTTTATAAGTATGGTCATTAAATTAAATAGGTGTATACAGAGTGCACAAAATTTGCAAATTAATAATTTCGGATTTTTTAAATGGTACTGCCTGCATATTTATGCATTTCTGAAAATTTCACAAAGTTCTGCTGTTTTTTCTATAATATGATCAAAAATAATTTTCATCTGGTACGGCTATGGAATAGTTCTTAATTTATGAATGCACTAAAGCTGGTATGACACGATACTAAATTTATGCGAAAATTTAGGAGTAAATTTTTTCATAAATTATTTTTAAAATTTTTGCACGTTGCAAACAGAAGATTGTATAAGAAATTTACTAGTAAATTTATTCGTAAATTATTTAGAAACACTTTCTAAATAATCTGGCCGTAAACATAAATGTGGGCGTAAATCTGCGCGTAAATCTGCGCAGATGGTAAATGGTAACTTCACACTAGTTACAAATCTAGGGACCCTAGTTTTAAGCGAATGTTGACCACAAACAAGGTTAACACAACATAACCGTATTATTCTGCGACATAACATAACAAATATAAATCTTCATTGTCGCTCATGATAAAATAAAATTCAACTCAACTTACTAATTCCCGCTAATCGTACAATTTTTAGGTTACGTTTGTGTTTATCTGTGCCAAATAGAAATTCTATCAACTTTACTGCATATAAATTATAAATATCCCTAAAGTATTTGACTACTGCGCAGGTTTACAACAAAATTTACGAAAAAATATTGAATACGTTGCATACGTATAATTTTCTGGTTCAGCCAATTTAAGCAAAAAATTTACTAGTAAATTTTTTATAAAATTTATTCCTAAATTTTCGCATAAATTTAGTATCGTGTCATACCAGCTTAAAAATCGAATGCCAAGTTTAGCATTTAAGTATAAATATAGTTGGATTCATAAATTAGGAACTATTCCATAGCCATTAGGGCATCCAATACCGAACTGAATTTTTAATCCAGGGATTTCGGTATTGAAGAAATTCTATCTGGATCCCGGTATTCAATACCAGGATTTCCGGTGTTCAATACCGGGATACCCTGTTTTCAGAACCGGTATTTCTAGTATTATAGGTGTATAATAGGTAAGTAAATATGCAAGCAACAGTGACAACGCAACTGAACACAGTTTACGCCGTTTATGGACGCATCTGCTAACTGCTACTACCCTGAACCATACTAATTATTATATATCAACATGACTCTGCGAACTGCGACGCAGTGCACACAAAACCAATCCCAAAAATATCGAAAATTCCGGTATTGTCCGGTATTGGGGAAAAATACCGGGATTGAAATACCGGATAAAAAAATTACCGACATTTTGGGATCCCGGTATTGGATGCCCTAATAGCCATACTAGGTGAAAATAATTTTTGATCATACTTTATTATTATGAACGTTAAAACAAAAGAACAATTTTAACCTTTTTCAAGGTGCTTTATTTAAAAGGAAAACAAATAAACACATTTAAAATGACAATTAAAACACTTGCATTCTCCGACACACAACAAAAACATGGTTTTACAATGCTAGTATTAATCAGAGTTTAGTTATACCTGGAATATATTTATGCCACAACTTATACTTCGAATAGAATTGTAAATATTCTACCAGGTAATTTTATTCCCAGGTTAGCTATTCTCAGGATAATCTGTAATACTTCAACGTTGGTAGAGCTTAAACGTTAAACATTGCCATCTATTATACAAGGTGTTTCAAAAATGTCTGCCAAAATTTCTAGGACGTATAGTATATAAAAAAATAAGTGTAGTTTACTCCGTAAAACTATTTCCGAAAATGCACTCCCAAGGAGCTACAGCCCCTAGAAGAAGACTCTTAAAAATGGTTTTTTGGCATTTTCTTCAAAACTGTTATAGGCAACTTAATGAAATTTGGCACAGGAGCTTAGTTTTTTATGAGAAATATTACAAATTTGTTAAAATCTTCATATTTTATTCAGGGGCGTAACTTAACAAGGGGGCTGGAACGGTTCAATTACCCTATCTCTTGAGCGCGTGGTTTAAATAATAACGTAACATTTACAATGCGTCAACCATCTCAAATTGACATTCTGCTCATTTGTTTAAGTCATATCTAGGCCTACTCAAAAGATTTTCGAAGGCATTTTGTACAAGCAATTTCAAAAGTTTGAAAAATACGTCAACATTCAACTGCAAATTACACGAAAACAGTCAACTTTAAAACATGTTAACAAGAATGCCTTTTTTATGTAAGATAAACAAGCTTTCAGATTTTTGATAAATGTATTAGATAAATCCACGCACAAAAAAAGATAGGGTAATTGAACCATTCCAGCCCCCTTGTTAAGTTACGCCCCTGAATAAAATATGAAGATTCTAACAAATTAGTAATATTTTTCAGAAAAAATTACGCCCCTGTGCCAAATTTCATTAAGTTACCTGTAACAGTTTTGAAGAAAATACCAAAAAAACATTTTTGAGAGTCTTCTTCTAGGGGCTGTAGCTCCTTGGGAGTGCATTTTTGGAAATAGTTTTCTATAGTAAACTACACTTATTTTTTGATGTACTACACGTCCTAGAAATTTTGGCAGACATTTTTTAAACACCTTGTATAGTCTAAAATTTTAGATCCAGTGAAACTGGTGGACAAAGACATAACCTCATATTCGCAGCATGTCATCGTGTTCGCAGCATAGTTCAGTTCGTTCTAGTATTGTGGTTTTAAGTATTGTTCTGTGGGTTTTACTGTGTACTTTGGGTTCATCATGCCAAATAAAGGCGACAAACGCGATATGTGCAGCAATTATACAGTTGGTTTTCTTAACGTAAATCTAATAAAAAATTGTCCAGGTCATAGAAATAATTGAATCTCTAGCTGTATGTTTTTGCTCTTCTTGGTCTTGCAATATAATTTATTATCTTCTCGTCATCATCCGACAATCACACGCACATTATACTCATCAATTATAAACAACAATAATAGTTTAAACTTGTCAGAGGTTGAGGTTAAAATATGATCAGCTAATCGCTTATTCCACAGTTAGCGCAGTGTACGCCCTTACAACGACAGGATAAGTTATTCTTTATTTTATGCCAAGAATAGCTTATTCCTTATTATTCTGTACTTGTAGAACAATCTGCTTCCGTTTATATCAGGAATATCTCTATTCGCAGTATAAATTTGCATTGTAAAACCGCCCCTAAGGGAAGATTATTAACCTATCAGCATAATAACCTAGAAGAAGGTATAGATATAGAAACATACATGGATATGATAAAAGAAAATGCAATTAAATTAATTAAAAATGCTCTAAATCTCCATAACAATATTAAAATCAATTTAGGGATGAAATGTGAATTTATGAAGCTGTGAAATGAGGACTTGACAATGGTACATAAATTTCAGTTAGCAAATGTTATATTAAGAGAAAGAGACGATCTGGAGGAATTCTGCGATGACCAAAAGAATTTATTTGTAACGATGTGTGATGAACTACAAGAAAAGGGATCTGAATGGACTCTGAGAAATATAAATTATTCGAGTGAGAAATATAAATTATTCGAGAATTGATATAAACAAATATACATCTTTAATCGGAGATCCATAGGTGGAATTACCTAAGTGGATTAAAGCTAAAAAAGCTTGAATTAATGTTAAAAATAACTGTAATAAATGCTTTATATACAGTGTAATATCCTGTTTACATCAAGCAAAAGAACATATAGATATACTGGATCATTATAATAAAGAAGAATTTATAAATAAGTTAAATTTTGAATGATTAAATTGTCCTGTCAAAATCCAAGACAGTTAAATTTGAATCGTGTAGTAAAATTAATATTACCGTGTAGAGTTACGAAGAAACAATATTTTATCTCTGGTATCATAATAATCATTTCTATGAAATAAATATTGGTAGATATAGAACTACCAGAATATAAAAAAATCAAAAACTTGTTATCTTTGTGAAAATGTATTTTCTAAAGAAAACCCAAAAGTTAGAGACCATGGTCACTATACTGGAAAATGTAGAGAAGCAGCATATAGAAATTGCAATTTGAAATATAAACAATCATTGTTTATTCCAGTTGTATTTCATAGCCTAAGTTCTTATGATTGTCATTTGTTTATAAAGAATCTAGGAGAAGATAAGAGTCGATTCAAATTAATCTAATAACGAAGAGAACTATATTTCTTTCAGTAAAATTTTGAGAATCGAAGATAATGAACATATTGAATTGAGATTTATTGAGTCATTTAGATTTTAAGCGAGTAGTCTACATACTTTGTCATCTAATCCCAGTTAAGAGAAATAGTTAAATACTTTTCAAAATTTCTGAAACAAAGCTGCCATCAATAGATAAAGTACGAAAACAAATTGGATAATGTTCGGACACCTAATTAATGATATGTTAACGACAGACATACCACTAAAAGCCGCTCACGAGATTGACTCAGCTGTAGAGAACGTGCTGTACAGGCTGCTGTTTGGGAGTCAACACCAGAGACAACAAAAATATTAAGTCACCATCAAGGCTGCTCTAATTTAATTAAAGAGGTAATTGAAAAGAGAAAACTCAGGCGACTTTGGATGAAAACCAGGGCGCCGCGGGATAAGGCAAAGTTTAATGCGGCCGCTATGAACCTGAAGGAACTCCTAGTAAACCAGAAAAATCAGGGTACCCAAAAATATGTAGAAAATCTCTCGCTTACTGAAGGTTATAGAAAGCCACAAAGAACCTTAAACAACAACCACAAGAAAGCATTCTTCTTATCAGAAAACCCGACAGAGGTTGTGCTAGAAATGACAAGGAAAAGGCAAAAACTTTCATCAAACACCTTGCAAAAGTGTTTCAACCGTATCCCTCAGAATCTCTCCCCGAAGATGATAAAGAAATTCAAGAGTTCTTAGAAACCCTATGTCAGATGACGTTGCCAATAAAGCCCATCCAGACAAGAGAAATAAAAAATATAATTACACGAAACCTAAAGCCAAAATGGCTCCGGGCTATGATATTATTACCGGAAAGGTCATTAAAGAACTTCCAAAGAAAGCATTAATAAATATAACTCATATTATTCATGCTACTTTACATCACAATGGAAAGTAGCTCAGATAATTATCATCCCCAAGAAGTGACTTCATATCGACCGATCAGCCTACTGCCGATTCTATCAAAGCTGTTCAAAAAGATTTTTTTGAATAGGTTAAAGCCTCTGTTGGAAGAACTTACATTAATCCCGGAACACCTCTCAGGCATTTTATACTAAAGTCTGACGTCAGGGTTTTTTGTTTAAGCTCAAGTGTAAACTCCCTTACACCTATTATCAAGTGTGAAAATCATACCTGTCTGATAGATCCTTTCAGGTAAAATACTGGGGTGCTAGCTCCACCCTTTGGGCTATATAAATCTACAACGAATATACCACTCTACTTTTAAAATCCTATTATTAGTTATTTTAATATTATGCAATGCATTTGAGACTCTCATAAGGGTGTGGTTCGTTAATCAAGTTATCTATTCTTTGATATTCTAAATTTTATATGAATTGTTTACCACTGACTTACTAAATGTCAGTTTGACTTTTAACAAGTATAAAACCACAACAAAATCAAAATTGACAAATATCCTTCACAAATCAATGACTAATTCACCAAAGTAAGTACTGTTATTATTTTATTTTACTCAATTAATTGTTTTCCTTATTCCTTATTAGAACTAACTAAAACAAACCTGACTTCCTTTCACTTTTCAGCTACTCACATCAAACACCACCGATCCTGACGCTTCCCAGCCAAGCTCAATGTCCTTCAACTAACTAAAGAACTCCCAAAAGTCAAAACTCCGGGCTCCTGCAGATCCAACTTTACTACTTGCATCCCCCGTATGCGACCGTCAATATCAGCTTCCTGGTAAATTCCATCTAACAGATAATACCCAAACTAATTTCCTTTGTCCGCAGCTCCTATCGTGTAGTAACCAAGCTACGCCAACAAATCCCAGCAAAATGATTCCAGTCCTCCGTAGAATCTCCAACTCCAGTAATGAATATTAGTTACACCTTGCATGCACCAATAAATCCAAATCCATTCAAATATTGTTGTCTTCTTCTTATTTGTAACTAATTAAACTGTATTCCAGAATCTCTTTACCGATTGTGTGCTTGCATCAACTCTAATTTACATTTTCACTTATCTTCACCTCGTAGATTTGTTAACAACCTTTTTATTTGTATATAAGCAAATACTCACACAAATAAAAGCATAATTTCTAGTTTTTTATTTGTTCTAAATATATGTTTCAAAAAACAGCTTTACATAATTTTTAGTTTGTTATTAATCATCGTATTTTTAAACAAAATTCTCCTTTTATATAGTTACGATTATTACTGCCCACTTTTAAAATTAAATAATCTGATCCATACCTACTACACTTATTTATTTTCATAGCAAGCATATTTGTCTCATACTAACATTATCTTATCTTCCATCACCATTACGGAATACTCAAATGTTATAACTTTCCAAATAAATTTCATTTTGTCTCTAATTTAATCTGTATTACCCAATTCAACTTAGCCAACAATCTTATTTAAAATTTCCTAAATTTGATTGTATTAATATACCAATTTTATTTCTTTTCATTTTCATTTAATATGATTGATCGTTATGTATCATAATATAATTCCTCAATTAAGAAACATATTTAAATAAACTAGATTTATTTTAATTTCTTTTCTTAATTTTTCTTAATTACCAAACTGTTCATAGCCCATCCTAATATCTTTGTATATACCTAACTTCATAACAATTAAAATCCATTTCCATCCAATTACAGTAGAACTCGGTTATAACAAATTCCACGGGACCGCTATATTTGTTCGTAATAACCGTTATTCGTTATACCCAAGAAGGTCATAATTTGACCAAATTTCCAACTTCCGCATAATTTCTACTTTTTCGGAAACCGATAAAATTTTCCATTTGACTACCGACATTTTTCCACAACTAGAAAATGCGTAGGTACATACGGAATGTCAGTAAAGGAACGACCAAGATACATCCACTTGAAGATTTTTGCAACTCTTTTTGTTGCGTTATAGGCCAAGGTCTTATAGCTATTGTATTTTTAATCCTGTAAAGGGTTTTGTTAAATACAATAGCTAAGACGTGGCTATAACATCGGGCGACACCCATTATCGCTTTTCGAAGAACTGGATCCTGCAGGTAGCTGCTGGATTCTAAGAAAAACGAAGTTGCTTACAATGGCCACTATCTCGCGCTATTGTACAGAGTGCTAGAGAGAGCTAGAGAAAGTGGCCTACTACGAAATTTAACTGACCACTATTTTCCTAGAAAACCTTCCTTATTATAATGTTGCCACAACAAAATACCTAATATCTTTCAGTTACATTTTATTAGGAGATGAAAAGGATCAGTTCTGAGAATGAATTCTTAAATTTTGGTTCGTTATGCCCGTGAAACGAATTCGTAATAAACATGAAATACATGCATTAAATCAAATGTAATTCAAACGTACCTTCAAAATTATTCGTTATAAACGTGAATTCGCTGTAACCGTGATCGTTAAAAGCGAGTTCTACTGTATTTCAAATTACTATGGAAATAAAAATATTTAACCTTTTAAACAAACAACAACCTTTATAATAATCACAAATCTCTATTTACAAATTACAAACATTTAAATTCTGCTATACTTCATATAAACCATCACATTAATTTACCATTCCAGTGTTTTATCAAAATTATCATTAATTATTCAAATATTCCAATCTTTAATATTATTTTACTTTTTAAAGAATTCCTTATAATTCTCAGATACGTTTTACTGTTGAATTCTTAAGATTCGTTTACATAAATTTCCTGAATGTTATGTTCTGCTTAACCTGCTTCCTTATTAATCATTTTAACACCTCTTAGTCCGGTCAATATAGACATTTAAAATAACAAAAATTCCCGGAGAGCCAAATATTGGTGGAGAGCTGGGGTTTACCATTACAAATAAAGTTTTAAAAATCCCCATCGATCCTATGTGTGCTACAAAAGTTATTCGGGGTCAAAGGTCAAAATTTGAGGTTTTTTGGATTTTTCTCGAAAACTGTAAGTTTTATTAAAAAAAACCTTAAACCAAAGTTGTAGATCTTAAAATTCTCTACAAAAATGGTCTTCATGATTTTTTTCCTAAGAGTTACGATTCCTGAGATATCGCGATTATAAGAGTCACATTATACATGATATGCACACATTTCCACGCCACCTGTGAGGTAGTGTACTCGGCGCGTTTTTTTTACCGTGGTTTTACCTGTAGGCCTACTCCACTAACTGTCATGACAATTTTAGGATAATTTAAGGGGACAATACCCGTCAAGTTCTAGATATTACCTTATTATTGATATTGATTATTAATATTGCTATTGATTATTGGGTTAACTATTGTTTTGATTTCTTTTGATATTTTAATCAGATTCATACTCTTGAAAGTCTACTTCAACAGGCATGTCTTCTTCGATTTCTTCTTCTTCCTCTTCCTCTTGCTGGATGTTCATAAATTGTTCAAATGAGGCTGAGTCATTGGACTCTTCATTAAAATCACAGGAATCTTCCTCTATTGTACTCAACTGGACATTTGAGCAAGACTGACCTTGGCAATTGGTACACGCTGGAGAACACAGCAACCCGACTTTTTTACAGCCACATTTGGCACTACAACCTTTTTTGCAATTGCAAAAAATAGTCTTGAGGAGTTTTTCTGGAGCAGGTGGGAATAAAGTTTGAATCGGTTCCAGAGTATTATCTATCAATTTCCAACCCCAGTCTTCTGGGTTCAGTTGATTGCCGAGCCATGTTTGAACTTGATAGTATACTCGATACAAGTGTTGAATAGCAGATGCCGATGTTGGAGGAAGACATGATAGTTGTACTTGTTTCTTGTTTCGCGTATTTTTTACAAAAGTTAAGTATCGGTATTTATCAATGCAAGTAATTTTTTCTGGAGCCCCATAAACCGCAAGAAGAAAGCGAATTCCTTCCGTAATTATTGTTTGAGGTGTGGAATCAATTTCTGTAAATACTTTAGCGCAGTCAGTCAAATCTTTTTTTTCGAATAATTTAAATACTGACGTTTTGCCCCTTCTGTACATTGCTTACGAAGTGTCGCAGCCGGTTATCGCATGTAAAAATAAAATATAGTTTTGGCATTTGGGATAAGCAGATAAACTTTTTGAAGAATATATTTCTGTTCGCTGTTGAGCCCTTCCAGGTTTCAGAAAATAAATAATTATCCATTGGAGTCCTTGCAGTAAGTAGTACTAACAAATCAACATCTTCACCAACTACAATTGTTGTGTTTGTTGCATTAAATTTTTCTATTGCTGTTTCAATTATGAGGACATCTGCGTTATTTTAAGCTTGTTTCACTGCAATATTCGCAGCTGTTAATTTGTCACTTAACATGGAAATGAAACGAGATTTATTATTAATGTTAGCGAAAAATTGTTGTTGATTCGCTGGAACTGTCATAAATTCATCAAAGATAATCTCGGAATCCGATGATGTTTTTGTAGTTCGACGACGTTGTTCTGCAGCTTTAATATTCTTTGTCGAGTCACTGTAGCCGTCAAATACTACCGTCACTGTAAGCCCATAATGTCTGCGTAGATACTGAACATATTTATCAAAAATAACGCTAAAAATTTCTTCTCGATCCCACACAACGTGATGTAGTAGGTATCCTCCATCAATAATGTAAGTAGCGTTTGTACGATCAACCTCAGTATTGACTGATTGAAAGCAATCGTAAATTGCTGACTTTGTAGTTTTACGCATTCCAGCTGCATCGAAGAGTGATAGGGGTAAGGGGCTAATTCATACTCAAAAAATTTTTCTTTAATTCATCCAACGAAAACTGGCAATCATCACTCGTTTGTATGAATTGAAAAATTTTCTCCATCGCAGAGTTTACAGTTTCATCTTGTGGACGGCCAATTCTACCACCAATATTAGGTTTTAAGAAAGATTTGTAACAACTGTCATGGTATTTTGCATCAGCAGTGACTAAATCATACTCAAAATTAATACGTTCAAGAACAGCCTTTGAAACATCATCAGAACGATCTTTAGCTAATTTCAACAGGGATTCTTTGAATTTTAGTGTAGTCACGTTATAAATTTTTTTTCGAAGATGCTGTGCTTTCTTTTTCTCAGTTTCTTCATTGGCTTCATTGCCACAAAATAAACAGTATTTTTTAAAACAAAAATTTGCTTCACTTACTCGCGTTCTAGTATGAGGTGGACTTATTTTTGAAGTACTAGCCTGTTCCTCCTCACGTTGTCTTTTTACTGCAGCGATTGAAGTTTTCCGGGTGTATGATTTTTTGCAATCCACGTGTATTGTAACGGATTTTTGAGTTCTTAAATACTCAGTAAACTCATCACCTCTCGCGACACTAGCCTCGATTAAAGTTGACATTCCACGATTAACCACAACTCAACTATTTCATCTTCAGTTAAAAGTTTATTGCAAATAAAGCAAAACTGAGACATTTTTTCGAGCTATAAAATAGCACAAAAAACCTAAATGGTAGACGTTTGTAATAAGTACGTATATTCACTTGAACTGAACCTTTAGCACTAAAAGAAACAGGTATATGAACGAGACCTACGGACAATAGAATAGCCAGATGTTTTTCAAGGCCACGTGGGTAGAGGGAATTCAGTTAGGGACTGACTATCTTTTGAATAAATGTTTTCAGAATAGTATAATATATATAAAAGAGACACAAATAGATATTTATACTTGTCTTAAGTGCCTGATTGTGTATATACGTGGCTTATATGTGCATATCATGTATAATGTGACTCTTAGAATCGCGATATCTCAGGAATGGTAACTCTTAGGAAAAAAATCTGGTGTGATACACTCACACAACTTCCTTTTACAGTGATCTTATAATTAGTTAAATATTTAATTTTTAATTTTTAAGCATTTGTCAAAAAATTTCAAAAATTACGAATTCTACAAAAACGGTACAAAATAGAGCGTTAGTTGAAGAGACAAATTTTCTCTAAAATCTTAAGCAGAATTCAAAACTGTAATAATATACCGGGTGTTCTATTTAAAATAGGAGTTAATAAAAAAAATAGAAAAAAAAACAAAAGAAACCCACTTTAGAAGTATTCAACTGGAAAATCACCTATCTCACGTTAATGCACATTAAAAATGTAATAAAAATGTAAAGTTTGAAAAAAATCGTTAGAGCCGTTTTTGAAAAAATCGAAAAAAAACTAAAAAATCACAAGAGTAAACACCTACTTCCGGTTATGCGATTTTTTTAAAAAGCTTGCTGTCTCATCTACATAGTACACAAAACTTATATATGAAGTTTCAACGCCATACCTCTTTTCGTTTTTGAGATATTCTGTTCACAGACAGACACACAGACAGACAGACAGACACACAGACCAATGAAAAAAAATATGTTTTTTGGGATCAGGGGACTCTAAAACGTGAAGATCTGTTGAAAACTCAATTTCGAATTTTTGGGGTGAATCCAATACTTCCTTTACGGTAAAAGGAAGTAAAAATAATGAAGACCATTCTTGTAGAGAATTTTAACATCTACAACTTTGGTTAACTGTTTCCTTCTTTGTCTTTTTCTCATATTTATTTACTTTAATTAGGCAACCTCCTGTAATTCTTCGTACTTTGTAAAATCTCTTATTTCTTCTTAAATATTTGCTATTCTTGTTCCTCATAATATTACTCAATACACCTCTTGTTACCACATTTAATTCTTTATTACTAATTACTTCATTGTGTTTTACCTGTTTATTATTTTCCATAAAATCGTGTTCCTTATCTAACAGCTCCTCTGACTGCATTGGTTCTTTTAAATCTATCTTTAACCTGTTCTCTTTATTCTCGTCTTCCTTCTGCCATCTTTTACGTCTTTCCTAATTTCCTCTGTACTTTTCTCAATTAACTGTTGCAGATCTCTCTTCAACTCTGCTGCATTTTTCTTACCTTCTTGTTTTAACTTCTCTGCAGTCGCATGTATGGAATTCTGCAATCTATTTTCCATTCCCTCTGTATCTTTCTTATTTGATTGTAAATCTTTCTTTAAATCTAACATCATTGTTTGCATCATTTCCCTGAATTGTTTCATTTCATCTTGTTTTCCTGTCGATTCTTCCTGAATTCTCAGCTGATCTCCTTGTACACCTAACTCTTGCTGTATTTCCTCTATTTCTATTTCTGGACTACCCACTACCACTTCCATTTCTTCTTGTCCTTCATCTTTTTCCTCTTCAGTCTTCTTGCTTTTTCTTGTAACCTTTTGTCTGCCATATTTTAATTTAAATTTTCAAATGTATTTACTTTGATTACAAAACCTTTATATTCAATTGTAAATCTTTGTGTTTTATTTACAAATTGAAACTTTATACGATGCTCTATTTATTCTTATTGATTGTCCTATTCTGTTACTTAATTAATCTCAAAAGAACTCAATTATGATACGTTCCAAATTATGATTGCTTTTTACAATCCTCCCCCTTAATTCTCAATTAATAATAAAAACTGACCCTAAACTTGGTTTATCATTTACAATCAAATCTCACAATTACTTCACCCCAAATATAGCTTGAAAACTAACTTTTACAAGCTCCACAGTTGGACAACATAAATATGCAATGTAGAATTGCCCCACAGTTGCGGCGCCATATTTATGGAATTACAAGAAAGCCCCACGTTGGGCGCCATAATTATGGAGTGCTAGCTTCACCTTTTGGGCTATATAAATCTACAATGAATATACCACTCTACTTTTAAAATCCTTTTATTAGTTTTTTAAATATTGTTATGGGCCAAAAGTCACTTTTCGTATTAATTTAACGATTTGCCTTATCCTTGCCTAATTCAAGGCACTTTGCACATTTCGCTCTAACTATTTACCCTATATCGGACTAATCCTAGATCTAACTTACTTTAAATAGCCTAATTTCAGTTACCCATTTCCTCAAGTAAAGTCACTGCAGGTTAGGCCTCACGTTGTACGCGTGCTATGTTGGTTGCAGATGCGATTTTTCTGCAAATTTGGAATTCTGGGCCTAGCTGTCAATTATCATTAGCCATTTTGACTTGTCAGAAGATGGATGTGGTGAAAAGCATCTTTGGTTAATCGATGCACGAATATTTGTAATTCGGTTTTGTCACGCTCATCCTAGCATGAAAATGTATATCTTGGTGTGAATTTTGTCCGGGAGACGTCCCCGACGTTTTTGTTGTGATACATTTCAAGCACGGACTTTTGTCCGGAATTCATCTGACAAGCACATGTAATTACTTGGGCGATTCGGAGCAGAACACTTAACGGTATGCTACTTTGACAATTATTGGTTATATTTCTAAGGCGGAATGTTGTCCCTTTTAGCTCCCCTTTGGTACGGGCGGTGAACGCACTCAATTCCCCTTTGGTACGGGCGGTGAACGCACTCAGATTAGGAAGCAGTCCTTTAGTATGAACTAACGCATCTCTGTTGGTGTGCTGCGAGCTTGGTAGCGCAGAACTTTTCGAGGCGTTTGGTTGATGGATTTGGCCCCTCTTGGAGAGCACTTTTTCCAGGCAGTTGCTGCAATCGGCTGGCTGTGAGTTTGGGAGATTTCCAGTCCCTAAAACAGGCTAGCAGATTTACTGGCCCGAGATCTCTACGTTACCTGCGGTAAAGCCCGTTGGATCACCTGGCTGCCTCGACATCGTGCAGTAGGCCTCTGATTTAGCACGTTCGTCACCTGGTGCAATCAAGGTCTGTCTTTGCAACTTATTCACCGTTCTTGTGCAGTTTGTAGCTCGACCAACTTAACCTGTGTTTTGTAGGCCTCATTTTAATGTGTTTAATTATTGTTTGGGCTACGGCCAGATTTTGATAATTGATTAAATTTACTTACTTTAATGTTGTGATAACTCACCTGCAGTTTAAAGTAAACCTATTTTGTTGTATAACATCTTAATATTTGTAACTTTGACATTTCAAGCCTCCATTAAAGTTCAGGCTGTGTCTAATGTAGATGCATAGGGACGATAAGGTTTCCCTTATGTAAATTTTGTGAATCAATTCTTGCATACGCCTTATTTTAGACTCGATCTCAGTGGAGAGATCTGTCAGTTCAGTTGAACTTGGCTTAGTGCGGCCCCATTTTGCAAGAAATTAGCGAAATCAGTCCGATCGTTGTTTAAGCAATTACGCCCCTTTAGGGCGAGATTTAATTAGCGTGTTTCGGGTAATTTTGCGCCCCTATAAACCAAGATCTTGGGTAATAATGGGATTTGTGTACAATTGATTACTAGTATAATTATGTATTTTTGCAACTGAGGGTTTAGCGTTGATTTCAACTTGACAAACGAAACAAAACCTTAACTACCGCTTAAATTTGAGACGAGTTTGGTCATACATGCGAATTGCTACCATCTTCGACTACAGTATTTATTTAAACTGGTGAGTTCAATCTGTGATAAATTTTACTATCTTGGTATATGAAATCTGGTTTGTGATATCTGTTGTTGTTGTGATATACTACCGAGCATTGTTAATATTTTATTAAATTATATATACTCGTTACTTATGCCTGCGAATTTGATTTGCGTGTCCTTGTCGCTATCTCTAATTTTCAGGATCGCTTAGTAGCACCTTCCGTCGTGTCTTGTTTGATGATTAGCAAAGTGCTGGGTCTCCTGCTACTTGGCGCCCATAATTTACTCATCGTTTCAGCTTACGCTTTAAGTCTTTTGTTCGACCCACGACCAGCTCCGGCTGAGAATCCGGTAGCCTTTGCTACTCCTTATTTTATAGTCAGAGTTAGGTAACAAGGAGTTAATTGGCGCCCAACGTGGGGCGTGATTTTGTTTGAATTCGCTTGGCTTGGACTTGTTTCATCGGGTATATTTTTGTGTGTAATTTATATATTTTTTTCCCTTGCTGTGCTCGGAATATTTAGATATATAGTTAGAATTAGTCTTGGTGGTATGGTATCTATATTGCATGATAGTTATATAGGTTTTTTTTGCATGATCTCCCAAGTGCAGGTAGTTTAGGAACGTGGCATCCAATATTGTCGTTAGATTTGTGGTGCGACGATTTATTGGAGATTTTGTTAGTATTTTAAGAAAAATTCTTGATAGTTTTAGTCACTTTATTCGAGTGTGTATACAAATAGGCAACACACTAGTTTTGAATATTAAATTAGTCATTTAGTTTCTTTGTTGAATACCCGAAAATGGACGTTGATCGCTTACTTGTCGATGAACTTGATTACGAATTATTGGTTCGGGGCATTTCTTGCCAAGGTAACGTCATGGAGAAACGCAAATTACTTAGGGCCCGATTTAGGATGGAGCGTGATGGTAATGTTAGTTTTCCTGAAGTCCCCATTGATTACAGACAGGAATTGGAAGCATGCAGGGCTAAACTAGCTAACCTTGATGCAGAAGTCCGCATTTGCAGTTCCACCACAAAAGATAATAACTTCAAGAGATTACATACTCGTCTTCTACATGTTTATGGCCGCTTAGAGAGAATTGTTTCCACCGAGTTCTCTGCCCACCTGAAAAATGAAGCCGTGAATATTTGCCTTCAATTATTAGACGATCTTGAAAGTAGGACTGAGAATCGACAAGAGCACGATTTAATTTCACTTGACGAACCTGATGCTGCTACCGGTTTACCTCAAGCTCCCGATACTTATCGAGATTATCAGGAACAACCATCTCCACCAGATGTTGAACCTAGACGTAGCTCCAACGTCACCTTCAACCTCAATGCTTCACAGCAAAGAAGATCTTCACTTTTTCATAGCACTAGTATGGCTACATCGAGTCATGCACCCTCTGAACATAATTTCATTCCCGTCAACAAATGGAAGATGCAATATAATGGTGAAAGTGGCGTAACAAGCTTTCTGGAACGTATTGAAGAACTCCGAGTTGCTAGAGGAGTACCTAAGCAACATCTGTTTACTGCAGCCGTAGAACTTTTTACTGGTAACGCCTTAATCTGGTACAGATCTATTCGTGACACCATCAACAGTTGGGATGATCTCACCAAAGCTCTCCGAGAAACTTTCTTGCCGTGTGATTATGAAGCGACTTTATGGGACGAGATTAGAAACCGCACTCAAGGTGTTGATGAGCCGGTATCCGTTTACATTGCGGTTATGGAGAATCTTTTCCGACGCCTTCCTTCAGTGCCTTTGGAAACCACACGTCTCACTATAATAAAAAGGAATTTACAACCTTACATTCAATAACAACTTGCCTTACAATTTGTGTCCACAATTTCAGAACTCACCCGAGTATGCAAGATGATCGAAGACACTCGCGTACGAGCTTCACGCTTTCGAAACCCTCCGACAAATGTGAAGAATCTGCTTGAACCAGACTTAGCGTATCGTCGGTCACACTCGAACTTCAATATAGCTTCTGTAGAAGAATCTTCTATTGTTCCTGCCCTTTCAGCTTGTAACAGCCAACCTGTTGTGGATGCCGTCAATCCCATTGTTTGTTGAAATTGTAACCAACCCAATCATCGATCAATTGATTGCCCTCAGCCTAAAAAGATGCACTGTTATAAATGTGGCAAACCGAACTATACCTCCAGAACCTGTCCTTCATGTTCGGGAAACGCCAATCAGCGTCGTTAAGAGGCCGATTAGCACGCTGCAAGCATATCAAGGCCAACAAACGTATTGTCGAATCTGAAAATTCTGTCTTTAAGCATCAAGCTGTACTCGACTTCATACTTAGTCATGCCGATAAAGATGAACGACCCTACCTGAAGGTTTCGATCTTTGGAAATTATATTTTAGGCCTTTTAGACTCTGGAGCCTCTCGAACTCTCTTAGGTAGACAAGGCTGGGAGATGCTACAGAATTACTGCCGCCTCGATACTCAGCACATTTTTTCTTGTGTAGTGGCTAATGGTGACGAATGTATCAGTATAGGTACTACCACGATACCTATAACTCTTCGAAACAAAGTCTGTGTCATGGACGTTTTGGTGGTTCCTTCACTACCTCATTCGCTCATTCTAGGCATCGATTTTTGGCGTAAGATGAACATCATCCCTAACCTTCGTCAGGATGAATGGAATTTTGCCATGGACAATCCCAACGTTTTCGTCAATGCTATACAATCTGCCGAACATCTTTCTAGTGCACAGAGCCTTCAGCTACAAGAATTTATCGATAATACCTTTAGAGTCATGGGTGACAAGATCGGATGTACCCACTTAGTCCAACATGAGATTAGAACGCAATCTCCACCTATAAAACAGCGTTATTACCCCATTTCGCCGGCCCTCCAACAACATGTCGATAGGGAATTAGATAGGATGCTGAAAGATGGCATTGTGGAACTCTCTACCTCTGCGTGGTCGTCTCCGATTCTTATGGTCAAAAAGCGTGATAACACCTATAGGTTTTGTGTGGATTTTCGTAAGCTAAATAAAGTTAGTCAGCCAGATGCGTACCCCCTTCCGTATATTAGCAGTACCCTCGACAAACTTCGGGATGCACGTTATCTTACGACCTTGGATATCAAGTCCGCCTATTGGCAGATACCTGTTGCAGAGTCTTCTCGTGAATATACCGCCTTTACGGTGCCTAACCGAGGCTTGTATCAATTTTGTCGTCTACCTTTCGGTCTTCATACCGCCGCGGCCACTTGGCAACGATTGATAGATCGTGTGATACGGGCTGACCTAGAACCTTTTGTTTTCACCTACCTCGATGACGTTATTATATGTACACAAACCTTCGAACAACATTTAGACGTTTTACGAGAGGTTGTCAAACGCTTGTCTGATGCCGGTTTAACCTTAAGCAAGGAAAAGTGCCATTTCTGCAAACCGGAACTTCGATACTTAGGCTATGTAGTCAATTCCAAAGGTCTGTTAGTCGACCCGGATAAAGTTCGGGCCATCCTCGAAATACCCACACCAACTTGTGTTTCTGAAATCCGCCGCATAGTGGGTATGGCATCATGGTATAGGCGCTTCGTACCTAATTTCTCTACGTTGTTGGCTCCGCTGACTTCGTTGCTTAAAAAGAACGTCAAATTTAATTGGACTGCAGATTGTGAAGAGGCTTTTCATTCAATTAAGGAACACTTAATTTCTGCACCTATACTTGCGTGTCCTAATTTCGACTTGCCTTTCTCTATTCAGACTGACGCCTCCGCTTATGGTCTTGGCGCCGTTCTCACACAAAATCAAGAAGATGGTGAGAAGGTTATCTGCTATATTAGTCGCTCTTTAACCAAGAACGAGAGAAATTTCAGCACCACCGAACGTGAGTGCCTGGCAGTTATTTTTGCTATAGAAAAACTTCGGCCATACATCGAGGGAACGAAGTTCACCGTGATCACTGATCATTATAGTTTAAAGTGGTTGAACAACATTAAAGATCCTACTGGCCGAATTGCTCGATGGGCAGTACGCCTACAACAATATGATTTTGACATCATCCACCGTAAAGGGAAAGATCATGTAGTACCTGATACGCTGTCTCGTGCTGTGCCAGTGGTAGATGCCATTGAAGGACAACCCATGTTAGACGCAGATGTCAAGGACCGTTGGTACCTACGTATGCTAGCCAACGTACGGAATAATCCCCGTCGTTTTCCCTTGTGGCGTGTTGAAGGGAACAAGCTATACAAGCACACCACCGTTGCTTACTCCGACCTACGGGAAGACAGAGATGAATGGAAACTGGTGGTTCCTAAAGAGAAACGTACTGACCTGATATGCCAGAATCATGACCTTCCAACAGCTGGACATACTGGTGTATCCAAAACTTTAAATCGTATAGCTAAACTTTATTATTGGCCCAAGATGCCTGCTGACGTCACCCGCTATATACGCCGTTGTAACACCTGCGGGAGAACCAAGCCTGAACAGCGACCTCCTGTCGGCTTTATGGGTGGACATTCAATTATAAATAAACCGTGGGAAGTAATTTGTACTGACATTGTTGGTCCTTTGCCTCGGCCGAAGAAAGGTTATTCTTATATCCTCGTCGTTGCTGACTGTTTCAGCAAATTTCCTCTATTCTTTCCTTTGCGCTCAGCTACGGCTCCTAATATAGTCAAGCACCTTGAAGAAGATGTGTTCCTCGTGTACGGGGCGCCTCGCCGCATCATCTGTGATAATGGTGTCCAATTTCGCAGCCGTGAGTTTACTGCTCTCATGAACACCTACAACTGCAAAATGTCATTTACAGCCTATTATCACCCTCAGGCGAATCCAACCGAACGCATTAACCGCGTCCTGAAAACTATGCTAACGGCATATGTTCGAGATAATCACCGTGAATGGGACAAGTATTTACCTCATGTGGCGTGCGCTATTAGAACCTCCAAACACGAAGTAACTGGACAAACTTATTATTTCATCAACTTTGGTCGGGAGATTGTTCTTAACAGACCTGGAGAAGCTGGCGACGAGAATGCCAATGCCGAGCCTGAGTTGCGATTCGATCGCGCCGACGATAACAATCGCTCTGAAGCTGTCCAACGCTTATATGCTGATGTACGTCGTCGTCTGGATAAAGCATATGAGAAATCGAAAACATATTATGACCTTAGACGCCGTCCTGTTGAATATCAGGTAAACCAATCTGTTTGGCGCAAAAACTATGTTCTTTCTGATGCTGCGAAACATTTTTCAGCGAAGCTTGCACCTAAGTATGTTGGTCCTTTCATTATCCATCGTCGTTTATCCAGATGGGTTTATGAACTTAAGACCCCTGAAGGTAACCTGCTGCGAGGGACTTGGCATGCTAAAGATCTTAAACCCCATTATGACGACAATCGCGATCAAGTACCTAACGAGGGTTAGTTTGCTGTTATTTCGCGCTTATTTGTTTTACCACTAGTTTTTAAGTGATATTTTGATTCCAGGTTGTTTTCTCATGTTGTTCCCTTTGGGTTTGTAGTGTGAGAAATATCGTGGGAGTTTTAGTCCATTTGGGAGGTTGGTTGGGGACTTGAACTGTCGGTCACCTTAGAGAGCGATTTCATCTTGCTTTCCCCTTTTCTGTATGTTGGGAGGTTGGTTGGGCATTGCAGGGAAGGTCACCCTAGGGAGCGATTTCATCTTGTTCTTCCTCTAACAACACTGGAGTAGTTTGTAGTTAGCAGTTGGGTTCATTGTGTGGTTTGACTTGCATTCGTGTCGAGTGAAGTTTATCTTTCGCTCTAGTGTGGGTTTGAGTTAGCTTGTTGGGTTTTGTTGGATATCCTTTGGGATTTTGGTGGCGTAGCTGTTGTTGTATGGTTGCCTTCAGCTATGCGTATTGTGTTGTTTTTTTGTTGTTGTTATGGTATCCATATCGCTCACGCGGTTTTCGATCCACAAGTGAGTCTCGAGTCCTTGTTGTGGTTTCACTTTTGGGCTTGCTTGGAGATGGAGAACGGTTTCGTTTACTCATTTAGAGTATCGGCTCGTTCCGGTTTTGTGGAGCCTGCCTCTGTTTCCGAGTCATTACTCTTAAATTTTCTTTTGAGCCACTGTTGCCGAATGAAGTCTTTGGTGTGATCTTCTGCTGTGATTGGTTGGTCCAGCTGTTGTTGGATTTCGTGTGAGGTATTGTTGGGAGGATGGTTGGGGACTTGAACGGTCGGTTACTTTTCCGTCTATTCCTTACTTGTAAGGTAGGTTGAGACATTCCATCTTGTCATACAGGGGTGAGACATTTTTGCCGTCTCGCTTCCGGTGTTCCGCCATCTGGTCACTGTAGATGGTGTTTCAGTGTGCAGTCGGTCCTGGGCTGTACACTTTTCCCAGACTAGTAGGGTGTAGGGCTGTTTTATTTTGTCGTCATAGGGCAAAGTTGCTTATGATCGCGGAGTGTCCTACGTGGTCCCGCGCCTGGTGTCTATGATCTGTGACGATCTCAAACCTTTTTCGGCTTTTTCCCATTTAGAAATTTTCTGTTAGTTCATTTGATTCCACCCTACGTTGACAGACTGACGTAACAACGGACGAATCCCTTCTCATCCTTCTTCTGTGTTGTCCACTATCTCCTTTCCTAGAGCTTTCTAATTTCCATTTCCTTTTTTATTACTTTCGTCTTTAGTTTTCTTCTTCGTGTTAGGTAGTCCTCTTGGTGGACGTTGTGCTGAATTGGGCCTGGATCGGTTCATCCACCGGCGCGCCTTTTAGATCTAGCAGCGAGGTATGTTTCGATGCCCTTTTCTGGGTGGCGTTTACTGTGAGGTCTGCTTATCCCTTCCTTCTATTTTTCGTTCTCAATCTTTTAATCCCGTCGTAATTCCTTTTTTTTCCTTTTCGCCTTCTAGTGTTGGAGTATTTAGGTCACGTATCCGTTTTTAAATTATCTGGTGTTGCCTTGGGTGTGTTTGGTTTTTGCAGTATTCTCTTTGGGGTTGTTTGAGGTATCGATTATGTATCTGTAAGGTTTTGAAGTGTTGTTGATGTGCATGCTTAGGTTCTACGTCGGTAAATTGAGGAATTTACCTATTTTTAAGTAGGGGGAGAGTTGTTATGGGCCAAAAGTTACTTTTCGTATTAATTTAACGATTTGCCTTATCCTTGCCTAATTCAAGGCACTTTGCATATTTCGCTCTAACTATTTACCCTATATCGGACTAATCCTAGATCTAACTTACTTTAAATAGCCTAATTTCAGTTACCCATTTCCTCAAGTAAAATCACTGCAGGTTAGGCCTCACGTTGTACGCGTGCTATGTTGGTTGCAGATGCGATTTTTCTGCAAATTTGGAATTCTGGGCCTAGCTGTCAATTATCATTAGCCATTTTGACTTGTCAGAAGATGGATGTGGTGAAAAGCATCTTTGGTTAATCGATGCACGAATATTTGTAATTCGGTTTTGTCACGCTCATCCTAGCATGAAAATGTATATCTTGGTGTGAATTTTGTCCGGGAGATGTACCCGACGTTTTTGTTGTGATACATTTCAAGCACGGACTTTTGTCCGGAATTCATCTGACAAGCACATGTAATAACTTGGGCGATTCGGAGCAGAACACCTAACGGTATGCTATTTTGACAATTATTGGTTATATTTCTAAGGCGGAATGTTATCCCTTTTAGCTCCCCTTTGGTACGGGCGGTGAACGCACTCAATTCCCCTTTGTTACGGGCGGTGAACGCACTCAATTCCCCTTTGGTACGGGCGGTGAACGCACTCAGATTAGGAAGCAGTCCTTTAGTATGAACTAACGCATCTCTGTTGGTGTGCTGCGAGCTTGGTAGCGCAGAACGTTTCGAGGCGTTTGGTTGATGGATTTGGCCCCTCTTGGAGAGCACTTTTTCCAGGCAGTTGCTGCAATCGGCTGGCTGTGAGTTTGGGAGATTTCCAGTCCCTAAAACAGGCTAGCAGATTTACTGGCCCGAGATCTCTACGTTACCTGCGGTAAAGCCCGTTGGATCACCTGGCTTCCTCGACATCGTGCAGTAGGCCTCTGATTTAGCACGTTCGTCACCTGGTGCAATCAAGGTCTGTCTTTGCAACTTATTCACCGTTCTTGTGCAGTTTTTAGCTCGACCAACTTAACCTGTGTTTTGTAGGCCTTATTTTAATGTGTTTAATTATTGTTTGGGCTACGGCCAGATTTTGATAATTGATTAAATTTACTTACTTTAATGTTGTGATAACTCACCTGCAGTTTAAAGTAAACCTATTTTGTTGTATAACATCTTAATATTTGTAACTTTGACATTTCAAGCCTCCATTAAAGTTCAGGCTGTGTCTAATGTAGATGCATAGGGACAATAAGGTTTCCCTTATGTAAATTTTGTGAATCAATTCTTGCATACGCCTTATTTTAGACTCGATCTCAGTGGAGAGATCTGTCAGTTCAGTTGAACTTGGCTTAGTGCGGCCCCATTTTGCAAGAAATTAGCGAAATCAGTCCGATCGTTGTTTAAGCAATTACGCCCCTTTAGGGCGAGATTTAATTAGCGTGTTTCGGGTAATTTTGCGCCCCTATAAACCAAGATCTTGGGTAATAATGGGATTTGTGTACAATTGATTACTAGTATAATTATGTATTTTTGCAACTGAGGGTTTAGCGTTGATTTCAACTTGACAAACGAAACAAAACCTTAACTACCGCTTAAATTTGAGACGAGTTTGGTCATACATGCGAATTGCTACGATCTTCGACTACTATATTTATTTAAACTGGTGAGTTCAATCTGTGATAAATTTTACTATCTTGGTATATGAAATCTGGTTTGTGATATCTGTTGTTGTTGTGATATACTACCGAGCATTGTTAATATTTTATTAAATTATATATACTCGTTACTTATGCCTGCGAATTTGATTTGCGTGTCCTTGTCGCTATCTCTAATTTTCAGGATCGCTTAGTAGCACCTTCCGTCGTGTCTTGTTTGATGATTAGCAAAGTGCTGGGTCCCCTGCTACTTGGCGCCCATAATTTACTCATCGTTTCAGCTTACGCTTTAAGTCTTTTGTTCGACCCACGACCAGCTCCGGCTGAGAATCCGGTAGCCTTTGCTACTCCTTATTTTATAGTCAGAGTTAGGTAACAATATTTGCAATGCATTTGAGACTCTCATAAGGGTGTGGTTCGTTAATCAAGTTATCTATTCTTTGATATTCTAAATTTTATATGAATTGTTTACCACTGACTTACTAAATGTTAGTTTGACTTTTAACAAGTAAAAACTAGACCAAAATAAAATTGACAACTATCCTTTTCCTCTCACAAATCAATGACTAATTCACCAAAGTAAGTACTGTTATTATTTTATTTTACTCAATTAATGGTTTTCCTTATTCCTTATTAGAACTAACTAAAACAAACCTGACTTCCTTTCACTTTTCAGCTACTGACAACAAACACCACCGATCCTGACGCTTCCCAGCCAAGCTCAATGTCAGTCTATTCTCGATATACCTTCAACTAACTAAAGAACTCCCGAAAATCAAAACTCCGGGCTCCTGCAGATCCAACTTCACTCCTTGCATCCCCCGTATGCGACCGTCAATATCAGCTTTCTGGTAAATTCCATCTAACAGATAATGCCCAAACTAATTTTCTTTGTCCGCAGCTCCTATCCTGTAGTAACTAAGCCACGCCAACAAACCCCAGCAAAATGATTCCAGTCCTCCGTAGAATCTCCAACTCCAGTAATTAATATTAGTTACACCTTGCATGCACCAATAAATCCAAATCCATTCAAATATTGTTGTCTTCTTATTTGTAACTAATTAAACTGTATTCCACAATCTCTTTACCGATTGTGTGCTTGTATCAACTCTAATTTACATTTTCACTTATCTGCACCTCGTAGATTTGTTAACAACCCTTTTATTTGTATATAACCAAATACTCACACAACTAAAGGCATAATTTCTGGTGTTTTATTTGTTCTAAATATATTTTTCAAAAAACACCTTTACATAATTTTTAGTTTGTTATTAATCATCGTATTTTTAAACAAAATTCTCCTTTTATATAGTTACGATTATTAATGTCCACTTTTAAAACTAATAATCTGATGTATACATACTACACTTATTTATTTTCATAGCAAGCATATTTGTCTCATACTAACATTATCTTATCTTCCATCACCATTACGGAATACTCAAATGTTATAAATTTCCAAATAAATTCCATTTTGTCTTGAAACAATAAAGAAGCCAACCTGCGATCGATCACTAATAATAATCAATGGTAGTATAATCGCAGATCAACCCCCTTATCATTTATACACCACGGTAGCTCTGAAATGTTCTTACTCACCGCAATGACCTAGCTAGCTTCAAATTCGGTGGCCTTGGGTCGCAGATTTCTATCATCAGCTGAACTACTGCAAGCTCTTTCAATAATAAGAAAAACACAAGGCGCCAGAAATCACAGATTTCGAGAAATAAATAAAATTACAGCAACAATTAGGTTTATTTGGTTAATAAATAATAGTTGCTTGCAACATCATAGTTAGGTCTGTAAATTGTTTATCACAAAGTTTAAATACAGTATATAACTAATGCCGAAAATGCAGCACGCACAAAAATATGTGAACCTCTTTTGGGCTCTTGGATTGAATATGATTGCAATTCAATGAAGGAGTAAGCTTACCACTGTCATATGTTTTAACCGTTATCTCGGTAATGATAGTAAAATGGCGTGAGCGCACTTCTTACAAAATTCTTAATACGTATTCATTAAGCAAAAGTTTAAACTTGTGAATTGTAAATTTGGGAACAATTAATACATTATGTTTTAAATTTGTAAAACATCGATTTATGAATAATTAATACATTACGTTTTAAATTTGTAAATTGTAAATTGGAAGTGTCGTTACAATCGATTCAGCCAACAATTCATAGGCGGACGTGGTTATCAACAAAAGTTGAAACAAGACTAACCTGGGTGGTGGTAAGAAAACGTTGCCGGCAGGCACCGAAGTGGTCCAGGATTAGCTTAACGTAAGCCGACAGCAATCTCGAACTCGTGGCCGAATTTGATAATGGAATAGACGCTCCTTGTACCACTTGGCAAGCTCAAGATGACATTCCAGAAAGAAGTTGCGGGTCCAAGTTATTGATTAGGGTGTTAATTAGGAAACCCAGATAAAGAGTCGTCTAAAAACGGCATCTAATAATGTCGTTTAAAAGTGACGTTGAAGAATATCGTCAAAGAGCTAATAAAAAAACGGGAAATTACTAAACTTGAATATCAAACCAAGGAGCGTAAACATACCTGATTTTAGTCATCAGCTCACAAACGAAGTCAACTAAAAATTGGTGCGGTAGCACCCGGGAATGCCTTCGTAGAAGCAAGTTACTTCAACCGAATGCAGAAATAGAATGCCCGCAAAGCGACGGAATAGCAGCTCGCTGGCACAAAGTGATAACAAATGAATTTCGGAAAAACCAAAACCAACACTTTTGCGCGGACAAGATTTGATTTCGTTTGAAATACAGCGAATAATAATTCAAGTGGGAGTATACAGGCTGGCCCGGAAATAAATTGGTAACAGGCGAAACAATTAAGCGGAGCCAAAAAATTGTTTTACTCCCCACTGAGGTATGACTATATTAAAGCAATTGAAAAGGTTATCGTCAGTAAAAGAAGGCAAAAGGAAAGTAGGGAAATAGATGGGGAATAAAAGAGTAAGGTTAAGAAAAGAAGAAGAGATAGAAAGTTTCTACGGAGGGAATAGTCGTGAGCAAAGTGCTAAACCGATCCGTCGCGCTAGATGAAAAAGGCGCGTCGGTGGATAAGTTAGACGCTTAGCTCCGTACCATAGCCAACGGGAAACGAACTAATCAGAAGGTTACCTTAGATGTGTACTGACAGAACACACGCATTGGACCTAGTCAGCGTACTGAAAAGTTGCTGAGATTTAGCCAACGGCTGAGGCAGCAGCCTGAAATCGTTACAGAATTAAAGAAATGAGATTTGGAATAGGCCAATAAGGTAGAGAAGAAAAGAAATCGGAAAAAGGGATAAAGGAAGATAGTGTAACGAAGAGGGATTTGGAAGGGATAAGTCCGATGTCCGTCAGTCAGTCAGTCAACGCAGGGCTGTTTGAAAGAAGCTATTGTAGTGAAATGGGAAATTAGCAAAAGGTGAGGACGCTGTTAATCACAGACACTCAGCGCGGGCCCCCGTAGTGATCACCGCGAATGTAAGCGACTGTGAAGAAGAACGCCAAAGCAGAAAACCCTAAACCCTGCTGGTCGAGGAAAAGTGAACAGTCCAGGAACGACTGCACACTGAAACACCGTGTGAATTAACACACAGCGAAACACCGGAGATAAGTCACAAAAACTTACTCCTGTATGAAACATTGCAGAATTGAAAACACTACGACAAAAAAATTCGGGTAAAACCCAGGACAAAAAAAGCCCCAAAAACCATACCCGCCCCGAATTTGGGTAAAGATCCCAGAAGCCGGAGGGAACGACCGCACCACCACCAAACCCAGTTCGGGCATTCAGCCAGTCGTCGCAGCTAGACCGAAAGAAACCCGCCACCAAAAACTATTAAAAACCCAAGTATGAACTCATGCATACCACAAATCCTAAAGGCTACTAAAGAACCTAATAAAGTCGACCTGACGTTTTGAAAATATCTCGTGAAGCGAGATGGGGAAAGGAAATAATAAGATATTTGGTGGAAAGGTTTCCCAAAAAAGAGACCGACCCTGCATGCCCAACCACCCACCCTAAGTAAATCGTGGAGGTCTAGAAACTCTTTTACAGCTAACTCCATCGTCAGAAAGACACACTTCGAAAAAGTAAAGAAGACTCAAGCAATCATCACGAAAGCAACTCACCTAAACACTTGCTTCACTATCAACAAAAGACTCAAGAAGAGTTCGACAAAAGGTCCAATCGCTATCTATAAGGAAGCGAGGAAATCCGTCACTCAAAAGGGTTTCATCTAATAGAATCTAATGATAGGGAAAAGTACCATCAAATCGGTAATTGGGAAATCGCTCAAGGTGCTTAACTAGGACTCAAAAGCAAAAAAATATGCGGCTTAAAAAGCACGCAATAAATAAGAATAGTCATAATAGAAATTGGTTATCTAATCGAATCGAAAACATGCACATACATCATCATACATAAAATCACATACATACAATCAGGTACACCAAAATTCACTCCTCCACTTGCCCTTCTCCAAAGTAAGGTTTTAAATCTTTAATATGCCAAACTCCAACGTTTTTATTGTCGGAGACGGTCACTAACTGATAGGTAAGTGGGCCGGTAACTTTTTGTACTCTGCATTTGACATATTTAGGAGCCAATTTGTGATTGAAGAATTTAGATGCATCAGATAAGACGTAGTTCCTTTTCCAAACCAAATCATTGACATTAAATTTTAATGGACGCTTACGCAAGTTATAGTGCTTGGAATTGCGTTGGTAGGAATTATTGAGGCGTTTAACAACGTCTTGATAAAGTTCAGAAAGTTGGTTAACGTCTGAAGCCAGGTCTTCACGAGTTTCTAAAGATAATTCTTCTTCTTGGAAGTTCTTAAGACGACCGTAATAAGTCCCAGAAACTGGTACAGTCCTCCCAAAATTTAAGAAAGAAGGGGTGTAACCCGTCACCTCATGAACGGCGTTACGCAAAGCGTGTGCAACTTGATAAATGTGTTCGTCCCATGAACGATGAGTATCCGAAACATAAGAACGAAGAGCAGTACTCGGTTAACTCTCTCGACAAAATTGACTTAGGAATGGTAAGAAGCATTATACCAAACTTGTTGAACTTGGTATTGTTTCATCAAGGCTTTAAATTGGGAACTTATAAATTGTGGTCCGTTATCAACCATACATATTTGAGGAACACCAAAAATGAGGAAGACTTCGTTCTCCAAAAACTTGGCTACTGCTTTAGCAGTGGCAGCGCGAACAGCTTTAACTAGAGTAAACTTGGTTAGCCAATCACATACAACTATGATAGAAGTGTTACTAGTTTTCGTGCGAGGTAAAGGACCCATTATGTCAATTGACAAACATTGAAAAGGATATAAAACCTTCTTATTTTGGCCCATTAAACCAGGTCTAGCAAGTTGACTAACTTTACTCGCAGCACAAGTTTCACAATGGCGTATGGAACGGATGACATCGGCACGCATTTTAGGCCAGTAATATTGTTCGGAAATCTTACAAAAGGTTTTATAACCACCTAAATGAGCAGATGTGGGACTGTCATGAAAGAGTTTGTAAATTTCAGTTCGGCGAGAACGAGGTATCACCTGTTTCCATTCCACTAAGTTGCTAACAATGGCATGACGGTTGGGAACATACTTAAAAAGTCGGTGATTTTCAATTCGCCAAGTAGGAAATTGATTAGGACTTTGGCTAACACGTTCAAGCATTTTTAAGTACCAAGAGTCTAAGTAACCATCAACAAGTTCTAGAGCGGAAACCTGAATAGGAGCTCGCGATAAAGCATCGGGAACTACATTATGGTTGCCCTGTCGGTGTCGAATTGTAAAATCGTATTGCGACAGACGAACACTCCAACGGGCTAAACGGCCTGTGGGGTCTTTCATATTAGTAAGCCACAATAAGGAATAGTGGTCAGTTAACACAGTGAAATGTGTACCTTCGATATACGGTCTAAATTACTCAATGCCAAAGATGACAGCTAAACACTCTCTCTCTGTGACAGAATAATTGCGTTCGGCCTTGTTAAGGGTACTTGAAGCATAAGCAATAACCTTTTCCTCATCGTCAATATTTTGTGTAAGAACACAACCGAGGCTAAAATTAGAGGCGTTACATTGTAACGTAAACGGTAGCGAAAAATTTGGACTACTCAAAACAGGAGCGGAGGTCAAACAAGATTTAATTTGATTAAATGATTTAAGAGCATCATCAGTCCAATGCACACGCTGCTTTTTAATACGACCTTTAATTAGGTCCGAAATAGGAGCAGTAATAGTGACAAAATTTGGAACGAAGCGACGATACCAAGAAGCTAAGCCAATAAAGCGTTTGACTTCGGTCACTGTATTTGGTTGAGGGTATTTAGTGATAGCCAAAATTTTATCAGGGTCCGTGCGTAAACCATTTTATCGACAACAAAGCCGAGGTACGTAAGACTGGGACGGCAAAACTGACATTTGTCGATATTGACAGTTAAGTTAGCGTCTTTAAGACGGGTATAAACTTGCTCTAAGGTGTCCAAGTGTTCTTTAAAGGTTCCAGACACGATAACAATATCGTCTAAATACACGAAGATGTTTTCACCCAATAGCGGACCAAAAATGCTATCCATGAGACGTTGTTGACTGGCAGCTGCGTTCGCGATCCCAAACGGAACGACAGTAAACTCGAACAAACCACGTCTAGGGACTGTAAAAGCTGTTTTTTCGCACGAATCAGGATGTAGAGGAATTTGGTGAAAAGCTTGCTTAAGATCGATGGACGTAAGATAACGTGCATCGCGCAATTTATCAAGAATGCTATTTAAATATGGTAAAGGATAAGCATCCTTCTTGGTAACCGAATTTAATTTTCGACCGTCGAAACAAAGTCGATACGAACCATCTTTCTTTTTGACTAAGACCATTGGAGAACTCCAAGGAGATTTCGAAGGACGAATAATACACATCTCTAACAAGCGATCAAGTTCGTGGTCGGCATGGACTTGCATAGCAGGAGACAAAGGATAGTGTTTTTTGTATGATTAACTTGAAAAGAGGCTTCCACGAATGGGGCCTCCAGTTAATCCGCTGCGAATTCCGGTTCAATGGGATTGCCAGGAACTGCCACTTAATAACCCTTGACTTGGGTTTAGTTATTTGTTGGAGTGAAACAAGATTTAAGAAACACGAGTATATTGAGTAACAACGATTACAAACGTCACTGATGGACCGATGGTTTTTTACAATAGCTTCAACTGTTGTGACACGCTTGGATTGACCACGCGAAAATAGCGAATTGCGCGTAACCGTAACACAAAACAACCTGGAAACGTCTTTACCAGGGAGCTAGACCGGCCGCAAACCAGCACAAAGCATAGCTGAACTTGCTTACTCGAAATTCTGAATCTAACTAACTCTGAATTGACAAAGAGCTGAACTCGCAAATTTAGTAAGGAGGGGAAGGCTCAAACACTATTGGCTGAGGCGATCCTGCGTAGCCAATCGGAGCGTCGCACGTTGTTTAGGAATAAATGCTTATTTTAAGAAATCTTAATGCTAAGCTCTCTCAATGAGGCATTGTATTGAACGAAATCCATAAGCACATGAGTCCCAAATACGCTAAGTCGGCTTAAGTCCTATTAGAAAGTGTATCCATCCGCTTAAAAGCCATTAAGGGAAGCTTACAAATTCCTTTCCAATATTAACAGAGGCAAACAAATACGGCAAGATGCAAATTTGACTTTACCACGACCTTTGAATGAGATAGAACAGTTATGACTTGAATTACATGAATAATTATAAGCAAAAAGGTTTTGATGCACGCATCTGTGTAAATCAAACATGCCGCCCCCGAAGTGCCGAGTATGGCACGACGTGATTAAATCCCAAAATTAAACTGAAATCTAAAACTACCAAATAATCAAATGCATAACAAGAACTAATGACAGATGATAATCCAAGAGCCTTACAGATAACCTACAACTAGCATGAATACAAGCAAAAAGACAACTAAACCTAGCAAAATGTTCAATCAACGAAAACTACCAACTAAGAGCAAAGTCAATGTTTATTGCCCTTGATCGCAATGATCGTCTTTGGGTAGGATGTACACTTTACGCACCGAGCGTTTCAGGAGATTCCCTCGGGAATCGCGCACCTGCACCACACGCACAACACCATCCGCTCCTGGATATGTGGCCGAGATGATTGCCAGTGGCCAACGGTAGCTTGGAGATGCCGCGTCGTGGACGAGTACCACGTCGCCCACCTGGGGGGCTAGAGACGTGCTGGAGGACTTCCACTTAGGCCGGCGCTGCAGGAGGTGGAGTTAGTCCCGGGACCAACGATCCCAAAACTGCTGGGACAGCCGCTGGACCAGCCCATAGCGGCTGAGACGATTTTCCGGTATGTCCTGGAGTTGGGCTTCCGGAAACAAAGTCAGCTTCCGACCGATCAAGAAGTGAGCAGGAGTAAGGACTTCGGGGAATGAGGCGTCGGTAGGGAGAACACAGAGTGGGCGGGAATTTAGTATCGCCTCCACTTGAGTCAGCATGGTGTAATACTCAACGAAAGTTAACTTTGCATTGCAAGATATTCGCCTTAAATAATATTTCAATGACTTTACTCCCGCTTCCCAGATGCCGCCAAAGTGCGGAGAGCGTGCCGGAATAAAATTCCATTTAATGCTATGTTTCGACAATTCCTCCCTTATGCATTGCTCACTAGAGCCTGACAGGATATTTTTTAATTCCGATAGCTGATTTCTGGCACCGGTGAAACAGGTAGCATTGTCAGAAAATATGTTGGAGGGTAAACCGCGTCTGGAGATAAATCTCCTCAACGATGCGATGAAAGCCTCCGTCGTGAGGTCTTCCACGAGTTCAAGATGAATAGCCTTCGTGGCCAAACACACAAATAGGGCTACGTAAGCTTTTACTTCTTTCGCGCCTCGCCCGGATTTGTTTTTTATAAACACGGGACCCGCGTAGTCTATCCCGCAATTACTGAAAGGAGGAGAGGGTGTGACACGAGCTTCGGGTAGTGATCCCATCAAGTGTTCATTCGTCTTAGGCTTGGCCCGGAAGCATATCACGCAATTGTGTATTACTTTACGTATCAGGTCTTTGGCCCTCACGATCCAAAACTTATCCCGCAATGAGGCCAGTAACACCGAGTGTCCACAATGCAAGAGCCGCAAATGCTCTTGCTTCACGATTAGTAACGGCAAAGGGTGACTAGCTGGTAACAAAAGGGGATGTTTCTGATCAAAGCTTAGATTGGAATTTTCTAGACGGCCGCCCACGCGCAGTAGGCCCTGATCGTCCAGAAATGGGTTTAGAGAAAGCAGCGCACTATTTTTCGGCAATGGCGCTTTCTGAGACAAAACTGCTATTTCTCCGGAAAAGACTTCCGCCTGGGCAATTTTGATCAGACGGCGAGTCGCGTCCTCCAATTCGTCAATGGCTGGAGGTCCTGACCAGCGCGTTTCGGTGTTTCTGTTTCTCGCGAGACGCAGGCAGTACGCGACTACGCGCTGTAATTTTGTGAAACTGGAATAGCGCCTGAAAAGTTCAAATTCTGGGACGCGATGGTGAAGAGTGGCCACTACTGGGCGCGACTCTTGGGCTGCTAGCTCACCCGAATCAATTTTAACGGGCTGGGGTTTTAAGTCCGCCTGTGACAAAAACTCTGGCCCGTGGCACCACAAGCGTGAGTTGAGTAACTCCTGGGGTAACATTCCCTTGCTAATTATATCGGACGGGTTGCAATTTGTACGCACGTGAAACCATTCTTCCCTATTGCTTAGTTCGTGAATCTCGGACACCCGGTTCGCGACGAACGTCTGCCAATTACTCGCATCCTTATTTATCCAGTGCAGAGTTATGGTGGAGTCCGACCAATAGTACACGCGGTCAAATTTAAATGCGGAGGAATCGAGTATAGTTTTAATCAAACGAGCCAACAGTAAGGCTGCACAAAGCTCCAGACGAGGCAAGGATATTGTTTTTAATGGAGCGACCCTTGCTTAGCACAATGCAAATTGGTGGTGACATTACCGCGCGCGTCAACTCAACGTATATACACGGCGCACCCATAGGCTACAGAACTCGCGTCCGCAAATCCGTGGAGATCTATCGAATTTAAGTCATCGCAAATTACCCGTCTCGGAATTGCCAATGAGCCCAAAGCGTGTAATGAAGAATGGAGTTCGTCGTATCTGGAGCGCATCTCCATGGGCACCGTTTCGTCCCATGACAACTTCAACTGCCAAAGCCGTTGCACGAGAAGTTTCAAAGTTAGAACGCTTGGACCAAGTAGTCCCAAGGGATCGAATACTTGAGCCATACTAGAGAGTATAGCCCGCTTGGTAACTGATTTGCAACAGCTAGGGCTCACTCTGTAACTTAGCACGTCCCGCCGAGTATCCCAAAAAATGCCGAGAGTTTTCTCCGTGGCGTCTTCCGTCAAAGAAATGAGCTCTACGCTGCCGCAATCCACACCAATGGCGCTAGCTACTTCACTGTCGTTGGATGCCCACTTTCGCAATTCAAACCCGTACCCCGACAAAGCGCTACTAATTTCGAATTGCGTTTTTATGGCTTCCGCCCTATTTTCAAAACCAGTCAGTAGGTCATCTACATAAAAATCCCAGCTAATTCTTAATGAGGCCTTTGGAAGCGATGCTTCGATTTCCTGGGCGATTTGTATCAAGCACCTAGTTGCTAGGTACGAGGCTGATTTAGTACCGTAGGTGACCGTTAATAATTTGAAGCATTTTACCGCTGAGGTTTTGTCGTCACGCCATAAAATTAATTGGTATTGCGTCTGCGAGGGGTCCACGAGGATTTGCCTATACATTTTGACGCAATCTGCTTTCAGCACGTACTTGAATTGCCTAAAGCGACAAAGAATTGCAAACAACGACTGCTGGACCACTGGGCCCTTATGTTGAAGGTCGTTAAGCGATACTCCGGAGGAGGACGCACAACTGCCGTCAAAAACAACGCGATGTTTGGTCGTTGAACTGTCCTCCTTTATGACTGGCAAATGTGGCAAATAAAACCGAGGATGAGGAAGGCTCGCTTCGTCGTCCACCTTGCTCAAGTGACCAAGCGACTCGTATTCTTTGAGAAATGCGGAATACGCGGTTTTCAACTCGGGATTTTTTGACAATTTGTTTTCTAATGAATAGAAACGCTTTAACGCTATACCGCGCGAGTCTCCCAGCGATGGAGCATCTTTCCTGAAAGGTATGCTCACGATGAACCTACGCGGCTCCGACGACGCCCGTTTCGTAGTCGATTGAAAATGGTCTTCGCAAAATTTGTCATCAGCAGAGAGTCGGCCTGATGAACCGTAAGCCCCCTCGATTTCCCAAAATCTCTGAATGGCGTGCTCGATTCCGGCTACACTTAAATGAACTCTATTTGAAAGAATGAGCGCTCGATTTTCGACATTCATGTTTCCTCCTAAAACCCAACCAAAAAGAGTTTTTGTTAAGAATGGCTTCTATGGGCCCAATTTCACCTGTCCCTGACAGAGCACTTGCCAAAAGACATTCGCACCTAATAAAAGATCAATCTTTCCCGGTGTATTACAATCTGAATCGGCTAGCACAATGTTTGGTGGGATCTTCAAATCCCTCAACGAGAAAGAAAGGACCGGCAGAGGGTCGGTAATTTTATCTAAAACAACACAGCTCAAAATGTTCTCGTATTTCCCGTTGTGGGAGCGGATTCGAACGTTTGCTCTGAATTCAGCGTTCAGAGCCCTGGCACCAACACCCGACAGTGAGGTGATATTACCCCGTTTCTCAATTTTCAAATTTTGACACAAGTCGGCGCTAACTAAGTTAAGTTGGGATCCGGGGTCCAAAAGAGCTTTTGCCCGGGAAAATGACCCGGAGGATCCTTCTACGAATACGCTAACCGTGGACAATAAAACTTGCGCTGGCGCCGCGATTGCAGGACGGCTACAGGCTGCTGAAACGGATGCGACGGGTGCCTCGCTCGGGGCGACGGCCCCGACCTCCCGTGTGTCGCTGCTGGTTTCTGGCGGTCCAGGACGCGGCAACGGAGTATTTTCGTGCGCGTCGCGCTTTGGACGCAAACACAGTAAAGTATGGTGGTTTTTTCTGCATACGCGGCATCTCGACGATGTGCATTTTACCACGAAATGTCCGGGCTTGAGACAATTGTTGCATAATTTCAAACGTCGCGCCTCTTCGATACAAGCGTTTACCGACAATTTTGAAAATGATTCGCAAGCGCTAATCGAATGATTATTATTTTTGCAAAAATCACAAGAGTGATTACCTTGCTCTCTGGCTACATGAGCGCGTGCATGACTTTTTTGCTCGGATCCCTAATTTCCCAAACTCGAACCTATTTTCGCAGCTTCCAGCGAACCTAATAAGTGACTTTTGCTCTCTAAAAAATCTAACAACTCTCGCAAAGTAGGAAATTGTCCGGTATGTTTGTAACGGGTGTTCATAAACAGTCGTCATCCCAGTAGGTTTTGACTTCAGAAACGTATGTCTCTTAAAATTGAGAAAAAATGCGCTATGACAGTACTCAATGACGTTTCATTGTGTTGCACGAATTAATCAAAGACATAACATTTTGTTTTTCAAAGCAACTGGGATGACGACTGTTTATGAACACCCGTTATAATTCCCAGTCAGTCTGCATTGCTGAGCTGAGCTTCGAAACTATGATATGTATTAGTATGGTGTCGACTGTGGGTTCTCCGTACGCCTTTAAAATTTCCAAAATTCTAACTACACTATCGAGCAGCCTTTGAACAGACGAATGTGAATCCTTTTTTACGCTCTCTAAACTGAATAACGCATTTATGTTTGATTTTACTATCAGTTTCTTATTTTCAAATCGCTTGACTAGGATGTCCCAAGCAATGGTATAGTTATCGTTGGTAACTTTTCACGACGGGATTGAACTAGCAGCTTCTCCCTTAAGGGAAGAAATCAAATAGTAAAATTTCTGAACGTTGGTCAAATTAGCGTTGTTATGAATAAGCGACGTAAAGGAGTCATGAAATTGAACCCAATTCTCGAATTTCCCCGAAAAGAAGGCAAATCTAAGGGTGGTAATCTTAATCCAGCGAGCTCTCCTGAAGGGCCACTTTGCAAAGAATTTTGACCTAGATTCGGTTTTATACCCGGACTGATCTTATTTTTTGATAAGAATTCCTCGACTATGCTACTAATCTCGCTAAAATGAGTCATAAAAGAATCGAATTCATTGAAAAGTTCATCAAAGTGTTCAGCGTCGGCCTCCATTAGGCCCTCCATTGACCTCTTATACTCATCCAACAAATTTTGGAAACAACTAAACTCTTTTGACAAGTTGCCGACTTCGTGAGCCTTCACGGGGCTGGACGAAGAAATTCTATGAAATAGAGTTTCGAAACGATCTACTTGGGCTTTTATGAATTTGCAACGAGTGGTTAAAGCGCGAGTTTCCGACATGACCGCTGATGTCGAACGAGTTTCCACCATGACTGACACAAGCAAAAAACAACACTAAACGAAGGTGTAATGGAAAAAGACTTACTTTTGATTTGAGAACGTAGTAACTTCCTGACGAACAGAAAACCAACTCGCTGCCGATCGTTGCCGCTTGACGTGGGACCTGGACTCGGTGTAGGCTCTCGATGGTTGAATTTCCTGGTGTTGGTGAAGCTTCTTGACGCTCTCCGACGAAATGATGTTGGAGCAATTGCATCCACCAGCTACTGGAAACTTGTACACTCGCGTTTTTTAGCTTCTTCCACATCCGGCTCGAAGGACCAATGTTTTTTGTATGATTAACTTGAAAAGAGGCTTCCACGAATGGGGCCCCCAGTTAATCCGCTGCGAATTCCGGTTCAATGGGATTGCCGGAAACTGCCACTTAATAACCCTTGACTTGGGTTCAGTTATTTGTTGGAGTGAAACAAGACTTAACAAACACGAGTATATTGAATAACAACGATTACAAACGTCACTGATGGACCGATGGTTTTTTACAATAGCTTCAACTGTTGTGACACGCTTGGATTGGCCACGCGAAAATAGCGAATTGCGCGTAACCGTAACACAAAACAACCTGGAAACGTCTTTACCAGGGAGCTAGACCGACCGCAAACCAGCACAAAGCATAGCTGAACTTGCTTACTCGAAATTCTGAATCTAACTAACTCTGAATTGACAAAGAGCTGAACTCGCAAATTTAGTAAGGAGGGGAAGGCTCAAACACTATTGGCTGAGGCGATCCTGCGTAGCCAATCGGAGCGTCGCACGTTGTTTAGGAATAAATGCTTATTTTAAGAAATCTTAATGCTAAGCTCTCTCAATGAGGCATTGTATTGAACGAAATCCATAAGCACATGAGTCCCAAATACGCTAAGTCGGCTTAAGTCCTATTAGAAAGTGTATCCATCCGCTTAAAAGCCATTAAGGGAAGCTTACAAATTCCTTTCCAATATTAACAGAGGCAAACAAATACGGCAAGATGCAAATTTGACTTTACCACGACCTTTGAATGAGATAGAACAGTTATGACTTGAATTACATGAATAATTATAAGCAAAAAGGTTTTGATGCACGCATCTGTGTGAATCACACAGATAGTATCTCTGCTTAATAGGAGATGCGTCACCCGTATCAATAGTGTGTACAACTAAATTAGTTAAGCCTAAAGTAGGACCAGAAATTTCAGCAAACTTCCCAACAACTTGGTCTAGAAGAAGTTTTTGTTGAACTGACAAATCAACTACGCCACAAATAGTCTGTGGCGAAAAAGTTTCAGCCACATCGAAGCGTCCAGCGACAAAATCAGTCTTTGCTTTAAAAGCGTAGCAAAAATCAACACCTAAAATTAGTGTAGACGGAATTGAGTCACAAATAACCGCATCGATGGACCTAGTAATACCATCAATGGTAATGGGTAAGGCAACAGTACGTAAAATATTTTGTAGCTGACCGTCAGCAGTAGTCAAGGTAAGCGGAGACTTATTGTTACACAATTTGAGATCATGTCTCTGAAGTAAATATAAACCGTTGCGCCCAATTAAAGTTTGATTGGCCCCTGTATCGCAAAGAGCGTGAATAGGTTCGCCATTAATATAAATGGTTAAATAAGGACGGTTGTCAGAAAGTAAAGTGGCTGAAGTATTACAAGTCATACGGCAAAATTCATTCACAGTTCGTAACCAAGATTCCCAAGATAAAGTATCAGCCTTAGTATAATAGGGATAAGGAATAGATCGGCTGTGATATCTACCCTTTACTTCGCGTTTTTTGGATGGCATTTAGGACAAGTAGCAAAATAACTATTTGCATGACCGCAAATATAACAAAAAATAGTCTTATCTGCTGAGCAAGTATGGAAAGTATGGCCTAATTTACGGCAGTTTCAACAAGTGGTCGTACTTTTCGCACGGGCAGTTCTAGGACCAGGATGTTTAATTGTCATTTGTGCAGTCTGTGTCACAGGTTTTTTAGGAGTAGGCTGGTAAGCCAAGTCAGGTTCCAGTTGCAAGGATGAAGCAGCACCAGGATTGCGATATTTAATATTCTGTATCTTAACGTCTTCCAGCTTTTTACACAGAAATGCAAGATGTTCAATATCGTGGACTACTGTTAAAGATAATTGAGTAGCGTAAAAAGGTTGCAAGTTTTTCATAATATGCTTAAGTTGAATTGATTCGGATGGTTTAGCGAGTAAACGATCAAATAAATTAAGCAGCACCGCAATAAAAAGTGAGGTTTTTTCATCGGCCCCCTGCTTGCGCTTCCTAATCTCGTCCGATAATGCTTCATCAAAATCAGTAGGCAAAAAATCAGATCGCAACCTAGCTACCAATTCGTGCCAGTTTGAAACCCGGTGATGCATAGTTCAACTTTGGGGTAAGGCAAGTAACTCCAACCAGGAAATTCTTCAACGTTTTCAATAGAAGACTTTTCGTACAATTAGCAATTAAGTTTGTTAGCAATGATATAATTCATCGTGATCTCTGGATGTGTACTGTGCGCGAAGTAGCTAAGTGCGCTAGTGAAAATTCAAGACTGGAAGTGCATCCCAACCCCCTGGCAGTCCACCCACTTGATAACAGCACTCAGACTAACCTCCTAAAAAGGAATCGACCTCTTCACCTATCAAATCTAAGGACAGATTAAATGTATATTTTTATAATTTTATTATATTGATTACCCCACTAACTGCAATATTATTATTTTTAATATAGATTAATAACATCTTAATAAAACTAAAGATTTCGTCTTGATTCACATATATTATTAATAGATTAATAACTCCTGCTAACTTAAATATTTACGGGGTCCCGAGTGGTGTAGCTTGAACAAGCGTCCACGTTCGATCAGCAGAGTTAAGCAACGCTGTCTCTGGTCAGAACTTGGATGGGAGTTCCACGGCTGCATTTCTCGGCGCCTAGTGGTACGGCTATCACTGAAAAAAGTTGGTCCCGGCCGTCATACAACATCATGGCAGTCGTTAGTGGGGTTGGAAGTCCTCATAACTGCACAGCGACGCCTGTAATTGGCCTAACGGCTGTTGGCTGAGTGCAAATTAAATAAAATTAAATAAATCATTAGTTTATTGTCTTCGGTCAGATTACTAATATATGTATTTTGAGATAAAAAAAATAGATAAAGTTCATTTTCCGCTCACAAAAGAAGTAATTTCTCAAAAAGAATACAAACATGCAGTGAAAGTATAGAAATATTTTAAAATTAAAAACTTGGAAAAATGGCATGATTTAAGCTAGATGTTTTGCTATTGACTGATGTATTTGAATATTTTAGAGATTTATGTTTGGAAAAGAGTTATGGACTGGATCCTGTTTGGTGTTATACAACTCCGGGGTTAGCTTGGGACTGTATGCTCAAATACAGTGGAATTTTGTAACGTTTCGCTCTGGATTAAGCGCTACCGAACTTTAATTTCAAATTAAAAGCGCTTAATCTTCGCATTTTCAATAATCGAATTTGCAACAATCGGAAATTCCAAGGCCGCTCGAGCCGCGAGTCCACCGGTCTGCGCCGATGATACGACAGTTCGTCCAGTGCGCATTTTTCCCTACAGCCGTGAGATGCCTGGCGGACCGACGGCAACATATAAAGTGAAATTGTTCCGCGAACTCAAGGAGATTATTTTGAGAAAGCCTTCTCCAGGCCGATTCCGCGGCCCCAGCTGAGAAAGGCTTTGTTCCTACCTTAGCTCGACCACCCGAAATAGACCAGTTCGAGAATTAATCCGAGATTATTCCGAGAAATCATCCCGGGCCTCCAGCCGCTTTTCCTCGGCGTCCACCGCGGAAGGCCCCGCTTCTCGCCGGTCAGAAAACCAGAAAATTTCGAGATAATCTTGAACTAGCTCCCCCAGGTACCCGCTTAAATTCAAATCAGTTTATGGCTGGAGATCGGAATAAACTGGATTTGAATTTCTCTAAGCCCCGCCTGACCGTTTAGATGCAAATCTTCGTTCAAAATTCATACAGTTTATGGCTGGAAAATCGGAATAAACTGTATTGGACAATTTAAATTTCTCTAAGCTCCGTCCGACCGTTTGGATGCAATTAATTTATGACCGGTTATCGTAATAAATTAATTGGGTTTATTTACCATTTCGGCGGTCCATGGAGACTCCTAAAATTCAATTAGCAGACGGCTGGAGTTCGGAGTTCGCTAGTTGAATTTATTACACGTTAACAAAATCTGTTTAAATATCAAGCACATACGAGTATTGTAGTGCGATTATTCAAATTCGTGCAAAGCACTGAAGCTCATACAAATGATTAATTAAATTTACGTACATTTGAGTACCTTATTGCTAAATCTTCCCGTGTTTGGATTTTTGGGCCTTAAAACATGTCTTGCATTTTACGAGGAAATAGGCAAAGACATAGCAAAACCACGTAATTACCCTGTAGAAGTTTTTTTTCCATCTTGGAGTATAACCTTGACACACGTTCGAATCCAGATAAGATTGCCCGGAATTCGACCCTTGCACTAGGTCAAATCGACATGCGTGTTTATCGCAAGGACACACAGGTGCATTGATAGTACATGTATAGTAACGAGCACTTAGCTTCAATCAATTCCTTTTTAATTGAAATAAACCAACATTATCCCGCTTATTTGCAATAGCTCGTGCTGTCATTAATTCGTTGTGTTCAGTTCTGCCAACACTAACTCTAATGCCCCGCTCGTTCCAACAACTGCCCGTAGCGAAGAGCTCTGCCATACGCCCATGCAACTGAGGTGGCCTAGCTCTCCAGGATTTGCGTCAAATAGAATAACTTGTATATAATTAGGCAAATAATTTCTTTTATTATTTTACCCCTTTGTATAGTGTTAAATAAATTTATTTTCCGTTACTTGTTGTTCTTTAAATCACTCCAAGTGTAAGTAAATCGACCCTAGGCCCAGTTCAAAGGTACCATTCATAAGGGCACAATTAATTAATGCTACAGATTAATTTACAAAAATAAATATAACCAGGTAGCGTTGCAATTTCTCCAGGTGGAAAAGTAGAAAAACTGCTTTGTCATTTCTACGATAAGAAAAATTATGTAATCCGTTACAAAACACTAAAACTTTACAAAATTTAGGAATGAGTATAACAAAGGTTCACAGAGGTATAAAATTTACCCAGTCAAATTTCGCGGCGCCATATGTGAATTTTATACATAACAAAGACCAAATCAAAAAATAGCCTTAAAAAAGGTTTCTGAAAATTAATGGTTAATGCTTTATATGGTAAGTTCATGCAGTCCATGTTAGAAACCAACAAAATATTAAATTATATTGTGATGAAGATAAAATTACAAAACGATTAGCAAACCTAATTTTTAACAAAGAACTATATTTAGCAAACACTTGGCAGCAGCTGATAATATGTATTTATATTGGACAAGCTGTATTAGATTTATAGAAATAGTTAATGCATGGCTTCCATTGCAATGTAATTAAAAAAGTATTTAATGAAAAAATAAAACCTTTTTCTGGATACCGATAGTTCGTATATGAGATTAAAACGGCTGATTTATATGAATTTATGAAAAACAATCTCGACTATTTTGATACATGCGATTATTCAAAAGACCATCCATTATATTCTGGTAAAAATAAGAAAACAATAAAAAATATCAAAGATGAATTGAATGGTATTAAGACATTAGAATACATAAGCTTAAGGTCAAAAATATAGTTAGAAAACAGAAAATTCTGTTTCAAAAAAGCAGTATTACAAAAGGAAATCAGTTTTGAAGATTAAAAAAATTGCTTATTTAATCAAAAATAATACTTTTATAGACAGAAAGTGATCACGAGTTATAAACATGATATTTTTACCGGAGCGTAAATAAATAGTGTCTGAGCTGGGAAGATGATAAAAAACACCTTTTAACAATTTCTACAGATACATCAGCTCATGGACATTTTCGAATTAAATAATCATTATTTTTTAATAGTGTTGAAGTAGTAAATTGAGAAAACAATAATAACAATAATTACGATAATAAAAATAAGAATGAAAATATATTTTTTTAATTGATTGACTTTTTGAATAATTATATATTCTATTGACTTTTCAGTCATTAAATTAATTTAGAAATGCCAAAAATTATTCGCGAAGAAGTAAAACTACATATTAAAAGAAATTTATTAGTTAACGATGTAGTAATAAGGCAAGTTAATTTCATGGCATATCTGTTAACAATAGTTGTAACTATGCTAAAAATGTAAAATTTCTATCCTCAAACATCGAACTTGGACTGTAAATGTTTCAACATTTTGTGAATAATCCTATTTTTTTTACATAAGTACGTTCCAGAAATACAAAATTATTGATTGAGATTATTTTTGCATTGATGCACTTGATGTACACCAGACCCGTAATTCGCTGCTAATATCTTCCTTTAAGGGCCGATTCTACAATGCAAGTATACAGGGTGTCCCAGATAAGAGCAACTACATGGGGATTTCGGAAACGGCAAGAGATACAGGGTGGCTTAAATGAGAGAAAAGTTGCGCTATTCTGAGCCCAGTCAGATGCTGTATCGAAATTAAAAATATCTACAGGGGTTTTTAAAATATCGAGCAAAAACAAAAAATTGTGGTTTTCGAAAAATTGCAATATCGTCGCCATCTTGTAAACAAATTTAATAAAATTTGGTAATTTTGTATTAGCGACTACGGCCAATCGAATGACGTTTACGAATTTTTTCTAGGCCTTCTAGATTTTTTGCAACCATAGCCAACTTTGTTATTTCTTATGGCCGCCATATTGGATTTATACGTCATTAAATAGCGCATAAAAATACCTTTTCAACCATGTATAACAGACCTATCTTTAGATGACGGAAAGTTAAATTTATTAAAAAAACAGTTTTTCACTTAGTTGGCTGTGAAACAAATGCCGCAATTGTGTTTGTTGTTTTAGCTATGTAACTATCTGTCAAAACTTTGTTATTTATTTGGTTCTATCTGTTAAGAGTTTAATTTTTATATTTAATATGGAAAGGTATTCAAATCGGGAAAAAGTGGATATGTATGATTGTTTCATTTTGTGCCGGAGGAACGCTGAACGAGCTCAAGATATGTACTTTCAGCGATATCCAGAAAGACGGCAACCAGGTTTGTCGATCTTCAGAATGCTTAGAAATAATTTACTTACTTATGGTTCCTTTAAAAAACACAATCGAAATAGAGTGGGAAATGTAAATATGGAAAATCTTGTTTTGCAAAGTGTTATCGACAATCCTCGTACCTCCCTTCGTCAAATCGAAAATAATGTTGAAGTGCCTAAATCAACTGCTCAGAGAATTCTCAAAAAATACAAGTATCGTCCATATGTAGAACATATTAGTCAAGGACTCCGAGATGGTGACTTAGAAAGGAGAATATCGTTTTGCAATTGGTTCTTAGAAAAATGCCAAGAAAATCCTCAATTTCCGCTTAAGGTTCTGTGGTCTGATGAAAGCAGATTTACAAACTGCGGGGTATTTAACAGACACAACAACGTGTACTGGGCCGATCAAAATCCGTTCTTACATCGTGAGGTGCGTCATCAAGTTAAGTGGGGTTTTAATGTATGGCTAGGAGTCATAAACGGACACGTACTATTTAACATTTTTCATAATAATTTGATTGCACCTCGATATCTTGAAATATTACAAAATTACGTCGACCAAACTTTAGAAAATTTGCCTCTTCAAGATGTAGCAAACATGTGGTTCCAGCAAGACGGAGCACCTCCACATAATGCAAGAATCATAACTGACTATTTGAATCAGCAACATGGAAATAACTGGATAGGAAATCGAGGTCCGGTTGCCTGGCCTGCTCGCTCGCCGGACCTTACGCCACTTGATTTTTGCCTTTGGGGATATTTAAAGGATAAAGTTTATTGTACTCCTTATAATACAGTAGAAGAACTTGAGGCAGCCGTTGTTCAAACCATTGAAGAAATGCCTGGACAAATGGTTAAAGATGCATGTATGTCTCTAATTCATCGATGCATGACGTGCATTAATAACAACGGTGGAATTTTCGAACATTTAATTTAATTTATTTTAATTCAACGCTCTGTCATCGGTTTTTTTTTGGTTGTGAGTTTAATCATAAATAATGTATTAGTTGTTAACTTTAGTATCATAAATAAAAGATTATTTTTTAAAGACATTTTTAAGAAAACACAACTGCGGCATTTGTTTCACAGCCAACTAAGTGAAAAACTGTTTTTTTAATAAATTTAACTTTCCGTCATCTAAAGATAGGTCTGTTATACATGGTTGAAAAGGTATTTTTATGCGCTATTTAATGACGTACAAATCCAATATGGCGGCCATAAGAAATAACAAAGTTGGCTATGGTTGCAAAAAATCTAGAAGGCCTAGAAAAAATTCGTAAACGTCATTCGATTGGCCGTAGTCGCTAATACAAAATTACCAAATTTTATTAAATTTGTTTACAAGATGGCGACGATATTGCAATTTTTCGAAAACCACAATTTTTTGTTTTTGCTCGATATTTTAAAAACCCCTGTAGATATTTTTAATTTCGATACAGCATCTGACTGGGCTCAGAATAGCGCAACTTTTCTCTCATTTAAGCCACCCTGTATCTCTTGCCGTTTCCGAAATCCCCATGTAGTTGCTCTTATCTGGGACACCCTGTATACTTTATTACATTTGCTACACAAGGGAATTTATTCGCACGTAAAAGAAAAAGAAAATCATAAATACTTCACAGCAGGGTGGTCCAGGAATTGTCTAGTCGTGTAGCAAACGTTTGCCAAGCTAGTTCCTGAGCAGGAATGGGGGGGGGGGGGAGTTGTCCGGAAGCGCCACTGGTTCGAGACGGTCCAAACCAGAAAACCTACAGGTGGCCGTGTAAGTTCCTAAGCCCGCTCAGCTGTTACATAAAAATAATAAACGACAGAAAACAACATAAATTGAAATTACCCAATTGTTTATTTGCACATACAATTCTGCACCATACTTAAAAAAAAGAAGGCGACATAAATCTGCAATAAATAGTTGGTTCGTAAATGGAATAGATGTAATCTTAGGTTACGTAAAAATGTACAAGATTTTAAGTTAATAAAATTTGAAATCCAAAATACACTCTTAAGATCTTAGCTTGCCATTCCGTTCGAGTGCTTGTAGCTCAACTGTAGTGACGGTAGTGAATAAACATTTACAGCGATAGCGGAATACGGGAGATCTTAATAAATCGTTTCAGAGCTCGAATTCTTTACCTACTCGCGATTCATCCGAAGTGGTACCATTTCGTGGTGTTAATACACTAAAAATTGTGTATATTTCAGCGCAGTGTGCAAAGATTCAAACTCCCGGAAACCCTCGCGGTAGAAATCTGTTAAATTTCGGCACGTTGAGTTACTTACTTGAACGCAACTAGTTTTAGAAAGGCACTATTGCCAATTAACAAAAAGAAAATATAAAAGTACGTTAAGATGTACATAACTTATTCCACTCAAATATTCCTAAATAAGTGCACGTGGTGCGTCTAGAAGTTACATAGAATTTCGCACATAAAACTGTAAGGGATATCGCCAGCAAAAGGTATGACACGATGCATGAAATCTCATAACACTAGCACGATCCGTATTTCAGTCTAAACGATGGGACGCATAACCGCTAGTAGAGAGATACCTGGGGTTGTTCAGTAGTGCAGCGGCGTCGACGGAACAGCCATGCAGGGGTTTGCTCCACGGAGATGTCCTCCAGTTGCAAATAATTTCAGGTGCAACAGGTTCTTGCACCGGGGGGAAAAACCTCGTAGTTGACACACTTGGGAGAAGCCTTGCGTTCAAAGGTTACCACTTGGATTGAGGGTGCCCAGACCGCGTGGGGGTCCTCCGGATGCACGACAAGCGATAATTGAGCTCCAAAAGGTCGTAGACGAAACAGGAGACTAACGTACTAATTAGGGGCTACGACAGAAGCCAGAGCTTAGGGGCATGAAAGAAAAAAGCCTGAAAATTACACGATATCTGAATTCGACGTCCAACGGAAGCACAAAATAGCATACCAGAGCTGTTGGATGGCCTGTAAGTGGATTGCAGAAATACCTAATCATTCCAATATAACTGGCTTTATTTCAGCAATATAACTCAATATTTCCTAGGGCTGATCACCAAATTCACCGATAATTTTTGGAAATTACTTAATCCACAAAAGTGAAGTATCCCAAAATCACATGCAGCCCCAAAAGGAAATAATCTCACCAAATCAGTCTCATAAAATGGCCGCCGAAAATCGTACTAACAATGTATTTTGAAAATTGTATTATAATCCCCTAGAATTTTCAAGGTTTTCCAAAATCATCCAAAAATGCAAAAGTGAGTATGCAACCAAATCTACACCTAGGAACTACAGGTCAATCTAACTACATCTGAATGAATTTAAACAAAAATCATACATATCAATTCTTGACTGCACCTAAATGTAAAATTACACGTAACAACTTAGAATAAGCTATCCGAGGTATACTTGTCATAGCTTTCTTTGTTACAACAATCGTTTCTAGGGTATTTATTCCCGGGATAACTTTATCCTTGGATTGTAGAACCGGCCCTTAATGATGTTTGAATCTTAAACCAAAAAAATGAAAGCAAAAATTTACTAAGATTGTTTTTATAGATATGTGTAATGGAATTATGACAACACTGCATTTGCAGATATTCTGACATACATTATATCCTAAAAATAATAGATTTTTTCTGGTAAAAAAACGTCTGTATCTGTGTTTTCTCCAATAAACTTAGAAAAATGAAATATGACATTTTAAGCCATTTCAAACTACACAACTAAAGAGCTAAAATGGGAAAATTTTCATGACCAACCCTACTCTAAATAAAGTGTGAATAGACTACATATTTTTGATCCAAATTAGTTATTTTACATGTCAAACAAATAGGTTACGTATCACCCTATTTTCCAAATTCTTGTATTATTTAATAGTAGAATTCAGTGGATTTCTCTGCGTGTATCAGCCTTTGAATCATCTTCACAGGCTTCCGAAGGGGTTTTGAATACCTGAATTTATCCAGATAGAAACATAATATTGTGAAAACTTACAAATGCATACCATTTTAGAGCAGGAACAGCACTCGATTTAATTTTTTTTGCCTTCCAGAATATGAAAATCATCAGACCTAAAATGGACAGAACAAATGCGGCTGTATACTGTTAATTTGTTATCAAACCCTCTTCCAATGGCACGCAACCACTACTCACGTCGTCTCTCAGTTACTCTGTTGAAAAAAAAACTCTTAGGTGCTTACCTAATTATTATTTTAATTATGAGACGACTTGCCGAAAATATTGAACACCAGGAATCGATCCCCAATTTCCAAAAAAGGTACAATACAATTTGGCATTTGTGATTATCGGAACAATCTAATATCTACACAAACCAAAGCCAAACACCACTACAAATGAATAAACGAATACGACTGAAAATGCTTAAACTGCGGCTGTACAACCTGTACGTGCCTAAATCGCCTACAGGTGCAAGCCAAATGTTTTATTATCTACATGCCGATTGCAACCCCTTGCCTTTTCAGCGAAAATATCGTATCTTTAGATATTTGGAGAATTGAATTTAGGTTTACCTCTGCTAGCAATTCGAATTACGAATACTGTACTTGTATTTACGTTGTACGAACCTACAAACGCGTGTTTTAAGTTGGTCTTGTTTTTTCATCGTTGATATTTTTATTAATTACGTCGGACAAAATCACAGCTCTGTCTAATTGCATTCTACAGCAATTTATTTGAAAAATAAGGGATTCAGTATATGCAAACCCGATCTGTCGTATAAATAGGAACCAATTTAAAACGTGAGAAAATTCAAGATAAATTTAGGTTACGTCATTTTCGCACACTGCTGACTGGCGGGTAAACAATCTGAACTGTACAAAAGCACGACACCCCGCTATGAGCGATTGCCGACCTTATTATTTCTTTCAAATGTGTCAGGTCTGCTCATTATCCTTTTTTGTGACGTAACAACTTTCCCTCTTTATTTAACAACTAGTGAGTCACCCGAACTACGCTTCGCTTCGATAATTTAAAAGAGATTCATTAATATAAATTTTAATAAAGAATGCATCGGCCGGGAATCGAACCCGGGCGCCCGCGTGGCAGGCGAGTATTCTACTACTGGACCAACCTGGCTTGCTTAAATAATGCGCTACTACAAATACTACAATGATATATGAACATACAGAATCACCCTAGCGAATAGCACACGGCGACAGCGCTTCTCTCCCCTGCTTAGAGGATTTAATTAAATTAAAACTGTTTCGTACTTTTTTTGTAAATAAAACCGGCCTACGATTTAAGTCTAAAAATTAGCAAACTTTTAAGCCATCATACAACTTAATCGGTCCAGTATCTTCGGAGGAGATAGCGAACAAATATACCAACATACAAACAAGGAAAGAGAGCAATGATTTTATGTTATAGGACTAGTAAGTCACCCGAACTACGCTTCGGTTCGCTAATTTCAAAGAGATGCATTAATGTAAATTTAAAAAAAAGAATGCATCGGCCGGGAATCGAACACGGGTCACCCGCGTGGCAGGCGAGCATTCTACCCCTGGACCAACCTGGCTTGTTTGAATAATGCGCCGCTATAACGATATATGAACATAAGCGTTTACCCGATCCAACAGCTCAGGGCCACATCAGCTGTCACACCGTAGCCCACGGCGACAGAAACTCCGCTCCGCTGCCTAGAGAATTTAATTAAATTAAAGCTTTTGCGTACTTTTTTTGTAAATAAGAACCGGCCTACGATCTAGGTCTAAAAATGAAACTTTTAAGCTATCATACAACTTAATCGGTCCAGTATCTTCGGAGGAGATAGCGAAGAAAGATATATACAAACATACAAACAAAGAAAGAGAGCAACGATTTTATGTTATAAGATAAGGAACTGGACGAAGCAAAAAATCTGCAGTTTTTGGTCAGGTCCGCTTTAACTATGGCTTGTTTTATAATACTGTCAATGTGACATTGGTCCAAAATAACAGTAAAATAAGGCCCAATAACAACCGCCGGCAGGTAAACTGCTAAAATTGATAATAACGTTGCCGGGAGTTTAAGGACTCATTACGATTAACCCTTAAACTACCACGTGGGGTCCCCTTAGGACTCTAGAGACAGTTTTTTGCGTTTCATTTGTTTAATCTTTTTCTGCATTATTTAAATTTCTCCATTTGTTTCTTCCCAAAACTGTGACATCACTGAGCATTTCTAATTTATTCTTTTTTAGAAAAGTTTAAAATTACTACTTTTACAATCACTCTTATCTCCTTTCGTGGGCAATTTGCATATGAGTCTCTTTTTCCATTCATCTGGTATGACTTCGGTGTTCCATACTTCTTCTATGATGGGATATAACTCATCTGTTAATACTATATATTTTGGGCGAGATGTTATCAGGTCCTGCAGCTTTATTGAATTTAGTTGCATGATGACTTTTCTTTTTTCGCGTGTGGTCGGCTCTTTGGTGTTTATATTTAATTGTGTTGTAACGCCTCATATTACTTTGGCGTTCCTTGTAAACTGCGCCTTCGATTTTAATTCCGCATCTCTAATATAAATAGCCATACTCGCACCTCTTTCATTCGAACGTCGCCGAGAAGGATTTTTATCTTTACAAACCCGCAATCTTGCGATAGGAGCGTTCCTTGATTTTTGGAATTCGAGTTGCTTTCTTCTCACGCCAGCTTTTCGTTGCCGCAGCCGAGTCGCGGAATCGATCGAGACTTGATAAAAGGATTTTGTAACTCATGATTTCCGGAGTACGCTATGCATTTTAACATGCTTTTTGTTTTACATAAACAATTGCTTAGCACGCTCCAAGAAGCGTCGCTAGCGTCCCTTGTAAACTAAGGGCCTCTATTTTCCTGCGGTATAGTTTTTACTGCATTGTTCGAATGGAGGTCACTTGGTGAGTGCACGACATATGCACGTGCTGCCCGCAGTGGAGAGCTAAAGATCGTTTTCAGCATATATCTTCGACCAGGGATTGCCTGTATTTACTCAAACTGTAGTTTTACATTTGGTTGCTTGCACCCCTGAGAACACCATAAAGAAGCTTCCCTGAACCTTACTTACCTTTATAATTAGCATTAAATCGGCTAGGTACTATTATTATGGGTGTGTTATTCGAATATTCGCCTCACGAAAATTGGCAAGGTTGGATTGTGACCAGCCTAATAGGTTTGATAAAGTGCAGTTTGTAACCGTGATGTCACTTTAAGACCATTTTCCTCAGATATTGATAAATTGAATAGTGATCAGCGCCAGCTGCGGCTGAATACTTTGTGCAACTGCACCCAGGCAATCTTATCAGCGAATTAAACGTTCGCAGATGGAGGTAAGGTAAACATGCAGCTGCATCCCCCTTCACTGAGGTCATTCATTGCTGGCTTAGGAAGCGTCAATCATCTACTGGGGCAGAATTAATAATCCAGTGGCGCTGAACAGCTAATAATTCCATACTCTCGACGTCCCTCTCGAATTGAGTTATACAGAAACATCTACACATTCAGAATAGAACCGCACCGGTGTCTCACTGTAGCTAACTTCATGCACTTTTGGCTTGATTATTTGCTTTAAACTATGTATCAATAAAGAACACAACTTAATTATACACAAGGGTGAGATTATCATAGATATTGTTGTGTGTGTATGATGTGATATTATTATTATTAGATTTCTATTTAAATAAATGACTCTATCGTCTCAAACGGTTGGGTTTTCTACATCCTAGAAAATATGATTGAATGTATAATTATAGGCAATAAATTTGCTATTAAGATAATGATTGCGGTTCTTATGATTTTTAAAAGTAATCGCTTTAGCCACCGCTTCTTTATCCAATGGGACCGCTACAAAGTTAGTTATATCAACTGATGAAAACAACTTTACAAACATGGCGCTCCAACCTCACAATTTATCAAAACAAGTTAGCTTTGTATTAATAACTATATAAGTGATTACATAAGAGTGCTTTGCCTAAGTGATTCAACAATCGTAATTAAATAGACACCACAACAAAACACTCACGATGCCATTCGTCCGGAAATGTACAAAAACCGACGCCACTTTCTATTTTTAGAATAACTGTTTAACATTATTTGGCTTTCCTGATGCAAAATAGGACACCAGCCGTTTTCACAGCAAGTCCCACGACGGACAGGGGCTCTCTTTTCTCTTCGTTGGCTTGATGTAGCAAGCCAGATACTTCTTCAAATGCCGCCTGCAACTTGCACCACTCCAAAGCTGCTTACAACTTCGTTTTTTGGCCCAGTCCTGGAGCTCTGCACTGCTCAGCAAGAATCTCGCTGCCTCGTTCCCGCTTCCAGAGCTATGCTAACCTCGAAACACCTCCAAAAATACTACAGGAATACCAGTTTTCTTGGGGGAGCCTGTAACCACTAGCGGGCTCATCCCCAGGTGTCGGATAAGGGAAAGCCTAGTAGATATGCCGGGTAGGAGGGAAATCAAATACCTCCCGCGGACCAACAGGCACAAAAAGCCCAGCAATGGAATTTCCTCTACGGCATCGAGTAAGTAGTTCACAAATGGCGAAGGGGAAAGGAGTCATTAGGATAGGATGACTGCGGCGACTGGTGGGGAAAAATTAGCAACCATTGCAACAACGGCAGCAGTCACAACCTTAGTTAGATAGACTACTATTCATCACCAACACGTTTGGCAAGCGAGGTGATTAATGCCAATTTTCCCCAAATTAAATTATGACGTTGAATATAAAAACAGTACCCCAGGTGAGTAGAACACAAAGTTCAGAGTCTCGCACTGATGAATGAGTTTGCCCCGCGGAGTCTGGGGCATCAAAAAATAAATAATCAAAAACCCTACAACTAAACATCGTAACATACAACGCTAGATCTCTAAATTCTGAAGATAGATTGAGTGAATTAGAAGAAGAAATAGGACATAATAGGACTGTCTGAGGTAAGAAGACAAGGAGAATCCTACATCAAACTGAAATCTGAAAATATCTTAAACACCAAAGGAAATGATGAAAATTCACAAGGTGGAGTCAGGTTTATCATTAAAAATCACATTGAGCCAAATATTATCCAAATAACAAGTATGTCTAGCCGAGTATATATATCTGACTATTCAGATCAACAAAAGATATCATTTGAAAATTATCCAGATATATGCACCAACATCAACTCATGACGACGAAAAAATGGATGAATTTTATGACGATGTCAGCAGAAGTATTAAAGAAAATAAAACTTACTATACTCTATTAATAGGCGACTTTAATGCCAAACTTGGAACTAAAACAGATTTACATGAGATCGCGGTGGGCCCCTTTGGAATTGGTCAAAGGAATGAGAGAGGCAACATGCTACTAGACTTTCTACATCTTCACAAGTTTTCTGCTATGAATACGTTTTTAGAGAAGAAATACCAGAATAAGTGGACATGGCAGAGCCCAAATGGGACAACAAAAAATTAAATTGACTTTATAGCATCTACACAAAAACATATAGTACAAGATGTATCTGTACTGAATAAGGTTAACATAAGAAGTGGCTATCGCCTAGTCCAGGCAAAGATCAATATCAACATCAAACTAGAAAGACGCAATTTGTTAAAAGCCAAATATAAACAAGTAGATACCTTTAAACTGGATAATGAATATAGAGATAAATAAGAAATAGAAATTAAGAAATTATTAAATCACAACAGGAAAACTATAACTGAAAGAAACGAAGAGATAGTGAGAATAATTGAACAAACATCAAAAAGCGATATACATAGAACAAAACATAAACAGGGAAAGCTGACTGATAACACCAAAAGGTTGATGGAAAAAAAAGAATTTTAAGACCAGACGGAAAGGCAGAGCTCAATAAACTAATAAGACGAGAAATCAAGAAAGATCTCATAGAATATAATGAGAAAATAACGGAAGAAGTAATCGAAAATAATGGAAACATGAAAGTACTAAGATCTAAGTTAAGTACAGGAAAGAAAATAATTACAAAACTCTGTAAAAACGATGGTTCCGTAAAGACACGAAATGAAGAAATTCTGGAAATAGCAAAACTCTATTATAAAGAGTTATACACATCCACTAGAAAGGAGAACAAGAACCAGAACGAAACTGTAAAGGAGAACGAAACAATGAGGATTCAAAATGTAGGCTCAGAAGACATTCCAGATATCACACTACAAGAACTAGAAATTGCTCTAAAACAAATGCGAAATGGTAGATATCCAGACGAAGATGGCGAGATCATTGAAATGATAAAATATTTAGGAAAGAGACTGAAAGAAGAAATCGCTAACCTACTAAACAGGTGCATAGAAGAAGGACAAATTCCCCAAGGCTATTATTATTTAAAAAGGGCGACATCAGAAAAATTTAAAATTATAGGTCTAGTAGCCTCCTATCAAATATGTACAAACTGTTAACAAAAAAATTATCTAACCGATTAACAATTAAATTAGATCAATATCAACCAATCGAGCAAGCAGGGTTTAGAAGAGGATATTCAACCCTCGACCACCTACAAACTCTCAAAATTGTCATCGAGAAATGTCATGAATACAACTTACCTTTAACACTAGCCTTTGTCGATTATGAAAAGGCTTTCGACACAGTTGAACTGCCTGCTATAATAGAAGCCATGAGTCACTGTCGAATAGATTCAGGATACACACAATTATTAAAGGAAGTATATAATAAAGCCACGTACAATATAAATAGCTATTTATGCAACAAGTGCTAAAAGTCGACGTTTATGCACGCGTTGCATACAATATTTTATCTACGACCTTAATTTTACCGTTATTAATCCATAAATATCGATTTAACAAATGTTTGCATCTACGACACTTCTAAGTTATGTCATAATAAATAGTAGGACAGTGCCAGTGCTGTCAAGGTCAGTTACGAAATGTAATTATTAATACTCCACATCTGACTGTATTCATTACATAACGGTTTAATTATTTCAAAAACACTTTACCTGTAACGCAAGAAGCAACTAGAATAACTTTACAACTTCACTTCCAGTTCGAAATTGTAGTTTTATAACCTCACTTCACTTTTAGCACTAGAGCTAAAAGTAAACAGCTGATTTCTTTAACCACGGTAAACTATAAAACGTCACTTTTAGTGAAACAAGCTAGCGCTAAAAGGCCTACTTTTAGTAGTGGTCGTAGATAAAATAAATTATGTGATGTCAGATAAATTTAGAATAAGTGTAAGACAAGGTGACTCCATCTCGCCAAAACTGTTCAATCTGGTCTTAGAAGACGTCTTCAAAAAACTGAAATGGCCATCAGACATGGGAATCAATGTAAACGGAAAACACCTGACTCACTTGTGATATGCAGATGATGTGGTTTTAATAGCGGAAAATAACCAAGAAATAAGGACGATGCTATCTCGACTGAATAATGAATAAAAAAAAAGTAGGATTAAAAATAAATACTAATAAAACCATAAAACAAAAATCTTAGCCTTCCAAAACACTGACCCGATAATAATTGAAAATCAACAACTTGAAATTGTAGAATCATACCTATATCTAGGACACAAAATAAAAGAAAATCAAACAGCAGAAGTAGAGAGACGCATCAGACTAGGTTGGGTAGCGTTTGGAAAGCTGTCGAATATACTCCGGTCCAAGAAATTCACGAGGAACCAGAAAGCAATAATCTTTAATATGTGTGTTTTGCCTGTAATAACATATGGGTTTGAGACTATTACTTTTACACGGAAAACCATTGATAGAATACGGAAAACCCAACGAGCAATGGGACGAAATATGCTGGGTATAAGACTAAAGGAGAAAAAACCAAATGAATGGAAGGCAACAGACTGGCGTAGATGACGTGGTAACGATAATAGCACAACAGAAATGAAAGTAGGCAGAGCACATCATGAGGACGACGGATGACAGGTGGACAAGAAGAGTTTTGGAATTGAGACCACGTCTAGGTCGAAGAAGCGTTGGCAGACCACCACTAAGACGGGCTGACGATATAAAAAGAATAGGCGGACTATTATGGTATCGAGAAGCAAGCAACAGAGAACTATGGCAAAATAAAGGGGAGATCTATGTCCAACAATGGACAAACGAGGGTTGATGAAGAAGAAAAAGAACACCAGCTACCACTCGACATACTATTCAACACTTTTTAAGACTCCTGTAAGGGTGCAACACTGCACTAATTATAAAACACTGAATTGGGAAAAATGGGTATTTATTCGCTTTTAAATGAATTATTTGTGGGGAAGCCAAAATAACACACCTCACAACTTGGCTTTGTTTCCTGCTTCTTTTTTTGTCTTGATTCATCTTACATTGTTATTCATTATTTCGAAGTCTGCTCTGATTACATTTTATGTTTCAATTAAAGCTAATACTATTTTTAATGCCATTTTTACAAAGTATTAACTCAAAGTCAATGATATTCATACAATTTGCAAAAATAAAACTAGCACATTTATAGAATATTTTGTAAAATAATATTTGAAATGCTTGAAATGTTATGAATTGCTATCATAATTTTATAGGCTTTAAAGTGTTTATTGCAATATATTACAAACAAAATATGGATTGTAATTGTGTAATTGAGTGCAGCTCCGTAGAATTTGATATAGGAACTTCTCAATTGTACTGGGACAGCAATAATAGTGAAAGTAACCGTAACTTTGAAAAAGTATGATTTCTTACAAATATCCATTATTTCAAAGCAATTTTCTAGTACAATCGATTTCTGAGCCAACTGAAGGGGCTTTGTGGGGTTGTTTATAAGATTTTTATTTATTTATATTGCTGTGTTTTATTTTGTTATGTTAATAATTATTTTGTCGGGAGCTGAAGAATTTATCGCCAGAAAAGGCAGATTACGAAACCAAATCCACTTACCCATTTATCCTTTACTCATGTGTATATAAACAAAGTGTGTAATTAATCTTGAAATGCATTTACGTTACACATGGAGCAGCTATCTTTATCTTTTAAATCATGCATTAATCAACAAAGTAGTTTCGGTGACACCACGCACCTGATATGCTGGAGACCAATTAGCACAATATCATCAACGAATCTGCTTTTATGATAATACCGTTTTTTTTTATCTCGTTACCTGGAAAGCTAACGTAACATATTTGTGACTTAATGCGTGTTTTAAAGGACCATATTCCATTTACGGAATTTAATTATCGACCGTAAGAATTAGGTCATACAATTCCCACCAGAGAATGGAGCACTCGCCTTTTTAACTAGTTTGTGCTTGCATCTAGATCTTTCGGGTAATCTTCTTTTCCTCGTACTTGTTAACAAGCGACGGTTTATTCAGAATGGCCATTGACGATATCAACAGCGATATGGAGGAAGATGACCACCCCAAGTGCGTTAAGAATCTTCGATGGTATTTTATGGAATATTGCGACAACACTAGCATCCACGGATTTAAATATTTGGGAGAGAGACGTAGCTCGGCCGAAAAGTAAGTGTTTGTAACTTTAGTTGGGGGTTTCATTTTAGCTTTGCAGGATATTTTGGGCAATTGTTCTAACAACTTCTCTGTATTACTGTATATCTCTAATTGTCGAAACATATCATAAATGGGAGCGAGCTCCGGTGATTGTTTCCTTTGCAACTAGTGAAACGCCAATTTGGGAAATCCCCTTTCCAGCAGTTACCATTTGCCCAAAAACTAAAGCTATGAAGACTCACTTCAACTTCACGGAAATGGCTTTGCTTAAGAGCAACAACACATATATAGACAAAGAATTAAGGTTAAAGGCAAAGCAGTTCGAATACATGGCTATGGTTTGTTCAAGCAAACTGGAACTATTCTCAGATAACAAAGCGACACCCACGCTAGATTCTGGGATATACAACTTTCTTATGAAGGTAATAAGCATTTTTAATAGTCTTGTAATTATTGACGGAATTATTTCTTAAGGTGCAACCTGAATTCAACGAAACTGCCACTAATTGCAGCTGGACTGGAAAGCATTGCAGTTATAAAATCGACGAATTGTTTAAGCCTACAATAACAAGCGAAGGGGTGTGTTTCTCATTTAATATGCTGGATAGGGATGAAATATACACTGCCGACATGGCGTGAGCAAACTACATTTGCAACCATTAATAAAGCAAGGTAATTTATTCTCTTTGTAGAGGCATGTACTACAAAGCGTTCGCAGTTAGCCATCAACCCAAATCCCAATGGCTTTTGGAAACAGGATACGACAAAAACGCCGACATGGCTTCTTTTCCCTTTAGAACGTTAATTTCAGGATCAAACGGAGGTTTAGATTTGACTCTAATGACTATGGAATCAGATCTAGACTACATCTGCGGCGATGCCCTGCAAGGATATGAAGTAATAACGATTTCTTTGAAGGTACTGGCTCATTCTGACTTTACAGGTGATTCTTCACCATCCAGCGCAGCTTCCCAATGCAAAACAAGGATATTTTAGAGTTGGTCTTAATCAAGATGTAGCGGCTTCCGTTAGGCCTAACATAATGAAAACTTCCAGAGAGCTAAGGCGTTACCAACCGCACAATAGAAATTGCTATTTCACGAAGGAAAGAGATTTACGTTTCTTCAAAGTTTACAATCAACAAGATTGTTTGCTGGAGTGTTTTTCTAACTACACTTACAAATATTGTGGATGTGTTGGTTTCTACATGCCTCGTAAGCCTCAACTTCGACAGTATTATGAATAAAATTAAATAAATTTTGTTGCAGGTGATAAACGTACCCCAATATGTGGATATCCAATGCAAGGATGCATAGATTCCGCCAATAGTAAGTTATATTTTTTACACTGCTAACATAGGCAAACATCAGCAATTCCGTAGCAAAATTCCTTGAAAATGAAGTGTCGTTCAAAATTGAGCATCCTGAAGTCAAGCTCCGTCTGAATCAATCTGAAGAAAGTTACACCCAAGACTGCAACTGCCTTCCATCTTGTGATACTTTGGTTTTTGACGCCGAAGTGTCGCAATCTGAATGGGACTGGAGAAAGGGAAGAACAATTATAGCGTCTAAAAACGAATCCGAAAGGTATATCTTTATTAAGGAATGACATCGTATATTTACAATAAGCTTGCAGTTACCACCTGTCAAGGCTAAAAATTTACTTCAAAGATATGCAATTTATTACATCTCAGCGAAACGAACTTTACGGACCTACCGACTTCTTGGCGAACTGCGGCGGTCTGCTAGGGCTGTTTACTGGGTTTTCCTTGATATCGTTGGTGGAATTTGTGTATTTTGCAAGTTTACGATTTGCATGTAACTTCCGCAAGCATGGAAAGTACCAATGGGCTGGAGCTGAAGAACTCATGAAACGCAAATAATTGACGGCAGCCATGTTAAAGAAAACATCCGTAACGTACTGATTATTATCGGTACCACATAATTAGTGTTTCAATATCACTTATCATTTCGTCTTTGTCACTCTAACATTTCTAGTTGGATAGGACCAAAATATCAATTATGAGTGTGCCAATTTATGTACCTGTTCAGATTTTTCGATATATGCTAGCACATGATAAGCTGTAGTTAGTTGTCACGAATTTAAATAAAGTATTTACACCTTTACATGCATCAGTAATTATTTCACTATGGTTAACCTCAAGCAATAACTAATACTTGACGAAGCTGAAGCTAGTTTTCTCCAACTTTAGAAATATCAATACCATAAAATCGGTGGTTTCTTTTTTCTTTGTATGTTTGTATGTTTGTTCGCTATCTCCTCCGAAGATACTGGACCGATTAAATTGTATGATAGCTTAAATTTTTGCTAATTTTTAGACTTAGATCCTAGGCCGGTTTTTATTTTCAAAAATAGTACGAAGAAGTAAAGTTAAATTAAATTAAAATTCAGCCAAGTTAGGAAGACGAGTCAGGTAAACAAACGCACGTGCTCGCTGAAAATCACGTGGTAGAAAGGCGTTCTGTGGTTGGTCGTTTCGAAGAGAAGGTCGAACACTACGTATGCGAGCCTTTACACTAGAGGAGGAATGAGCGTTGTTTTGTTGTGTGGTAATTATCTGCAGTATCAGATCTTAGTCGGACGTTTACGTAAAATGCGCACCGTGTGAAACTAGTTTAAGCCGCACTGAGAACTGTCAGAATCTTTGTTTACATGGCTCACCTTCGTAACGCGGCTCAAGTTTATATTTAATTTAATTAAATCGTGTAACTTCAATGTTCATCTATCAACATTTTTTTATCTATAATTGGTAAGGTTATATGTGGTTTTGATTGTGACATGTAGCACACTTTCCCACCGAAGCGTAGCTGGTGTGATTCACTAATCACTAGTAAGAACATAATCATCAAAATATTCAAAATATATGAAGACAAGCTTATGTAAAAAGTTCACACCATCAAACAACACAAAAATACTGTAACACATATAATTCCTGAGGTTTATTAATCACATTCAGCTTTGTGATTTTCAGAATACATATTCTGTCATGTTTATTAATCTAACCGCAAGTATGTTACTCATTTTTAATTAGGCTAATGAAATGATAAAAATGCAACGTTCAAATATCATATGAAAGGGTGCGTCTTGCGTGAACATGCATGTGGCATACACATTGTAGAAGTTATTTCTGATTTGTAGCAACACATAAGCGCTTTTCACATAAAATTATGCATATTATTCTGCCTACTTAATTTATTGTTTGTTATTTCCATTTCTTTTACTTTCGTCCTACTGGCGAGGGTATTATTTTTTAAATTTAATTTTATAGTGCCTCAACAGCTAAGGTCTTTGGCACTGATGGAAGTTTACAGTTTATTTCCTATGTTAGTTGCTTTTAAACGCAATTCGTTTTCGTATTTCATTATTGTCTATTCCCAATATTAACTCTTTGCTAAGTTAAACTGCATTTCTTTCTTTTGAATATTTATTATCCGTTCGCGGCATGCAGTAGTTCCATTTATAGAGAAGATTGTATTTATTTAGACGTTTGATATCTGGGTCACTAACTGTCAGATCATCTAGTTCTGTGTTTGTGGTAACTTCTTTAGCCTTTGCATTTGCCATGTTATTCCCAACTAAATTTTAGATATTTGATGTTTTGTATCTAGAACAGCACATCTTGTATTTTTTTGTAAGTATGGATTAGTAGAACATAGTTACTCAGGGAATCAGAGAGTATCACGAACTTTAGTTGGTCATTGTGTTAGACGGGAGTTAATGTGTGTTATATTAAAATTCAATTTCCGATACTTTTGAAATGTGTCAACGTGATGGATGCAACTCACCCATGACCACAAAGCGGCAACGGGGCGCAAACAGTGCAGGTTCGTGCATTCCTTGACCCAGTGGCGAAACCAGGCAGTTAAATGTAAAGGAACATAAACTTACTGATCTGTAAATCTCATCGATAACAATAATTGTACTCACCGGGGGTGGCCTCCCCCTGGCCCCTCCGTACTGCTGGCAGAGACGCTACAATGCTTGGCCTTGCATCAGGCGGCATCAACCCTTTGGCCCCTCATCGCTGCCTTCATTGGCTGGGTTAGCTGTCGGTACCTTTCGCTAGTACTGCCCAATAGTAATCCACTAAATTAACTATTTGTTACGGTATAAAAAGGACTTTACGACACCCACCCAAGGTGAGCATCGCACCACGGAATCAGTCCTGAAAACATGACACACTTGCCCTGAAATCGGTTCGAAATAGGCTAATAGGCCACGGCTGGAACGCTCAGGGAGTCGGGCGTGAGTCACACGATACGTTCTGGGCAAGCGCGTTGTGGCATAATATATGCAGGGTATGTCGAAATTATGAGGGCGCCACCAAGCCTGTCTTAATCCGGCTAACCGGGCCTGGACGGTTAGACGGGAGCGAAGCATGCAAAAATACTCCGCCAATAAGATTATTCAAGAGTTGCAAGGTCAAACAACAACTTCGGGATTGCCTTAAGCAAGGATTGTGATTAGGTGTCCATCCGACCACGACTACGCAGCTGTCTCACTCACCTGCACGCTCACAGCTTCCTCGTTCCGTCGTACAATAATTCGTACAATAAAGGGGCGTCTATCTGTAACAGAACACGCACAAACCGAAACAAACAATAGTTCCCTTAACTAACCAATCATATATTTCACTTCGAGTTACAATGGGGTAGCAGAATGCGTCGCCCTGTATCTAACCTTACTCTATAATTAAGGGCACCAGCTGGCACGCGCGCTCTAAGCTTAACGACAGATGTTGAACATTAGTGAACAGCAATAATAGGTACAAAGATACACATTGCCTTATGCAAGGGCAGCGACGATTTACATTAGCCTTCACGGCCTGAACTGTCTGCAGTCTGAATGAATACATTAGCGTAGTAGTGAATAGGTACAAAGATACACATTGCCTTATGCAAGGGCAGCGACGATTTACAGTAGCCTTCACGGCCTGAACTGTCTGCAGTCTGAATGAATACACTAGCGTAGTAATGAATAGTAATGAGTAACACTCGCGTTCACAGCGGTAATCAGGTTAAAAGCACATACCTTAATGCGTAGTAATGAGTAGTAATGAGTAGTAATGAGTAACACTCGCGTTCACAGCGGTAATCAGGTTAAAAGCACATACCTTAATGCGTAGTAATGAGTAGTAATGAGTAGTAATGAGTAACACTCGCGTTCACAGCGGTAATCAGGTTAAAAGCACATACCTTAATGCGTAGGCGGCGAGGGAGCCTGGTGCAGCTGAGTTGCGACGAGCTGCAATCGTAGGTGGTAGGTACCTTCGGTGTTACAACGGCGAAAGGGGGTGAATGCATAACCGCCTCAATGGCGACGGGAGACGCGTCAAGACGCGTACAACGGGACGACGAAAAATAATGGGGGCCTCACTCGTTCTGCTGAACCAAATCCTCGTAGGTCGAGATGAAGGGGGCACGACCCCTCACTAATAGTAGCAGGAACTGGGCTCCAAAACACCCACGTTACGCCGAAGATCACTCGACAAATTTCGAATCACCACCACCACACACAAGCGTTCTCTGCAACGGGCTCTGGAAGACTCCACTTAAGGCGAAAACGTATATCACATAAATTGCCGAAGCAGCACTCGACGGGAAAAAGGGCTGACGCCCCCGCCAAGGGCGGAAGCGCCGCACGAAAGCACACACTCCGCGACCACTTGCTTGATCGACGGCTCTCGGCTGAATGCCAGAGGGAAGCGTTGGCAAAGGTCACCTTGGCGCGCGTCCCCACGAAATGAAACCAACCAATCCGGGCCACGCTGGTATCACGCCGCCACCGCGTGCTATTCAGAATTCAGAAAAACGCCATCAGAGGAGAGCTCCAACCGACGACAAATACTGCTTTTTAGGCTAACTATGTGCGAAATCGTGATTCTGGAATTAGGCGATGGAGCCAAATAAAGAGCTAAAAGGGCTTAGCATACGGGCGCGCTGCTCTAAGCTTAGGCGGCTATTCAAAATACCAAAATGACCTAACTAACGGCGCGAAATGCAATTAAGCATCTGAAATAGCAAAATGACTTAACACTCCCCTTACTTGAAAGAGAGTTCCCCGAAGTCTCTTATAAAACAACGAGGCATTTTGCGACGACGTAACGAGAACTCAAACGAAAACGCAACAACGAAAAACGAACGAAACACAAAAAAAAACATTCGATACGATAGAGTGCACCCCCAAAGGGATTACGCACACTGGCCACCAGATAGGGTGCAAAGGTGGGAAGAGAGAAGAGGAAGAAGAAAGACTGGATACGCCAGTAGAAAATACGTAAATTGTTTGGGTCAAAATCGGGTAAAATATGGGTCTAAATGGGGTACAAATAAGTCTTACACCTGTGGACACTTCCGACCAACCGTTCCAAAAGAACACAGGGAGGGGGGGGGGCATAGAAATGGAAGTCCAAAATCCCACCCAAGGGTTACCTGAAGAGGGCACGCTGCGCGTCACGAGATCGGCGCATTGTGTGGATCCCACAACTGGTATGAGTACCCAAGAGAAGAGGATGAACCACCAAAAAAAAAAGGGAAATGGTTGTGACAGAAACTGTCAAAATAGTCATGATCAGTAATAGGAAAAACTCAGTCCACCGAAATCCTGAATCAATGCCGATGCCGGAGCCAAGTCGACTATTAAACCGCAAAGCGCGAGCTCGAAAGTGACTCCAACACCAAACACCAAAAGAAAATCCGGAAGAACCAAGTCTCCAAGGGTGTAGGCGTTCGATGACGCATGCCCAATAAATCCTTTTCAGAACTTCATGCGGCCCAAAGGGACTACCTTACGACGACAGGGTCCGCACGAAACAAAATGACCAGGAACACGCTCTCTTTATGTAATCCCACACAGGTGGTTGAAAATGGCGACGGCCAACGGTACGGTAAAAGAGCGCTAGGCCACGAAAACAACAGGGCATTACTACAAAAAAAAAAGTCAAAAACCTTTAGACACTCAAAATCTTTCTACTCAAGAAACCTCATGCGGACAGCAGGCCATTACCGCCACACAAAGCTCAGAAGCTTCAACGAAACTGTTCACAAAGAACACGATACTTGACAACATGACGTCATCAGACAAAAATGGTACGGTAAATGACAACAAAACGTCAACAAATACGAAGCATTCCGACCAGCGGTAAAGACTCGTTAAATACTAACGGAAAGTGTACAAAACACTACTATGACTGTTAGGGGTGTCCACGAAGAAGTCGGTAAACAAAGTTGGGCGGTACGTGATAATAATGGGAATGAGATAAAGGCCAAACGAAAATAACTACACCAAACCAACTAAGAAGATGGCCTGAGGGACGTAATAACCGCACGAGCGAATCTCCCCAAGCACACCAACAACAATCCAAAACTTATCAACAAACCAAGACACAGAAATGAAGGTGAAAATGAATTCCAACCTGCTCACCAAAAAATCAACGCGGCACAACACCAAACGATAGCAAAAGAAAAATTGTCAAAATCGGTAAACATCAACGTCAAAATCGATAAACCTCGCTAACGTGAACGTCAAAATCGATAAACGTCAGTTCGGTACAACAAAAGTGTCAACTTAGCCCAAGGCTAAACAATGTAAACGACAGGGAATCGAAACTCCCAACTAAGCCTTCGAAAAGACTTAAAAAAAAACAAGGTCGGTACCTTCACTCAACAACATCTGGTACTAAATCCGACTAATACGGGATAAAAATCTGCACGAAATGCAACAAGAGATCTCGGTAGTATGAACTGGCTAAGAAAAACAAGAAACGACGGTAAAAATGACGAAAAAGATACTCAAAATATAAAAAGACATGGAAAAACACAAAAAGAAAACTCAAAAAGGCGATAAACAACAAGAAAACACAAAACTACAAATAGAAAATAAGAAAAGACAAGAAAAAACATATAGAAAACAAGAAAAGAAACGTAAAGACAAATGACAACTAAGAAAAAAAACATATACACGGTCAAGAAAACTAATGAAAATAAACTAAGAACAGGAAAAGACAAGAAAAGACATATAGAAAACAGAAGAAAACAGAAAAAGACAAATAGAAAACAAGAAAAGAAGCTCGGTAAAATATTCTACTAAGAAAAAAAACAGTTTACCAGTCCATACCACTTCGAAATGACGAAAAAAAAAACATTTGTGACAACAATATAAATGATACAACAAGGCTACAATGCCTAAAATGCCCCAGAGGCGGGCGCCAAAATTAAGACACACAGCGCAAAAAAAAAAAAAAAAGGAAACCCCAAAATGAGGTCGAGCGTTGTCGTGCACCAATAGGCTCCAAACGTTGGAATAGCCAAAATCAAGGCACAACGGGTGGCTTAATAAGAAAAGCAGACATACAAGGCCTCAGACGTTGGAATAGCCAAAATTAAGACGTACAACGAAGGGGCTTGACGGGAAGACGAATATCGGAAAAGAACAGGCCCACACGTTGGGAAGCCAAAATTAGCCTGTTACGGTATAAAAAGGACTTTACGACACCCACCCAAGGTGAGCATCGCACCACGGAATCAGTCCTGAAAACATGACACACTTGCCCTGAAATCGGTTCGAAATAGGCTAATAGGCCACGGCTGGAACGCTCAGGGAGTCGGGCGTGAGTCACACGATACGTTCTGGGCAAGCGCGTTGTGGCATAATATATACAGGGTATGTCGAAATTATGAGGGCGCCACCAAGCCTGTCTTAATCCGGCTAACCGGGCCTGGACGGTTAGACGGGAGCGAAGCATGCAAAAATACTCCGCCAATAAGATTATTCAAGAGTTGCAAGGTCAAACAACAACTTCGGGATTGCCTTAAGCAAGGATTGTGATTAGGTGTCCATCCGACCACGACTACGCAGCTGTCTCACTCACCTGCACGCTCACAGCTTCCTCGTTCCGTCGTACAATAATTCGTACAATAAAGGGGCGTCTATCTGTAACAGAACACGCACAAACCGAAACAAACAATAGTTCCCTTAACTAACCAATCATATATTTCACTTCGAGTTACAATGGGGTAGCAGAATGCGTCGCCCTGTATCTAACCTTACTCTATAATTAAGGGCACCAGCTGGCACGCGCGCTCTAAGCTTAACGACAGATGTTGAACATTAGTGAACAGCAATAATAGGTACAAAGATACACATTGCCTTATGCAAGGGCAGCGACGATTTACATTAGCCTTCACGGCCTGAACTGTCTGCAGTCTGAATGAATACATTAGCGTAGTAGTGAATAGGTACAAAGATACACATTGCCTTATGCAAGGGCAGCGACGATTTACAGTAGCCTTCACGGCCTGAACTGTCTGCAGTCTGAATGAATACACTAGCGTAGTAATGAATAGTAATGAGTAACACTCGCGTTCACAGCGGTAATCAGGTTAAAAGCACATACCTTAATGCGTAGTAATGAGTAGTAATGAGTAGTAATGAGTAACACTCGCGTTCACAGCGGTAATCAGGTTAAAAGCACATACCTTAATGCGTAGTAATGAGTAGTAATGAGTAGTAATGAGTAACACTCGCGTTCACAGCGGTAATCAGGTTAAAAGCACATACCTTAATGCGTAGGCGGCGAGGGAGCCTGGTGCAGCTGAGTTGCGACGAGCTGCAATCGTAGGTGGTAGGTACCTTCGGTGTTACAACGGCGAAAGGGGGTGAATGCATAACCGCCTCAATGGCGACGGGAGACGCGTCAAGACGCGTACAACGGGACGACGAAAAATAATGGGGGCCTCACTCGTTCTGCTGAACCAAATCCTCGTAGGTCGAGATGAAGGGGGCACGACCCCTCACTAATAGTAGCAGGAACTGGGCTCCAAAACACCCACGTTACGCCGAAGATCACTCGACAAATTTCGAATCACCACCACCACACACAAGCGTTCTCTGCAACGGGCTCTGGAAGACTCCACTTAAGGCGAAAACGTATATCACATAAATTGCCGAAGCAGCACTCGACGGGAAAAAGGGCTGACGCCCCCGCCAAGGGCGGAAGCGCCGCACGAAAGCACACACTCCGCGACCACTTGCTTGATCGACGGCTCTCGGCTGAATGCCAGAGGGAAGCGTTGGCAAAGGTCACCTTGGCGCGCGTCCCCACGAAATGAAACCAACCAATCCGGGCCAAGCTGGTATCACGCCGCCACCGCGTGCTATTCAGAATTCAGAAAAACGCCATCAGAGGAGAGCTCCAACCGACGACAAATACTGCTTTTTAGGCTAACTATGTGCGAAATCGTGATTCTGGAATTAGGCGATGGAGCCAAATAAAGAGCTAAAAGGGCTTAGCATACGGGCGCGCTGCTCTAACCTTAGGCGGCTATTCAAAATACCAAAATGACCTAACTATCGGCGCGAAATGCAATTAAGCATCTGAAATAGCAAAATGACTTAACATATTGTTACAGCCCGTACAGAGTCGGTAATAACTACCGTAGTATACTGGTCTTTCACAGTACAGCAATTACCGTAAATCTTGCTATTGCTCTAACGGGGCTTATAATTCGGAACTCCATGCTTCCGGTGCGGAACCACATGCTTCCGCGAATCACTGTGCGAAACGTCGTGCTTTCGCGGGATTCAACTCTTTGACTATCACATAGTCGACTAGCAAAGCAAGAACCTCTGACGTATGCCGGACGCTGTAATTGCCAAAAAGTCTACCAAATGCCATTCAACTAACTACGATAGTACTTATATTCTACGCTAGCTAAATTAACTCACTACCCAGAAAATACGCATGGCCGCGCTCGCAATTTCGCCTCACATTGTCGCATCTTATCACTTGATAATTAATTATTGGTTCGCATATAATCGCGTACTCCAAGAAATAACTACGCAAATAGCCCACTTTAACTAATACGTCGCACCTCTAGCACAACCCCAAACGCTCTGTCCTGTTTTTAATTCCATTGCTAACCGAGCCCCCTTCGACATGGTGCATTAGTTGCACATGTTCTCCGGGTCCCTGAAACAACGGACCGCGAGCCCAATACATTCGTCAAGATTATATTACATTCCAGGGCTCAAAACATGCCAGAAATGGCAAACGTACTAATTAAAACTTAAAAATAATGCGCTCCAAAACCGTCAAACATTTCATCCCTAACAATTGGTTTCTACAAAATCAAGTGCCTTGTTAATCGCATATAGTTCCGCACTAAACACTGACGAGTAGTTACTAAAGGTTTTTTGATAGTTACCACACACAATTGCACACCCAATACCGGTATCTGTTTTTGATGCATCTGTGTATATTAGAAGGTAATCGGGAAATCGTGACAGTATCTCAGTTAACAATATCTTATATTGTATTGTTTTTTTTAATTAGGCTTTGTACCAGTTCAACAAAACAATTGTTATTCATGGTAGTGTTAAATGAAAACAACGAAATAATTACAATAACATAAAGGCAAGTATCACCTGTATAAACACTCATTTTGTTAGTTAGGTATTACCATATAATTATTATTTTTATGACACAGCTAATCACTATCACTCTCAGTTAAGTAGATATCTTGCGGTAGATTACGTTTCAATTGGGTATGAATTTGTCTTCGCCCTAGCCGATAGAATGCTGCACCTGGGCAATTGTTGATGTTCAGATGGAATGTTTTAGTTAACTAATTTATATGCTCTGGGATGGTTGACATACCAAGTTCAAAATGAAGTTGGTTATTGGTGACATACCAAGGGGTATTAACTGCAATTCTAAGGATTTTGTTTTGTAAAGCTTGGATTCGATTTAGGTTTGCTTTTGATGTGTTTCCCCAAATTACACAGCCGTACAGAATTAACGGACGTATCAGAGATTTATAAAGTAGAGTAGTGCATTCTGCTTTTAAAGAAGATTTCTTGTTGATGAGTGGATACAGCTGTACCAATCTTGTGTGGCCCTCATTTAGTTTCTTCAAGACATGAAATCTCCAAGTGAGACGCGTATCCAGATATATACCCAAGTATTTAACAGCTTCTGTGGAGGTGTTCCATGGAATGGCATGATTATTAATTATTATTGATGGTAGTTGAGTTATTCGTCGAAGGGTGAAAATCTTCGGATCGCACATGGTATGATTTACTACTAGATTCCATTGCTCGAACCATCTGGTTATTACGGTGGTTGAAATTTGAAGTTCTGCGATTGCTTCTATTAGACTTTCATTCTTAGCCAGTAGGACCGTATCGTCGCAATATAGTGCAAGATCTATGTCGATGTCGGGAATATCATGCGTGAAGATATTAAATAGAATAGGCCCTAAAATACTTCCCTGGGGAACTCCTGCTCTAATAGGTCTCGTTGAGGAGATAGCTGTGTGTATTTTAATTGCAAATGTGCGATTTTCGAGATAGGAAAATAAAATAGCTTTAATGTAATCTGGAATTTCGAGTTGGGAGATTTTATATTTAAGACCTTCAATCCACACTCGGTCGAAAGCCTGAGCTAAGTCCAAGAATAACGCTACTGTGTATTGCTTATTTTCGTACCCCGTTTCTATTGCCTCGACAATCCTCTGCAGCTGATGACAAGTAGAGTGGCCCTTTCGAAACCCGAATTGAAAGGTTGAAAGTAGTTCTAATCTGGTGACTTCTTCAATGAGTCGAGAATAGATGATTTTCTCGAAAAGTTTTGAAATCGTCGTTAAAAGACTAATAGGTCTGTAGCCAGATAGGGTTCTCTTATTTTTTCCTGGTTTAGGAAATAGAAGAATGAGCGCGTGCTTCCATGTTTTAGGAAAGTAGCCGGTTCATAAACATGCATTATATGTGGTAGCAAGGTATGCTAGAGCTTGTCTTGATAAGTTCTTGAGTATAATGTTGGATATTTTATCATGTCCAGGAGATTTGTTTACTGGAAGAGTTTTTATTATAGAAGATAATTTGCTAGGGGAAGTTGGTTTCATATTATCTCCAGGAGTTGGTTGGTGAGTTTCTATATGCCTGAGAATTATATTTGCAAACCCCGGAGTCTGATATTCATGCGAAGTAAAAGTTTCTTCTAAATGATCGGCGAAAACTTCGCATTTTTCTTCGTCAGTATTGTATGTTGAATTCTCAGTGGGTATAAAAGGAATTTCTTGTGGCTGGCGTAGTAGTTTTCTTGTGGTTTTCCACAGTCCAGGGTCACCCGGCTCGTAGGCGTTAATATATTTTTGATACGACTGGATTCTGTAGCCGTCAAGTTCCCTTTTGATTCGATGAGATAAGTTGTTGACTAAGCGTTTCGTCGCAGGATTCCTGGTCCGCTGCCATTCTCTTCGCAGTTGACTTTTTTGTTTGATTAAATTAATTATGTGTATTGGTGGTATGTTATAATTGACACCTCGTTTATTCTTCTTTACTGTTGTAGCTGTGTGAATGCTTTCTGTTATACAGGTTGTGATATGTGTTACTGTTTCATCAATATCTTCTAAAGTCTTTAGATTATTTGGATATTTGAGGTTCTTGTCCATTGTTTCCTGGAAGTAATACCAGTCTACAAATCCATTTATCAGTCTAAGTTCAGTTTGCCTTTGAGCAGGAGTTGTTATAAACGAAATTACCACTGGAAAATGGTCGGAATCGGGTTCGGCATATAATTTTTGAAAAGTATGCATATTGACATTTTTCTGGATGACTATGTCCAATATATCTGGATTGTGGTCCAACCGGTACGGAAAGTATGTTGGTTCATCCGGGGCTAATATTTGAAGAGCATGTGTATTTGCGAAAGTATTGAGTTTTGTTCCAGCTGGGTTATTTGTTCTGCATCCCCATATCGTATGTTTTGAATTTAAGTCGCCAATCAGTAAAGGGGATTCCCTGGTATTAAATATTTTGTATATGTCGGTTTCAAGAAGTTGTTTGTTGGGTTGTCGATAAACACTTATTATGTTGACGTAATTACCTTCACACGTTTTCACTTTTATGGTAGCTGTTTCGAGATTGGTGGTGTTATATTTCAAAAGTTCGTGATGAATAATTTTTTGTTTAACCAAAATAGCTACCCCACCTGAGGCGAATCTTGCTTCTCTATCCCCACGATAGCAGTGATAACCTGATACTTTGAAGGGATCGTTTGTGGTTAAGTGCGTTTCGGTGATGCAAGCTACATCGATGTTATGTCTTGCAATTGCAAGAAAGGTTTTAAATATCGTTTGTTGGGCCTTAATGCCGTTTGCATTCCAGTTCAAAAGTTTTAAGTGAATGAGTGGTTTACTAAAGTTAGGATCCATTAAGGAGGAGAGGTAACAGCTTGGTTAATAGGAATTGTTTTATTTGTCCTAAATAGGGCTGGATTAAGTTGAGGATTGAGGTAAGAATACTGTTGACTACCGATGGGGTTTCAGAGGATGAATTGTTTGTTCTCGTGTTCCAAGATTGCGTGTAATTAATTGGACTAGTGGCTTTTGTAAGAAAAGGAAAGTTTTTTAGGTTGTTTTCTGGAATTGGTTGGGTGTGAGCACTCGACGAGTTGTTTCTAGTATTAATATGGGATTTGTTTTTGAAGAACTTTGATTCTTGGAAATATTGGTAACCTCTAAAATTCTCTGGGTAGTTGCCTCGACAATTGATGCATACTGGAGGAGCATTCTTATCTTTGTTACAGTTGGTATATAAATGGTTACCCAGGCACTTGACACATCTCGGTTCCAATGAGCAGTAATTCTTAGTGTGGCCATAGCGCTGGCATCTATGGCACTGAGGCGTATCTCTAGATATTCTGCGTGGTTCTATTTTTACTGATGAGTGATAAATGTTCGTGATACTGAAAATTTCATTTGCTTTCTCATTAGCTGTAAGTCGTATTGCACATACGGGCATGGGTCCTTTCTCTTTATTGAGGAGTCTGGTGATGCTGAGTATAGGAAGGTTATATGAGGAAAGCTTTTCCGCCAAGTCCTTTTCCGTTAACGAAAGGGGGACATTTTTAATAACCACTGAGAGCGGTCTTTCGTTTGGATTTTGGAAAGTATGAAAGGCTACTTTATTTGTCGAGTAGTATTTTGATAGAGCCCGGTAGTCGTTCTCGCATGCCAGGATGATTTTTAGTGATATTCCGCTGAGACTGGTAGATAATTTTTCCTTAACAATGTTTTTTATGACACCGATTACTTCTTTATGGTTAACTGGCCCATGTAAAAATATTGGTGGGATTTTTATTTTAGTCGGTTCTTTGGTCGAGTTATTGGACAATTCTTGGGTTGTTTCGCCTGATTGATTATTGGTGCCGGAAGGTTCAAGATGTTCTGGTAGATAATATTTATTTTGTTTCAATAGGGATGTGGGATGCCATGAGTATTTCTTCTGCAAATCTGTGATTGGCGGTGATAAATGATCTGAATTTCTTTCCTGTGTTGCCATTTCTCTAAGTAACACCACCCCCACGAGGGGGGAGGGAATAAAACAGTCGATCGGGATTTATTCTTAGGCTTTTATGATAAACGAATGCACTGTGGTAAATTTACACAGCTGCTGGCTGATAAAATGCTCGGGGTCGGGATATCACTGCGGTCACGAACACACGCTTCCCCTCAGCTAAAACACTCGCGCCGAACTATATTGTATTCTAGGTGTGCTGTCTTTAGGAAATTTTGTTAGATCCAAATATATGTCGGGGTATGGAATTGTCCAAGGTTGGTATTAATAAAGATTCAGGTTTTGGTGGATGTTATCTTGTATGAATAAATATAAGATAGCATGCGTTTCTTTAGAGAGTTTAAAGAATAAATAAAAATACAGACAACTTCTACGAGCTATTTACCAGTAAAAATAACCGAACTAGAATTAGGCATCTTCCAACCGTACGACGTCTTCCTTTTGGTGCCCTAATGTGTAGGAACTAGTTCAAGACTGATTCACAATTAACACAGTAGACCTGTAAACAATGATCTCACTCATTGGCCAGTTTTCGCTCTTGTTGGTGCCTCTGCTACTAGTAATAGCGGAAATTGTTTGCAGTGCAAGCTCTGGAGTACTGCAAGATGAATATCAGTGCGGGGGGTAGACCTAACGTATCAACAATTGATCATATATTTGTATTTAAACACATCCAGAAAAACTACTGAAACTACTCGTTATTGTTGGGAATTCGAATTGAGTGTCAAGGCAATTTTAAATGTTAATGAGGCAGCGTTTGCAAAGTTCGCGCACTTTTGTCCGCGCTCACACTATTAATTAAAAATAACTTAATTAAGGTTCGCGGGCCTCGTAGCTTCTAGGGAAAGCAAACTTAGAGCAGTCAAGCAAAAAACCACTCACTGGAGGGGAAACAGAAGCGCCGCACTCGAACTGAGCTGGCCCTTCACTAAATGTTACATAGATCCGCTAAATGCGTCATGCACAGATCACTAAATAGTACTTAGGTCCAAAAGCGGTAGCAGATGCTGCAATGACTTATTTTTAGATTTTTAACCGGATACAGCTAAGTCAGATTCGTACAGAAAATAATACAACTAGTGGAAAGGAATACTCAAAGTAAAAATCCCAGGAAAGCTGTCCAAAGAAGTTAACACCAATTGCGGATAACAACAGGGAAACTTAATGTCTTTATGACCCATATAAACTACTAGTTTATGCTGATGTTCTTGTGATCTTAGATGAAACAAATGAACAAAAGAATGTTACTAGAAGATGTTATGTAATGCACAAAATATGACTTGGGAAATAAAAATTACATTATGTTAATAGGTAAAAAAATTAACAAAACCTAAAAATACAAGGTTTGTAAAGGACTAATCTAGTCTAAAAGATTATGGGAGTCGATTTAACTAGCAATATTACAACAGACTAGGATATAGAAAGAACACACTGGGAATAGGATTAGTAGCATCATCACGTAAACTATATGCAACAGAACTAGTCACAAGGCGTTTTCTACGCCGTTACGTTTTTATTAATTACTTGTGTCTTCTCTTGTTCCCAGCTAGCTCAATAACAATGGGATTTCTCTTATCTTATTTACCTCAGTCTTGGTTAAGGAAAGCCGCAAGTTTGCCAGACGTTTAATTTTGGCTAACGTGGAGAAGAAATAAAGTCAATCGAAAAATTCAGGGCGAAGTGTGCATTTGGTCCGATAAAAATCGGAGTCCGACGATAACTCAATTAATAAAAATCTGGTGTGATACACTCACACAACTTCCTTTTACAGTGATCTTATAATTAGTAAAAAATTTCATTTTTAATTTTTAACCATTTGTTAAAAATTTTCAAAAATTACAAATTCTACAAAAACGGTACAAAATCGAGTGTTAGTTGAAGAGACAAATTTTTTCTAGAATTTTAAGGTGAATTCAAAAATGTAATAATATACCGGGTGTTGTATTTAAAATAGGAGTTAATAAAAAAAATAGAAGAAAAAACCAAAAGAAACCCACTGTTGGGGAGCATCTCAGTTTTCGGTTATGTTTGGAAAATTCCTGATTGCTAGCTCGCCTTGGACGTTAATGGACTGTATTGATTTTCTTTACTAAATTATACACACGTTGAAAGCAAAGTAGGTAATTTATTGCCATAAATTAACACACAAACATTTGAACATTTAAACAAAGAATTAGCTTTCGCGGTGTGGACCGGTTCGCGTGCTGCCACGTTGACAGAAGGAACGTAAGTGAAGCGGCGAGGCGAAGGCCCGCTCAAGTTCTAGAATGCGCATAGTAAATACGCCACTGCAAGCGAGGCGGCACAATTTTATGAAACACTTAACATACCGCCCGCCTTGGAAAGGGTAACCTTTCAAATAACAATAGTACAAATTTGACATGTAACATCTAGAGTAAGACATGTAACTAAAATAGACATATACAAAGCATAGATCTTAATACAAGAAAACCCGAACAATGGATAGCCAAAGGGCTTTACGAAACACTGCGCAAGACGCAAACGTACTAGTTCACAACACTAGGTAGCGGGCACAATTTGGCGAAGGATCGCTTTACGATCCCTGACACAGTTCTCACTGACGCCACACGCGTAACGCCGTCAAGGCCAGGGTGCAGCTCGGTGACCCGGCCTAACCTCCACTTCAGAGGGGGAAGATTGTCATCCTTGATGAGGACCATGGAACCAGGCTGGAGGTCCGAAAGGTGTGTGCGCCATTTGGTGCGCTGTTGGAGTTCTGAGATGTACTCTTTACTCCATCTTTTCCATACATTTTGGTGGAGCTGTTGTATTCTTTGGTATCTAGACAGCCGAGACTCGGCTATCTCAGTAACGTTGGGGTCAGGCAGTGACACCAAAGGACGACCGATCAGAAAATGAGCAGGAGTCAAAGGCTGAAGGTCGTTTGGATCAGCGGACAAAGGAGACAGGGGTCGGGAGTTTAAGGTCGCTTCCACCTGTGCTAGCAAAGTGCAAAATTCATCGTAATTTAGACTAGCGTTACCTATAACGCGCCGTATGTGATGTTTGGAGGACTTAATTCCGGCCTCCCACAATCCGCCAAAGTGGGGACTGTGCGCGGGTATAAAATGCCAAGCTACTCCGTCGCTCGCGACTGATTCGGAAATAGAAACGCCTTGTTCCGCAAGAAAATTGCCTAATTCGATTAATTCGGAATTAGCGCCGACAAAGTTAGTGCCATTGTCTGAATAGACATGGAGCGGTTTGCCTCGACGAGCTACAAACCGGCGAAAAGCCATTAAGAAGGCTTCAGTAGAAAGGTCAGCGACCAATTCAAGGTGCACTGCTTTTGTGACAAAACAGACGAATAGACAAAGGTAGGACTTGACTAGTTTAGAACCACGTCCTTTGCGATCCTTTATCATGAACGGTCCACCATAATCGATACCAGTCGTATGAAATGGGGGCGATGATTGAATACGAGAGGCTGGCAGATCTCCCATTATGGGTTCGGTTAACTTAGGAGAAAATCTAAAACACCGCAAGCATTGATGAACCACTTGCTTGACTATATTTCTGCCAGAGGTAATCCAATATCGTTCTCTGAGGTTAGGTAACAGCATTTGAGGTCCGGCATGCAGAAGCCGAAGGTGCTCATGTGAGACTAGGAGTTTGGCGAATGGATGTTTGCCAGAAATCACTAGAGGAAACTTCTTGTCAAAAGGTAATTGAGAGTTGTGGAGCCTACCACCAACTCTTAGCAGTCCCTTGGAATCCAGAAAAGGATTCAAGGATATCAAAGCAGAAGATTGTTTCACAGGCTTGTTCTGTGACAACAGCTTAAATTCGTCAGAAAATGACTCTCGTTGTGAAAACCTTGCAAGCCTTACAAGGGATGCTTGCAGTTCATCTGTAGAAAGGGGCCCAGCAAGGCGATCAGCTTTGGGGGTGCGCGTATTGTTATAAAAACGAAAGCAATAAGCTGTAACTCGTTGTAAGCGAGCCAAACTTGAATACTGATTGAACGGAAATGGTTCAACAGAGGTTACAGAAAAACTCTGAACTTCTTTTTTGAATTCTGGAAGCTCAGCAAGAACCTGTTTGGAAGTAGGCCAAGATGCCTCACCTTCGCTTAGCAGACCCAGCGGGTCAAATATCTGTGATATTTCAGACAAGATGCTACGCTTGGTAGCCTTACTACTTGTAGAATTTAAAATATTCGAATAGCGATTGGACAAGTCAGGGTTCGCTTGTAACCGCTTCTCTAATAATAAGAATCTTTTCTGAGCGATTTGCAATGAATCACCCAATACCTCTACAGGTTCCTTGAGAGGGATAAAGACAACGAATCGACCATTCGCTTCTCGTTGAGTATTTTGCACGAAATGTGCCTCACAAGCGTTCTCTTCATTTGTGCGAACCTTTTCCTCTGGGTAATGTTCGAGTTGCCAAAACCTAGCAATGGGATCAGAAGCATCCTCGATCGTGCTAAGATTGCACTGTACAGGGTACGCAGAAGGGGGGCCTGTAGGGCCGGAAACAATCCAACCAAAACGAGTTTTTTGGAGGATGGGAAGATTTGGGCCTAGACCAATTTGCCCAATACAAAGGAGCTGCCAGAAAATGGGCGAACCAATCAGAATGTCGATGGTGCCCGGTTGGTCGTAGGACAGATCTGATAACTTGATGTTATCAGGAACCTTGAAGCTGTTTCGCTGGACGCGAAAACTTGGGGTTGTACCTGTAATCTCATCGAGAACAAGACAGGATAGACCAATACTGTATGATGTGTGAGGGGCTTGCAGCTTGATATCACACCTAGCCTTAATTTGAGAAGTAGCTTTACTTAAGCCAGAAACAGTAACGTTGACTTCGCGAGTTGGAAGCTTCAACCTTTTACACAAATCTGAACGTATGAAGTTCGATAGGGAACCGGAATCCAGCAGGATTCGCACAACATGAGGCGTACCATCATCAGCGATGAGTTTAGCGGTAGCCGTAGGTAAGAGTACCTGCAAAGCATTCGAACAGAATGCCGAAATCGATTGATTTAGTTCAACAGGGGTTTCTGCCGACATCGCAGATCCTGGTTGACTAGAAGAAGCATTTTGAGGTTTATCCTCATGCAGAAGGGTGTTGTGCCTTGATTTGCACTTTCTACACGTATATTTGGAGCTACAGCGGCTCGAAAGGTGACCCTGAGTTAGGCAATTAAAGCATACACGGAGCTCTTTTGCCTTTGAATTTCTGTCGAGAGAAGACAGCTTGACAAACTTGTCACATTTGTACAAGGGATGAGATCCTTTACAAAGTGGACACGAAGGGGTACCTGACACAAATGATTTCGAATGTACCTTGGAAGACTTTTCGGGTACAAGCTTAATATTTTTTACTTCCAGAGTTTCTAGAAGATTTGCTGTGTTTTGCAGAAATTCCTTGAACTCGTCAAGATTAGGCAGGTCAGAACTTGACCGGTTTCTAAGGACCTCCCATTCACGGAATGTCGTGGGGTCCAGTTTTTTAGAAACGACATAAATGATAACAACATCAAGAAGCTCGCTTTCGGTAGCTAATGATTTGATTGCTGTAAAATGTTTGAATAACATATCGCTAATCGTACGTAATTTAGTTGCAGATTCCTTACTGCACGATTCAAGTTCGAATATAGCATTGAGGTGGTTATGAATCAGAATTTTTGGATCATTGTAACGATTACACAATGCATCCCAAGCTAGAGTATAATTACTCGCAGTAAACTCTAAACTTTTATAATTTGGCTTGCATCACCCTGTAAACTAGCCTTTAAGTAATGCAGCTTTTGAATATTAGTCAGCGTTTGATTCTCATGAATTAAGCTAATGAAAATCTCACGAAATTCCAACCACTCTGACACGTTCTCTGAATATTTGGGAATGGAGATGGTAGGAAGGCGTACAGCTCGATTATTGCAATGAGAGCTGCAGTTTGAATGCGTTGACCTCACGCTACCGTTAGGAGATCCAGAACGATCTGGTGCAACATCAGACTGCTTGTTGTATTCATTAATCAAATATTCAGCTTGTGAAATTGCAAAATAATAAGAATCTTCAAATTCAACTTGTTGCATTTCAGCTTCTGTATCCTTACTGTTTTCTAAAATTTGTTCATGAACCGCATAATATTCTGATAACAAGGTGGCTGTATCATTCAATCTTTTTTGCAATTGAATAATCTGAGCGCTAGATAAGAATTGATCTTCATCATGAATTGTTTGCAAAGATTGCACGTGATTTGCGAAACGCGTAAGCTTGCCTTTGATAGAGCCTCGTACTCTTACAAGTGGATCCATAATTGTTGAAATTAAAACAATTTAGCAGATAGAACTAACTCTCGTACGCCCCTGGTACGGAATTTTGTTTACAACCCAAGACAGCTTTGATAACGACGCGAGAATCTTGGCGCTAACGACGCAAGAAAACGACCCTGGTACAACGCGAGATTATTAACTTGTGACTAAATTGTACTCGCGCACAACGAAATAGCTTGGCATTTCACGCAATTAAAATGTTTATATGACTCATAAACCATTTGTTTACGCAATAATACGCAGCTGAAATTATGCACATGCAGAGACACAAATTCATGCATAGGAAATCTCACAAAGGAAATTAGGCTTACATTGATATTGGTGTGTGCCGCCTTTTTCGTTGTTGTGGCCCGAACTACCGTCTCGCCGGCAGCTGCCTGCCCACCTGCACGTTGTTGCCGCGAGACTCGGCGTTTGGCTTTCTCGCTCCTACGCAGATAGCACCGTCTGCTGTCTTCCTTCCTCTCGTTAGGGACGGATTTAACACGATTGAAACTGCGTTGTACTTACTTGCCTTGTACAACTGCGAATTTAGGCTGCTTTTCCGGGCTCGTACTAATCCGGATCGATGGACCAATGTTGGGGAGCCTCTCAGTTTTCGGTTATGTTTGGAAAATTCCTGATTGCTAGCTCGCCTTGGACGTTAATGGACTGTATTGATTTTCTTTACTAAATTATACACACGTTGAAAGCAAAGTAGGTAATTTATTGCCATAAATTAACACACAAACATTTGAACATTTAAACAAAGAATTAGCTTTCGCGGTGTGGACCGGTTCGCGTGCTGCCACGTTGACAGAAGGAACGTAAGTGAAGCGGCGAGGCGAAGGCCCGCTCAAGTTCTAGAATGCGCATAGTAAATACGCCACTGCAAGCGAGGCGGCACAATTTTATGAAACACTTAACACCCACTTTAGAAGTATTCAACTGGAAAATCACCTATCTCACATCAATACACATTAAAAATGTAAGAAAAATGTAAAATTTAAAAAAAATCGTTAGAGCCGTTTTTGAAAAAATCGAAAAAAACTGAAAAATCACAAGAGTAAACACCTACTTCCGGTTATACGATTTTCTTCAAAAGCTTGCTGTCCATCTACATAGTACACAAAACTTATATATGAAGTTTCAATGCCATACCTCTTTTCGTTTTGGAGATATTCTGTTCACAGACACACACACAGACAGACACACAGACAGACAGACACACAGACAGACCAATGAAAAAAAATATGTTTTTTGGGATCAGGGGACTCTAAAACGTGAAGATCTGTTGAAAACTCAATTTCGAATTTTTGGGGTGAATCCAATACTTCCTTTATAGTAGTAAAAGGAAGTAAAAAAGCGACGCCCCAAGAGTTTCAGCACTGCAAAAGTTTTGATTATCCGGTAGTAACCCAAGGGTTTTCATGGCCGTAAAATGATTTCTGCCAGCTATGGCATTACGTAATTCAAAACACGTAAGCCACACCGACGATGGACTGACGACATCACAGAAAGAGCTGGAAAAAACTGGCAACGTGTGGCACAAAATAAGAAAGAGTGGAAACAGAGAGGGGAGGCCTACATCCAGGAGTGAATAAGAAAGGGCTGTTAAAGAAGAAGCCACACCGGCCATAAACTGTATACGCACTTCGAGCGCAAAAACGCCCGCTTTAAGAGTAGCCTCCATACTAGAGAATGAATACAAGACGCCCTCACTGCAGACACCGATCGCTTGTCTTACATTGAGCTCAAATTCATTCCTTTCAACCTTTTAAGATCAGCGACGTGCGCTTGAAATTGTACGCGGGAGAAAACTAATATAACGGGCCATATTGTCTTAGCCAGCTCTCCGTGAATTTATCACTAATGGGTCTAATTTTGAAGCTCCCATGGTTGTGCTGTTTCTAGTTTTGTTCAATAGGGTTCATTCTCATCTCAGCCGCTCAAAAGCAGTAAAAGAAACTCTTGATTTCCAAAATACCGCAATGGAGACCATATTGTTTCAGAAATGGTATCGTTCATCGAATTTTGAAATTGATTAGAAAATCGTACGACACTCATTAATGGCCAATAGAAAAATTAGTTCACGAGCCGTATCCAAGACAACAACCAAATTTCTTGGAAATTTTTTGTAGGTAGACATTACTTCTTTTTAGGGTTTGAGTCGTTTTGATTTTCTTACCGAATCTGTCGCGTCCCGCTCGGGCAAATTAATAAGACGTTGTTGAAACACACTCAAAAAAATTTCCGGAAAGAATTAATGCTCTTATGAGATTATATGTGATAATTTTTCGCAAACTTTTCGGTTATATTTACGGAAACAATCAGAAATACAGCAGCGAGCTCTTCTTTTAGGTTGGACATTTAATAATTTACTTATATTTAATAATACAACCACAACTTCTAACAGTGCAACTCAAATAATAAACTTGTCAAAATGACTTACTTATATTCTGACAAAATAATCCACTAAACGATGCCATTTTTGAAGCATTATGGCCGCCATTGTGGTACTTTGGAAACCAAGGGAAGATCTATAAGCGAAGTCAACAAGGTTTATTGCATGCGCTAGCGACTTATAGAACCAGGAACCAGATTTTAGGTAACTGTGGCAGGGGGGTTACGTCCAACCAGTCAACACGGTTTATTCCGTGCGCCACATGCTTGGAAGAAGAGTAGCATTTAACACGAGAGTTGTTAAAAGCAGTTCGACTAGCTCAAGCAGTAAGAGGTCGCTTCAGGTCAGATTAGGGGTTGCCCAAAACTTTTTAGGAAGAAGCTTGAAATTGAACTTATCTTACATGAGCGTGGTTTGAAAATTGAAAAAAAATACGCAATCGCCTCCAGGTGCTATGTTACTGTATGTTGGCCTTCTCAAGTACTAGACTGGCGGTTTCTCGCTTATCGGAATTAAGCGAAAACGGCGGTGATTAGTGAAGCCTTTGAGCCCTTTGGGGCTCAAGGTGGCTCGCTCTCTTACACTGTGGTGGCAAACTAGGGATTTGCAAAAACCCCTCGTGTTGCTGGCTCCCACCTAAAATATTTGATTCGACTACGTCTTACAGAGACTATCTGCCTTTATGTAACCCCTTGTGGCGCCCAGATGTCCATGTCACGACTGGATGGTTTTTGTGGCGGTGATAGTGCCGTACAAATTGATAACGGTAAATAACATGTTTACAGCCACTTGCAGAAACGCAAAACTTCATATATATATAATCAGATCCCTTTTACCATAGAATGGTGTCGGGTGTTTTGTTTACACTACACTTTATTTACTGTGCACAAATTTCCACCAATGTTTTTTATTTCTAGCTATCACTTTTGCTTCGGTCCAGGTTTTTCCTTTTTTCTTCAGTATTTCTCCAATAACTCCATCCCATGTCTGTCGTGGCCTTCCTCGGTTTCTTCTTAATAGTATTTTGGCCTCCCATACTTGTTTGACTTGTCTATTGTGGTTCATCCTTTGTAGATGGCCCCACCAACTTAGTTGTCTTGTTTCGATATACTCTAGTGTTGACTGTGTTTCTAGCTCTTCCCTAATTTGTACATTTCTGATTCTGTGTTCTCTTGTGACTCCTTTGACTCTCCGTAGGTACTTCATTTCGATGGCTTGTATTTTACTCTTTTGATTTCTTGTCAGAACCCAAGTTTCGCACCCGAACGTTAGAATTGGTCTGAAGATTGTTTTGAAGACTTTTATTTTGGTTTTTTGCGTTACTTCTTTTTTACTTATGAAGCTGTTGTTCAAATTGATAACGGTAAATAACATGTTTACAGCCACTTGCAGAAACGCAAAACTTCATAAGATTGCATTTTTCTTCTAAAAAACACCTGAAATAATAGCTACATATTTATATTTAGGAATTTCACAACCAGCTGCAGAAGAATTAGCAGTGGTTAAAAATGGTATGTTTAACAGACCAGATGTAAGTAAACCCTTTTACGGATTTTTTAAACAAAGAGGAGCTTTGAAGAAAACACTTTTTGCTAGTATCGGATATAGCACCTTTCTAAATGAGTCTTTGTTTTCCACTTTAATGGCAATTAATCGTTCACAAAGATATACCGTGAATCATCATCGCATAGTGGTTAATTTTGACTTGTTCTTGAGAAAGTTTCATAGTAATAATAATTTTATTTCTGCACTACACAAAACTATACAAAGTAAAATGAGAATACAATAAAACATGTTTCATACTTAACCTACACCTTCACGTTGTGGAGAAGCATGCGAAGCAAAAACATATGAAGTGACTCACAGAACTCGAAACTTGCACGTGAGCATAATTGAGATATATTATGTAATTACATTGATGCATGATATATTTCATTGATTTTGTATTTTTTTTTTACAAATGATGAATTTTGTGGAGGATAATCAAATACTATAAGTAATCCAGTTCGCTTATCAGCAGTTACTGTTTTGCTATTAGTTCGTAAATATATCAGTTATTTGCTGATTTTGAAATTATTGTTCTTGTTATTAGGTACCTGACTTTTATGTTAAGAATAACTGTTCATATTTTATATGCACCATTTGTATTGCTTTCAATCATGCAAATATACCATATCAGTGTTGATCTAGCTACACCTATCATTTGCTTGAAAAAATATAGATATGTATACTACTATAAATAAAATAATTATACCGTATTTCAACCTGGCAAAAAAAACAAGCCCTACCCAATATTTGTGTCTTGCTACAGCCCTGTACCCAGTGTGTGTGTGCAGTGATCAACGTTTGCATTTATCGGATCTTGCAGGTATGATACTTTGCTTGGTGTTCATAAAGTTGAGATACATACATTCTATCAAAGAGCATTATATGGTCTTTGATTCTATCTTATTTCAGAGCTGTTGTCCACCGGTTCGGTCTTTGTTGCAAGTCCTCACAATCATCGCTTATTAGGATAATGTCATCTACATATAAAATGTTCCACAGAGGAAGTCGCTCTAGGTCAGCTATTAGGTAGTTCATGACAAGATTAAACATAAAGGGGCTCCGAACTTGATGTTGAATTCATAGTTCTTGTCTGCTGAACTCGCACTTTAGTTGTAAGATCATTAGGTTAATATAATATTCCAGGACATTTAGTGACATGAGGTTGCTGTATAAGTTTTCTCAGCACATAAAAGACTTTTTTGAGCTCGACAAACACCATGTGAACATTCTTTTTGTCATATATTAACCTCTTCTTAAGATTTGTCAAAAAATAAATGTTATTTCAACAGCTGTAGATTTTATACTGTTACAGTAAAAAAAAAGACAAATAGTCACAAACAGGTTTATTGCTATAATAGAAATAAACTGGCACATTTAGTGGAACATATTACAATAACAACTTATTAACTTTGTGTCAGGAAGAGTATGTACAAATATATCTATAACGATTCAGATGCAATCAATAGAAAACAACTTTGGGAATATTCGCCAGTTTTTGATTTAGAAATCCATCACATCGACCTTAAAATTCTACGACTATAACTATTAGATTTGTCGCTTAAACGTTAAACATCACATAAAATCTCAATTTCAAATAAAATCCTAGTATCAGTCATAAATAACAAAAATAAATATCTTATGAAACAAACAGTTAAACTAATATCCTAATTATAATTCTTTGGAAATTAGTAATTCCTCCACACCCATGTGACCTTGATGACGCCACGTCCTGTATCTTGCCAGGTCCTTCCTCGTAACCATCCCAATTACCTGAATAAACGTTTATGATTAAAATTATTGAATGACTCCTTTTGGTTTGCATACTGAACATTTTATAATTCACAACTTACTTCGTTTGTGTCATTAACTATCGGAAGATGCCGTAATCCCAGAGCCCTGAACAATCGGAACATTCTTGGCAGAGAAGTGGACTACAAGTTGCCAAAATAATTGCATTAAATCAAAATAGCTAAATTACTACCACTTACATGTAAAACAGAATAAGGGGATGGATTCATAAAGGGCCTCAGGTCTATCGAATACGTCCTTTCTTCCTCTGTGATGGATACTTGCTGTAACACAACTTATTAAGTTCAAGCCATCACGACACATCCACAAACAGCAACGGCTTTGTGTAAAACTTACATCAATTGTAGGGTACCTCGGGTACTGATCTCTGAAAATAGAAGCAGAAACCGTCCCCCAGTAGTCTGCATTTTCATTGAACAGCCTTTTCTGCAAGATGACAATCAGCTGCGATCGCAAGATCAAACCACGGATCCTTCCGTAGGTCGTCACTTCGGTCTTTAAATAGAGAATACATTTGGAAAACGAATACAAACGCAACTAACTATTTACCTGATCAGTGACTGGCGGGTCTACAACAGGAAAACCGTTGTAAGTTGTAAGTCGAAGTAGTTCTACGATATGTCCGACGTTCTCAATGGTTCTCAAAGTGACAACGGGATGCGACATAACCTCACTAGCATAGATATTGTGCACTAGTGGAGGGGGCTCCCATTGCAATAAGGGGACACCACTTAGTTGGATGTGAGTGTCATAAATACCCTGTAAAAGCACTTTCAGATACAAACTGTGCATAACAGATGCATCTTTTTAGAACAAATCAGCCCTAGTATAAAAGGTCTACTTTTGCATTGCTACGACACTAAATGAGCAACGATAAAACTAAACTTACCTCATTAAAGAAATCCCCGGTCCACTTAGCAGCAATTAAGGTTACAATAAGTGGGAGGGCAAAGGAAATATTTCCCGTAGTTTCCATAATAATCACAGTTAAGCTTATTGTCATCCTTACCACACCACCCAGTTGAGCTGCGGCTCCAACAAGAGCATATTTTCCGGGGTGCACCAACGACTGCAATTAATCGACTTTAAGTTGTGCCACTAAAGGAGTTTTGTAACTTACCACATCCGGCAAAAAATGCCCCAGTCCGACGGACATCAGACGGCCCCATGCTGCTCCCGTCAGTAGCGTAGGGATGAACAGGCCGATGGAGCAAGCAAGGCCAAATGTGGAGCAGGAGAGGAAGTAATAAAAGACGACAAACACGCCTAGCGAAAGTGCATTATGAGTATTTGGGGGGTCGTGAAATAACGATCTTACAGATGCCTCGGGAGTTTGGAACCAAATGCTGGCCAGAACGTTGTATTCTCCATCTCCACAATACATCTATTAAAAGGCAATTAGTGGAGGATTGTGTGCATTAGGTTAATGTGTCTTACTTGAGTTGGATATTTTGTAGGGTCTTGTCCCAGAGGTTTGCAATCGTTAATTAAATACATCATTAGGAAGCCGATGGTAGCGGTTAGGGCTGCTACGAGGCATGCTTCTGTGACTTTTTAACCATTTATTTCTGATGTATCTAAAAAATAAAGTATTTCCTTGATTTAATGAATTATTAAAATTGTTTTCTTTACTTGAATTCCATACCAGTTGATTTCTGGACAAAACCTACTTTGATGACTCCTACCCTAGCAGTTGCATCAATTAAATTGGGTGATAAATGAAAGATCTCGAGGTCGTTTTGAATTTTAAGGACGTCTCTAAATTTCTAAAGGCATCATTGAAGTTTACAAAGTTTATGTCAATTTAGAAAGGTTGCTTTTGAATTCCTCAATGGAAATTATATACGAAGTTCTAATATTGTCAAGACTGTTTAGTACCGATTTTCAGTCATTTTAAAATGTTCAAGGTCGTCGAATATTTTTAGTCATTAGTGGTTTTATGAATTTCAGAGTTCACTATCCAGGAAGTTTGTAAATGTTCAACAACGCTTTGAGATTTTCAAGGTCTTTCAAATACTCGTCATTTGCGATTTTCCAAGTTTGACTAAAAATATAGCTAGGTGAGAACAAGCTATGTTTTCAGTCATTTTAACATTTTCAAGGTCGTCAAATACCTTAAAAGTCCTTTAGAAATTCTCAATGTGGTTTTCTGAATTTCAGAGTCCATTTTCAACTGGCTAAGTTCGTTTTTGACATTATCAAGGCAGTGTATAATATTCAACGTCACTTTAAAATCTTCAAGGTCTTTCTGAAATACTAAAGGTAACTTTGAAATATGTTGCTTTAAAATACTCCCAAGGTCTTTCCGACTCTTCAAGGTTGTTTGTGAACTTGAAGGTTGATTTTCATTTTTCCAAGCCCCGACTTAAAATAGAGATAGGCAAAAACAAATACTATTTTCAGTCACTTTAACATTTTCAAGGCCATCAAATGCTTTTCAAGTCGTTTTGAAATAAATACTCAATGCGGTTTCTCCAATCTCAGAGTTCATTTTCAGTTGCCTGAGGTTGTTTTTCTATTCTAAAGGCCTTTTATAAAAGTTTAACGCCACTTTAAAATCTTTAAGCAATTATTGAAATATTGAGGAACGTTCTAAAATACTTAATGTGGCTTTGAAATAAAACTTCAAGGGGTTTTCTTAATTTCAGAGTTCTCTTTGAAACATTCAAGGTAGTTTTAGATACTCAAGGCCGCTTTAAAATACGTCAGTATTTTTTTAAGCATTCTTGAAATGCTCAAGTTAGTTTTGAAATATTCAAGGTAGTTTCAAAATATGTACTCAAGATCGCTTTATATACTTACTCAAGGTCGCTCTAAAGTACTCAAGGTTTTTTTGAAACACTCACGCCCGTATTCATAGTCGTTCGCCAGCGGATCGCCGGCGACTCGCCAGAGTTTCGTTATGAATAGTATGTTGGCGGCACTGTACGTCTATGTCAAATTCGAGGTGATCAGGTTAGATTTTCAGTCAGTTTTGACAGAAACTGACACAAAATCTAACATGCTAACCGGGTGTCAGGGTCTCGTTTTAAAATATTCAAGGTCGTTTTAAAATACTCAAGGTAGCTTTAAACTACTCAAGGTAGTTTTACAATACTCAAGGTAGTTTTGAAATACAAAACTCAAGGTAGTTTTAAAATACAACTCAGAGTAGTTTTAAAATACAATACTCAAGGTCGTTCTAAAATTCTAAAGGTGACTTGAAACTCAAGGTAGTTTTAAAATGCTCAAAGTCGTTTTAAAAATATTCAAGATCGCTTTATATACCTACTCGCTCTAAAGTACTCGAGGTTTTTTTGAAACACTCAGGGTACCGTTTTAAAATATTCAAGGTCGTTTTAAAATACTTACATTTTTTAAGTACTCCACGTCTTTTTGAAATACTTGAAGTCGGTTTAACATACTCAAGGTCTCTTTAAAATAGTCATGTTTGTTTTAAAGTACACACAAGGTACTTTTTAAATACTCAAGGTAGTTTTAAAATACAAAACTCAAGGTAGGTTTAAAAGCAAAACTCAAGATAGTTTTAAAATACAATACTCATTGTACTTATATATATAATCATGACCCTTGTACCACACAGGTGTCGGGTATAACAACTTTGTACTTTTAAAATACAATATTCAAGGTTGTCTTAAAATACTCATAATCGTTTTAAAATAGTAAAGGTGACTTTACACTCAAGGTCCTTTTGAAATGCTCGAGGTAGTTTTAAAATGCTCAAAGTAGTTTTAAAAATGCTCAAGGTCGTTTTAAAATACTCAAAATAGTCAGGGTCGTTTTAAAGTACTCAATGTATTTTTTGAAACACCCAAGGTCTTTTTGAAATGCGGAGCTTCTAAAATATTCAAGGTCGTTTTAAAATATTCAAGGTCGTTTTAAAATACTCAAGGTGGTTTTAAAATACTCAAGGTCGTTTTAAAATACTGAAGGTCGTTTTAAAATACTCAATATCGTTTTAAAATCATTCAAGATCGTTTTAAAATACTAGAGGTGGTTTTAAACTCAAGGCAGTTTTAAAATACTTACGATGTTTTAAGTAGTGAAAGTCTTTTTGAAATACTTGAAGTCGCTGTATTATACTCAAGGTCGCTTTAAAACAGTCTTGGTCGTTTAAAGTACTCAGACTTTTTTATATACTCAAGGTCCTTTTGAAATGCTCAGGATCTCGTCATAAAATATTCAAGGTCGTTATAAAATATTCAAGGTGGTTTTAAAATACTAAAGGTGGTTTTAAAATACTAAAGGTGGCTTTAAAATATTCAAAGTCGTTTTAAGATAAAGTATTATTAAAAATTATTTTCATTTAGTAAAAATTCAGGATCTGGTCCATACTCACAATGAGGTGATTCAGTAAATTAATGTAAATTATGAGGAAGACTGTGTTTAATTTACATTAATTTCATCTAGTATGGCTATGGAATAGCTCCTAATTTACAAATGCAACTATTTTTATACTTAAATGTCAAACTTGACATTTCATTTCTAAGTGACTCATAGTTGCATTCATAAATTGGGAAATATTCCATAGCCGTACTAGATGAAAATAATTTTTGATCATACTATACTAAAGGTCGTTTTAAAATACTAGAGGACTTTTAAAATACTCAAGGTACTTTTAAAATAGTTAGGATTTTTTAAGTAGTCAGTATTTTTTAAATACTTGAAGTCACTGTAATATACGCAAAGTCACTTTAAAATAGTCAGGGTCGTTTTAAAGTACTCAAGGTATTTTTTGAAACACGCAAGGTCCGTTTGAAATGCTCAGGGTCTCGTTTTAAAATACTTAAGGTCGTATTAAAATACTTAAGGTCGTTAAGTCGTTTTAAAATAAAGTATGATTTAAAATTATTTTCCTCTAGTATGGCTATGGAATAGTTCCTAAATTACAAATGCAACTACAGCAGACGTACGATAACGTGAACTAATTCAAACCAAATGTGTTCACATTTTCAAAATGTTTACATTAACGAGCGTGATTGTATTAATAAACACATTATTAAATAAACCGTTTAATAACACAATAAAAAACAAAATTATTCAAGATCGTTTTAAAATACTATAAGTGGTTTTAAACTCAAGGCAGTTTTAAAATACTTACGATGTTTTAAGTAGTGAAAGTCTTTTTGAAATACTTGAAGTCGCTGTATTATACTCAAGGTCGCTTTAAAACAGTCTTAGTCGTTTAAAGTACTCAGACTTTTTTATATACTCAAGGTCCTTTTGAAATGCTCAGGATCTCGTTATAAAATATTCAAGGTCGTTATAAAATATTCAAGGTGGTTTTAAAATACTAAAGGTGGCTTTAAAATATTCAAAGTCGTTTTAAGATAAAGTATTATTAAAAATTATTTTCATTTAGTAAAAATTCAGGATCTGGTCCATACTCACAATGAGGTGATTCAGTAAATTAATGTAAATTATGAGGAAGACTGTGTTTAATTTACATTAATTTCATCTAGTATGGCTATGGAATAGCTCCTAATTTACAAATGCAACTATTTTTATACTTAAATGTCAAACTTGACATTTCATTTTTAAGTGACTCATAGTTGCATTCATAAATTGGGAAATATTCCATAGCCGTACTAGATGAAAATAATTTTTGATCATACTATACTAAAGGTCGTTTTAAAATACTAGAGGACTTTTAAAATACTCAAGGTACTTTTAAAATAGTTAAGATTTTTTAAGTAGTCAGTATTTTTTAAATACTTGAAGTCACTGTAATATATGCAAAGTCACTTTAAAATAGTCAGGGTCGTTTTAAAGTACTCAAGGTATTTTTTTGAAACACGCAAGGTCCGTTTGAAATGCTCAGGGTCTCGTTTTAAAATACTTACGGTCGTATTAAAATACTAAAGGTCGTTTTATAATACTAAAGGTCGTTTTATAATACTAAAGGTCGTTTTATAATATTAAAGGTCGTTTTAAAATACTCAAGATCGTTTTAAAATACTAAAGGTGGCTTTAAAATATTCAAAGTCGTTTTAAAATAAAGTATGATTAAAAATTATTTTCCTCTAGTATGGCTATGGAATAGTTCCTAATTTACAAATGCAACTACAGCAGACGCTCAATAACGTGAACTAATTCAAACCAAGTGTGTTCACATTGTCGAAATGTTTACATTAACGAGCGTGATTGTATTAATAAACACATTATTAAATAAACCGTTTAATAACACAATAAAAACAAAACATATTTTGACAGCGATAAGTAATACACATTTTTAATGAGAAGAAAAATAAGCTGCTATTTTATTCTGCATAAATTAGCACCTATGTTCAACAATCACTAAAATGAAATTCAAACGCATCATAAACACCCATCCGATCGACGCTTGCTGTATTTTTATACTCAAATGTCAAATTTGACGTTTCATTTTTAAGTGACTCATAGTTTTGCATTCATAAATTAGGAAATATTCCATAGCCATAGTAGATGAAAATAATTTTTGATCATTCTATACTAAAGGTAGTTTTAAAATAATAAAATACGTTTTAAAAAAGTCAGGGTGGTTTTAAAGTACTCAAATTCGTTTTTGAAATACTCAAGGTCGTTTTAAAATACTCAAGGTCGTTTTAAAATAGTCAAGGTGGTTTTAAAGTACTCAAGGTCTTTTTTGGAAAAGAGGTCGTTTTAAAATACTAGGTCTTTTTTGGAAATAAGGTCGTTTTAAAATACTAAGGTAGCCTTAAAATATTCAAGGTCGTTTAAAATACTCAAGGTCGTTTTAAAATACTCAATATCGTTTTAAAATACTAAAGGTGGCTTTAAACTCAAGGCCGTTTTAAACTACTTACGATTTTTAAGTACTCAAAGTCGCTGTAATATACTCAAGGTTGCTTTAAAATAGTCGGGGTCGTTTTAAAGTACTCAAGGTCTTTTTGAAATTCTCAAGGTCCTTTTTTGAAATGCTCAGGGTCTGGTTTTAAAATATCCAAGGTCATTTTAAAATACTAAAGGTGGCTTTAAAGTATTCAAGGTCGTTTTAAAATAAAAAAAAGGTGGCTTTAAAATACTCAGTCGTTTTAAAATACTTAGTCAAGGTCGTTTTACCATAATCAGGGTCGTTTTAAAATAATCAGGGTCGTTTTGAAATACTAGGGGTCCTTTTGAAATACTAAGGGTCCTTTTAAAATACTAAAGGTTGTTTTAAAATACTAAACTCAAGCACCTTCATGGGGTGTTAGTGCCTCACCATTCTTATACCATTATAAAGGTAGTTTTAAAATACTCAAGATAGTTTTAAAATACTAAAGGTGGCTCTAAACTCAAGGCCGTTTGAGATACTTACGATTTTTTTAAGTACTCAAAGTCTTTTTGAAATACTTGAAGTGGCTGTAATATACCCAAGGTCGCTTTAAAATAGTCAGGATCATTTTAAAGTACTCAAGGCCTTTTTTGAAATATTTAAGGTAGTTTTAAAATAGTCAAGGTCGTTTTAAAATACTCAAAACTAAAGGCCTTACTATTTTTTAAATCCTCAAAGTCTTTTTGAAATACTTGAAGTTCCTGTAACATACTCAAGGTTGCTTTAAAATAGTCAGGGTCGTTAAAGTACTCAAGGTCTTTTTTGAAATATTTAAGGTAGTTTTAAAATAGTCAAGGTCGTTTTAAAATACTCAAAACTAAAGGCCTTACTATTTTTTAAATCCTCAAAGTCTTTTTGAAATACTTGAAGTTCCTGTAACATACTCAAGGTTGCTTTAAAATAGTCAGGATCATTTTAAAGTACTCAAGGCCTTTTTTGAAATATTTAAGGTAGTTTTAAAATAGTCAAGGTCGTTTTAAAATACTCAAAACTAGAGGCCTTACTATTTTTTAAATCCTCAAAGTCTTTTTGAAATACTTGAAGTTCCTGTAACATACTCAAGGTTGCTTTAAAATAGTCAGGATCATTTTAAAGTACTCAAGGCCTTTTTTGAAATATTTAAGGTAGTTTTAAAATAGTCAAGGTCGTTTTAAAATACTCATAACTAAAGGCCTTACTATTTTTTAAATCCTCAAAGTCTTTTTGAAATACTTGAAGTTCCTGTAACATACTCAAGGTTGCTTTAAAATAGTCAGGGTCGTTTTAAAGTACTCAAGGTCTTTTTTGAAATACTCACGGTAGTTTTAAAATGCGTAAGTTTATAAAAATGTTCAACGTCACTGTAAAATCTGCAAGATCTCAGTAAAATACTCCATATCGTTTTGAAAGGAATACTTAATGTGGTTTTCTCAATTTAAGCGTTCATTTTCAATTGTCTGAGGTCATATTGACATTCTCAAGACCATTTACAATTGGTCATCGTCACTCTAAGACCTTCAAGGTCTTACTGAAATGCTGGATGTAATGTAATGTGGTTTTGAAATAAATACTTCGTGCGGTTTTCTTAATTTCAGAGTTCATTTTCAATTGTCTGAGGTTGTGTGGACATTCTCAACACCGTTTAGAAATGTTCAACATCACTTTAAAATCATCCAAGGTGTTTTTGAAATAAATACTCAATGTGGTTTTCCCAATTTCAGAGTTCATTTTCAAATGCCTAAGGTTGTTTTGGCATTCTCTAGGCCTTTTATGAAGATTCAACGTTCCTTAACAATTGTCAATGTCGTTTTGACATTATCAAGGTGGTCTAAAAATGTTCAACGCATATATTTATTATCTACTATATTGCTAGCAGCTATGAGTGGGGAGGTGACAACGTAAGTGAGACAGACAACCAACTCTTCGACGTATTTGTTGAGCTGTGCGCAATCGCGTCGTCCATGTGGTGGGAAAGTGAACCTCATGGTCAAGTTTAAAATTCGCTTCTAAAGGCGGAGTTTGAATTCTCAGGCATGCGTACGAGAAGCGACTCAGAGTGAGACTATGTCGGCGCCGTAATGTTTTCGGCCGTTCCCAGGCCCTACTAGCAACATAGTAAGTAATACATATATGGTTCAACAACACTTTAAAATCTTCAAATACTACTGAAGGTCGTTTTGAAATACCCAAGGTCTTTTTGAAGAACTAAAGGTCGTTTTGAAATATTCAATGTCGTTTTGAACCACTTAAGGTCTTTTTGAAGTACTCAAGGTAGTTTTGAAATACTCGAAGTAGTTTTAGAATATTCAACGTTTTTTTAACATCTTCAAGCTTATTTGTAAACTAGAAAGCTTTATTTCAATCTTTCAAAGCTAATTTAAAGTAGAAATGGGCGAGAATATACCATATTTTCAGTCATATAAAAATTTTCAAGCTCGTCAAGTATTTCTCGTCGTTTTAAATTTTCAAGATTTTCACGGCCGTTTATAAAAGTGTAACGTCTCTTTGAAATTTTTAAGATTTTAAAATACTCAAGGCCATTGCTAGTTGAACCTCATTTTTAATATTCCAAGGTCGACTCAAAATAAAGGTAGGCAAGAACAAGACATGATCGTTACTTCTAGGATGGAAACTTGACTTTAATACCCAATTCGTTGCAACCCGTGGTCAAGCAATTTTGAAATTTTTACAAATTGTGCCGTAACTGGCAATTTCTATGTCCAATGAGTGTGACAAAGAGGACAAACTACACCGACGCATGAGTAAAAGCGCGATGGAGATATCAATGTCAAGAATCTCCTTGGAATTGTTGGCACGAATTACTTGAAAATGAACTTGTTTACCCCCAATCGGCAGAAGAAGAACATAGAAAACCATTCCGATAATTTCTTGGTAATTTTTGATTAATCTATTTACTAATTAATGCGTTTTCGTATCTACCCAATATTTACCTCACTCTCCACACAGACAACTTGTAATTGAGGTGATTCCACAATGCTCCCAGTAAACCTCCAATGGAACCCATCAAAACAAATATTGGAATCTCGTACAACTGATAGGAGAAGTGCTCAAACTGTCCCAAATTTAATAGCCCTGGGAAATTTAAGTTTCCCGGCACGCCGTGATATGTAGAAAGCACTACGTTAAGGGTAAAGGTGCTTATAACCGAAGCAAAAAAAGTCCGCCACGTCAAACCCTGGTTCCAAAAGCTCGTGCCCTCTTCTAAACTGAACAAAACGCCACCTATAAAAGGCAAAAAAAATTAAGGTGCCTGGATTTTTTAAACCTATGCCTACCAACAGGCGCACCAAAAGCAGCCGACACGCCTGCAGCAGCCCCGCCTGAGACAAAGTCGCGCTTCTCGTGGTCCTCCCGGAAATAGCGGAAGATGTTGAGGTCTGTATTGAAGGTCGTGCTCTTGCCCTGAGAGATTCCGGCTGCCACCACAGCTCCAGAGTGGATCATGGGACCTTCCTGAAATGGGTTAGATGTATTTTTAAACCCGACAGGCATTCCAGGTTGCTAGGAAGATTTCAACTCACTTTTCCTCCTGCTAGTCCACCCACTACGGAACACACCACGCCCACGCTTTTAACGAAAAGAGTTTTTATTCGAACAACCCGTGGAACTTTAACTCCATTCAGGTAGCATTTTACTTGCGGGATGCCACTACCAGCCGCACATGGCTGAAAATGCAGTTAGTAGGAAATGTTTAATTTTTATAGCCGTCACCTTACCTCCACAAAAACAACTAAAGCTGCTCCTATAAACACTGGCACTATGTTATAACAAACATATAAGAAGTACGGTATATACAATTTTCCTTCTACAACATACTGATCTACATCTATAAAAAATTTGATTACTTCAGAACCATTTTACAATCGACAACTTACATCGACTAAGCGAGGCATACTTGAGTTCTGATAATTCTTCTATGGATATATCTATCGCACATGCTATAAGGGCAGTGAACATGCCTATTAGCAAAAATATCCACCATCGTGCCAAGTTTTTCCTTATGACAAATTTATATCCCTTCTTGCGTTCCTCGTCTAAAAGCAAGTGATTTTCACACACGTCATAGTCCAGACTCTACAAGAACATTATTAAATTCTTGTCGCCAGATTTTTGTAACAATATCACCTCATATTTCGCCGAAAGGACGTTTAGGGACCCTGGCTCTACGGTTTCGTTGCTTACTTCCACTCGTCGCCGTATTGATGACAATAAACTCTTGCAGTCATCTGTGTAAATACTGTTAAGTTCCTCTTGACTAGGGGCACTCACGGAGGAAAGATTCTGCGAATATCAACAGGCCAATTAGGCAGAATGAGTTGGCAATGAGAAACATACCCGAAAATGAGTTACTCGCACTATTTCCTCCTCGTTCAGCGGCTGGCTTTCTTCTTCTCCGCCCATTACTCTTATAAAATTTTATTTTAGCAACAAAAAACCGTGCGAACGTCATATAAACATAATTGCAACGTGCACAAGGCTCAAGGTAATTGTATTCCACTGCAGCAATTTTTAATTGTTCTCGGGCACCAACTGTGATTATTTTGAAACTATTTCAGTGTGGTTTTGTTATCACAGTATTCTGTTTGTTATCAAACTTTGCTCGGTTGCATCATTAATTAAATGTTAAACATAAAGAAATGCGTAATAGGTTATTGGGGCAACCAAACTGCTGATTAGTAATCGCCAACCACGTGCTTCAATGACTCACAAGGTCACGTGACGGAAGAAAACCAATCGTAGAAGAGACCCAGCTGCTGCTTCTTTGTTTACAACGGAATTTTTAGAAATTTGAAATTCTGTAGAAGTCCTAAGGCCATTAGTGATGTATTACAGAAAAACTGTTTCAAATTGTACCCATACACATAAAATTCAAGTGAGATTCAACGCTTTTTAAATTGGAACTCCTTATATTACGATTTATGAATAGCATCCGCAGGGCCGGCTCTGGCCAATTTGCTTTTTTAAAACCCCTATATGTAAAATGTTGTTGATTTTCGATAACCTTATTAATCTGCGCTGATTGTTCGTGCAAAAACTGTCAAAATCTACACATCAATTTCGCAGAAAAAATCATTCGCCATTAGCTACATTTTTTGGTAGAAACAACGGCATTTGAAATGGTAACATTTTTTGCAAAGGTTTGAAGCACTTAAATTATCTTCTGTTCTTATATACCGTGTGAATAACGTAAGACTAGACATTGGCAACTTTATTTTAGCATTAATCAATTTACCCATGCTAGTAACAATTGTCGGTTTTGAAATTACTACAATGAAATAATCCAGTTTCAATTAGTTTCTATAGTCACTGTGTTGTTATTTTGTTTACAAACACCGTGGTAACATTAAGTAAATTCCCTATGTCTAATTTTGCATAATTCAGCCATGTTCAATCCGGGAATCAAAACAGTTGACACTTGAGTTTTTCAGTGTAAGTTTTTAAAAAATAAGTAAATTTTGCAATAAATTTAGTTTGATACGTTAAGTGTAAAAAAATTACAGAATACTTCAGTTTACTAAAAGTACCTCGAAAATATTTAAACGATGAGCAAAAAAGAAGAATGATTGCATGATGTAATAGTAGATTATGTTATTAGGAGTAAAAGTGATACTTTATGTGGCGAAGCTAAACGTTAGTGAGGCAAATAATTCAGCTAAGCCACATAAAGTCACTTTTACTCCGAATAACATATACTATTTTATCCGCAAACGTATTCAGGTAAATTGCATTAATATAAAATTTTAAAAAAGGATGCATCGACCGGGAATCGAACCCAGGCCAGCCGCGTGACAGGCAAGCATTGTACCCCTGCGCCAACCTCTGTTGTTCAAATAACGCGCTACTATAATGATATATGAACATACTGAATCACCCGAGCTAATAGCACACGGCCACAGCAGCTGTCACACCATAACCCACGGCGACAGATGCTCTGATCCACTGCTTAAAGGTTTATTTAAATTAAAACTTTTTCGTACTCTTTTTGAAAATAAAAACCGGCCTACGATCTAAGTCTAAAAATTAGCAAAATTTTAAGCCATCATACAATTTAATCGGTCCAGTATCTTCGGAGGAGATAGCGAACAAACATAGAAAGAAAGAAAGAGAGCAACGATTTTGTGTGCTTAGGCAGATAAAGTACGCAAAAGTCGCTATTTTATCTGCTTAGGCAGATAAAGTGACACTTTTACCTTGTCAATAAAGACAAATAAGTTGTCACTTTTGTGACGTTTGCGGATAATAGTAATTTATTATACAAGACGATAAAGTTAAATTTTATCCACGAGTGAATCGTTTAACGTCGAGACGAAGTCGAGACGTTAATGATTCAAGAGTGGATAGAAATAACTTTATCGTCGTGTATAATACAATATTTTTTTCTATAGCAAGAACTTTAACAATTTCAAAAGAAAATAATGACAGTCAATCACATTTCAAAATGTCAGTAGCTAGATTGGGTTGCTACGATAATACGAAGCTGTCATATTTAATTTAAACAAAAGTTAGAAAATTAAATTACTTTATCTATCCTTGACGTTAAAGTGCTACTTTATCTACCCTTGCTGTTAAAGTAAAACTTGACCTTTTGTTTTGAGTTGATAAAAGCACACTTTAACACGTGCTATAGAAAAAACTATATTTATTCCCCAACTGTACAGTCTTACATTATTCTCGCTGTATAATTAAACAGTGTGTCCAAGATAACGAGGGTCAGTATGGGGATCGCATTAATAGTAATATATATCATAGAAAACCCAAAAGTTATTGGTTATTTATGATATACTAGTGAGTCACCCGAACTACGTTTCGGTTCGCAAAATTAAGAGAGATTCATCAATATAAATTTAAAAAAAAAGATGCATCGGCGGGATCGAACCCGGGGCCACCCGCGTGATAGGCCAGCACCCTACCGCAAGACCACCTCTCTTGTTTGAATAATGCGCGCACCCGAGCTAATACTACACGGCGTAAGGCGCTCCGCCCTGCTGTCTAGAGGTGTTAATTAAATTTAAAAACGTTTTCGCATCTTTTTTGAAAATAAAAACCGGCCTACGATCTAAATCTAGAAATTAGCAAACTTTTAAGCCATCGTACAACTTAATCGGTCCAGTATCTTCGGAGGAGATAGCGAACAAACATAGACGCAAACACGCAAACACGCAAACACGCATACAAAGAGAGCACCGATTTTATGTTATAGATATTTGGTTAAATGGGAAAAAAGTTGCGTACAGTATTTTTTTCAAAATGACTCAGAGCAGACTGTGACTTCTAATATTATTTACAGTGTAGACTAACCTAACCTTAAAAATATCACTAACGTCACTCTTGCACAAGTTATAAAATTTAAAATATATCTTCAAAATGCGAAAGAGCTAACAAATAATAGTAGATTATGCAATAACGGAGAGAAATGCATTATTTTGCTGAGGTACAATTTCTGACTCGAGGGCGAAGCCCGAGAGTCAGAAATTGCACTGAAGCAAAATCGCATTCTCTCCGAGTTGCATATACTATTTTTTTCACTTTGCAGGAAGATTTAAAACGAAAAGCCGTTTTTTTAAACGTCATTTATTGACATTTTAGTTACAATTCTTTTAAAATTAGTAGCCTTTGGTAAATTTTAAAGTTGGTGGCACTGTAAGTCATTATGACAAGAGCTCACAATTATGTCAAATTCAAGGTTAGTAGCTTAGGTTTTGCGTCAGTTTATGTCAAAACTGACGCGAAACCTAACCTGATAACCCCGAATTTACCATAGATTACCATAGATACAGTAACATTTTTTATTTTAGTCCCTAGGGGCTAAAGTAATTACTTCTGTCCCTAGAGAGTAAATGAGCTACTTTAGTCCCTGAAATAAGTGACTAAAGTGCCAACTTTAGTCCCGCAAGTGAAAAAACTAAGCTTTCGTTTAAATTTTACATGTTGAAGGTATATTTTACAAAATCTTGTAACGTTTGCAGTGTTCAAACGGCTGTCAAAAGTGACGTCAGTGACACTTTTAAGGTTAAGTTAGTACACTGTCAAAAATATTTGAAGTCACAGCCTGCTCTGAGTCATGTTGAAGAAAGATACACTGTAATAATTAAAGGACTAACAATTTTGGATTGGTCAGAAATTTTAAGTTGGTCATTTCTGACTATTCACGTACCGTATTAACTTATATTGCCATCGAGGTTATTATGTACCCCCTAATATGCCTTTTATCCCAGTTATTACGAAACAATAATATACTACTTACTAAAGAATAATATATAAGCTCAGGACAACTCAAAGAGCTATGGAGAGAGCAATTTTGGATATGTCTCTACGAGACAGAAAAGGAACGAATCAATACGCATGAGAACGAAAATGACAGATATAGCCCAAACAGTGGCAGACTGTAAATCGAACTGGACGCACATTGGTTTGCCTTTTAAGACTAGGGTGCACTGACCAATAAAGCATATCATCCACCATCGCGTACGAATGGCAAAGCCGCTCGCATGTCCAGGACGCCACTGGAAACAATGCGCCCAGCAATTATTGTATCACTGCCTGCTACAGTTTCGAGCCATGCTGTTAGACTTGGCAACATTGCATCTTTGGTAGTTGGTGGTCCTAGTATACCAATTTGAAATAATTTTGCGCTAAATAGAGCACAGTTGAACTCTTTATCATATGTTACTCTGTAATTAACTAAAGATAGCTTCTGTAATTGTCGCACATTTATTTACATACTCAAGTAATACAAACATGTAAGAGTATATTTATAAAAATAAAACAACTTAACCTATGTATCCCATAGATAAAAGAACATTTCTGTAAGTATTTTAAAGTTTGTCTTTTTCTACACACCACTGCTGATTGAGAGTACAACATATATGCAAAAACTATGGTGGTGCTATTGTAAATAATCTTATTTGAACATAACAAATTTATCTGCTCGACAACATCCAAATTTGTGTGACGTAAATTGTTCCATAAAGTTCGAAAAACTGCTGATGTCATCATTTAAAAACACATTCACTTGTTGTGCATGTCGTTCCAACATTTATTTTATTCTACATTAAGGATTTGTCCTTTCTTGAAGCGCTTTTTACCACAAATATGGGGGTAAATTTGGAAATACGATTGGGACAGCATTGTCAGCTCATCGAGGATAATGCAGCTTCTACAGTTCCCCACTCTTATTTCTAACGCTTTCAACTGTCTTTTCCATTAAAATGTATATCACACACGACGAAACCACAGCACTTTGTATTGGGGTCCAATGTTCTCGTGGTATTGCACGAAACCATGCTTCCTTTCAGATCTCGTCCATTGGAAAAGAAAATGTTGTTATAGTTTGCGTAGGATTTTCTTTTAAGGTACTGTCGTAGTTAGTACACAGCGTCTTCGTGGCGTTCTAAATATAAAATTAAAAGTTAAAGAAATGCGCTAAAAATGAGATTAGATTGTTACCGCTACTGCATTTCAGTGAAATACTTAATAAAAACCCATAAATACTAGCAGCAATTTTACTTTCACTTATCACGTACAGTAATATAAATAAATGTATTTCTTCAAACTTAGAGCAGTCCAACATATTAATATTTAATCACACGCCGCATTTGAACGGACATTTATGAATAAACAGCGTTGTCAAATCTCCAACAGCATAGATTGTAAGTGTAGAAGGCGGTGGTTGTACCCTTTTAAACCGGGTAGGATTTCAAAGGCCTATCCCGTCCTTTTGGTGACTGTCCGGGTCATCCACCGGAACTTTGATAATGCGTGTTCATCCGCCGAAGCCGAGATCGGTGGCCAGCATACGGCCAACCACTACCACTACAAATCCATGCTCACTCAGTCAACCGAGCGTCTAGATACAGGGCATCAAAATGCCATGTACCGAGACACTCGGGGCTTGCGTTAACTACCTGTAATACTCGTGTGAATGTTGACGAGTGACTGTTCGAGAGTAAACTGTCCACCACACATTTCTGTACCTTGGCTCAACATTTCTGCCGTACCGTGCACACCTCCTTTCGACGTTCCCGCCCACTGCTGTGCAGCAATAGGCGTACGTAATACATATGACACCGCAAGTATGGGACAGGGTGGTCTCCGGGAGTTCTAAGAGACGCACTCTTGCGGTCTGCTCCGGGGGAGCTCGTCTCGGATACTAGCACATTGTAACTAGGCCTACACTTCTAATGACGGTAGTGATGCTTCTCGGGACGTGAATCAGGTTCTTCCTGGCCCTGTGCCTCAATCGACTACCCGACTTGTCTCGAATACTAGTACATCCAGCTACTTGTGACCGACACCTCAAATGATGGTTTTGATCGCTCACGCGTTTCAGATACTAGGGCAGGATTATTTCCGGTCCGACACCTCAAACAGCGGCCCCGCGTTCACTCCTTGGATCCGTCTCTTTCTGCTCAACAAGCCGGAACAGTTCTACCATGAGAAGGCAGGAGTGCAGTCTCGAAAGCACTGGGCTGTGTAAGCTCCCGTCTGTACTTTCCTGGGTCGTCCTTGTGCATATTCGCTCTGCATATGTGACTTCCCTCCATGAAGGGCACTCGTATTAATCAGACGAGTAACTGTCGAGAGCGGACTCTGGAGTTACATTTCTGCTTGCGGCATCCTCACCCACGGTTGCGCACCAATAAGCCAACGAAATACGCAAGCCCCCGCAGTTGTAGGACAGAGTAGCCTCGCCTTCTACATACAGTTTTACTGGGCAAAATCCGTGCGGTCTGCTCGGGGTAGCTTATCTCGGATACTAGTCATCGGTGAGCCTGTCCCGACACCTCAAGTGACGGTCATGACGGGTCTCGGAACATGGACCGGAATCACTCCTGGCTCTGCACCTCAATCGACTATCCGACTCGTCTCGGATGCTAGTACAGACTACTGGCCCGACACCTCTAGCGACAGCTTAAAATCTCTCCCTCGCTGTAGATCCTAGTCCAGGTCTGCTTCTGGCCCGTCACCTCGTAACATCAAAATTAAGATACCTCAGCTGTTAAGTGTTTAATTCGACTTAAATGGTTAACTACAATAACGAAGAATATGTAAATATCATTATTCTGTGTGGAGCTGCTGAAGAAAACGCTGCGCGTGCAAGATGTATGTATTCAGAAAGATTTCCAGATCGTCAAACCCCTTCCGAAAATACTTTTCTTCTGGTAGTCCAACACGGAAGAGAGACTGGAAATTTACACCCTAAGAAAGGCCATGGTGGCGGCAGACCAAATCAACATGGGGTGAATGTGGAGGAAGAACTTTTAGAAATGGTTGATGCTGATCCAACTACAAGTACACACCAAATTTTCCACCAAGTTGGAGTTTCCCCATCATTTGTTTGGCGCACATTGAGCAGCAATGGTTTGTACCCCTATCATCTGCAAAAGGTGCAAGGACTGACTCCTACGGATTATCCGCTGCGACAGCAGTTTTGCGAATGGCTGCTAATTCGCACTAATAGGGAAGCAGAATTTTCAATAAACGTACTGGTGACGGATGAATACTGTTTTAGTAGGAATGGTGTTGTCAACTTCCACAGTTCTCACATATGGGCTGATCAAACTCCACACGCGATTCGCCAGAGTAGCTTTCAGCAACGTTTTAGTAGAATCTGTGAGCTGGTATTTTGAACAACACCTTAATAGGGCTTTACATTCTTATTTGCAGTTTTTACAAGAGGTTCTGCCAGAAGAAGTTCCTTTGGATGTGCGCCGTACTATGTGGTTTATATAAACGTGCCAGGAATCAGTTTGGCATTTAAAACGTATGGATCACCGACGGAGTTATCAAAGTTGAGCCTGAAGGTAAAATATATTCACTAAGAAATTTCGAGGATTTTTCAAAGGCAGCATCCGATAAATAAATGATTATGAACTTTGCCTGATTTTTCCCAGTTTTTATTATTTTTAAGATTATTGTTTTTCATTTGTTTTGATCAGGTAGGTATGCACTGCACATTTATTTCATTTTTACTTCCTTTTACAATAAAGGAAGTATTGGATTCACCCCAAAAATTCGAAATTGAGTTTTCAACAGATCTTCACGTTTTATAGTCCCCTCAACCCAAAAAACATATTGTTTTCATTGGTCTGTCTGTGTGTGGGTCTGTGAACAGAATATCTCAAAAACGAAAAGAGGCATGGCGTTGAAACTTCATATATAAGTTTTGTGTGTTATCTAAACAGCAAGCTTTTGAAGAAAATCGCATAACCGGAAGTAGGTGTTTACTCTTGTAATGTTTCAGTTTTTTTCGATTTTTTTAAAAACGGCTCTAACGATATTTTTTTTAACTTTACATTTTTATTACATTTTTAATGTGTATTGATGTGAGATAGGTGATTTTCCAGTTGAATACGTCTGAAATGGTTTTCTTTTGTTTTTTTTCTATTTTTTTTATTAACTCCTATTTTAAATACAACACCCGGTATATTATTACATTTTTAAATTCAGCTTAAGATTCTAGAGAAAATTTGTCTCTTGAACTAACGCTCTATTTTGTACCGTTTTTGTAGAATTTGTAATTTTTGACAAATGCTTAAAAAATTTAAATCATATTTTTGGCTAATTATAAGATCACTGTAAAAGGAGGTTGTGTGCGTGTATCACACCAGATTTTTTGTTTTTTCTTTGTTTGGTTAGAGTTGATTAATTAAGTTTTTACCTAAAATTAGGGAGGTGACGTTTTGATAGCTCTTAAAAAAAAGTATGTGGTTGATTTCGTTATTCCAAGCAACCACAACTACGAAACATTACTCATTAAATTTAAACATAAGAAAATAAGTCAAATATTTATAGTTGTATATATTGCTCCTAAATCGTCAATTACTGTATATAAACATTTTTTACATTTTGATAGTGAGAACTGTAACTTGGCCCATAACCTTCTACAAAATGCTTCTTATAAAACTCTTATCATAATATACTACCGGGAGATCAAAAATGATCAACTTGTCCGCTCTCATAAAATATGCCTTTATTAAAAATGTGCCGCCTTGCACCAATTGTGTCTGAACTATAATAGCTAACTTCAAGTCAAATAACACTATCGTTATTTAATAGTTATTTGTGTATCGTACAATATTTTATCTACGATAGAATCTACAAATGTAAATGTAAATTAGAATTACCAGCAACCGGTCGTAATTTTGAGGGTTAATACACCTCCAACTAGCTCAACGGGGCGGGGCGGTAGTAAAAAAAAAACGGCGACAGTCGAAGGAGGAAAGGAGGCGTTACCCTCTGCTAAACAGTTGATTAATCGGAGAACAATTTATTATAGTTATTATTTTGTACAGATTAACTTAAAACTAGAGAATATATACATATAACCCAGAAACAGAAGATGGCGGATTGGTGTCCGTGGTCGGATGCTGGTGGGATCCTTCGGAGGCGGCGGCTGAAGGGCGCCGCGTCCTAGAAGCGGCTGGGGCTGCAGGAGCGGGCGCTTGTCGTCCTCTTGGGGGCGGCGGCTGAAGGGGCTCTACGTCCGGGAAAGGCGTAGGCGGCAGATGGGGGCGTTGATCTTCCTCTCGGGGGCGGCGGCTGAAGGGGCTCGACGTCCGGGGAACGCGTAGGCGGCAGGTGCGGGCGATGATCTTCCTCTCGGGGGCGGCGGCTAAAGGAGCTCGACGTCCTGGGAACGCGTAGGCTGCAGGTGCAGGCGATGATTTTCCTCTCGGGGGCGGCTGAAGGGGTTCGACCTCCTGGAAACGGCGTAGGCTGCAGGTGCGACCGATGATCGTCCTCTCGGGGGCGGCGGCTGAAGTGGCTCGACGTCCAAGTTCCCTGAAGACGGCAGGCGGCTGAGTCCAGCGGAGGCGGCTGTGCTAAGTCCAACGGAGGTGATAGGCTCCAGGTCCAGCGAAGCAGCAGCTCGGCGAACGACAGAGTCCAGAAGGGCCGATTGCCTCGAATGGCTGGAGTCCAGGCTAGGTGACTTCCTTCGAGGTTGGCTGGAACTCCTGGAGGTGGCTGTTGATCCTTGGATGGCTGCATGTTCGACCCGCCGAGGCAGAGTGATTTCCTAAGGCCACGGTCTCTCTATTTAAAGGGGCCAGCTCCTTTGTGCTCCGCTCCCTTGATGCTTATTGGCCCGTGGCCCGAAGACAGATTTCTGGGGGCATTCATTTAGGCGATTGTGCAAGGCGTAATGCTAATTTTCTGGCGCGTTTAATTAGCGGTTTGGTTTTAGCTGCATTGTCTTGCTGGACAAAAAACTTAAATTTTGATACTAGACACGGCCTGGTTTTATTAAGAATTCACGGTGCTCCGATTCCAGAGCGGCAATTTAATTAGCGCGCTCGAGCAGTATTTTAATCGTACTGTATTGCCCGATTCGAGATTTCACTATGCTCAGATTATGGTGCGGCCGCTCGTTTTAATTAGCGCGCGATTAGCGGCTTGATTCTATCCACATCATATTGCTCGTAAATCCACTTGAATTTTGAATCCCGACACGACGTGATTGGGACAAATTATGCGAGTGTGCAATGCGTGATGCTCATTTTCTGGCGCGTCTAATTGGCGGGTTGAATTTGGCCGCATTATATTGCTCGAAAATCCACTTGAATTTTGAACCTAAACACGACGTGATTGAGATGAATTGTGCGTTTGTGAAATGCGTAAAGCTGATTTCCTGGCGCGTCTAATTAGCGGGTTGAATTTGGACTGGAGGCGGCTGTATTATATTGCTCAAAAATCCATTTGAATGTTGAACCTAAACACGACGTGATTGAGATGAATTATGCGTTTGTGAAATGCGTAAAGCTGATTTCCTGGCGCGTCTAATTAGCGGGTTGAATTTGGCCGCATTAAATTGCTCAAAAATCCATTTGAATTTTGAACCTAAACACGACGTGATTGAGATGAATTATGCGTTTGTGTTCATTTAATTTTTGAATCCAAACCCGACGTAAATGAGATGAATATCCCTTCGCGTGCTGTTAATTCGCTAGATTTTGGGTAGTGTCGCAGTCCTTCGTCTTCCTTGTAGTTTTGCGCCATTTTTGATACGCAACACTGGATAGTTCAATTTCCGCGGCACCAATAATTAGAATAAATGTTGCCGTTTCTGCATATATAGTAGTTTGCCCGAGCGCCCTTAAGGGCTCTTTTTGGGCCAGTGACAGGTGATGGTTGGTTTCGGCCTTTATTACGCCGGTCAGTTAATTTTATGATTTTGGTAGAGCACCCGAGGATCTGTTACCCCGCTCCGTAAATTATGGTCCCGGCGAGTGCTTGGACACTTTTGGATGCTTTCATTATGTAGCTTAATTGTCGTTTTCCCGTCCCATGCGTTTTTCGAGTACTTGCTCTGACGTTTTTACAAATACAAGTGAGTGACGGATAACGGCTTAAGCTTTTTTGAGCGGACTTGTTACTGCATTTTGGAATTTATTGCTTCCGCCCTTATTTTCTTGGCTACCAAAATGATTTATGCAAAGACTCGATAATTGTCATCTGGGCTGGTTTCTGTAGAATTTGGGATTTTTATGGCTTATTGTTTACCCTCGATACGAGTTTGACGGCTTAATTTTTAAATTCCATCTGACGATCGTATCAGGGTTTTAAAAATTTTAAAACCTGTTGCTATTGACTCCGTGCCTAATGAAATCTTTTAAACACGTTGCTACTAACGACGTTAACTAATGAAAACATGTTATTAAACAGTCGTTTTACAGACTTAAAACTGCCAACTAAAAGTCAGTTTTACACACTGTCGTAGATAAATATATTTATTATTCATTTATACTAAACAACTAGCTTTAAATATACCACAGTTGATGCTCGAAATGTGCACCACCATTGGCTATACACGAATCTACTCTTCTTTTCAACATTTCAAATACTCCATACAGCTGTTCTTCGGTTATTCTTTGCACAGCACCTTCTATCGCTTTTTTAGTTCCTCCAGTGTGTGCATTCGATTCTGGTAAATTATATTTTTTAAATGACAGAATACAAAGTAATCCAGAGAAGTAAGATCTAGCGACCTTGCCGGAAAACGTCCTCCCCCTATAACTCTGTTATCAGTTATCATAATACGTTTTAGTAAACTGAGAACCCACCTCCCATTGTATCTCTATTTCTATTTGGGAGATACGATTGTAAAAGGAATTTGTCCTCCTCAAGTGAAAATGGCATGATTACATTCAACAGTTCTAACATTTAACATTTGGAAAAACCTTTCAATAATTAATAAAAAGGAAGAATTGACTCACTTTTGTCACAAACGTGGATGCTAATGTTAGTTTTGAAAAAACTGTTGTTAAAAATTGCGAAAAAAAGAACGGAAAATTGAATTTTACAAAATACAAACAAGCTGAAACTGACAACTGATAAACAGCTAACTTTACTGTAGACACTTGACGTAGATATTGATAACTTGCGAGGAAGAAAGTTTTTTTTCGGTCAGTCTTTCTCGATATTGATGTACTTATAAATAAATTGGGGCAGCAAAAAATTACCCTACTTTTAACAGCAACATCGGCGCTGACTAAAATTATGTAAAATTCAGAACTTCGGATTTCCGATTCAAAGCTAATTCATTGAACTAAGCCATAAAATAAACTAGATAAATACCTATATGATTACTTCTGAGAACGTACTACATAGACTAGGCTTCTAAAGGTTTGCATTTCAAAAGAAAACGAGTTAATATTACTGACTATTGTATACATCTGTCGAACGATGTCATTTGACCAATGATCGAACTCGCTTTTTTAACTTTCAACCAATAAAAACCGGCTTGCGTCGATAATTATTGTTATATAACAACTTATCGGCAATACTCCACCTTACTCATTAAAATGATGATTCGTTAGTTTTTTAATCCATTCAAGCAAAAGTCACGGAAAATATATTGCGTGCATAGTTCCTTGCTTCGATAATGCTGACCAGATTGCACCCTGCTGGATTGTTTAGAAAATACGCCCTCCAGCTTCGCTGTCGGGCTTATTTTCTAAACAATCCAGCTGATCGTGCAATCTGACCAGCATTATCGGCAAGTCACTATGCACTTAATACATTACTGTTGATAATTTCTCTCTGTTACTTTTCATAATATGCCGCACCAGGCAACAGCTGCACCCTTCATGAATTCGCTGCCCAAATGCACGTGTTGCGCCCTCGCTAAAGCCGGCCCTGTATAGATTGATATTGTGATAACTGAAAACAGACAACGAGGTTAGGTTTTGATTTTTACCACTCTTGCCACAAGATCGGTTAGTAAGTCATAGTGGTTATAGCCAAAAATGAAAAACATATTCATTTTCATACCTGACAGCTTGGAAAAGAACAAAATAGGGATTTTAGAGGGTTTTTGCAAAATTTCGGGTGATAACCTCACTTTTTATATAATCAACAATCAACTCCTGGATATTTCCCACAAAAATATAGGGTACTGTAGTGAAAACACTCCCGATTATAACCTGAGAAAAGTTAAAGAAGATGGGGCGTGGATTCATATTAACAGCAAAACTGGCACTATAAAAGTGAATGGTTACGATTCCAACATTGACGATCAAATTAGCAGCATTACATACGACTATAACGCATTTAAAAGATCAGACTTACACTCTTTTAAAAATCAAAATTATGGCGATCATTTTGAAACACTATCCATAGCTGTTCAGCAGAAACACTTTGATTCGGGAACAAGTAACGGCCACGGTAGCATACGTCATGTTTTATTTATATTATTATTAAATGTAATGTTAATTCATGTTGACTTATTCATCAAGGTAAGTATAGTTTATTGTATAACGTGTTTAGATAAATAACATTTCCATTGTAGTTTTATGAAGTAATCGGCTCTCTTCTGCATTACTCTGCAACTGCTGTGCACTTGAACACGACCGCAAGCACTTTCAAATGGATTCTAACAAAAGTAAGGCAGGAGCGTAAAGTGACCCTTAGCGTCGGGAATGCAATAGTGTCGAAACTTGCAGATTTTTTATGCGGCTTAGCTTTGCTATACTTCGTGCTGCAATATGAAACGGAGTTTATTAAATTTGTGCAGGACACAACAGAGGTAACCGTTGTAGAAATAGAGGTATATTGTTTATATTGTCAACTTTCAGTCTATAATCCAAGGCCTGGAACACTTATTGAACTTCCTCATGGGCTCTCCTGTAGGGCTCAAGCTTAATTATGCATTCAATCGCACCTTGGGGACATTCTTCCTGTACCACATATCCTTGTGGAGGGCCTTTTTGCAAACGACAAGCCCGCTACTGAAGCTCGGGCTCCATTTGCTGGTGATTCCTGGAGCATTTGGGCTGTCATTCCAAGCTGCCTTGGTGTCCGATTTGGTGGCCTTCAGCACTTTCCACGTCTACTGTATTTATGTTTATGCTGCCAGGTGAATGGTATATTGTTTTTTATAACTTGTCTTGGAACAAAAAACAGGGTTGCAAGTGCCTTGGTTGTTTGCTTGTCACGAAGGCAGTTTTTTCTTATTTGTATATTTGAAAGAGACACATTACTTGTTTCATTTTCAGCAATTATTAAGTAGAGTGCACATAACTTTAAATTATAATTAATGAACTGCGAGAGAACTGGTACTAGATAAGGTTTTTTTCTAAAAGATGCTGAAAATGTCCGGCTTCCTCTTATATACAAGTAAGAATTCTACACAAACACAAAACCTTCAAAACTGCTTTGAATGTCAGCACAAAACTATAACCAAATAGCATTGTAGACACCTTTTCTTATTAAATACTCGTTAATTGTAAATTTTTAGTTGCTAAAATTAACGCAAATTTATTACTGTTTAAGGCTGTATGGTGTTCAAATAAGGGGGCTCACATCTTTGTGGCGGTTGTTCATTGGTCGCAAATATAATCCGTTACGACAGAGAGTGGATTCCCACCAGTATACACACCATCAACTGTTTATTGGCACACTTGGATTTACTGTTCTGCTCTTCCTGTTGCCCACAACTTTCTTGTATTATGCGGTTTTTACAGTAGTAAGTTTTTATTGTATAGTTCTTCATTTGTTTTTAGGTTTGTGTTTAGTGATGATATTTGCAAGTACCTAGCAATTTTTATTTAAATTCAAGAAATCGGAACATTTTTGGACCTTTTTTCCTGAGCCGATTTTTTTATGTCTTTAAATATTGAGCGACATTACAAATGATAAAGTAAACATGTAATTTACAAATAGTGTGGCACAACAACCATTTTTAAAGTCGGGAGTTTATTTAGATCTTGGAAATTATTCAATTAACAGTGATAAATACAGGTGGATCGGTGATCGTAAATTCTGAAAATTCAGACAGAACAGTGACAGCTTTTTGAACTGTTTCCAGTTCTTTACCTGCGACTTTTGCATTGTCCGATTGTATCAGTGGAGAATTTATTAGCACCTCTTGACTGGGTTGGAACTCCTTGCAAGTGAAAGTGGCAACTGCCATTGTGTGAGGTTTTTGCGTCAACGAGAGGATTTATGGCGCCTACGTTTATCTGCGCGGGTGTTTTGGAGTTCCCTAGTCCTCGAATGGACCGACGGCCATTGTATCATTAATGGTTTTACTATCCCAATGCTCATAAGGTATTTGTCCGTCTGATGAGCTGGGGTTCCCTGCTATACTTGTTTGGCTGCCCTGCTGATCTGCTAGGTGCATTAAATTGTCATACTTGTGTGGCCAATTGCGCGTACTGGCACTGCATCAGCGGATATTGTTCATCACTCCCGAGGCTCTTTATATTAAATTTATGCTGCTTGTCACTTACTTATACCTGTTGACATAAGATGTCAGCACATTGATCAGAAGTTTCTCTTCCAGAATTTATTATGCTGCAGCTTTCAGCCTTTTGCGGGGGTTATTTATAGCTGCTGCACGTGGCAATGTGTTACATGAAAAATGGTAACTATGATACAATGAGGATTTTTAAGCTAGGCACGTCCTCTCAGCAGTATGTAACAAAAACTACGCCGGGTAAAGCTTAGCTAGGACATAGGGATGGGTGTCGTTACAATATGCCAAGGGGGAGCTGAACAAGTATTTGTCGGGAATGTTGCCAAAGGCACAACCAACTCTGTTTTGCGAAAGAAGGTAAACACCCACTTCCCACCCTGAACTACCCTATGTCTGCGTGTGTGGTCGCAGTTCCTCGGATCGAACCTACCTTTGTTAACAATTGATGCTCTTCTCGAACAAACTTTACATAAGGAAAAATACAACACAAATTCGATAAGTAAAAAGCAAACGGTAATTTAGATAGGACTCTATTAATATAACTATCAAAACAAATGGAAATTTGCATGAAAGGTTGTCATAAAATTCAGTTCTAAGCCCTAGAAGGTGCCAACTTTGTTTTACATGCTGCTACGTTTTATATATCTTCCAATGCAAGTTAGGTTCTTAACTTTCGACAATAAAAACAAACAGTCTAGAAGAGGTCGAGGGGGCTGCAAAATATCTTAAGCGGCTCTTAGATCAGCAGGCGAGGTTCATAATTATAAAAAGGAGCGAAAATCGAATCCGGGCATGTCTCTGTGAGGGCGTCTGCACTTCAGCGCTACTTACAGCTGAATGCAGCTTTGGCAGTGGGTGTTAATGCATTCACGTGCACCCAATGAGGGTAATTTCCCTGCTAAAAATTTTGCTGAGTCTTCTCAGCCGTGTCACTGGTATTGATGACTTATCAGTGATTTACGTTTTCTGCGTAGACAGGCATGGAAATCTCTCGTACCTTTGCAAGCCAAAATTCGTTCTAACCAGTAATATAAATAGAAGTACGGGAATGTATTGACTGGAATTTTGAAGACTTACTGAATTTTGTAGGAAGCACGAAGCCCGTTAAATTATTCTAACGTACGCCCGTTACACTATGTTTATTTTCAGCCTTGCTCTTTTACTCCCAGTTGCACAATATTGTAACAACTTTGTTTAAGGATTTTATGCTTTTGGCTAGTAGTATTTGATCCATATTTTTGGTGAGAGGTCCTCCAAATACTTCTAAATAAGATATTGGTATGCATTTTCCGAAAGAAAGAAATTAAAATTCTGGATATATACTTATCAACTGCTTTTTTAATTCTTTCTGGGTGGAGTAACAATAATAGCAAGAATACTAATAATTCATTTAGTTTATTGGTTTAATTCTCTATAATCAACATAGAAGTTATCTATTTAATGTCAGAACACTTATTAATTTTTGTATTAATCTTTCGAATATATTTTACTCCTTGCAGCTTCAAGAATATTTTTATTTTGATTATTCAGTTATAATTTTTTCATAAATAGCGTAGTAGTATTTACAAAGAATATCCGAAGCAAGAAATAACATTTTTAGAAGAATAACAAAACTACTTAAAAAATCGAAAATCCGGCTGTCAAAGCATACAAAAATGTGTAACGATTCTGGTAAATATTATTCCTCACGTGCACCATTTTCATGCTAGAGTAAGCATCTAGATAGTGGGATTAGATTCATCTTTACAATAAAAAAATGACGTTATATGGTTGGCCAATTTTTTAGTAGGTAATCGTTCTTTGCTTTTAAATAGAACTCATTCATCATCCAGAGAATTGTTTCAAAGTAGTACGAAAGCTACTCACAGAAAATATATATACTGTATATGTTTAGTACTTATAAAAATTTCCTTAGCAAATTTCACATTCACATTCTGCATTATATGGATAAAATGCTATAATTACTTCACACAATGATAAATCAGGTTTGCTGTTTTGGTTTAAAAAATGTTTCTAGTGCAATGGCCCACAACAATTATCGTTGCCTAACTAACACGAAAATGAAAGAATTCAAAATGAGCACAGAATTAATATTTTGTTTATTGCAAGATAAAGTCAGTATTTTACACTAATAAATGCACATGATATGAGTAGCAGTAACTATAATTTGATTGAAAAAGGTTAGCATTAGATAAAGCAGAATCAAAAGGGTTATGTTTAACGTTTTATCCATAATGGATGTTCGTAATGGCAAATGCACCTTCATTTCTGTAGCTGGCAGATTTGATTTGGTGACGTCAATACAATAATGTTAATTAAATATAATACAGAGATGGTTTGTGAAGTACAAAAATTATATGAGCGTTATAAGTAAAAGTTTATTAAGCTAGCAAACGGCAAGACAGCTGACGGGTAAACAAACGGTGCAAAGCAGTGCAAGGAGGCAAAGGTTGCAAAGAGCAAGATAAGGCAACCTATTATAGGACACAGACACTTGTGCAGTGCTAATTATAAACTTGTGAAACAGTGCGTTTAAAAACTAAAGTGATTGAAAGTAGAGTAAAGTTTAAAGTGGCAATTTCCAGGAAAAATACAGTTTAGTTCCTACGTAAAAACATCAAAACTTATTTCATAAAACAAGATTCGCCCAAGTGCGGTTAACATCGGGGCATGTTTTCAAATAGAATTGTGTGTACTGCGTGTTGGAGGATCCTTTATCGAGCCCTACTTGTAGAGATTTGGAGCAGGAAGCCGTCATCAAGTTTATAATTGCCGTGACTAAGTTTTGTCCGTACAACCATCTATGTTTTGCAGTCAGTGTGAAGGTTAAAAAGCTGTCAGATACGAATTCGAGCAATTGCTATACGAGTTAATCTGTCCTACTCAAAAGTAATTGTAATACAAGTGTTAGACCTAACCCTTTGAAAAAGAGTTGTTCTCATGCTAGACAGGAGCTTTATTTTATTTGATTTTGATTGCAAATGAATAAAATAGAAAGAGCAATAAACCATTTATTTTGCAAATATTAATTATAACATTTTAATAAGCCCTGAGATTGACACAGAAATTGTGGTGATTTGCCCTAGTTATTTATTTATATTATTACTAAAGCCTGATAGTTAAGGGCATCATTGCACTAGATTCGAAGTATAACCAATGAAGGTGTTTTTTATTGTTTGTGTCCATATATACTTTTGAAGTCTTTATACTATCACATTTTCGATTAAACTTATTAATGTATACCAAACATTTGTTTTTTCATCATCTGGTGCCACAGATCAAATCACATTCTGTATTCTTCGTCTGTATCCATTTTTTATTCGCTAGAAGTCGTATTGTGATTGGAATGCGAAAATAAAAATATATTCCAATAAAATATTACATTTTTAATATGATATAATCAGAGATACCTCTTCCTCTCTTCATTCTTCCGAAAATTCTTTTTACGTCTTGTCTGTATATACATCTGCTTCAATTTTGTTTCTTTAGCATCTCCTTCCTCAATATTTCTTAGGCTTTTATGGTGTCATTTCATTCTCCAAACCATTTATTCTTTCTTACTATTTTTCGTCTCTGCGCAATTGTTTTAATAACCTCCTGTTGCATTTCAACATTCTTTGCCATCTTCATCCATATCCAGCTTCTCCTGCATTTTCTGAACATACATCCTTCTCACATTTTTAATTCCTTCTTTCTTTACTCTCTGGTACCCAGGAGCTTCTCCTCGTTTTAGGTAAACGTAAACCAACCATAGACAAATTTTGCCTAAACATATTACATAATTTAAGATAATTTCTCAAGCATTTTTATGGCATTTTAATGTAATTCATGTTTATTTTCATGAAAAATTTTATATTTTGATTTTTTAAAATAATGCAATGCCCAAATACACAATATGAATGGTTAAATAAGTTTAACAGGTATTTTATAGAAATTTGCAGATTCTTTCAATTTATAAAGCAAAAAATTTGGTGCTAAACACAAACCTTAAAAGCATTTTCCATAAGGTGACTGTGTCAGGTCTGTTAATTGTTTATATTACTATTCTGCTGTAATTCACATAACACTAACAAATTACATCTTGATAGTGTAAATCTAATCTTTTGTTATAGTTTAGGATTGGTTTAATACTGCTAGATGGCATTCTCATACGCCTTCGCTATGTGCTGCAGTGTTTACCACTTTATGTTAGCACTCTATGGGTGATGAATTCACCCACTGTAAAAGGTAACATTTCCTTCTCTTCAACAGTGCACAGCTTTTCACACAAATTATTTGCAGGTGCCATAAGACTGTCAGTAGGACCAAGCGAAATCGCACTATCTACAGTAAATGTAACGCTACAAACGTTGTCGTTGTGGCAGAGCATCATCAACAGCATTCCCCACACGCTTGCCAAAGTGCCTACAGTGTCTTGGAGCCTCCTTTTTCGTAGTCTTGCCACAGGGATGTTACTTTGAGTTTTTCCCTGCATCCCCTGGACCAAACTGAGCATGTGATATGCACACCTTTTAGTCATTTTATCAGGTTTGCAGTTGTTTGTTTGTAAAAATGTGTAAATATCTTGTTATATTGCAATTAAAAGTATTGTAAAGTTAAGATGTTTTATCCTTTAAAGTGAAAACGCTTCAAGTCTTAAAGTTAGGGAGTAGAACTCTGCTGGAGTTGTAGTTGTTCTATAATTTGAGATATTTCTGGAGGTAGACAAATAACGAGAAATTATGTTTAAGTGATCACAAGTATAAATTTTGAAGATATTTAATAGGAAGATGATCCGTCATGATTTTAGCGGAGATGCCTTGATATTTATTGTAAAATAGAGGGTGGCAACATGTTTCAAAACCAAACTGGTTTTATCCTCAGGCCATAATGATCATCTCCAGAGGCATATGGTTAACAATGATATACATAATAAAGAAAAATACTTACTGTTATTGGTAGTTGAAGCACATGTTAAAAGTAAGGTTAAGATTTAAAAAATTGAAACGAGATACAAAATGTTTTAAAAAACACCACATGGAGAAGGAACTAATTAACGAGCAAACTACATTATAAAAATCGTTGTACTGGTTAATACATAAACATTCAAAAATTTTAAAGTTAAGAAGTGGCAGACATTGATGATGGCTGCACTTAGTATGAAGTTAAGATATTTAAGTTGTTGAGCTGAATACCTTATAGCAGTTGTATTTGTTCATTGTGAGATGCATAATAATATATTACATACTGAGGCAGGGCGGCTGGTTTTGATTTGTCAGTAGGGTGCAAGGTAGATCTTAGTATATAGTAATAATAATTCATTCATTCATTCATTCATGATCTATAGCCTCTTTAACTTTCGGTGTCAAGAACCATTCATACCTCGCGGGAAGTGTAACGGAGGTAATGCGCCGCACGCGACTTACACTACGCTCCCCCGCATGCAAACATACGACACACCCAACAACTTAACTACGGAGTTCAAATCCACTGCCGCTGCGAGAAAATTCTCGGCTACGGCCAGATTTGAACCCATGTCCACCTGGTTGCTAAGCAGCATATATTATGCTTGACAGTTGTCATGTCAATGAATTTGTTAGTGATATCAGCCTTGTTTAAAGAATCGTTTTCTTCTTTGTGCACATGCAGCATCGAAACGGAGTTTAGTCGGCTTTGAATCATGGTTGTTCTTAAGTATGTGTGCAATCTTCTTAAAGAGGAGAATGACATTTTGTATTCAAGCTTGATTTTAGGTTAAAAACAGCTCTGTTTTATAAAAAAATTGTGTAAGAAAATAGATATTGATAATTGTCTCTTGAAACATTTTCATGTTTTCTTAATTTTTTCTCACCCTATACATCAAATCTAAGATTTTTATGTGGTAATCTTATTTGAATGACTTTTCATTGTAAAATCTATATGTATAAATAAAAATCAATTGCCGCATGTATGTTACATCATCACTGGAGAACGGCTCTACCGATTTGGCTAATTTTTTTTTGTTGTGTTCGTAATTGTCAGGACAATGTTTGTATAAAAGACATTTTGGGAAAATCCACCGGAAAATTCGGAAAATCAGAAAGATGATTTTGTATAGTATTTTTGTATGGTATTTTGTATGTTTTCGTTTCTGAATGGCTTTTCGAAGAGAAAAATTGGAAATCGGAAAATTAGGAAAAATCGATTTTTTTTCAGGATAGAAAAAACGGAATAGAACAATGGGAAAGTCATGTTTCAAAATATACATGCATAAGTTCACGTAATATTATGCCCGGGCAACGCCGGGTAGGTCACAGCTATGAGGTATACAAGGAATAAGGAAGGATATTTCGAAATTCAACCCCTAAAGGGGTAAAATGATGGTTGCAATTTTGTATGGAAAAATAATATTAAATAGACATTTCGACTTGAAACTTAGTAGGAGTACTCCTAAAAGCAAATAAGCAAACACGTATTTCGTAATTTTCCGAAAATCAACCTTGTAGGAGGTGAAATGGTGTAAATAAGCCTAATAATCGATATGTGTGTCATTATTGAGTTTTTTTGGACGTTGATTGCGAAAATGGCATTTATTTTTAAGTCTAAGACGGTGGACATAACATAAAATTAAAACTATAGTGGTGAAACGGGGTTTCAGAGACAAATTATTTTTGGGCAGAACAACGCTTGCCTGGTCAGCTAGTTACTAATAAAGATTTTTTTCCTATTGTCAACTCCATCCATGGATAGACTGCATAGAGGGTGATTAAATTATCATGTAACAACTATGTAGGTAACTTCCGGGATTGGACCGTGTCATTATTGAGGTCGAAGAACTCAACGTTTCGCCCACTTTCGTAAGGGGCTTTATCAGGAGGAAAAAACAAAAGAGCACGGTAACTCAACGTGTTAACCACGCCAGCGGCGAAACACTTTGTAAGGGAAGGGATAGAAGAGCACGGTAACTCAACGTGTAAACCACGCCAGAGGCGAAACTCGACTAACGATCAGAAGGTAAAGGTTTAGGGTTATTTCAATTCCCTCAACTGGGGGTGGGCTGCTATAGGGACCTTCCGTCCCTCTTCAGCCAAGAACTGGAATTATAGGAGGGGTGGAGAATGGAAAAGAGGCCAGGAAGGTGGAGAAGTACTGCCCCGGTATTCGCCTCAGAGAAGGTAATCTGTTGACGATCGGAAGGAGAAAGGCGAAGAATTTTTAGGCAAGCGCCGTCGCGGTTCAGCAAATGCCGTTGAGGTTTAGTGGCGGTGGGCGGGGCTTAGGAATTAGCACTTTCCACGGAAGAGGAAAGTCTTCGTCCCGATTGAGATTGTTAGAGTTGTGAGGAAGGATAAATGTTTTGGCCTTACCTGGTGGCGAAAGTTGTAGTAGGTATTTTGCTGGTTGGTATCTATCGGCCTAATTGGGCTAACTCGCCGAGAAGGGTCGGGGTTCCATCTACGCTGAAAGAGAATAAAAAGGAGAGGGCGCCCTGGTCTTCAACGTCGCTTAATTCTTGCGTCGGACCATCACAAGGTAGAGATAATTCCAGCAAATCGACCAGATAAAAATAACTACCAATAAAATATCACAGCTTTATTTAAATTGGTGGGTACTATAGTGCAATTCACAAGCATGCAGGTATAAATATAGATACAAATATAAATACAAATATATATACGAATAAATTTAGGCAGATATACGATCGACAAAACAAACACTTTAAAAATTATGATCGGGCGCAGCAGAATATTTATATATATAGGTCCCAGAGCGGGTACAACAAGTAATAAGCCGGTACAGAGCAATGCAAGTTTATTCTGGCTAACGTTTAGCCCCGAAGGTTAGCTCTAATTGACGTTAAAACGTTACTCAAAAATTTCTAGCTGTTGGAGCAACGTACGTTTAGCATGGCCACACAATAACGTCGAGGTCGCTAGTAATAGAAAGACATCAGGGTATCCACGAATATTTTAGCAAACACTTAAATCTGCTCTTTAACAGTTTGATACAGGCGTAAGGTAATTAACCGGTTCGCGGAGACGTAAATTTGAACAAACGGCTCCCGTGAAGGGTTGACGCCCCACGGCCGCCATAAAGTAACTAGCTTCACGTTATAAATTTTTGGCCGCAAATGGCGGAGTGCGAGCAAAACAAATAAGTGTAGATACAAATCTAAATATAAATATATAGAGGGACCGAGGGTTTAACGCGCTAAGCTGTCAAACACAGCTATCTCGTGCTGCCGGGTAAGTAAAAAGCACTATTCGAATAAGATGCTATCAAAGCTCGGAGCCCTATGATAATCTAATCTGTGATTTGTAGGTCTCACTGAGAAGCAGCGGCTGGGGGCTAATTAAGGGGAAGAGAGCACTTAGAGTTTCCTATACATTTTATATAGGTGGCGCATCTATCGAAAACCTTTCAAATGTTTGAGATTAGGCCACCAACCGAACAGCAATTATCGAGTGAGATTATGCAAAACTAATTTTACTGATATGCACTTAAGTGCCTTAATGTTAAGAAGGATTAAGTTGTCAAGGTAGACACTAATTGTTTCCTAGCACTTTCTCTAAAATGAGATGGTGATTCATATTTGTGTAGTAAGGAAAGCACCGCTCTGAGGAGAAACTATCACTTGTTTGTTTATGTTGATTCCATAACGACCAAAAACTACTCGATTTTAAAAATGTCCAATAAATTCTCAAAAAGTAACAGTTTTTGGTACCGCATTAGAAAAGAATTATGTGTGCAACGCGTAGGAAAATTGCACAGTTTTAGATACTTTTATATCAACATTTTCAAGCATTTTCCTCCATTACGTGAAAAATAGCATGTGCAACATGTGAAGAAAGTGCTTTTTGTGCTCGGAGCGTTTTTAATCTTGGCTTTGCTTCGATTAAAAAGCTCGCGCCTTGCAAGGAACAACTACACTTTTCTCAACTTGTACAATATATTTTTCCGCTAATCGTACTAGAATTGACACATTATTGATACAATTTTGCTGAGTAAAGTCAAACATTCCATTATATCAGCCGTTGCTAGGTAATCTATATACAGGGTGTCTCAAAATTGACGCCCGTTCTTTAGGGATTTGATTCAGGGGGCTAAAGGAAATCGAAAATAAAGACTGGAAAATTTTCCGATTGTCATTTGTTAGCGAGTTATTGATAAAAATGTAAATAATAACTTTTTTCTACTCCTATCTTTAAAATTCCATTTATGGTATATGTTTCCATGACGCTAAGTAATCTTTTAAAACACCTTCACAAGCCGTGGGTTCGTGCGTTTTAGTCACGGACTGAACTTTTTAATGGCAAAAAAGAAGTTAGTTTTCAACTTCCAACAGTCAACTTTGACGTTTCAAGCATAATTTAACCTAACATAATTTACAAAATCTTAATGAAATAATGTTATATTGTCTAAATTTGTGGTCGTAGAAAAAGTATAGTATGCAACTCGTTTTATAAACTTATTACTCACTCATTTTATTAAACACTCGCTCCGCTGCGCTTCGCTCGTGATTAATAAACCTCGTGACTAAAATGACGTTTATAAAACTTGATACATAATCGTGCGAATGTTTGTCTTGAAGTAGGAGGCAACCTATTTGAACACATTTTGCGACAACAAATGTGGAAAATAACTTATTTTCAAATACCATTCGTTTTTCATAAAGTTTAAAGTTTATATCCAAAATTTTTGTTTTTATTCATAACTCCATAACAAAAGATAAACGGAAAATTGTCCACTCTTCATTTTCGATTTCTTTTAGCCCACTGAATCAAATCCCAGAAGCACGGGCGTCAATTTTGAGACACCCTGTATATAAAACTGAAAGTCCTGACTCACTCACTCACTCATCAACGCCCAGCCCAAACTCTTGGACCTAGAAAGCTGAAATTTTGCACAGAGGTTCCTTTTATGATGTATACAAGAAATAAGGAAGGATATTTCGAAATTCAACCCCGAAAGGGGTAAAATGGGGGTTCCAATTTTGTATGGTGAAATAAAATTAAATAGACATTTCGATTTGAAACTTCGTAGGAGTACTTCTAAAAAATACAATTTTTGTATTGCTGAAAGTTGTCAAAGGGGAATAATCAAGGGTAATACCACAAAAGGTGAACATTTTTTTCGTTCACATGCAAATTATTGCGTTTAAATTTCTCGAAACCAAAACTGCGTTAAAAATTCCGCGAGACCGCAGGTCGAGTGGAATTTGAGCAGTTTTTGTTAAGAGAAATTTGCAATAATTTGCATGTTGACGAAAAAAAATTCTCTTAAAAAAATTTGCCTTGAGTGGTATTTGGAAAGATTATTCAACAATATGGGTAGATGACTTTTACCGTGTTCGACAGCACACATTTTTAACGTTTTCCACTATTAATTCAATACTGGAGCTTCCAACGCGCTTATTAAGAGTTTTTAGAACGACGCTGATTTGCAAACTTCACTTTGACGTTTTGGTAAAATGTCAGTCAAAGGCTACTCACTAAATTGAAATCATTGAAACCAATCGGGAGCGCGTGAAAACACTGTGACATTAGATGTTTTCAAAGACAGTCAATTTTGATTGGCCGTTTCTGACAAATTGAACAATTTTCATTGGTTCGTTCATTATAGTGTTGAATAATCAGTATAATTTATTGATGCTTAAATGTAATTATTGATTACATCATTAGATAAAATTACTGGAGGTAGAAACCCAGCAAACCCATACTTACGTCAAATGACAACCGAATAGTTGAAATTCAATATTTTATAAGCCAAGTACGTAGATTGACAGTACATGATTTATCGTGTACCATGGGGAAAATGAATCTTGTTAAAGAAACTAGGATAAAAATAATAATAATAATAATAATAATAGTCTTTATTTTTCAACATACATGCCAAGATGTACAAAAAGAGGAATTACAATGTACGTTGAAAAACCTGAAGGCGTAAGCTCAAAATACGTGCCATACAGACACGCATTTGGTTTTCAGCTTAAACCTTAATAATCTTAAACTTAAACTTAATCAATTATTATATTAATTAATTGCTCTCACTGTTGCTCTAATAAACAATAAATCTAAAAAGAAAACACAAAATATTATATTTTAAGACTCATATCTCATTTCTGCAAGTAAATTTTCTTTTAGTTTGATTTTGAATGATCTACAGGTACATGATTTCAATTCGGCAGTTAATTTATTATAGATTTTGTAAATTTGGAATGTAAATGACCGTTGATATAACACGGTGCGGTGAGCGGGTGGTGTAATTAATCCTTTATTTCTCACATTTATATTATGGACATCTGTTCTGAACCGAATTTTTTTGTATAAGTATGAAGGTGTTTTATTCGTCATAATTTTATGAAACAAACAGGCTGTTGCTAGATATCTGCGGGACTTCATATTGAGCCACTTTAATGGAACTAATTTATGTGTGACGTCTTCAAATTTACGATCGGTTTTCAATCTCACTTACATTACTACTGCGAAGTGTGTAATGTTGAAATAGTATTAAAAAGCAACAACTGTAATAGCGACATCAATCAGTCCTTTGTATGTGGTGTCTCTGCTATAGGTAGTGGTTTTTCACAATCCGAAGAATTATTTTCAATATTAGACATTCCCATATTGAATAAAAAAATTTATAAGAAAGAAATGGAAAATCTGCATACGAGATGGAAAAAAATGTTATCTCAACAAATGTTCGAAAATGCCATGGAAGAAAAAAAACTAGCAATAGAAGAAGATTATATGGAACAAGGGTTACCGTATATCACCGTTATAGTGGATGGAAGTTGAGCCAAACGTTCATATGGACATGGTTACTCTTCGTTATCTGGGGTAGCATGTATAATAGGGCGAAGAACAAAAAAAATATTATACTTAGGATTAAAAAATAAATTTTATCCGCAAACGTCATAAAAGTGACAACTTATGTGTCTTTATTGGCAAGGTAAAAGTGTCACTTTATCGGATTAAGCAGATAAAATAGCAACTTTTCCGTACTTTATGTGCCTAATCACATAAAATACAAAACTCAAACATTTCAGCGAAATGTTTACATCGTAACCACGGAAAATTTGTATTAGGTATTAGATTATTTTATTCATTTACCTACTTGCTAATATATAATTAGTGTTACCCTTTATCAATTTTTCATTTATCCGAATACGTTTGCGAATAAAATAGTATATGTTATTCGGAGTAACGGTGACTTTATGTGGCTTAGCTGAATTATTTGCCTCCCTAATGTTCGGCTAAATAAACTTCAGCTTCGCCACATAAAGTATCACTTTTACTCCTAATAACATAATCTACTATTGGTACGCATGCGCTACAGATAGAGGACCACATAAATGTTACAAAAATTACACAGGTTTTTCAACTGCCATGGAGCAGGCTATTATTGTCGAAGGATTCAATGAAATCGTAAATGCCTATGGAATTAGGTATAAATATTTAATAACTGCCGGAGATTCTACTGTTATACCCGAATAATAGAAAACGTCTCCTACAGTCGTTACATAATAAAATTAGAATGTGCTAATTATGCTACGAGGGCATTTACTTCCAACTTATATAAATTGGTAAAAGATAAAAATTACGATTACGCTGCTAGAAATATAATTAAATCAAATATTCAGCATTTCAGTTCGTTAATAAGAACAATAATTGCTCGCACTTCGAATATCAATAATTTAGTTGAAACAGGTTTTTTAGAAAGAAAAACTGCCATTAAAGGAGGTGGAATATAAATTTGAAGTTCATATTTTGTCTATTCCTGGTTTTAATGACGTTTTTAAAGTACTTAATAGAAAATTTATAGAATTTGTGTAAAACTGTATTCAAAAAATTGTTTTATGACTTTCACAGCAGTAGCCTATCGTCAAAAATAATTATCTACTTTAATAGAAAAGAAGAAACGAAAACATTAATTATTTATTAATGGACAAATCTCAAGATGATTTGTCTAGCTAACAGAAATTTTAGTTACTAAATATGCATAGTGAAAAAAAAAGGGGTACAAAATATAAATGATTGTATTTCCGATTATAATCAGCCAATGCAAGTAAAGACTGAAATAATCTTATTTGCAATAATACAACGTTTTAAATCGATTTTATTTCACTTTAATGAGAGCCATGCGAAAACGGAAGTTTTTAATAACGTCTCATCGCGTCGCTTTAATGTGAAATTAAATCTCTAACAAAATTTTGAGGCAATGAATTTTGCTTCATTTGTTTGGTTGCTTGGTAAACGTCACTTCGTATCCATCATTTTAATTTTTGTTCTTGATTAAATGAGGCGTTGAAGAAAATAATAATAGAGTTTTGGAATCAGCTGCCTTAGAGGAGAATATCTTATGCGATTGCTCAATGGGCAAGACGATTAACTCATATTTTTAAATAGCATATTTAATAATTATTTAGATATTTTTTTTTATTATTGTTGTATTTTCTAAAGTTGCAAAAACAACATTTCTGTATGCTTTTATTTAACAATACACAACTACTACATCTTTGGAAGTAAAAGTGCTTACTTTCCATCTATAAAGATTGAGATTTTCGATGGTATAATCATCATTTAAAAATTTGACTTACTAATATAAGAGGCTACAAAATCTGTACAGTTATTTATGGCCCATTGTGTATATTAATCTCCCGACCGCTGTTTAATTGATGCACTCTTTTTTATGCGGTAGCCTCAGCCGTAGACCAATCTGCAACTTCAAAATTTAAAATTGCTGAATTCTCAACAGGAGTAATAACGCCGCAGGGCAAATGCGTTTACCTTTTCCTTTATCCAGTACCATTTGCGTTGTTTTATCTCGTGCATCTAAAGCCGGTCGTTAGTAGTAGCGGTGGGTCTGCAGCCATCTTGTGTATTGTGAATTATTAAAAATGGCAATATATTTTTGAGATTTTAACATATTGTGTAATTATTTCATTGATGCGGCTTGTACCAAATGACACAACGTCACGCGAAGAAGGGTATGACAAAATTTCAAATGGTTTGGACGGGGCAATCTCATCTTAATTTCGGTTATTTCAGAAAATTTTATCAAATAGGTCAATTTTTTGCTTATAACTACATTTAAATTGATTATACAAACACCATACTGTTTCATACCGCGTATGGAAGTTCATAACATCAACCTTTAAAATTTCAAATCAAATAAATTATTATTTATGCAGATAATCACAAAACATCTATTTTTGTTCCTATCAGTTGAAGAAAAATTTTTCTTTTCAAATTTGTTAAAAAAATTAATTTTAATGGTAGCTACCAAAGGAAATCAGAAAATAAATTAAATTATAAGATATAGAGCCACTTTTTAGGTCTCTGGTTTTAGGGTATACCCTGTCCTTAAAACCGATAGCTCCCACACAATCGAGCCGAAGAACCGTTGTCCAGTACTCTGGTAAGCCTAACTAACTTTATTTAGTAAATTGCAAAAAGTGGCCGCACGAAATTTTGCGGCAGCCCTAACATATATCATAATCGAAAACACTTACAAAAGGACGAGGCACATAACCTACCCTCGTACAATCTGTGCTAATGATTCGCATAGCCTAAGCAAAGTACACGAGGGGTTACGATTGGTAAAGCATGCCCTAGTTTCTAACTGTACGAAGCACGCAACTATTCTAATATAAAATACACCAGGCGCGACGGGCGATAACTACACTAGCGTCTTGCCTGTAGGAAAGTACATCCAAATTTAACCTTTCCGTTTGCTTCCATGCAGTGTGGTGCACCAGGAGGCGGCAGAGAGGTATAGCCCACGGCAACAGCTGCTAGAGGCGGTGCAAGCTATGAAGGCTGCGGGTGGCCTGCAGGTGGGTGTAATGCAGAAGCTTATTCCCTAGCGTAGCCCACTGGGGTTGCAAAATTCACAAGCAATTCGACAATTTCAGGAGCCCAGATCGACAGCTTGGATTCCAGCAAAGTACATCTCAACGGGAGGTGTTTAATTTCAGCAGGAAATGGCTAAAAACGTACAAGAATTCCCTAGTGAGCCCTCGAACAAGAAGATAGGGCCTTAGCTTACCCTAAAGGTGAAGAGAAGCCAGGGGGACGCGCCAACGTTGGCCGCAGAAATCTGCAATAGCGATAGGACATAATATAACAATTACAAACGTCCGAAACAAAGCATGAGTACTTCTAGATCCTCCATAAAAACTATTCGGAGAGGTAAGCCCAGCCAAAGGGCTTTTTCAAGCACTAAGCTGAAGGGGATAACCAACTAGCACGGCAATTTTGCTTGGAAAGAAAGCAGAATTCGACACCAGCTTCACAGGTCACAAGATAACAAAATTTGTTCAAGTGGATCTACAGAAAAACTTCCTGAAAGATTTGACTGCAACAAGAGATAACAAAGTTGTTCTAGCAGAGTATAGTTTAGAATTATCGCAATTACGGTTGCCTAACCACCAGGCTTAAATATTTGTAAAAATGGAGCCAAAAGTAAATCTAATTAATGGAATCTAGCTAATTACTAGGGGAGTTGCATGCGAAACTACTTATTAATTATAATTAAATGTTTAAAAACTACAACACAGCTAACTAGGCTTATCCTAATGCATGCAATATTACCGAAAAGCCACCTATTAATCCTTAGGGATAAAAATTCGATTAACAAATTTTTGATAATACAGGGGAAGCTACAAAAGTACCGTAACAGAGTGTTTGTAAATTTCAATGGCTTCGCGAATCTTTCTGCTAAAGAATAATAGGAATTTGCAAATGATGTAAGTTTCATCAGAAAGGATCTTATGGCCAGTATCATGCTGGTGTTTGGCGATGGCTGATGATGAAACAAGACCCGACAAGACAGCGCTGGTGCTCAGAGATGCGAGTTTTTATTGAACGTCCTGTTTCACCAATGTATACAGCATTACAAGAGCAAGGTAATTTAATTTATCTTTAGGTGAAGGAAGAACCTGTGAGATTTTGCTCGGAGTTTGAATACTGTTTTAATGTTTATTTTTTTCGAAGAAACTTGCTAACCCGATCGGTGACTTGGTGGATATATGGAAGAAAGACTATTGCTGCAGGATTATCGGTTTTTGGAGGTTTGGGTGGCCGTGGATGAAGATGGCGATTGATGGCAAACTGTACATTCCTAGCACATTAACCTTTGTTCCTAAGAGCTTTCCGAATGTGGTTTAATTCAGCGTGGACATTATCGGGTTGGGAAACAGCCCGGTGTACAAGCGAATTGATGATGGAAAGTTTTTGTGTAGGTTGATGGTGGGAATCGGCATGCACATAGCGATCAGTGTGAGTGGGTTTGCGATATACAGAATGACCAAGTTTGCCACTGGGTTGGCGAGAGACCTGTACATCTAATAAAGGAAGGGGGCCGTTACTTTCTATCTCTATGGTAAAGTTCTCCTGCAGCAATAATCTTTCTTCCCTATATACACCAAGTCACCGATCGGATTGGAAAGTTTCTTCGAAAATAAAACATTAAAACAGTATTCAAACTCCGAGAAAAATCTCACGGGTTTTTCCTTCACCTAAAGATAAATTAAATTTCCTTGCTCTTGTAATGCTGTATACATTGGTGAAACAGGACGTTGAATAAAAACTCGCATCTCTGAGCACCAGCGCTGTCTTAAGTCGGGTCTCGTTTCATCATCAGCCATCGCCGAACATCAGCGTGATACTGGCCATAAGATCCTTTCTGATGAAACTTTCATCATCTGCAAATCCCCATTCTTCTTTAGCAGAAATATTCGCGAAGCCATTGAGTTTTACAAACACCCTAACAAACGCAATCGGGACGAAGGCTTTCCCCTTCGTTCTATGTGGAAAGTTCTAATTCCTAAGCCCCGCCCACCGACACTGAACCGCGCCGGCATTTGCTGAACCGCGACGGCGCTTGCCTATAAATTCTTCGCCTTTCTCTTTCCGGTCGTTAGTCGAGTTTCGCCTCTGGCGTGGTTTACACGTTGAGTTACCGTGCTCTTTTGCTTTTTCCTCCTGATGAAGCCCCTTACGAACGTGGGCGAAACGTTGAGTTCTTTGACCTCAATAATGGCACGGCCCAATCCCGGACGTCGTTTTTTACTTAATGACAATGGCCGTGAAAGCCTCCGAAATCAACTATGTAGGCAACTTATTATGCAGAAGTATGCATCATCTAGGCGACTTTGATGATCAAAAACAAAGTACCTGATTTTGAAAGGAAGATTGCCGTAGATAAATGAAAAGATTTCTGATTCTAACTGGTGAGTTGTGCTAAGCATAGTTTGCACCTTTTGCAATTACTTTGTTATTAACGCTTAGGTTTAAGTAATTTCATACATTTATATAAAAATGGGGAGGTGCGCCATCATTTTGGAACCACATCCATTTATTAAAAAATTCAGGTAGGTACCTACATTTCCTCATTTAAATGGCCACAAAAAAAAATTAGACCTATAATGAAATCACCAAGTATATTGGACCACACATTTACCTACACTAAAAACTCTGAAAACGGGTTTGCCTAATCCAGTGAGGATTCTCTTGAGCTAATAATGACAATTATGTTTGTTAATGGATTCATCAGAAAACAACACAACACAGTTTAAATTGCGGCCCAGCAGTCAATTGGTTTCTTAATAACCGATCACGAATTTTATGTGCATAATCATTTTTATTCAGATACTGTACTAGAATTACTTGGTAAGGGTGGAAGGTGTTTGCTTTTAAAATATTGTGGACGGATACTTGGCTGATTCCAACAACCCTGGCGATTGCCCTTTGACTGGTCCGGAGATTTTGCTCCACCAGTTCAATCACTTCCAATTCCTTTTTTTTTCATTAGTGGCTTGTCGCATACGACTCTAGGGTTTATAGATTGTCCATGTTGCCTTAAATTGATTTTTAGACTCCTAAACGTGTTGTATGATGGAGCGATACTGTCCTAAAATGAAAATCATATGTGTTTTCAGTAATACACACTTATAAATACGGTCTTCGGCACAACTTTACAGTGCTAGAAGGAATCGATTGCTGTGATTGCAAACGAAACACTCGTTTCAGCCGTTGTTTCGAAGCGGTATAATTTTGTAGCAACGCTTACTTTTAAATCAAGAATTATTTTACTATAGAAAGACTAGTGGTAGGGATGGTAAAACCTGTTCCGCTAAAGGATCAGGTGCACCTGATCCGACTCCGACTCCGAACTAGGTGCAAGAAACTAGGTTCAGTTCCGCTCGCGGTCACCGGTAAATTGCAAGTCTCGCCAAACGCTGGAGCGGTCGGAGTCGGATCTCGGACGGTCCTGCACCTACAGTCGCATGTTATAACTCACATGTTAATGTAATGGGACGTGATTTTGATTGGAATTCGACCGCTCCGGTCGGAAGTTTTTGCTGGGTCGTCTATTTCAATTGTAAAAGATTTCTTTGATTGTATTAGCAGGGAATCAAGAACTATTACAATTAAATATGTCTATTACAATTTAAAAATATGAGATGTTTTCCCTTTTTTCTATTATTTATACCTTACAGTAAATGTCTTATGATTTTGGCACAACACACGAGGCATTGCCATAACGATCCCGCAATTCCGAATCCGAATCTGAAATTCCTTGCGTAGATTATGCAGTTCCTAGTCAGTTACGAACGATTGCAAAGCGCAAAACGCGTCGATCCATTTCCATTCCGATTTCAAATTCGACGTCCTTGCCCTTGCAGTCCGAGAAAGAGGAGCGATCCGATCCTCTTCGTAGGAGCGAGAGTCGGGCATTCCGTTCCACAGTTCCGCCGCTCCGTGCTCCTTAGCGCTGGGGCGGTTCGGCTTAGGTGCACAGCGGTTCGATTCATTGAAGGAACGCCGGATCAGGCGACCTCCTCTTTAATGAACGCCGAACCAGGTGCACCTACTCCGGCAAACGAACTAGGTTCAAAAGAGTAGGTCCGAGAATTGACAACCATCCCTAACTAGTGGTGTGTGTAAGAATGAAAGAGAGCGAACGTTTAGCGCCGCCCTGTCTGGCGCAGGCGAGACGTTGATAACATGTGTGCAGGATTTGGGCTTCTTGCAGGAGATTCTTGGTCTTGCTGGCCGATAAGCAACCAGTTTTTTGGAGCTGTCCGTTCAACCCGGCGGAGGGCCTTCCGGCCCCGCTGGGGGTGTTGTGTTTGTTTGTGTTGTAATTAACGGTTGTTACTTGTGTGTGTGCGTACCGCATGTTTAAATGTTGCCATACTTGAAGTCCCGTTGATTAGAGATCGCTGTTATTGGTGTTTCGAGTGAATGTAATTTTTCTCGCATTCTGTGTTTTAACTGCACGTGTTAGTTGTTGACGGTCGGTCTTGAGGTTTTGTTAAGCGTCTGTGGATCCCGCTGTAAGCCTTAAATTCCCGGTTACCGCGGAGTGGGCAACTTCGATTCACGCCGTTTGGCGGATTATTTCGTTGAAATCTCAGTATCTAATTATTTTGCATCATGAAGTTCCGGTCTCTTGTTTAAGGTCCTTGCCATGTTGTCACAAACTTCGTATTTACCCTTGATTGGAGATGTTAGACTCCTTCTGTCGGCAGCATCACGTTGCTATTGTGCAGTCTCTTCAAGCGTCTTCTGGCAGTTTGTTTGGAAGCGGCCATCTGTAGTTTCGTTGGACGCCGTATGCAGCTACCTGGACTTCTTATTTAAGTATATACCTCTTTTATGTCTTAGTTTGACACATATATATATAATACACATATATTGCTGGTAGGGCCTGGAAACTTCAGAAAACATTACGGCGCCGACATAGTATCACTTGGAGTATAACGCGTCTCGTGTGCATGCGTGAGAATTCGAACTCCGCCTTTAGAAGCGAATTTTAAACTTGACCACTTCCCCATTGGGCGGACGACGCCGCCGCGCTTGCGCACAGCTCACCGTATACATGAAGGAGTTGGTTGTGTGTCTCACTTCATCGGTGAGTTTCCCACTCATAGCCGCTAGCAATATAGTAAGTATTATATATATGGTTTTACAGTGCCATAGTTTACATTGCACGTAGTGTCGGACAATTTTTGCGTAACTTTGCGGTCAATGTAGCCTACTGTTTGAACCATTTTAGTTGTCTTTATGTCGAATTACCGTCAGATTTTATGTTCCTGATTAACCTAACGTTGTGGCAATTAAAGTATGTATCGCATTCGAGCCATGTTTATTTGTTCACCGTCAAGTATTGTTATTTATGAGTTAGTGCATTGAATAGTTAATGTTGCTACCGTTTGCAAGCCATTTCGTTTAATTGTTGTCAATTTTACCGCATATAGCTAGTTTAAAGCGTTACGTAATATAACCTAACCCTTACTAACCCATTTCGCTACACTTATTTACTAAACCATTGTCCATTTATATATTATTGTTAATGCAGTTCATTTGCATATAACTGTGATTTTCTTGTCTGATGTTTACAACATTTGCATGCGATTTTGTATGTGTCTTCTTTTGTAAAACGAGTTTAGAAAGCTGCACAAGAATTCTCCCGCAAAGTAAGTTTAGCACTGCCAAGGTTGAAGTTAGAAGGTGTACTCATTTGCTTCCACTTTCCTCAGTGGGATCACCTGTGTATTTATCCTATTAGAAATGTGGTGGCGCCTTTAAGATCTGTTTTTCTTATAATAGGCCGCTGTCCTGTGTAGTCTCGTATTGAACCACCCCCAGCTCCACTGAGCGACCGTGGCACCCCTTTTATTACGGACTGGGGGCAGCGGTCCTATGTAATTCTTTCCCGATATGAGTTATTTCAAGCGCTAGTCATTTAGCTAATTAGTGTCATGTGGTAAAGTCCCGTTTATGTGGTAACAAACTAGCGCCCTCTTCGTAATGTAGTTTTTATGCTGTATCAAGCTATTACTAATTAGAGCTTTGCCGTAAAAGGCAATTTAGCCTGTAACAAATTATACACATGCGATCTCATGCAGGAGAAAAACCCTTTAGCTGTTCTGTCTGTGTATATACAGCAGCACAAAAAAGTACTTATAAAGTTTTGCACGGCAGAAAAACCATATTATTGCTCTGTTTGTAATCATATCATCAAATAGATGTGACTTTGTTACATATGTAAAGATTCACACAGGGAAAACACTTTGTTGCTATTCTGTTTATAAGTAGAAACTATCAAAAGGAAATGTTTTAATTAAGCCGGTCACAAACTCATTGCGAATATTCACCAGTCCGATTATTTACGAATATGGCCAATGCCGAATTCAAACTCCCATACTACACGTGCATACTTGTACTATAACATTCGCGGATACTTGTGATACAGAGTTGTTTACTACTCGCGATGCACCACAAGCTACGCAAAATATCCACAAGCCGAAAACCTAACCTCTAATAACATAAAAGTGTTCGATGTTCATGAGGTATAATTTTTTCCTTTGATATTTTCAAAATGTTTAGTATCAAAACGGCCATTTGTGAGGGAAGTTCCGTGTAAAACCCCTTACAGATTTTTTTACTGCACCGCAAAAGCAATCTTATAATTTGTAAGTATACAAGAGTATATACGAGCAACCGCGAGGAAACTCCATGACGCATGCAATTTCCGTTTGCTCGCATTGTTTTACCGACAACCGATGGAAAATAGACGAGCACGAGTACGAACATCCACATAGTGCAGTTCAATTATCAGTATGATTATTATCAACTTCTGTATTAAGTGGTGCGTGTTTTTTAATGTTAATGTTCACTAGTTTTTAGCCACACATTTGCCACTACTGTTATCTTTATTTTGTTAGTCTTTCTGTTGGAATATTTTCTATATTTACTATAATATTATTTAGCACATTAGTTTGTAAACAATCAGTATATACAGTTGAAAAATCTGGTTAAGTGATATACAGCGTTATAGTTCAATCATTACAAGTAGATACTTTTTAACGATTAAATCATCAGTACATTAAATCATTATTTTAAATAAATGTAAATAATGTAATAATAAAATAAAACTAATTTCGAATTCCTTCAATAATAATAAAATTTATGAATCGTTGGTGTTCAAAACTTCAGTAATGTAAACTTGTTGGTGGTTTATAATTGTCTGCGTACAGTTTCAACACGGCTGCAAACAAATTGGGTCATTGGTGACTCGGCAGATATCAAAGTAAGAGTTTTTTAGTGGGCAGTCTTGCATAACATAGCAGCATGGGAAAGATTTGACAATCCCAGAGCATGGTCTACCTTGACAGTCCTTAATTGTCGATCGAAGTAAATTTTCACAGCTGGCGGGGTCAGATATTTGAAAATTCTATTCTCCCTTAGGCCAACAACCAATTTTCCTGTTTGTTTTTCGAGCCTGGTTTCCGGCGTCAAGCCCAGGGGTTTCCCCCTTTAAGCGACAACTTCCGCATCAGCTTCAAGTGATAATCGCTAAAGTTTGCATTCACGTTGCCAACCAAATTGCTGCATTCCAGGCTAAGTTGAATATGGATGTTAATTAAGAAATACATGCGAAGCGAAGCGATGTCAAACTATTGGCATCCTCTTCTGCATTACTGGTTCGCTCGCAGTAAAATTAACACCTATATATTTAAGAGTGTTCATGATGCTATCTCTGTTTGACTGATTTCTTCGACACAGATAGAGAATTACCGGGTTGTACTTGAAACTTGTTTTACCAGTTGATATTAAATCCACCACGGTTTTTTCTCTAATCAACATGTAAACTACGGCGAGGCATTTTTGTTACCACTCAATGCGCTCAACACCAAACGTTTGTTGAAACTAATTATTTGCAATACTCAAAATTTGCAGTAGGGACTAGTCATTAATGGACTTGTATTATTAGTCTATGTTTAGCATTAATCAAAGAAATATTATAATAAGGTGGTGAATGCAGTGGTGAAAACGAAAGACGGCGCAGTGCATAATTTAGTCCAATAACAACTGTGTCACTTCGAAACTAAATATATTTCAAGAATTTTAAGCGTTAGAGTTGTATATTTGCTAGACGTACTCTATCAATTATTGCCATTTCAGTACAACTCTCGCCGTGGGTGTTAATCAGGGCTTATTATGTTTATTTTGGCTAGCACGTCTAATTACTTTCTTTCTGGTAAAGGTTCACTTTTGAAGAGACGAATAGCGGACGGTTGTTACAGTATCAAACTGTTTTAACGACGGTCACTAGTGAGGGAGTGCCAAATACTTAAACATGTCCGGGAAAAGTCTACATTTAGCCTGGAAATCCCACAAACAGGCTAAAGGCCACGGCTGGATACGCTCAGGGAGATAAGCGTGGTCCTAGAAACGGTACACTACTGGGCAAGCGTGGCGGTATGTATAGGATGTTACAAAATAAATGGGCGCCGCACAAGCACCCAGAAGCGCACCTTGTCACTTACACAGCCGAGAACCGTCTCTGCCCAAAACAAAGTCAAACTTTTCGCGCCAAACACAGAAAGCGAGATCAAGCTGTAACAGTAGGAAAAACACCGGCCACCTACGCGCCGAAGCGCGAAGGCGGCAAAAATCACACTATATTAACTGTACTACCAGGCGGCCCGAGACTGACTGCCTCAGCCGAACGGGAAAGAGTGCGAAGGAGAGAATACCTCTTTGTCGCTCCCACAGGGCCTCCTTTTAAATTTACTTCAGAAAAACACTCGCTCGCTACAGCTGCCGAGCGACATCCAAACGCAGTTGTTCAGCGATCGCCCGAATCGCGGGCACAGATGCGTGACGATTTGAAGCAAATAATGCCAAAGCCTGCACAAAATTCAAAACACACTTAAATTTAATGGAGAAATAACAAGCATAAAAATATGACAGATAATTCACAGCGGCGTTATAGCTGCTTACACACACAAATTAACGAACTAATACGCGTCGAAATATGTCTGGAAAACCTATATTCATGCGGGATCAGAATAAACACTCCAAAAGGTCAACTAATTTATAGAAAATGAAAATGTCCTGACACGGTAACAAAGTTGAACGTACACACGTATGCGCTTCTACCTTACGTATTACACGCAGTGTGATTGCAATGAAGTTAGCTAGCGCTATCGTTAATAATCGGTCTTAGACGGAGTGAGAGTAAACTTCGATCTGATTAAATACGCTTTTTGATCTCGCCCGTGTGGGCTTGTAGCCGTCTAACGGCTATAGTCGAATTTTTCGTTCACGCGCAACAATACATTCTCGGCCTCGCAACGTGCCCTAGCTTAAATTCCTCATCTCTGTCTTATCGACGAACATGTTTGAGGATCAGTCGTACTTCAGATAAAATTCCCGTATTTTTGAACCACCTCGGCAGGGCAGTGGATAGAGTGCCAAATTTCCAATAAGCAAGTCTTTCTTTTCGCAGTCTACTGGACTGGTTTATCTTTTACGGGGGAGAATTATAATCCAGTGGCGCCCGAATAATAATAATTACTTTCTTTTGACTTTTCTCCTGAATTGGTTTACACAGAGAATTCACGATTCCAGAATAGAACTGCGCACGTTTGTAATGAAAGCTACTGGAAATTGCAACCTAAAACGATCACAGCCAATAATTTCTGGATTTTTCGAATAGAAGCAAAATACGGACGGAAAATTTTAAACGACTTCTGGTAGCAACCATGTTTTAATACGCCACTGATTATAATTAATCATTGGAAAGGCAGCCCCAATGTTGCCGGTATGTAAGCCTTACTTAATTAATTCAATTCTTACAGTGTTGATTTCTATTTAGCCCTTTTCTGTATATTGCTATGAATACATCTTAAGCATTTATAATTATTGGAGTTATTAATAATATTTTAAGCATATCAAATAATATTTTTAAAAATGTCCCAGAAATGTGCTAGATTATTTTTTGTAAATAGTATAAAACAACATTGGCCTTCATAATAATTTGCAAAAACTATATTAAAAATAGTGTTAGCCTTGATTTGAACAAAATGTAATCAGAGTAGGCTTGGAAACAAAGTAAAACAATGTAAGATCGAAGACAACTGCGGAAAGGAAGCCAAGCTGTCAAGTGTTGTTAATTTGGCTTCCACAATAAATAATTGTTAAATTGTGAATAAATACCCTTTTCCCAATTCAGTGAATTTTAAAATTGATTGAATGTACTGTGGGTATGCTGTGGTGGAGTGCATTGATTCGTAGCACCTCTACAGAAATTTAAAAAAGTGATTTGTGCATCAAGTGTTAGCTAGTATTTCGGTAGCGGTTTTGGACACCATAGCAGATCAGTTGGAGCCCCTGGAAGCTAGCGGTAGGCAGTGACCTTTACAGAGAACAGTGTATCCCTAAGTGTGGACAACGGTGTGAGCTGGAAGCAATTTTTTGATGTCGCAGCGGTCGAGCTGCAGGAGTCGTTCTGCGAGAGCTTTCTGAGGTTGGATCGCCAAGCCAACGGAGAAAGACGGGGCCAGGATCTTAGGACTTGCTAGGAACTCGAGTTAAGCCATAACTTCAATTCCAAAAGCAACAGAAAGGTTAGCAAATTTTACCCTAAAAGATAGAATTTATTAAATTTCTTGGTGGCGTCCGTTTCATGAGCACTTCCGGCAGAAAGCGTCCTCTGAGTAGTTTTTTTGTGATGTGTATTTATTTACGGCAATTGTTATCATCTAGTCAACGCTTTAACTACGTAATCGCAGAAAATTTACTGTCGTTTAATAGCGGACTTGTTTTGCAAACTGTGAGGTTGGATCGCCATATTTGAGTTAATTTTCCCTTCAGTTAAATAATATCCTATACGGTAGCTATCCCATTAGTTACATCATCATTACGCAACGTGTTTACTTTTAAATTATAAAAAATAATACCACAATAATCAATTTGATAGCAAATGTAATTCCTATATTTTATATAAATCAAAATAATATTTGCTAGGATGTAGAGACCCGACCCATATGAGATAAGAGTCATTTATTTTATACAAAATTAAATTATAATATTCAGTACAGTATAATAAACCATAGTAATATATTGCCCGTCTTCCACAAATAATCAGAATCGGAAAGCTGTTAGTTAGCTACATAGAAATCTGACGGGGAGTACCTCTTGCCGTTTCATCACAGGAATTCCTGGTTTAATCCGCTTCCATTCAAACAGTACCTGCAAGTCAATAGGACAAGCCCGCACAAGAGTTGATACGCTACCTACCGAGAGAAAATTCCTGGTTACTTGGGGTGGCATAGTTCTTAACTACGTTGTAAGTATTCACAACCGAGGGCTCCTGTCAGTATAGCAGTTATCGCATTAACTGTAACCAGTAGTTTACTTACCTCAAGGTTCCTAGAAAATTAACATACTGACTTCATGATGTTTCGTTTAGATATTTGACTTACCTTATTGCTAAATCACTTCTAATCACTTTGTTTTATTTAAATTAAATTTAAATGTTATAATCCATATTAATTCATGTTAACCTAAAACAGAGCTGGGCAGTAATTAATTACTTTTTAATGAAATTACTAATCAAATTCCTTTTTGTGTATTTGCCTTGGAATTGAATTACTTTTCAAAATGCGGTAATTGTAATTGGGAATTGTCATCTTTGTTAGAAAGTACTTGAAAATTCCTTTTTAAAAGTAATTAATTTCTGCATTCAATTACTCAATTACTTTCATGTAATTAAATTACTCTAAAGTATTTAAATTACTTCATAGGTATTTGAATTACTTGTGGTAATTGAAATTACTCGAGGTAATTGAATTACTTTGTGGTATTTCAATTACTGAATTACTGACCTCGATATGGTGCTAGATTTCCAGAACGCATAAATAAGATAAGTTCTTATTAAGCAAATCGCAGGGTATTCCCCGCGCAATATAATTTATTATTTCCTCTGATGAGTCGAATAACAGCAACTTCTGCATTTCGTATGACGTGTCCACGAACATTAGTGCGTGTATCTGTAGCTTGTAATAATGACAACAGTTATTGTGAGAGTAGAGAGACGCTAAGTGTAAGACGCTATAAGAATATTTGCTGTAAGTACATTACAGATTACAATACCTACGGTAAAATAATAATTTTAAATTAAATAGATTCATTAGAAGATATTGGTTCATAATGATTATTTATTCATTTCAATTTGCTTGTTTTAAACGATCCGTGCAAGTGTAACAGACGTTAGGTCCAGAAAATTATGTTTTTGAGTGAGGAATTGAATTAAACGGACAAAATTCGATAACAACATTTAAACAACGGAAAACACATATATAAAATGTACCTAATTGCAAAGTCCCATGTCTGGTTGACTCAAAAATGCATTATGGCGTATGGTAATTTTAAAACGCCGCCGCATAAGTTTACCGCATTCTTGCATGGAACATTTTGTAAATTATCCATTCTTTGTCGCTTTCTTGCCTTGTAATGCTCATATGCTGCTTTCTATACTGGCTGCAGCATGTTAGCTTCGATTATTATTAAAACACCCCTTGCTAATTAGGAGAGATTCAAATATTGGCTTCTTAATGATTTTACACAAAATTCCATTTAGTTTTTTAAAAGAACAGTGTATAGTGACCCAATTTACGTAATTTCAGATATTATGTAATTTCTTTTTGAATACATGGTATAAAGGTCACTTGAATGTAAAAATGACTTCATTGTTACGTGCTTGAGCAAATGTCTTTTGTTTTTGTATCTAAAGTACGAATTCTTATTTCAATCAGCTGTTTTCAACTAGGTTTATCAGTCATCTGTCAACTTTCAATCGTCCCTGATCAACACCAAATTGATATTTTGTTTTATAATTTCAGAAGTTACCTAATACATTTTTAATAACTATTTGTATTACTAGGGAGGAAAATGTATCATTCCCTCCCGCAGATGTAGTTTAGTTCTTCATAGTTTGCGAGAACCGTACCTAATCAATTTCTTGTAATCGTGCAATTGATGAAATGACGTTTTAGTCCAGAGTTATACATACAACACTTTGACATTTTATGATGAGACTATCTCTTGTAATCAGCTGCATTCAAAAATATTTAAATATGAAAACCAGAAGGCTAGTTGTCTCCCGTCTCTAATGGCAACGGCAGTCAATGTTATTCCCTCCCACTGCCATTGGAAACCAACCAGTGACCCAAACGTATATTTATTTTTCCTATACCCCTTGGTATATATACACCTTGGCCTTGCAGGCCAAGCTCCTTCATGGGGTGTTAGTGGCTCACCATTATTATATCCCTAACAGGCGACAGAAAATGTCACTTTCGTATAAAGGGGTAAAAAAGTATTTTCAAACAGAGCCAACAAAAAAATGCTCAAGTTGCGCCAATTGGATCGTTGTTCTACAAAATCTAAATACTTAAGAAATCCAATGCTCTACCCTGTATACTTAGATAAGTTACATATTTTTGTCATTCAGCCTCATGTTAAGCGTATTTAATAATAAATTGTTCTACAAGTTAAGAAAAGTGAAAGTTTTTCAACGTTTAATTCACGATCGAGTGATGCAAAGGGAGTGGATTAATTTATCACGAACATGGAAAAATCACTTTTATAACATATTTAGCTTGCTATTTTTTCTAATATCATTACAAAATCTAGCCAAAATTAAATTCGACATTTCTTCATATTCGAAAATTTTTTTTTAATTGGCAGTGAAGAACGTTGAAATCGTCAAATAAAATACGAGAAATCGGCAGTGAAGTAATCCATTGTTTTACAACTTTTTGTAGGCGGCTGGGCGATAAGTAAACGTCAACCGACGTGAACGTAACCTATAAAAGTTGGTTAAAATGTTGTAACTTCGCGATTTCTCGATTTTAAAAAACAATTTACCCCTGAGCACTGGGAGTTCCATTTCAATCCTTGTGTGGTTTATTTGCTTTGGCCCTTCGGGCCTCGGCAACTAAATACATAATCGTGATAAAAAGCTCAACTTTAGTGATAACTTATGTGGAAACTAATATAAAAAAATATATAGATTTGAACTTCCAAGTCCCTATACCTTCTGACTGAAGGGACTTTGTACTAAAGTATATTAGGTTTAATCGGTTTATTATAACCTAAGGAATCTATGCCAAATCGGTGTCCCATTTTTTGTGGGACACCCTGTATAATTGTTATCCTTGAATCCAAACTAAAAACTTTTGGTTTTGGTGAACGGTGCATGTAGCTAGAAGATTTAGTTATCAAAAAACCTTCAAGAGTGATAAAGTATTAGGTTACTACTAGCAGTCCAGTGAGACAAATGTCTCATTTAAAAAAACAAAAAAGGCCGTTTTTCAAATAGAACGCGTATTAAATAAAAACTGTACCCAGACCTGGAAGGTGTCAAAGTGGTTGCATAACCGATCGAGGTTTTAAGGCGCAGAGGGCATCGGAACATTCTGGAAGCTGTCAAAGTGGTTGCCTAACCGATCGAGGTTTTAAGGCGCAGAGTAGGGATGGGCGCGTGACGTGAAAAGAGTCGTGTCACGGCGTGTCACGTCGTGAACGTGACTAATATTTGAAAATCTTGACGTGAACGTGAGTGAACGTGAGTGAAAATTTCCAAGGCGTGATTCACGTTTCACGTTAATTTCACGTTAAATATTTAGTAACGAATAAAAAACTGCAGGGTGCAGCAATTTTTAAATTCATTAAATCACAAATTGTGCCAAACAAGTTACATTATGTGGCTTTATTTTTGGACCCTAATTATAAATCTTTAAAGTTCATACCTTCACATAAAAGAGAAGATTATAATGCAAATAAAACTATAGATGATAATGATGAAATACATAGCAAACGACTCAAAACTGGTACATCAGCATCAGAGTCTTATCTTTATACACTTAGAGATAGCTCTGACGATGACACATGTAATTAGGATGATGTTGAAACAAAACTAAACTAGTATGTTAAATTAAAATTCGGTTGACATTTTAGGATTTTGGAAAAACAGTGTAAATACGCCACTGTTAAAAAAACTTGAGAAATTTTAAACATACCGGCAAGTTCCGCTACAAGCCAAAGAGTATTTTTTACAGCTGGGCGAATGTTAGAAGAGCGCAGAATACGACGTAACGCTGAAAATGTTGATTACATATTACTTTTAAATCAACATTTTAATGTGTAGATGTGTAGATGATATTTTTAAAGCAATTTATTGTGTACTTGTGTAGATGAACTTATTCTAATAAAAGTAATGTTTTTTTGTATACTCGCTTTAACGCTGAAAAAGTTGATCCTTGTACGTAAAAGTACTTTCAAACCAACGAATTAAAAGTGTTGCCTAGCAACATATATCTTCTGTACTCATACCAATAAGGGAAACGCCAATTCCAATGACAGCTTTTAGTATTAAAAGTAATGTCTTTGAAGACAGCTGCAAGAAATATATTTGCGAGAAATCAGTATTTATCCATTGTCGAAGTTAATGTAGTCAATTTTCATTTCTTTCTTTTTATGTCAACTATTCTGATTGCAACATATCACGTAAATTATGTCAGGTGCAAAACATATTTTTAGTTCTCTTTAGGGTTTTTTCATTGGTTTTAAATTTGAACATTCTGTTCTATCTGAATTTAAATTTTGAAATAAAAGCTGCGTGTCACGTCGTGAGTGGCGTGTCACGCCGTGAACGTGAGTGAACGTGAGCGTGAACGTGCGTGAACGTGACTTTTTAAAGCAAGCGTGAAACGTGCGTGAACGTGACTGTTTAAAGCAAGCGTGAAACGTGCGTGACGTGAGCGAAAATTCACTCACGCGCCCATCTCTAGCGCAGAGGGTCGCAGCTCCGTTTGGCTGCTGAAACAGTTTTTATTTAATACGCGTTCTATTTGAAAAACGGTCTTTTTTGTGATTTCTCGAAAACCGGAAGTGTCACGTGACTGAAATTCGGTTCCTGACCTGACGCGACCATTCCAAACATATGACTTTAATAACTTTTTTCTCTATCTCTTACGGTTTGGCTGCTGAAACAGCGTCCCAGACAGACAAAACAGCGTCCCGGACAGACACGTATATTAGATAAAGGATAGTTAACAAAACATAAAAATTAAGTATTTTTAGATAACGATTACGAATCGACACGACACTAATGATAGTTGCAACTTGCAAGAAAATTCTACTAAATACAACTATATGACAATAATTTTTATTGAAAGTAATTGAAAAAGTAATTGATGTTGTACAATTACAATTACTAAGTAATTGGTAATTGAATTACTATTTCCTGTGAGTAATTGAATCTCTGGTAATTAAATTACTACATTGGGCGGTAATTGGTAATTAGTAATTAATTACTTTTTGAAAGTAATTTGCCCAGCTCTGACCTAAAACCAGCTTTCTATTTTGTTAGTTGAGTATAACCACTTCAGATTCGTATTCACACAACAAATAATTTTTCACGCAGACACATGTACTCAGCAGGTAATAATTGTAATTAATTGCATATTTCTCTATTATTTGACGAAATACTTATATAGGTTTTGCAACTATACGTATAAGTAAAGAAGCTATTGTTTTACTGCATATTGTGATTTTCTACAGCATGTTTGCTTATCTAGAAATTGGAGAACGCTCAAAAATTAGTAGCAAACATCTATTCGTACCAAATTCAATAAATAATTCTATACTAAGTATAACACATAATTATTTTATTTACATCCGTACTATAATTTCAATCTACTTTAAGTAAATTTTAATTAATTAAATCGAATTTCAATTGTAATATTATTGTTCTTGTATCTATTATCAATTTTTGCATAAAGTTTTGTAATATTGATGTTGTATAGATGCTGTTAATTATTCTTCACAGTTTAGTAAATTCCTGGCACCGAAATTTGTTTTTTTTTTGTTGAACATCCAATCGTTATGATAAAGTGAGAGAAGACCCTCATTTATTTTTATTAGTTTTGCTATGGAGAAGTAAACTAGCCGATGAATGTAAACCATCTGAAGATTTGTATGCTTAAAGAGAGTGTCCCGTTATTTTCGAAACACTCTCTATTATAGTTTTAAAAAATGGTCACAAAATAGTGTGTAGCATCTTAAACAAAGATTATATTCACATATTTTATGTAGATTTAAGATAGCAAGATTCGGCTAAGTATCTTATCTTTATTTGTTTATGCGTTTATATATGACTTGGTAAATTAGCATTAGTTCAGAGTATATACAAATACAATCAACTACGTACATTATTTTATTTTATTTCTAACAAATAACTCAACTAGTTTGCTATTTAGCAAATTTCACAAACGGAAACAATGGTCAGTTAGAACTGCATATTATGTACAGATGTCCACATCTTATTCATACTTCAATAAAGAGTCTTTGAACAAACACTATAACTGAAAATTGTTATCAATATCCCATGTTGTAAAACAGACAATGCAATAATAAAAAACGGATTGTAACGTAAAATCTACAGATTTACTTCAATTTTAATAGGTATCATAAATCAAAACCATCCAAGCACGACCAGTCCTTTCAACGACAGCACAAACGTTACCCCTTAAAATGAAAGTGTTAGTTTCCATAAAAAATGCAAGATACATGCAATATATAGCGAATCTTACTGGTAAGTTGTGAAAAATAACATCTATTTCATAATTTTCTGGTTTGAAGGTGTGGCTGGATTTGAGCAAATATGCTATATACATATATGCGTCAAATAATCTTCAGTATGTGCACAACATAGAGAGTAACCTACTGGTGTGTGCACCAACGTGTGCAGTAAAAACCTGTAAATTATCAAAACTATTTTTTTAAATAAAATAATTATTATGAAATTTGATGATTGGAAAGAGTGCATATGATTTATTAATTACTTTAGATTTCATCGTAGCCCTTTTTACCAGTACATGTCGAAATATGTGAGTATTTACTTGCAGAAAAATTTACACCCTTTGCTTAGCACTATTTCAGCTGCTACCTTTCTTTTCCAATATTTTTCCTCGTTCCACCAGCTCCTTGGTCTTACCCTCTTTAGCTTTTAATCCAGACTGATTTTCCGTGTTTTCTTTACTCTTAGGTCTTTCAGCATCCTTAGCAATTGTTTATACCATCTTAATTATTGCCTCTCTATTTTACTCTGGATCTGTTCCACTCTAAGTATTGTCTTATCTCGCAATTACGTATTCTTTCTTTGCTCTGAACTACTACTACTACTTTTTTGCAGCGATTTCTTTTTTAATTAATAAAACACGATTTAAAGCACTAATTAATTCGATAAATATCGAGGACATCAGGCAAATTGCAATATGCTCCGATACAGAAAATGACTTCAAGCCCAACGCCATAAAGCATAAATAAAAAAAGAGAAAGAAGATGCAGAATAAATAGAACTTCAAAACCTGTATTACAAATAAAGACTGTTGCTGCAATATTGCAGTCATTGGTTATTACTTTAGTCTTCAAAAGCATTGAATACTACTTTAGTCTTCAAAAGCATTGAATACGTTTTCCTGCCTCCTTACCTACTGTTAGTCTGGAACTCCTCTTTAACTTCACTCAGCTGTATTTAAACTTGTTCCTCCTGCAAGTCCTGTAGTATCTTCTCGTCAAGCTCCACTTCCATGGATGTCTCACTTTGTATTTCCAGTAGTTCTTTAAAGTGCTCATGCCATCTGTCTATCTAATCTTCTACCGATAGTAATTTTTCCTTCTTACTTTGTATACCTCTCACTGCATCTCTCTTTGTTTTTTTTAAGTAATTTAAGCACAAGTATAGCATTTTAACATTTCTAGCGTCTTTTCTTTTCATTTGCCTCCTACTCTGTATCTTCATTCTAATAAGCTATACGTAGCTATACTTTTTCAGAGAATTTGGCCATTACACAAACTTTTTCAGCTGTCTTCATTATAATGCCATTAAATTAGGCCTAGGACCTTTCTACATCCTCCTGGTTGGGCTCTTCTTTTATTTCTTGTATTTGTTGTCTAATCCCTTTTTTGTATCTTTCTCTGTACTCTTCCAGGTGTGAAATAGTGTTTATTAACTCTTTTTAATTAAAAACAATAAAAGTTGGCAAATTGTTACAAAATAGGAAAGAAATCCACTTATATAGGGTGCCCAATTTAAATGTACGCAACTATAAGCAGGTGAGTATGCAACACACATTACATTTCAATGGCGATTTGTAATGTGTGTTGCATACTCACCTGCTTAAATCTGCGTACATTTAAGTTGGGGACCCTGTATACATTTCGGACTATGCAATTTTGATTCAACTACTCTTCTTTTGTGTGTAGAAAAATACTACAGCATATAATTATTCACGAAAAAGAATATTTCCATCGTTTTTTGTAGATTCGTAATAAAAACAGTCTTTATAGATTTTAAAATTGGCATATTTTGGTCTCTACATTTAATAAATATTTCAACTAATCCCGAAAATACTTGATATGCAATTTCTACTGTATGTAATAGTAATTTACATTGCAAGATCGTTAATTAGAATTGTACATGCGAGCACGTAAAGTTCTGATGAGGGTCGAGTATAATTATACAACATTTTATGGTATTCTGAGTGATAGATCTTTAATAAACGATCGTCAAATTCAAATAACGTTGCTGTTTTTATTTACGGGTTCAGCCCGTTAAAAATTATAACGGCTGTTTATTATGAATACTGTAGCAACAAACGTCTGTATTGATGATAAACAGCCCGTTCTAATTTATAACAGGCTCAGCACGTAAAGAGGCTCGTTACACGAAGAGACAGAGTCCAATACGATTTAGAATACTATAAAAAAATAAAAATTACTCTTTATTGAGATGGCTGTGCAAATATGGAATTGCCTAATTTTTATTCCGATCATTGTATGCTTTTTCTAACACATCTAACAATTAAAACAGACGTAATGATTTAAAAAGTACCTACCAAAATGTTTTGGCAGCGGCTTTGGGTTCAGCCAGTATAGCATCCTACCTGTCGTGGTCGTCTCCAACACTCCCCCGACTAACTAGTGAAAATTCGCCGATTGGAGTAACAATTACACATGTAAGTACCACAGTTATTATTTAAAAGTAAACACAGCTTGTTGGAATTTTAAACGCGGTTTCATTCATTTGATATCTTAGAAATTAGTCACATTTTATCTTCAGTTACTTTAACATAGCTACAGGCTTGAGCCTAAGAACTTGTAACCAAATACGTTTCAATCTTTGATATTTAATCAACAGTAATATCCCAAGTGCATTAAAATAGCCGATTAAATTTGGAGTTTTCTGTCAGAATGTTTTGCTAAGAAATATGTTAACTAAATTTGCCGCTCAACAAGAATCCCGAGTGCGCAGCACGAGGGATTTTGGGGCGGAAAATTTACGAGATATATTTCTTCAGAGCAAAACATTCTGACAGAAAATCGTCAAAATTTATTCAGGCTAGTTTACATGCACGCGGGATGTTCGGAGTGATTATTTCCTGAATAAATAGATAAAATTCAGTTGGTGAAGCACCTTTAATAATCATGTTAAAATTATGCACAAGCGATTAAATTTTGACACATATTTAACCGCGGTTAAATTGTGACGTTTGAATCTTTGTCATTGTTAAACTGACAGAAACCATAGTGATTACGCATTATTATGAATATGAAGGAAATAATCAGAGTAATATGTTACGGCCTAAACCCGCGTTAGAACAAGCAACGACGTTGGGAGGCAACGACAGAAAAAAGCTTCCAGTTGAATCACGACTAACTCAGTGTTGAGGAAGGGATTTACCAGATCTCCATAGTTCTGCTATATTAGTAGATCCAAACACATCGGTAATACCCGTTTCTGTTTGATGGGCACCACTGCAAATGTTCGCCACTTGATTATTTCCACAGCATTTGCAATTGCTGTGAGAAGGGTAGAAAGGGGTTGTCAACGTGATTTACTTTACGGTTACCTGTATAGATGGAAAACTAACAAGGACCTCTCGGACAGCTTCTGTCACATACGTGCATTCACCTGAAATTGATCGCTTTAGGAGCATTGTTTATTCGTGAAAATGGAAGTATTGTATCGCCTTTAAATTTCTTATCACTTTTGTCAATAAAACATATATATAAGTAGTAACAATACGTTTAGTAGACAATAAACGGGGCACAATAAAACGGACAGTGTGAAGTTGAAGGAATTTCTGACCTTATAATGGCAATCCATTATACAGCAACCAAGATCAGCTGTTTGCCGGTTCGAAAAGTACAATCTTACAAATTCGGCGTAAGAAGAAACAAGGTTACACCTTGGCAGGTGTGCTGATAATAGCAAGAGTGTGTGAAAATCCGTTATTTGATCATTCAAAATGCACTTAATCAGGAGAAGGTCTTTCACACATTAATGCACTAACGAAAACTCCAACGCACTTTAGCGTCCGTCTATGGGACCTCAATGAACACACATCCTCACTTGTTCGAATTGTGGCAACCAGTTCTTTATTAAACATCAACAGAGCGCCATCGGAAGTTTGATAACTTAAAGAATAAATGGAAACTGGTTTAAATAAGCTGGGAATTGTTTGAAATTGTCCAGCCTCACGGAAATTCTAATCCACCGTACGCCAAAAGTTCTTTACCGCGCCTGACTGACGCACTGATTTAATTCGAGAAATATTCAATCCCCTTTGCAGGCGAAAACTTCATAAACGGAAAAACGGTAATCGATACGAAAGCTTCTCGATGAATACTAAAGTGACATGGCGTTACTTTGTCCGACACGAGAATGGTGCAACCCTGCGTATCCAAATTGATGACTTCCGGCAGAAAGACTCAAAAGAATCACGGTAGCGACATCTAACGAAAAATGGCACTGAACGACAGAAAGGCATTGCATACAGGGTGCGGGTTACAGAAATCCCCAATATACTTTAAAGAGCTTCGGAAACCTGCACTATAATTACCAAAGGCCTAAAAAGGTGACGCTAACAGTCTAAAACCCTAATTTGTCAAACGAATCCACCAAATAATCAATAAGTTTTCAAAAAGTTGCAGCAGAAGGTCGTGGGTTCGATTTCCCTGGCCGTCTGCTCTGATTCGGGATTTTAGGTGGTTTTCCTGAGTCAACAGAGTACCTTCTCTGAGGCCAATGCCTGGGCAGTACTTCTCCACATTTCCTCGCCTCTCTTCCATTCTTCACCCGTCCGTTCTCTCACCCATCCTATAATTTTCGTTCTTGGCTGAAGAGGGACACGAGGTCCCTATAACAGCCCGACACCAGTTGGGGGAATTGAAATAACCCTGAACCTTTACCTTTTAGAGTTACAGTAGTCCAAAGTTCGTTTTCTGTTCCTATGTTAGATTTACTTTTTGATTATAAATGTTTCATAATCTCCGACTGTTTTGACAACTTAAATTGACGTCCTTAATTAAATTAGTTAAAATTGGTGTTTACGGTTCGAGCGTAGCGAAAGCAAACGACCAATTACAGTTAAGCTGTTACACATGGCTTTAAACACATTTTTATTTGTTAAAACAGTGCTGGTTCTGTTGATACAGGCTTCAATGTCTTGCTTGGATTCAATAATAATAATAATGATAATAATAAGCATATACATTTCACTTATGCTCAAAAGCCTCCCTTTTTTCTTCCAAACATTACTGTCTCTGGTTTGTTCTTTCAAGCTACATCCTTTCTTGCTTTGTCCACCTCGTATCTTGTATTGTTATAACATGTCCCGTTTGATTAACTCATAGCTTTTGTTATTCGATGCCCATGTTTGTGTACCATAAGTGACCGTTGGTACCTTACAGCTATTACGCAATTTTCGTTCTATTTTAATTTTAGTTGTTATTTAAATATTTATGTTTTCCATATTGTTCTGTTCAATCCACGACCACCTCCGGCTGAGAAGTCGACTGCCTTTGCTTTACTTCTAATTACGGTCAGAGTGACGGTAACAAATTGTTTAGCTTCCTGTTGAGTATTTTACCTTGTTTGTTGATTATCCTTCTATACTCGCATACATTTTTTTCTGTTTTTATATTTTCGACTTCTCTGAGGTAACGTATTAGGTTAATATATAAATTCGTAGCGTTTTTATTAAATTAAAATTTAATTTTTTAAATAACAAGAATACATAAACTAATCAATAATAAGTCACTTTTTACGATTGGCTCCCACCGTTTTGGAGTTTTTCGATCCCACAAACAAATTTCCCCTCTTGCATTTGGAACTAAAAACGCTACGAATTTATGCATCAAACCAATAATTTAACTTCAATAATCTATTCTACTCTACTATTTATGCAACTCTTTTTATGGAAATACTTCTTCATTATACCATTGTCTTTCTCTATGGATTACGAATACTATAGTTTCTAAATTCAATTACTTATAATCAACTAATCTAAAAGTGACAGACACTTGAAGTGGGGGGTTTCTAACATAAATCTTGAATAAAATCTTCATTGGTAAATGATGTAATTAAACCCTTTCGTCTAAAGCAGGTTTAGTAAGTCAGCTACACGGTTGCTACGAATTTTATTAAATAGAATGCACATTTTCTTACACCAATATTAAGCAAGGCGTAACTTGAACGAAAATGCTCGATAGCTACTTTTATTATTTTAAGCAAATGAGAACTCAATCAATAGGAGCTCTAGGTTCAATAGCTTACCAATTAGGCTACGTTGAACCACGCGGAGCGAGTGAGTTATGACAAACAGACTGGAAAAAATAATGAACACCCAAAGAACACAAAAGAAATAACATCGCGTAATAATTCGTTTATTCACAATAATATTCAAACGTCAGGGGGCAGAGAGGCCCTAACATACGAATGACACGAACTACATGAGCACATTGCCAGAATTACAGATACCCTAGTTTACGGTTTCGGTTAATTAAGGAACTAAGATTCACTCGGAGCTTACGAATGCGGGAAAATGGACCCATAAAGAGAAATTATTTAAAAGTAGAGTGTAAGAACAGTACACGAGTTAATGTCGATAAGAATATGATTTAGCGAATTACATACGAAATCGATAGTGCGAAAGTATTCAAAGTGATAAATGAAGGACTGCAATTAACACTCCAACAAAGCTACGGAATAATTTTCTTCTTAATGTTATCGATAAGCTATTATCGAGAGCAATGATTTTACATAAACTATAAAGTCTGCTATTCTTATTACGAGTAAAAATTTTACTTAAAATCGAAAGATTTGTACAGCGCGCAATAAAGCAATTACAAACAGTAAACGACGAATAAAAGCAGTTACAAATATTAAGCGATGAACAATCGCCTGCCAACAATATCATTTATACTGACGTAACAAGAAGTAATGTTTCAAGCCCGCGACGAGCAGTTTTCACCGGAGGGCGTAAATCGGGAAACTCGGAGATTTCTATCGTAGACGCGCAAGGCGTGTAATTCAGCAATCAAAATCGGAAAACCCTACCTTACTGCACCTGGAGATTTTGTCATCACGACCGGATTGCCGGCGGGTGCAGCTATTTCGAATGCTGGACGTCGCTGAACGGCAAAGAACGAAGCAAAAGCGAAAAGAAAGAGAACGGAACACTAAGAAAAAAGAAGAGAATGGAGAAAAATAGGATGCTTGAAATAATATCCGGGCATCAACATTCGCAGAAAATACCCTTTAGCTATTAAACGACCTATGGGCATTTCGCTTCGCTTCTCAACATTGCAAAACACTAACTTGGGACCGCGGCTTCAACGAATGGGGTCTGCATATAAAGCGAACACGTCAAGCAGATTTCGAAGCAATAATTAGCAGGACCCGAATTCCGTAGTAAAGGAACGAGACCGAAATCTCCCATCTCCATCTTGTGTTCAAAGCAAATAGAATATTTGATCCAACGCCTGTTAAATAAAATGGGCAGCTCGGAGCGTTTGTATTTTCCGGATCTGTAGCGAAAGCGGCGAAAAATTCACCCCGACCGATTTCAGATCGTAACACGGTATACAAAGTAAATTTGGTAGCCACAATGCGGATCGTAACGATATAATTAATATCAGAAGTAAACCAAAAAATGTTAACCCAATTTTAGTTTGTAAAATTTTAATTGAATTATAAAACTCAGATTCTTGTAATAGTTCGTGAAAACAAAATTTAAATTATCACATATAATCTCATAAGAGCATTAATTCTTTCCGGAAATTTTTTTGAGTGCGTTCCAACAACGTCGTATTAATTTGCCCGAGCGGGACGCGAGGGCAAATTAGGACGTTGTTGGAATGCACGAAAATAATTTCCGGATATGAATTAATGCTCGAATGCAGATTCGGTAAGAAAATCGTAACGCCACAAATCCTCACAGTTAGGTTGGTCTACCTACAAAAAATTTCCAAGAAATTTTTTTATTGTCTTGGTTACGGCTCGTGAACTAATTTTTCTATTGGTCATTAATGAGTGTCGTACGATTTTCTTATAAATAAAATTGATATTTTGAAATTGTAGCACATAAGAAACGCTGGCAATTAATAACTTTTAGAATAGAAACTGTGATTTTATATCAACAAATTCTATTTTAATAACGTCGAAGCAAGAATTTTAATAGACAGCATGGTCAATTTTTTCTTCAAAATGGCAAAAGTGACTTCCTTTTGCATAAAATAGCGGAAAAATTACTTTAGTAATACTTCAGTCAGTTCACTTGCGTATATGATACCCTTTTCTTGATTTTAATTTTTTAAGTCGTGCTGCTATGCCTTGTTTTCTTAAGTAATCTTGCTTTATAACCAGTTTTACAGTAGAACTTTTTAAATTTCACATGTTTTAGGAAGAAGGTTCGTGGGTAGCGTCAAGTTTCCTACTGGGCTCAATACCTGGTTGCATTCTAGCTGCATGGCTGATTGAGAGATTTGGACGGAGAAAAACTATATTAATGATCTCTATTCCATTAGGCATACCTTGGTTTATAATCGTTTTCGCAAAGTCCTTCATGGTTTTGTGCATCTGTCGATTTGTGGCAGGAATTGGATTCTCACTTGTCGTTACTGTAACGTATATTTTGGTTATTTCTACATTAATTAGTTTAGCATTTAGCCTCGACTTTACAATTGTCTAATGCACGGTGCAGTAATACAACTATTATTATTTACCAATATCGAACCAATTAACAAATAATATTTTTAGGGCATAGTAACATATAGTAGTGAGATAGCCGAAACGGACATCAGAGGTCGACTAGGAAGCATGTTCAACGTACTCAAGCTATCTGGAAGTCTGTTTGTGTTAAGTGCTGGACCCTTCATATCCTACACAGCACTAGCCTTAAGCTGCAGCGTCCTGCCCATTGCTTTGTTGGTGCTTTTTTACTTTATGCCAGAATCTCCATATTACCTGATAAAAATGAACAAAAAGGATGAAGCCAGGATGAATTTAGTTAGGTTATCCAGCAGACTAGATGATAGCAAGGCTATAGAAAATCGCCTGGAGGAAATCGAGTCTACTGTAAAACATGACAGGGAGAATGCTACCACCATAACACAGCTTCTCGTGAGCGTGGAATTCAGAAAGTCTTTGATTATTATTGTAGGTATGTATAATTGGTTTAATTTGCTACTGATATTTACGTTTTTAAATTGAAATCATTCCTATATTAAAGACGTTACATTAAAGATTTATTTGGAAAACAATCCAAGTTGCTATACAAATATAAATGATATTCAGTTAGCGCGAACTGAGACACGTCTCAACACATTCAGGCGGATCTGAATCCAAATGCGACAGAGAGGTCTGATAATGTGGATTTTGATATTTAAATGTAATAAGGGATAGACATTTGCATCTGCATCTTTCAATAACTTACACAAAATATTACCCGGACCTGGATTCGAACCTGTGACTTCAGGCTTAGCGGTTCACTAGTGTTCGACTATATCACTCTGAATGCTTGGCGTCTATTATTGGTAAGATGAGCACAAATCGGCAAATACATACAAAGAAAAAAGCAACCAATTTTGCCCAAAAGATTTTCTGTTCTTTACATTAATATTTCACACAAACTGGCACAAAAAACATCCTGATAGGTTGTGTCGTTTTCAAGTTATCGTATTTTCATCCCTCCAGCGCGACACCTTTGCTAAACTTAATTTTTCGGCTTTCATTTAACGCTCACGAGGTAGTTGTATTTACAAAAGTTATGTAATTTTGTAGAATTTTAGGTTGGTAGCGATTGTTTCGACAAAAATTGTTGTAAAAATGGTCGAGCACGAAGGTCATACTTCGGCAGGTAGCGCCGAAGTAAAAGATCGATTGTGTTAAGCGATCCGGCTAACAATCGACGCTATCTCCCGACTGGAAGGTTTTAAATTTGCTATCTAGAACAACGCGGTAGGGAACTACGCTGCAAGTACGAAGTGAGCAATGCAATATCAAGATATACTCAGGTGCAGATTGTGGCAGTAACCACCGACTTATAGTAATACATTTTCGTACTTGTTTTGAAAGCATTCGCAAACCTACACCACGGTCACTTATGCTAACAGAAACCTCCCTACAACTTTAAAGTCACCTTAAACAAAATGGGTAGAAATAAAGACAAAATTGAGAAAGCCGCGAATAAATACAAACGATGAGGACTATCACCGCCTACGAAATCACCAATATATGTGAGGAAATGAAAAACGTGAAACAAGTAGTAAATGTATGGAGAGACTACTACACACAAATAGACAGAGAGGATTTAACCAGAGCTTTGAAAAAATTTGGAAATATTGTAACGTTTCGACCCCTTACTAAGGGCGTCAAAATATATATAGGCAGGGTTCGCTCAAACTCAAATATATACATACTCAGGAAAACACCAGATAATTACCACAGATAGATATATTTTGTTTAGCTATAAGTACAAAATTAATATTAGCTTAATGTTAAATGAATTGTACATTACAAAAATAACTGTTTCGCCAGGGGCGTCGCGTTTTGTACTTTCCTGGAGAAGCTGCAACCTCCCTGACGCTGGTGTATGGCGGGTGCTCGACAGGTTGTTGAACGAATTTCCTGGACGGTTTTCGGAACGCACTGGTTTAGCGGCAGCTAAACGAATTGGTAGTTCCAATGGTCCGGCTGACTAACCTCGAATTCCCGGTTTTGTACAGGTGCAATTACGCTAATGTATGCAATTACTACACCTTGGTGTCCAGCTCAGAATACCCACGGGCCTAATAGAAGTCCGCCGTGTGTCTGTCGAAGTGCCGATAATGCGAGATTTGGCCGCGTTTTCTTGCATTAATTTCAGCGGACTTCGGGCTTTTGACCTCCAGCCGCTCGCGAAGAAATTTTGCTGGGCTCTGGACTTTGCAGGCGGATTTGCTGTTTCGGCTTTAAGATGACGCCTCTCCACGTCCAAGGAATTCTTCCTGTAAGTGCCTGCAGTTACAGGAATTAATGTACATTTAAGCGGGCCATGTAATTTGGCTTCGTAGGAATTCTATGATTCAATGGTTTTGGGACTATTACGGAGCAGATTGTAATGCTGGTTTTTAGGTGTTCAGAAAGCAAGTTGGGGGACGGGTATTGCAAACAAACATCTTCTCAGTCTAACTTCCAGGCAGGTTTACAGGTTAATAAGCCAGAGGACGGGTATTGCGAACAAACAACGTCTCAATCAAACTTCAGGAGAGGAGTTTGGGATATAGGTAAGTCCGTGGACTCAAGATGGGACTGGGCAGGATCAGCACTGGTAGACTCAAGGGGGAGAAATCTCAAGTGACGTTAACTGGTCGCGGAGCTTCTTTTATATGCTTTGTGTCGTGTTATCAAAGCAGCCACTTCAGACATCTTTAGGTGGGAGACGGCGCGAGGGTCGACTCTTCGTGTCTATTGCGCAGATCGGGTACTAGTTCGTTATCACTGGTTCGAGCGTCGTCCAGATGTAGCTCGTGATAACGTTTGAATGGGCGATGCATAAATTAATACATTTTTAATGTATGTTTATAATTCTTGCGAAAGCTAACGTTACAATATTAGTGATATATATAAAACCAGGAAGTGACAGTATTCATGAAAAACGGCTCCAACAACTAGACGAGCTGGGAATCAAACTGATAGCTGTGACATACCACAAAATATGAAAACTGGTAACTGGTTGAAGATTGAATGACCTCAATATTCATTTCCATCCATAAGTGAAGCTCCCTCATCAAATGTTGTAAGCACCTTACAATAACGCTAATTTTTCACACGAACAACATTCTGCTTAGAATAATTCAGCACCGACTTGATACATTTATAAACCATTATATATCCCAAGAGTAAGTTGGTCTTGTGAATGAAAAAAGCACAGGAGAACAAATACTTGGCGTAAAACAGCTTCTTGGCAAATGCAGCGGATTTAAAATGGCACTGACCAATGATTGCATGTTTCGTTGACTACCAAAAAGTCTTCAACTTCGTAAACTGGACGAAGCTTTAACAGGTTCTTTTAGAAATGATAGTCCCAAAACATGTGTCATTTCTAACAAAAAATCGCTATAAGGCAAACAAGGCACAAGTGGACATAAATAATATAGAGTTTGTTATGGGTAAATCCCCATTTACGATATGTAGCAAGCTCAAAGGTTGCTCAGTAGCTCATCGGGATGAGGGCGGGTCTTAAACTGGAAGAACAGGGGTTCGCGCTCGCGAAAGTCAAATTACTCGGTACGAAACAAATGCTTTTGTTATTGTTTAGATTGCCATCATTGTGTTTTAGATGGCTGGTATTGGGAAATGTGTACAATGATCAGCTCCGGAATTTGGACGTTACCTTATCTGGATCTTTGAAAATGATTACTTTGTTGCAAAACTGCACTGCGCTTTACAAATGAAATTAATGTGGGAAATTAACAAAACTCTGTTAAGATAAGATTCATAATATTATATTTTAGTGGGTCAGCCTTGCAACTGTTACCGCAACAAAAGGGGTCTTAAAACAATTTCTAAAAATTCTACTTATGCATTATCAGAAAAGTTTGCGGACTTACCTGCGAAGCAGTTCCACAAAGGAAAATAATATTGATTCACTGGTGCAGAGCACTGAAGGCTTTACTGCACTACGAACGGAGATGTGCTGCAAAACTTATTTCTCAACGGTAATTTACACATAGATACATAGAACGCATTTTAAATTGCCGGTAAATCACACATGCATGAAATAATAAACGATGCATAAGACTATTTCCCATTGGAACGAAGCCCTATTTGACGGGGGGCGAAGCTTGCTGGACTCGACCTTGACGTAGGGGTTGGACCTCTTTGAAACGACGAACGAATAATATCTATTATTACTTATCAGCGATTCGTTATTGTACTTTTGTAGGGCAAAGCTCTAGCGCCCCTGCCAATTCCTGACTCTTGGCGTAAGCTCGGGCTCCCTTGATACGGATGACTAGCGGCTTATCTGATTATGATTATTCATTCTATTACAGACGTAATTAAATTAAGTACAATAACAATATTCTTGAATATGACAAGATGTTACCTAGTGACGAAGATGAGCGCTACTAGCCCCCCCCCCTTTCTTGAGATAGGCTATTTGGGTTATTATTAAATTCCAAAATTCAATTTCGTGTGTAAATTGAGAAGCCCTAGGTTATGTTACTATAAAAGCGAAGTGATGCTGCTACAAAAGTGAAACAATGCACCGAAGACTGCTAGAGCGATCAAGTTACAAGTCAATATGTATAAAGTGTATTATTTAAACCTAGAATACAAACATAAAGAATGTCGGCTGCTTAAATAAAGTAGGTATTTATAATTTTAATATCAAATGAAAGAATTTTCCTGGGTGAAACGGAGCGTTGTTGACACCACGCTGGGCACGTCTCTAAGCTGCCGCCTCCTGACCCTCCAGATTCAAGCTCTGGATTTGGCCTACATGTGACTCGAACTACCTTCGTGTTCTAGTAGCGAATTCGTCGCGCTCCTGCAATTATTATTTCGATTGGATTTCGGGCGGACTTCTTCGGCTAGCAGCTAGCAGTCTCGGCGAGTTGCAACTAAACCTGAACCGGCGAATGATGAATTCTAGCGGCGGGCTTTACCGGAACTCAATTTTAACAAACTAGCTTTTCCATCGACTTAGAGCGATACAAATTCGGAAAATGGCCTGGAAATATGGAATTATTAGGAGGGATTCATGTTTGCCCCAGTCATCACAATTTTTCCGTGCGCCACAGTTTAAACGTACAGACATCTAGGGAAGGATCTCTAACCAGAGTCAACTCGGTTAATTCCTGGGGATTTAGGTGGTACTATAGGGGCGTTCTGTAAGTGGAGCCACCTCGGTTTATTCGTGAGCCAGTAGCTTACTGAGCCAGGTGTTAGGTATCAGAGAAATCGCTTACAGCGAGTCAACACGGTTAATCCGTGCGCCACGTGCATGGAAGAAAGGTGGTTTTAGAAAGAAGGGTTGCTAAGAGCAGTCCGATTAACTGCAGCAAAAAAAGTGGTTTTTGGGCAGGTAGTTCAGCTTCTCAAGAAGAAGCGAGGAATAGAATTTGTCTTACATAAACGCAGTTTGCGAAATGAAGCAATAACGTGATCGTTTCCAACTGTTAGATACTGAATACTGCTCTTCTCAGATACTGAACTGACGGTTTCTCGCTTATCAGGACTACATTGGCTACATTAATGACAGTGCGGTCAATTTTAGCCACGTTTCTGATTGGTTATTGTAATATCCGACCTTTTTGAGTCGTTTCAATACTCATTAAATATATATGTACGAAGATTTAATTGCAAAGAGTTACTAATGCAAAATAAGACATTGATATTTTAAATCTTATCAAAAGTAATTAAGTTATTGAACACGGTATAAGTATCAAAGTAAATATAACATCATTAATGAAGTAATATTTTATACGGAATAGTAATGTAAGTAAAAATACAAACAAAAATTTTAACCAAGCAATAATTTTGACTCTTTAACTAAACGTCACTTACACCGTTAAAAAATGCGCATGAAAAGCCTGCTAGAGTATAACAAATGGAGTAAACGGGGTAGTTACTGCATTTGTAGTTATATATCATTAATATTTCAGACATTTTCAATCGAAAACCATTATTTTTAGTTTCAGTGTCGAGCAGTTTCAAAACAGTTTTTTTGTGAAATCGGAACTATTTGTAGATAAAAACATCCATAAAAATTTTAATTGTTTTTAACCATTTAAAGGGGATCTGTTACTATTTGAAGAGAGAATAATTGCTTAAAATACTATACCCGACATTTAATACGCCTGTTTATTCTCGACCACTGCCTGCATTATTGAATTCAACCGAAATATTGTAAGATTTTCCTATGCAGGCTGTAGGACAAACGACTCAAAATGGCCGCCAATTTGAATAGGCCACGCTGTCGTTTTAATTTTACTGTAATCAGGACTAAGCGAAGATGCCCTGGGTGCTGATTAGCACGTTTTCAAACAATTTGTAAGAACGCGAAACGTCACAATATTACAGACCTTCTTATCTACTAAGCATATGCTGCCATGTCAGTTTTTCAAAGCTCTTTTTATGATGCAGATAATCACCATATATATTGAATAGATCTGGCGAAAGGCTGCATCCTTAGCAGATGAGACGTATAAAGGGTGTGTATTATTGTTTAGACGCCAACTTGTTGTTTTCAACGGCTTGTGCTGTATTGGGATGGTCCAATGAGGAAAATTCCTCCACAAGGCTTCGGGAATTGTATGTACTCGCCACGGAGTGAGCACTTTCAGGTGCTTGTAATCTCATATTCCTGAAAACGGGTACTGCATTTCGCTTCATAAGAAATAAAACAGAAAGTAATCTAATGCGGCTATATCAAATAAAAGCTATATAGTTACAAACCTGTTCAGACCAGATGCAATTTGGTCCCTATTATATTGCATTTAAGGTATTCTAAAGAAAATAATATTTATGAACTGGCGACAAACCAGCCACTGTGCCAAATAGTGGTTAGCGCACCCAGATGGGGAAGCACTCAAAATTTAAGTCAGTAAAGCAGCCAACCCTTATTCTACTTGGAAATATTCCTCACATAAGCGGCGTAAATATTGTATATAAAAGAGGTGGAAATGGGTATTGAATATTATTATTCTTATTACACAAAGAAATACTTAGCCGTAATGTAATACATAATCTGAAGGCGAGGGCTCGAGACTACGGTTTGACGATGAATTCTATCGACTGCTGAGCACGGCTTGGAAAGACGAGTGCCGGCAGCTACTGGGCAAGCAGGAATGGGCAAACTACGGGACATAAATTGGATTGACAACGGTTAGGTTACTATAAAGCGCTTCTGGATCCGACATTTCAAACGGCACGTGGTTAATCTTCAAATAACTTAAAGCCAAAAAAGTGGTTGATCCGGTAATAGCCGTATGTTTGCTATGTGGATCGTAAAAGAAAATTGCCTCCAAAAAGGCAACACAACTTAACTGTCCCCTTGATCTTTCGTCTCTCCTGTGCGTTCTTCGCGTAAATCTCGCGGCTCAGAAATCGAATGCGTCCTCCCCTGCGCCGGTGTAAAACCAGAAGCGTACGTCCAAAAATTTCAACCGGGATTAAATAAACAAAACAATGTATATTAATTTCTTTATTTCTGTTTCCTGCTGGGCATATTTTCTTCGTTACATTATTCTTAATCTCTAAATTCTCTAACTTTACAAATTATAACATTTTCTTAGTTCGTTGATGTTGTTTTACCATAACTTGCTTAGAATAATTTTATTTATAGATTTACACGTATATAGGGTCCAGCAACTGGTATGACCTATTTTCCAAGATCTGTCCTAAGGATAAAAAGTAATGGATTGAAACAAATTTGAGATGAATATCAACTTTATTATGTGCAATTTTAATTCCTAAGAATTACTTCATTTAAATGGCCTCCCTGAGCCTCGATGCAGTACTGAAATCTTTGTCTAACACTCTAACGTTTTCAGGAGCCGTCAAATCGGGGAAATTGGACCGCCATGTTATGTTGCCAAACCTCAAAATCCACTGTGTTCACAACTGATTGACTTCGTATAAAGCTTTTAACCACGTATACGCGTTGGTTAATTGGAAAATTATCCATGATCTATTAAACTGCATAAATTAACGCACATAAATCTGACAATAGAAATGCCAATAACAAAATAATGGTTTCGTAACAGCCTACTAAAAATAGGTCATACTAGTTGCTGGACCCTTTAGTTCGAGAGAACTTACTACTTAAACATAATTCTGTAAATAACTCGTAATTTACTTATCGACTGGCAAGGTATGAGATCCCATAATCATCTTCCTGAGACTGTGCCAGTCTATTCTATCTTTACTTTGTAACGGGGTTCCAAATTCTCTTATTCCATTCCCGTTGGTAGATTTAAGTAAAAAAAAAAACGTTTTCTATCACTGCTTGTGCTTGAGCTATTTCGTCTATCGAATTTTACAAAACTCTAACACATGGTATTTGTAGTTTGTACCTACCCATTTCTATATACTTGAGTTAATCGAATGCTTTCCAGCAGTGTTATCATCATCATTCCTGTCTGGCTATCAGAGGTTTCTCCAATTACTTCTTTTGAAGTAAAACAGAAAATTAACCCACTGAGCTTGATGAGATAGCAGCCACCTTTTTACCTATATTAGAACTGACGTTGTTCGTTGAACGAGGAGCTTCTAGGTGGTGTCGTGTTTGTCCAAAATGTTTTCTTGATATTTTAGATAACTTTTGAAGTAGTCTTTGACAAACATGGTGTCATTATTAATCTTTCGCTTTCATGTTTTTAACCAGAACTGTATCCAACGTCATTTTACTTTTGTGCAACTCTGGATAACTTATCAATTTAAACAAATTACTAATTTCTGTTATTTTTTAGGAATCAAAGCACTTCAGCAATTAAGTGGATTGATGGCTATCCAGTCCTATGTTCAAACAATAGTCGCATCAGCGAGTGACAGCAGCGTCTCCCCTGAGGTTGCCAGCATAATTGTTGGGTCCGTTCAGCTTCCTGCTGGTAAAACGCTTTTTACCATCCCTGTAATTCGTTAAAACTACTTTTCCATTCCAGCTATAATAGCTTGCATAGTGGCGGACAAGATGGGCCGAAAAACACTCCTAATAATTTCAGCGCTCGGTTGTGCAACGGCGCTAATAGGGGAAGGGATCTACTTCTACATCCAGAACGTCTGGCAATCAGATGTCAGCAACATAGCTTGGCTGCCTACGACAGGGTTGATGTTATACCTTCTAATGAACCCCATAGGAGTATACACACTACCTTATGTTCTACTTGGCGAATTATTTCCCACCCATGTAAAGGGAGTTGCGATATCGGCCTCCACGTTTTACGGGTCGATCTTGTCCTTCCTGGTAGCCAAGCTTTTTCAGCCTATTTCGGACACATGGGGCATGCACGCCACCTTTTGGATATTTGCAGGCGTCTGCATTCTGGGGGCTCTCTTTGTTTTCTTTGTAGTGCCTGAGACTAGGGGCAAGAGTTTTGCGGAGATACAGCAGAACCTGAATCCAAATAGAAGAGGACCAGACAAGATTCAAGCATAAAAGTTCAGAGAATAGAATATTGTTATTTTCGGATATGGAATTTGTTATCTCCAATGTGATCACTAATAAAATTAAACTTGAGCTACACTTTACTTTTTAAAAATTGTATGAATGCTCTGCCGTGTAGAAAAAGGCAAACATAAGTGCTTTCCAAAACGTTAACTTCTCCTGTGCATTTTAAGTGTGTACTAAGACAACGGTTATTAGCATATTAGGATGCTTTTATTGGAAAATGCAATTTCCTAACAAATTAGAGGATTATGAATTTTGGTTAAAATAACAGCTACAATATTTGCTTTTAATTGTAAAAACTCATTCTACAGGTATACCTAGCAGCAATAGTGATTCTTTAGAAATTTAAGAAACTTGATGAAGAATAAAATTCTAAAAATAGCAATTAAATTCTATGCAGAATTATAGATAGTATTTTGATACAAGTTGTATAAAATGTTTATGCTCTAATTTGTTATCACCATCACCTTCACAAATTACCGTAGGATCAATATAATCAATTTTACTTTACGCGTAAACCAACTTCTAATCATTTTTCAGACAATAAAAAACGTAATCCGCACACGTTATCACAAAGGCCTTTAGATAACGATGCGCATTTATAGTTACATAAAATTTGTTAAAAAATAAATGTCTTCGTATATTACCTTAACACACAATAAATGAAATTCACAAGCTAATGGTGTAAGTGAAATGCAATATTAATTAAAGTGACATGCTAATAGAGTGGAAGAAATTTAAAATTAAGTTAATATGTTGAAATAATGGCAGGCTGCAACGTCCTTGCTAACTATAAACAAACGAATTGCAAATTTAACCGTTTAAGAATATTAAATAAAGTTTAACGAGTACAGCGGAGCTATGCGGAAATAGGAGAGCAAAACAAATAACTTTGTGTTATCCAAGAAGCTGCATGTCGGACAGCGATATCGTAGCCTTAGATACGTCTTGAATAAAGCGGCGACTCCAGGTCCAGATGACAGATCTGGAATACGCAGTGATCGCCCAAATAGCAAATAGCTCACTGAAAAAGGCACAAAGTATTATTATCCTGTTAAGCCACGTGAGACAACGAATTGAAATTCATACCTGCAGGTGGAAAACGGCCGTAGAAAAATGTGGCAAACCATGAAAAATCTGCACGTCGCGGCGCTCAGAAAGAATGGTGAAAGTTACTTCGGCGTGCACCGGTTTTATTTTTCTTACAAGGTTTTCCCAGTACAATTAGAAGGCCTATTTTTTGCTTTATATTGCTTCCTATGAAAGCCAGTGCAAAGCGTTGGAGGAACATCGAAAAATCAATCTTTTGGGGGCATTTAAATATTTTGGGTGGAATAAATTACTTGTGGCATTTAAAAGAGTTTGTCGTTTTCAACAAAACGCCGGCAAGATAGATATCAATTTGAAGAAAAAGTTACATTTTGAGTGAGGTAGGACAATGTAATTGTTCATAATCAAACAAAAAGGCCCTGGATAAACTATAGGAATGTGAGTGGTAATTCAAACGAATTTTATATTTACTTACAACTATTTGTGTAACTTAGATGTTATTTGAAATACACAGGGTGTACGTTACTACAATTCTCTTATACCTACACCTCTAATAGGCTTATGTGAATAGTTAATTATTAGGTACCGATATGTGTGTTAGCGTTTAATTGAACGTATAGGTATTTATTGAATTTTTCAGTTTGCAGTAGGCTGCTTCTTAAGGGCTGAGGAGCTCGAGTCGACCAGTCGTCAATTCTGCCATTAGAAAAAAATAACTATTTTATAATTGAAAATATATTTCATCATATTATCTTGGAGCGCGTTTATTTATCTTGCGTGATTTCAGTTCTTTCTTTAGCATAACTAATATTCTAGTCATTAATTTTAAAGGCCCGCCGTTAGTTTAACACTTTAAAATTTAAAAAAAAAACTTGGGCGGTTTATACCGGTTTTAAATTTTAACTAGCAAGATAAAGTTGGAACTCGTAATTTGACAAGACATTTTTCTGTTAACATTTACAAGAAAAACAAATGGATTTGTGGATGTGATGAATTAAATGTTCTGTTCTGTTTTCCATTACAATAGGAAACTTGGGAAGAATTCGAACAAGAACTGGAGACAACATTTAAAGAAGAAAATGGTAGAGAATTCTGGAAGGTGCTCAAAAGAATAAGAGGAAAATATGGAAGACAGTACGGAGCATAAGAAACAACAAAGATAGCATAGAAACAGAAGACGACAGAATAATAGAGATCTGGAGAGAATACTACAACCAAAAATTAGTAAAAGACTCTAAACAACAAATTAAATTAGAAGAAGCAGTTGTAGAGAGACAATAACCCCTGAGATGTTTAAGTATGGATTAACGAAATGGATAAGGAAGATATGCCTATTAGTCTAGAATTTAAAAAAAATACCAGATGATTGGGAAGGAAACCTAATAGTGCCACTACATAAGGAAGGCGACACCAACGATTTTAACAACTACAGGGCAATATGCCTTTCATCCCTAGGCCAAAAGATATACTCAAGAATTCTGAAAAAAACTAACAAAAGAACTAGAAGAGAAGCAAGCCGTTTACAGACCACAAAGACAAACACAAGATCATTCTTCGTACTTAGAACATCCATGGAAAAAAGATTATAAAAGGGAATCCACTATTCCTAGCGTTCATAGACTTGCAATCGACATTTGACACTGTATCAAAACAAAGTGTGTGACTGACAGAACTAGGAGTAACACACCAACTACAACAGGCTATAAAAGGAATGTATAAAAATACAAAGGTGTAACGCCCCGTTTCCATTTCGTTTCAATTGCGCGTTCTGGCAATTAGCAACTTCTTTCGGACCGCCTTATATTTAAATAATGTAGCAAAGAAACTCAAGTTTATTGCATAAAACGCCTTAGAGATAAAACACCTGCCAGATTTTCCTGTCGAGGTACGTTCGTTGGATTCATTCCTAGTATGCCCGCTTGAAAACAGTCGAATCGCTCGATTATTGATTTTTCACAAAGCGCGCTTTGCGGATCTAAATTTTTGGAGTAGGCTGAAGCCGCTCTTGTTTTAAACAAACGAAAACCACTAGCTTGTTGGTTTTTTGCAAACGGCTGCAAACAGCTTGGCTGGCTCCCTACGGCTTCTTCAGCCTCCCAATTTAGCTTCTACAAGCTAGCCAGGAATTCCAGTATACCAGACCGCCTTTTTGTCGCAGTTAGCTGCCCCCTTAATAGTGACGTCCTTTAATTCTAAGAATTATGCAGCGAAGTACAACTTAGAAGTCTTCTTGGACAAGATGCAACATACCAGGATTTCCCCTCCCGATAGCTGGGCATGCACTTCTCAGCGTTTTCTTTTCGACAAAGGCAATTGCCGCAACTATATCAGTTCTTACTAAGGTCTTAGAAATTCAAACTGAAGCTTGTTTAATTACTCTTACCGAAATAAGCGTGTAACTCAAACTAGCCGCGTCCTTTGGGCGTCGTGCACATATGTCAATTGCGATAGCACAGGTGGTTATCCTGAGTTGTAATCCAAGCTATAATTAGCTATTTGTGGCTTAAATACTTGGAAGTTGATTCCTATTTATGGTTTATTTATTTGATAGGCAATGGTCCTACAAACCTAAATTGCTGTCATTTAGCCTTCATGGCTTATGTATATAATTCATGTGTTACTGCGATTTGTGGGTTTGATTAAATGCTTCTATAGCTGTTAATTGTTTTGTGTTCTTTCCGCAACCCCTCTAGTTGTACAATTTATATAGGTATGTAGCAAAGCGCAAAAGATAGATGGCGTAGTATTAATTAGCTAGTTTTGTTTTTATGTCATGAGTAACGACAAGACGGCCAAATTTTAATAATCCTATTGCTCAATTTTAAAGCCCGATGCATTTTCTTGCCTACGCCTTACACCAAGCCATATTCTGCCGAGAGTTAAAACAGCTAGCACAGGCCGTGTCCACCCCTGGTCTAAGGGAGCGGTACAAAGGGAAGGGTAAGAATCAAAGGGAAGGAATCACAAAGCTTCGAAATGGAAAAAGGAATAAAACAGGGTGACTCCTTAAGTTCACTATTGTTCCTAATAGTAATGAACCAAATAATAAAAGAATCTAAAGAACCGAGATTCAATGTAAAAATTAGAAACTGGAACTTGGAACCCATAAACATACAGTGCCCTATATATGCAAACGATATAGTGCTGCTAGCATGTTCAACAGGAAAGCTGCAGGAAGAATTAGACAAATGAATAGAATAATTGAAAAGGGAATGAAATAAACACAAGCAAGAGCAAAGTAATAAAATCGAGAAAACGAGCACAAACGAGAACACAAGAATTGCATGCAATGGTAGAGAAATAAAATGGGTCATTAACCAGTGGCGTAACAAGACGGTTTGGCGCCGGTGTGCAAGAATAAATGATAGCCGCTGTAGACAAGAAGTTTCAGAAAAAAGAGGGAGGGGGTAATTTTTGGTCATGCAACACTTTCAATTTATAAGAAAATTAATAATCTCTTTTCTTAACATGAAAGGTTACTTACTGCAAAATAAAACACATTTAAATGTTTCAATATTTTATTAAATATAACATAATAATAATAATAATAGTAATAATAATCCCATTATTCCCTATTGGGACATAGGGTATATTCTCTCCAGTTGTCATTTTCCTTTGCTATTTGGTTAAGTTTTGCTATAGTCTTTCCTGTCTCTTGTTTTACAGTACTCCTCCACGTTTTTCGCGGGCGTCCTCTGTTTCTGAATCCCTAAGGGTCCCAATCAAAACTTTTCTGTAAATTTTAGTGTCACATTTTCGCAAAGTATGCCCTAACCATCCATATTTTCTTCTCCTAACTTCCGTATGTATGTCCACCTGATTTGTTTGGTCCTAAATATCTTTGTACGAAATAATGACTTGCCACCAAACACCTATTTACTTACACCTGCAATTTCTGCTTTACCAGTTCTGTAACCGTCCACGTTTCCGACCCATACAGTAAAAAAGGATTTACCATTACATCAAACACTCGCAAAATATAACATGAAACATAAAAATACATATGAAAATACAAAAACAAAAACCACGTAAAAGGAATACAAATTTAAATAATTCACAAGAAAAATAAAATTTATAGATATATAAATATGTAGGTATAGCACTTTAATTAAACTCTCTTTTGCGAGACTGCTAAAGCTAACATATCTATCAGTGAATTAAAACCAAGAGTACTAGCTCTTATATACTTTCTCGATACTCAGTAATACAAAACTCTTTAGGCGTATTTGGCTCATCTTACTGAGCAAAAAGTTTTTAATAATTTTTTATTTAGAAAAAGATCTCTCAGTGGAGGCTCTAGTAACGCGATATAAAAAATAGGATATAAGCTGTATACAAATCTGGAAATCTAGCCAATGATGTGTGATTAGACGGACATTTTTCTTCCACTTCCTTCACTGATAAGCAAGATCTAATACTAGTTGTGTACGAAGATCGAAATTGTACAATTTGCTTTAGTAAGCCGTCATCGAGATCAGTTTCATACGTAGTTTGAAGTAATTTGGCACTCTCTATGACCTCTGTATCTGAGGCAATCGCCAGAAATTTGCGGTTTAAAAATTTTAATTTATAGTATGTGAATATGCACTATGCACTATGAAATCTAAGAATCACAAACACACACTAGAGCTGGAACTTCAAATCTACTCAAAATGAGAAAAGACTGCGAACTCAAAAGAGCCCAGTGGCGGTCACGTATCGTAGTCTGTTGCCACTTTGGACCACTATTCTAGGAAAACTTTTATTTTCACTAAAAATTCCGCTACCGCGGCGCCTATATAGATTCGGCGCCGAGGTTCTTCGCACCCCCTGCACATATGATAGTTACGCCACTGTCATTAACTACCAATACGAATAGGAACGATAATAAATAAAACGAGAACGATAGAATAAGATATTTTGAGCAAAACGGAGAAGGTCAGCAAAGTAAACTACGCAATAAATAAATCAATAATAAACGATAAATTCAAGTCAAATAACAGCGAGTAAAATGAAATATCTGAGAGAAGACCAGTGGTCAGAACAAAAAGAGAACCATTAATAGAAGAAGGAGAAAAGAGACAGCTAAGGAGGTATGGACATGTGGATGGCAAGAAATAGGGGCCCAAGATGAATATTAAAGGCAAGGCCAGAGGAAACACGGAGCAGAGGACGGCCACGAGAAACGTGGGAGCGGAGCCTAGAAATGAGAGGAAAAAGACTAACAGATGTAAAGAGAATGGCAGCCAATCGCGACATATTCCAAAAGACGCTCTGGGCAAAAGAGAACGGAAAATAAGAAGAAGTTTTCCATTATTAGACACACTATCGTGTTTAATTTTTTAACTCTTGTATGTATATTTTGTGTTATGTTTGAATACTTTTTGTTCTGTGCATATGACGTTTCCTTTTGGATAATTAACATAATCGCTATATTTGGATTAAAACATCGAGGGAATGTAAGTGAGTCACTAATTTTTTTTTATTGTTAAAAATTAAGAGCTCCCTAAATACAATTATCACGAGCCGCCACTGGCAGTAGGGCTCTAGAAAATATGCAGGGTGTATATTATTCAGAGGCAGATGTATGCATATTCGACATGCTTTACTCAACGTATATATTTATTCAAAATTTGCTTATACAGTCGTTTATGTATTTACAACTCTAATATACCGTTATACAGAAAGGTGCATAAACGGCCAGACCTGTAGGATTACTATTTGTCATCCGATTGTCAAAATTCAAAGACCAAATTAAATAATTCAAAGCCCGCTATAATCTGACAGTAAACAATATTTTTTAATTCGAAATGCCTCTGAGCTTAGATGGCCATTTTTTTAAAATAGCAAATAATTTTTTTTATCTGTTTAAGTACTCCACGGGTTTTTCTGAACACAGTAATGTAAGAATATCGTATTTTCCTTCATTCATATCGAAGAAATAAAATAAAAATTACGAAATTTTTACACATCGCAGTGACATGCAATCACCCATGAACTGCAATCAACTAGTCTGGGCACAGAAAATTTTACACAGTTGAAGTTTTACGGGTTTGGCGTTCATTTTTGATCATCATACGGTACTTCGCCTACTTGATTGCATCTCACATCTTTGTATTTAGAAAATTCTGTAAATTCCTAAAAAAAACTAAAAAAGTACAGATGCTCTTTAAAACAAAGGTGACTATTGTTATACAAAGGCATTTTGAATTAAAAAATATTGTTTACTGTCAGATTATAGGAGGCTTTAAATAATTTAATTTGGTGTTTCAATTTTGAAAAATCGGATGACAAACAACGATCCTACAGCTCTGGTAGCTTTCCATGCACCTCTCTGTATATTATTATTTATATTCCACATGTACATGCATTCGTTAATGACTTCGGTATGGGTACAGATTGAGTAGGACATGCAAATGCTTGTGTATATAAATTATTGTTTGAAAATTTTGTATATATAAAGTAGCTTTTAGTTCTCATTTCACATATTGTCAAGTCAGTTGAAAGATGGAAATAGTTACATCTTTTACTCAGTTTTAAATTACTTTAGATTTCTACCGGTGATAAGTGATAATGCCTGCTCAATTAAGAGAAGACGCTAAATATTCCCTTCTAGACTCGACACCCACACACTGCCAACTAACGAGAAGAAACCCAAGAACTATTAAAAATACAAAAAATGTGTTCAAAATATCAAGAATAGGAAAATTGAACCTCAGTAGACTATGAAAGAAAAAGTCACGTTAGTACTATAGTGCATTAAAAAAAACTCACTTTAGGGTAGGCTTAGGATAGAAATAAATACATTCTTCTTCTTCTTACTGCAAGTATTAGGCTTACGACTGTTAAGACCCTTTTGTTATTAATCTTTCCACCTACTTAGTGTGCGCCATATATATATTCTTCTTTTTGCTCTGTATAGCCATATTGGCTTGGGAATTCTTAAATTTTCTGTAATATTCAATCGTTTGTCCTTTTTTCGTTTGCGGTTGTCATAATTGTAATCAATATCAATCCTATCCTAGCCTTTATGCAAGGTTTTGTAAGTTGTTACAGCACAAAACGACTTTTACGACCATAAAACACTTTGGGGATTGTCTAAATGGGTCGATAGGACACGTTAATCTTTAGCAAAACTCACTCTAATCACCCCACAACTTGCTGGAACAGACGGTTATCCGGCTATTTGCCCAGGGAGAAGGGCGGGTTCGGAACAACACGACGTAATTTAAAGCCAGATGCTGTCACGATAGGGGTTGATTGTAATCAAAATAAGGGGGCGAAATGGACGCCACGAATTTCATTGATACAATGGGGAAGACACTTTTCGACCGACCTTCGTAGAAAATCGAAGTCAGAGGACCGACGCTTCACTTCGACTGTTGGGTCGGACGTCCGGCTGCTAGCGAACCTGTCTTTGCTGGTCTGTTAGCTTCCCCGGTCATCGCACAATCAATAAACAAAAAAAACCAAAACACATATACATCAACACCTGTAAGTATCATAAATAAAACTCCAAGAAGTTAAAAACAAATACAAATCTATTAACATTTAAATATGCCGGCAAATGTCCGACTTGAACAGTTATAAAGGATGGTTAGTAACTCTAAAATTTACTTAACAATGATAGGTGTGACACAAAAGTACATTTGTTACATTGAAACGACAGCACGTACAAGCCGCACAAAAATTCCATATGTTATGAAGCAACAATAATAACAGTTTACTCTCAAAATAGGTCATTCGCGTCGGCTCCCAAATATGGTTGTTGCCACACATACAATTACGTCACTTTCGAGACAACACAAAATCATCGTACAGACTCTCTAAAGTACCCAGGCAAGAAAAACAGTAGATCACAGCACCTGAATAATATTTGGAAAAGTTGCTGATTCCTGCAGCCAAAAGGCCCCTCCCTCTAGTCGAAATGGCGTTGTAAAACAAACACCCAAGAGGCTGGGCTTGTCAAGTAGATCCTCATAACGACAAGTATTAGGAAAAGGGCAAAACGACATCTCATTACCACAGCTTTCCCGATTTGGCACATCGGAAAGCTTCTATCGTAGAATCCGCCCAAATCGTTGATCGCACAACCAGTGCTACTATACAACGGAGAAGGTTGGTTCGGCCATGAAGGACTTAATTTCATAAGTAATTCCAAAGCCATTGAAGATTTTGTGACAAACTTAAAACACTTGACCCTGAGGAGTGCTTGGGGTTAGGCTTCGACGGATCTTCCACCATGTCTAGGAAAGAAAGGGGTCTGCAGGCGCTTCTGAGGCAAAAGCATAAAAAAGCCTTGTACTTCCATTGCTACTCGCACAAGCTAAACCTTCTCGTGAACGACTTAAACGTTATCCCAGAAATTCGACCTGTGATGGAACTTATCAAGAAGGTAATCATATTTTTTCGCGAGTCCGTTTTACAACGCAAGCTTATTGTTAACATTCCTAAATTAGGTATGTGAAACAAGATGATCAGAAAAGTACACGAACATCCCTGTTTTTAAGGGTCACTTCATTGATATTGTTGATGCAGTAAAGACATTAGCTGAACAGGGAAATGAAGCAACAAGAAAAAATGCATATCAAATGCATGCAGTTGTATGCATATCTTAATGTGTTGTGTCAGTAGCATTAATTGCAAAGTATTCCGCTATACTGCAATTCGTAGCAAATACACTTCAATTGAAAATACTTAACATAGTCAAAGGCAACCAGCACATTGAAACTACTCTCAACGTGCTAAGAGATCATCGGAAATATACGGAGAATGTCACAGCTGCCGTTTTAAAAGAAGCAGGCGCCATTGCAAAGCATTTGAATGTTGATATAACCGACACTCTCGTTACTGGTAGACAAAAGTATAGAAGCAACGCTTCAGCCGAAAATCCATCTGACTTTTGGAGGTCTCTAATAATTCCTTACTTGGATTCCATCATATAATCTTTAGAAGTCAGATTTTCTGCAGACAAATTGCCTGCATTTTTATTGACACATTTCCATCCGAGTAACATGAGATATGTTTCTTTGGAGGAATGGAATGAAAGTACGTCTTGTACCTACAACTTTTTACAATTTGGAAAGGCGCTATTGATATTGCTTTCACAACCCTGAACAACAAGTACTATAGAGCGTTCATTTAGCTCCCTTGCCAAATAATAACATCGCTAAGAAGCACTATTGGTGCAAATAGGTTAAATGGGTTTGCCATGCTAAGTATTATCGTCAATGTGTTTTCGCAAACAAGGAGCAATTAGTGGAAGCTGTAGTTTGAAGAAAATGTGCATCTAATCCTAGCAAACTATTGTTCAAAAACTATTTTTTTAAATTAATGGTGTTGACTGTTCTTCTTCTCCCCCCCCCATGAACCTAGACCTAGACCACCCTCTCCCATGAAAGAGGTTGAATTCAGAAAGTTGCCCTCCCTTCCGTTTTGAGCTGGATACGCCCCTGGTGCAATGTTCGATGAATTTCACAATGTTGCACCCAATTTTTTACTGCACTGCTGCTCTAGTCTACACTTAGTTTGACGCCTCAACGTCTTTTACTTTTTAATTTTCAATAACACACTAATTATATCTTTGTTTTTAATTCATCCTGTGTTCTCTTTCGGTTTATTAAAATTAAAAATCATTGCTATATTTGGATTAAAACATCGCCGGAATGTAGGTGAGCCATTAATTATTACTTTTTGCTAAGTAGTTGTTAAAAATTAAGAGCTCCCAAATACAATTATCACGAGCCGCCACTGCCTAGTGGAATAATGAAACACTGTTGCCAGGTCTAGTGAAATTTCATTAGATCTAGTGATTTTTAGTCAATCTAGTGATTTACTTCGAATATAAAACTTCAGGGAGGAGTGTCGTCAACTTGTAGCATATGATTGAACTACGACGGAAGTCGCCATTTCTAAAACCCATTGATGACTCATTATTGTGAGTTACGCCGGTTTTGCTGTAAACAAACTTGTAGTGAAAAATGGTTAGTTGTGCTTCTTGTGTGTGTTCTCAAACACCTACACCTACAAGTAAAGGAATAACGTTCCATCAGTACGTAATAATTACATGCAATCAGTACAATGTAAACAATGTACATAACCTAACAAACTTTCACCAGTGGCATGGTAAGTATGTTTGAAAAAGGGCTTATTCTCTACTTAAACTTAACAGTTTTGCTACCCCTTTGTGTCGTGACGCCACTGGTCAATGTAAGCGGAAACACCTATCCGCCATATTGAAGACCCAACTTGTTCCCTATTTTTATACGAAACGCTCCTTCCAGAGGTTTTATATTCAAAGAGTAATTTAGTGATAACTTTTGCCAAAAGAAAATTATCTAGTGATTTTTCCCAGTCTATTTTATAAAAAAAACAAATAATAAAGCAAAAATCTCTTCGCCCCTTTCGCCGTTGTTGCAGATTACTACCTATTATTATTCCAATCTTAGAAATTAGTTTTTGCTGTGACGGACAGATGGCAGCCTGAGATTTGAAATGCGAAAGTAAGTAAATCCCATGAATTACTTAACAGAAAATAGGTATTTCCCTGGTTCAAACTAAGTGCCCGAGGCTATAAACAGAACTCCCAAAGCGAATTGTTCACATTTGAATTTTTACTTTCGGTAGAACGTAAAAATAAATATCAAAGTTCGAAGTGTGGTGTGAGTATTGTGAGTACTGTGACCACTGGGACTCAAGTGGATTTTCCGGTGATTTAATGATATGAATTTAGAATTGCAGGCTGAAGCTCCAAAGATTCACTTGCTTTATCCAAGAATGGCAACTGCTTTTAAATTATTGTTGAGTTATTACATCAAACCAGAGTATTTAAAAAAACACGGATTTAAGCAAATTACAGTATAGAAATGCGGAACATTATGTTTCAATTGGGCACTTGTACTTAGGTCCAAATATCGCAGTAGCGTTAGCAAATAATAGTTTAACAGATAGTGCAAAACATTTTTTCCGTGTTTACATTTTTACACCGAAGCAGCGCCTAAAATTTTCACATATAATCTCATAAGAGCATTAATTCTTTCCGGAAATTTTTTGAGTGCGTTCCAACAACGTCGCCAAGGGTCGAGTGCTGGTTGCTAAAGGCAACCAGCACGATGACTCTTGGCACAGGCAAAATTATATGTAAGGTGTGTCGCCCGCGTTTATATTTTGAAGATTATTACGCAAAATCCGTATACGAATTATGATTTCAAATTGATCTAATAATGCAAAAAAACTCATATTGCTTGTTTCTTGCATTTCAATTTCTTATTATGAGACCATCCATGGGGTCGATAATCGTCCCTAGGGAGCTTATCGGTTGGTAAGCAGCCCACGGGCGCTTATCAGGTAAGCAGTTCGGGATTGGTCGATTTTCAAAAAATGCATGGTTTTCATTGGCTGATGTTAGTCATGTGACAGTTGTGTGTAATAATCAAAAGATTTCTCTTTAATTCCCGTGAAGCTGTTATTCTTAAATCATTAAATTTTCTAAATCATTTAATAGTTGCAAATGTTGATAGTCTCGCCCCCTTAATTATGAATTTTCCTAATCTAGCAACGGATGTCAATGATTTAGATAGGGAAATTCGATCGCTAAAATATTCTCAAATTAATTTTGTAATGGAAGATTTAGAATTTTGGAAAGAAATTTGTAATTGTAAAAAAGCCGACGGTAATTTGTTATATCCCCAACTTTCTCAGTTTGTGAGTATTTTTTGTGTTCTTCCCCATAGTACTGCCTGCGTTGAAAGGGTTTTCAGTTCAATTAATTTAAATAAAACAAAACCAAGAAATAACAGGTGGCGCAAAAGTAATCACCCTATCGGAACATGCTCTCATTTTCGCAAATGGCATCTTATGTCATCGCGACTTTGACATTCGTGAAGCAAACAGAAGCAGAATACACATAGACAAACCATGGATCTCTATACTCCTCAAAAACGCGAAATAATTTGTGCCAATGTTTTTGACAAATAATCGGTCAGTGCTTTTAGCTCCACGTGAAATTTGTTGTCGATTCCCTGGTCGTGTGCATCAAATGTGCAAACAGTGTGGCGTTTAGCCACTCGCCTCGAGGAGACTGGCCCAATACGGGACAGTTTCAGACGTGGCCGGCCCCGGAGTAGCCGTTCGGTCGAGAATATCGCTGCTGTGGCTGCATATGTCCAAGAGGACCCTCAAACATCCACCAGACGACGAGCCACGCACTTGGGCATCGGTGGACGGTCTTTACAGCGAATTTTGGTGAAAGACTTAAAGATGTTCTCTTATAAGTGCAACGGCACACACAGCATGAACGACAGTGGATATTCTGAAGCAAGCTTTTCCCGACCGCTTCATCTCTCGTTTTGGAGATCTGCACTGGCCCGCAAGATCGCCCGATTTGACCGTTCGAGACTTCTTTCTTTGAGGTTTTCTGAAGTCACGGGTCTATACGAACAAACCACAGACCTTGGCGGCCTTAAAAGAAAACATCTGACTAGAAGTGGAGAATTTATCGGCAGAAGTTTTGAGAAAAGTTATGAAAAATGCTGTGAAACGAGCCCGAATTTTCATCAACTCTGGCGGTGTCCACTTGACCGATATTGTCTTCGAGACTTAATAGGAAAAAAATTAAACGTCTAAATAAACATAATCCACAAACAGAACCAATTCTTTTCATTTACAAACAAAGTTACTGCCTTAGGAAATCGAGTGAGGACTTTTGCGCCACCTTGTAGATTGAGTACTAACACTTTGACTGAAATTCTTCATTTTAAAAACTTAATTTTGACAGAAAACTGTTATTATCTTATTATTTTCTTATTACGGATGCAATAATAGAAAATCGTAATAACAAAATGTATGATTAAATTACATATTGTATAATTATTGTAGTTGTACTTTGTTATTCATTTATACTTTTTATTATATTATTAAACATTTTATCTTATTAGTGTTTTTGTTTATTTTTTATAATGGTTGTGAAAACTTTAATAAAAATATTCTAAATATTTGGGTTTATTTATTTCCAGCTTTTTTCACTTTTAAATTAATCTATAAACCGTTCAATAGTTATTTGCCAGATAGGAGGCCATGTTAGGGTGATGAATTTCACCCTGTAAATATGCTGTCAGTCATTAAGAAAAGTTAGGTTATGCCCATTTTATATAAAATGATAATTTTATGTTAATGTACAAAACGTGGTTGCCAGATTTGGTTTTGGATTTTGTGCCACTTTTATTATTAGTTAAGATAAATTTCATGAAAAACAACTTGCTGATTCTGAATACGTTTCATACTTTGTTGAGTAGGCATAATGGTATAATGACAGTCGTTTTTTTATTGTAATTATAAATTATAGTATACAAAAATATTTAAATATTACAATTTATGTATTTTTTCAGTATAGGTAAATAAATAAAGCTTTTACAAGCCACTTTAGGCCCATTGCATAACAATCTATCTCCATTGTCCCTTATTCATGATTTTATTTCTCCAGTCTTCTATTCCTTTCCTTTCTGTCTTCCATTACTGCCTCCTTCCACCTATTCCTTGATCGCCTTTTTCTTCTAGTTTATTCCTTCCAATACTATCTTAGTAGCTCTTCCATCTGGCATTCTTCATATATGCCCAAACCATCTTAACCTTGGAGCTTTAATGAAGTCTACTATACTTGGCTCCTCATACTTCTCTTGTACCTCTTCGTTTGTAAGTCTTCTCCAACCATCCTCCGTCCGAGTCCCTCCAAATATTTTTCGCAGCATTTTTCTCTCCCACCTACTTATCATGTCTTGATCTGCCACATTCATCGTCCATGTTTCACATGCGCATCCTTTAATAGTCTAGCCAAAGTAAAGTGCTCATTTTTCAAGTGATAATTCCAAATCTGTCGTTGCAAAATTTTATAGTATGTATCATTTTTAGGTCGTAGGCCAAAAGGTTTAATTTCAAAATTGTCCTGCCCAATAATACTTCTTATAGTTCTTTCGGACACCTAAAACAGTACAAAGCCCAAAATTAAAGCAACAGTTAAGTTTTATGCATAAATACTTGCATCCCAAATATCAGTAAGCCGGGCAAGGATTTCAGTTTCAGTAAGATCTGGCCTGTCGGTTTTATAATGCCTGTAGGCCTTTGTAATTTTCAGTTTTGTGTCACCTTTAATTACTTTTGGCATATTGCTCTAGTATTACAATTTGACAGATAGGTATCCATAACGCTAATGGCAAACAAAGTATGAAAGCACTGGCAACATTGCACGTTTAACCTCAAAATATCAAATTAGACACTTTCGTGAGCCTCCTGTACATAACAGCTGATTCTGACCATGGTGTAAATAATACAAGGTGAAACGCTCCCGGGATGGGCAGTCGTTCAGAAAATAGAGGGGAGATGTCAACCAATCCCCGATGGTCCTGCTCAGGAAATCCATCACGGCCGCGATCATGGTGTAACCATGGTTGCGATCGTATATGTTGCTGGCACTGTCAGTCGATGTCAAATTCGGGCTTAGCAGGTTACATTTTGCGTCAATCTGACACCAACTGACTCAAAACCTAACCTCAAATTTGACATCAACAGCGTCTTCAACAATACACTTCAGTACTACCAATCGTGCCATTTGTCGGACCATGTCCTATTGGTTGAATTTGAGGTCCACCCACATTCTGCGGAACGTTACACCTTGTATTCTTTACACCATGATTCTGACAAAGTGTCAGAAAGAGATTCTAGGGAGTTTTAATTTTCTTAAACATAAAAACAAAATTCCATGTCTACCTACTTGGCAAATAACTATTGAACGGCTTATAGTGAAATTTTTGTCAACTAGTGATTTTTTCCACCGCAAGCTAGTGACTTTTAAAATTTGACCTGACAACACTGTAATGAAATCACTTCTGCAACAACCTTGGAAAATTATACTATTTTCAGAGTGTACTAACTTTTTATAAAGATTTTCGAAATCTTTTCAAGTCATTTATAATGAGCTGTTTTGATTTCAAGCTAGATAAGCGAGATAAGATTTGTTAATTTTATTGTAGTAGTTACACATGCGATCATTGAAAATGAACAGGGTTATGCATTTCAAATTGACTTAACCGACGTTTTTGCAATTGCGTGCAACGTTATTTTATTATTACGATGGGTAGAGAGTTAAAACAACACGATTCTACTTTAGAGACAAGAGGAATTCAGAAAACATAATCACCTACTGTAATGTTGGTTGCATAGCCCTGTTCATTTTCAATGATTCTTTGTGTACCTACCTATCATATACAGATTGCAGCAGGCCACTAGGACCATAGCAAAAGCAATGGACTTTACATGTGGCCGTAATTGTATTTAAAAAATTTAAAAATCGAATATATACCTTGTTTTTATAATCATCCTAACGATCTATCGCTATCGTACATTGATTGTTCGTTTGTTTAACACCACCACGGCCACATGCATATTCCTCTTGCTTTTGCAATGGTCGTAGCAGCCTGCCACATGCTGTATGGTTAGACAAAAGACAGAAATATATTTTTTTCTCTAAACATTAGTACATTAATTTTTGGTGAGGCAAAATACCAAAAAAAAAACACCATGAACCGATATTGAAAACCAAAACCACATCATCTCCGTAAAAACAATTTTTGTTTGTTCAATTCCTATTTTGGTATAGGTGAACGTTCCAGTGCTTTAGATAAGACTTTCCTGGATCACATTGAACAAAAACTAAGCAAATCTTCTTAGCGTATTCCACTGGTCACAGATAATTCTGTCACTTGGTCATTAGTTCTTATGTGCGTGTTGGTGTATTCCATAATAGTAGGTATACAGGATGATTTATAAGTATGGTCATTAA
>OW679200.1:115828423-116011221 GCA_940337035.1 Agriotes lineatus | reverse complement strand
GGTGTTCTATTTAAAATAAGAGTTAATAAGAAAAATAGACAAAAAAACAAAAGAAACCCATTTTAGAAGTATTCAACTGGAAAATCACCTATCTCACATCAATACACATTCAAAATGTAATAAAAGTGTAAAGTTTAAAAAAAATCGTTAGAGCCGTTTTTGAAAAAATGGAAAAAAATCTGGTGTGATACACTCACACAACTTCCTTTTACAGTGATCTTATAATTAGTCAAAAATTTCATTTTAAATTTTTATGTATTTGTTAAAAATTTTCAAAAATTACAAATTCTACAAAAGCGGTACAAAATCGAGTGTTAGAGTGGCTTCAAAGCAAGAAGTACATAGGCGTGGCTACAGTTATGCGCCAATATACGGTATCAGTGGCGTAGCAATAGGTATTTTTAGGGAGGCACATTAAAATTCCCATTTTAAAGGAACACTTTTCACGCTGATTTTTTTTTTGGTTTCAAATGCTAAATAAATTAGCATGTCATAAGAAGTACAAGCTCTACTAGAAGCTCGCGAGGCCGCCCTCCGCTAAACGCTTTCCGCGGCGGGAGGACTCGCCGTGCGTCACCCGCTCTATTCCGCGCGAGGAATTATTACTAAATTTGCCCGTTTTGCTGTGAATTTTTGCCAAAGCTGTGCATGGAACTTCGCTATTTGGTCGTGGCAGCATTTTAGACAACAGCTAGGAATCTGGCAGAGGCGCAGGCCAAAGGCTCTTGAATACGCGTGTGACCTGAGAAAGTTCGAATATGGTGCTACGGAAAATAAATGACTAACCCCAATGTGTCATGTAGCTACCAGACTGTAAGGTGCTCGCCCAAACCCCTTTTTGATATTATTAACGGGTTAATAGTCATGGAAACATGTAAACAAAATGACACGACGAACGGCAATGAACTGAATACAACCGCGGAAATCACCTTGTTGAACGTAATGGACTCGTCCGGACGTTTCTAGCGTTCTGCGCATCGATGACGCGGTGTACTTTACAAAATGAAAGACTTCTAGTTGAAGAGACAAATTTTCTCTAGAATTTTAAGGTGAATTCAAAAATGTAATAATATACCGGGTGTTTTATTTAAAATAGGAGTTAATAAAAAAAATAGAAAGAAAAACAAAAGAAACCCACTTTAGAAGTATTCAACTGGAAAATCACCTATCTCACATCAATACACATTAAAAATGTAAGAAAAATGTAAAGTTTAAAAAAAATCGTTAGAGCCGTTTTTGAAAAAATCGAAAAAAACTGAAAAATCACAAGAGTAAACACCTACTTCCGGTTATGCCATTTTCTTCAAAAGCTTGCTGTCTCATCTACATGGTACACAAAACTTATATATGAAGTTTCAACGCCATACCTCTTTTCGTTTTTGAGATATTCTGTTCACAGACAGACACACAGACAGACAGACAGTCAGACAGACAAATGAAAAAAAATACGTTTTTTAGGATCAGGGGACTCTAAAACGTGAAGATCCGTTGAAAACTCAATTTCGAATTTTTGGGGTGAATCCAATACTTCCTTTATAGTAAAAGGAAGTAAAAACTGAAAAATCACAAGAGTAAACACCTACTTCCGGTTATGCGATTTTCTTCATAAGCTTGCTGTCGCATCTACATAGTACACAAAACTTATATATGAAGTTTCAACGCCATACCTTTTTCCGTTTTTGAGATATTCTGTTCACAGACAGACAGACACACACACAGACCAATGAAAAAAAATATGTTTTTTGGGATCAGGGGACTCTAAAACGTGAAGATCTGTTGAAAACTCAATTTCGAATTTTTGGGGCGAATCCAATACTTCCTTTATTGTAAAAGGAAGTAAAAATTATTAACAGTATAACCTCACAATCCACAGGTATTGATGAAGTTTCTATTAATATGATTAAACTGTGTTGTCCGACTATAGTTCCAGTTATCCGACATATTGTAAACTTCTGCTTAGTTAATAACGTAATCCCTTCACAGTGGAAAACCTCTATCATACATCCATTGCCGAAAGTGAGCACGCCGTCCGACTTCAAGGATTTACGACCAATTAGCATATTACCCGCTTGTTTAAAAATCTTAGAAAAATTTATCGATTATCAGTTAAGGGTGCATCTTAATAAGTACAATATATTATCAGATATGCAATCAGGCTTTCGAAGAGGTTACAGCTGTGCCACGGCTCTACTGCTCATCACTGATGATATTATTGGTTCTGCTGATTAGGATAAATTGACATTATTGACATTATTAGACTTTTCAAAAGCCTTCGACACAATATCTCATGATATCTTGCTCACAGTGTTGGGTAAGTTACACTAAAAAAGTAACTAAGTAAGTTAATCAGTTACTCGGCAAAAAAGTAACTGAGTAAGTTACTAAGTTACAGAATTATAAAAGTAACTTGAATAAGTTACTAAGTTACCATAAAGTAACTCGTTATTTTTTAAGTCTGTCAGTCTGTGTGGCTGTGTGTCTGATCTCAAAAACGACATTGAAACTTCATATATAAGTTTTGTGTACTATCTAGATGCAACAGCAAGCTTTTGAAGAAAATTGCATAACCGGAAGTATGGTGTTTACTCTTGTAATTTTTCAGTTTGTTTTCGATTTTTTCAAAAACGACTAGCGATTTTTTTCAAAACTTTACATTTTTATTATATTTTTAATGTGTATTGATGTGAGATAGGTGTTTTTTTTTAATTAACTTCAACTAACTCTGTAGTTTGTACGGTTTCTGTACAATTTGTAACTTTTGAAAATTTTTGACAAATGCTTAAAAATAAAAAACAAGTTTTTGACTAATTATAAGATCACTGTAAAAGGAAGTTGTGTGTGTGTATCACATCAGTTATAAAATAATTAGTCAAATTTTTTTTTAGGTTCTCGACTGCATTATACAGACAGATCAATAAAAAAACCAATTAGGGCAGGTTGTGATATGTGTTTTACGTTTGGCAGTACTGAAGTGTATTGTCAGTCTACGTCAAATTCGAGATTTGCAGGTTAAATTTTACGTCAGTCTGTGTCAAACAACAAACAAAACCTAACCTGCTAACATCGAATTTGACATAGACTGACTATACACTTCAGTACTGCCAAACAGATAACACATATCACAGCCTGCCCTAATTGGTTTTTTATTGATCTCTTGTTATAAAAAACCCACTTAAAAAATAAAAAGTAATAATACAGGAAAATAAAAAAATAGAAGTGATTTCGTATGGCTTTGAACTGGAGGAAAGAATTTTCAAAAACTAAAGATTTTGCAGAAACTATACAAAATAAAGAATTCGTTAAACCGACAAATTCTCTCTGAAATGTTAAGCCGAATTCAAAAACATAATAATATACCGGGTGTTCTATTTAAAATCACAAAGTTGATAGCGACTTCCGGCATAACCAAAGGTAGGGTAGTTCATTTTTAAAAAGAAAAGCCACTTCCAAAGCAGTAGAACAAAAAATTATGTATGTAACTCATACGAAAACACACTTTTAAACTCGCCATATTTATATGCCTAGCTAGCTTGCTGCGCTCGCTTGGCCATAAACTGCGGCTTGTCCAAAAAAGTCCTTAATTTCGTACTTGTAACATAAATAGCTATTATTTTGTAACAGCTGCAATATCGTTTCCATAATGCTGCATATTGTACGTTTATAATATTTTTATAAGAGACTCTGTGACAATGATTTACTCTAAATGCAAATTGGTTCCCAACAACTCTTTACTGTAACTGTTTTATAGTACGACAGAGAACATCTATAAAATAATTTTAAAATGAATTTATAAGGCTACTAAAAATTCGGCCCGAGGTTTCTATAAAAGCATTATTTAATAAGTTAATTATATAAGTTAATAGTATTTAACATTACTAGCTTGGTAAGAGAGTTTTTACTAGCGAGCCAAAGGTGAGCCAGTCACCTTCTTGAGCCAGTAAAACCTGTTACCTTGCGTGTATTGTTGAATATTTTATTTGTTCCTCACTTGTAAATAATTAGAAATTTACCATTTATTCAAAATGTCAAACTGACAAGCAACTAAATTTATCAATATGACACATACTAAGGAAGACAACTCTGGCTTTGCACGCTATCATTTATCTATGAGCACACTTGTAAAATTTTACTGGCTAGCCAGTAAAAAATTTACAGGCTAGCCAGTTAAGAAACATTTTCAAGGTGAATACAGTGACTTGATAAATTGATGTTTACAAGTGAGGAACAAATAAAATGTTTTACTACGTAGTCGTGGAAACGTTTCTCTGAAACTTTTTTGGTTAAATTGACATCCTTTCAAATGCTTCAATTTCTAATCACGTGTTAGAATATAAGTGATCAAGACATCATTCAGATGAAAACAACCCAACGCCTGCGGCGTCGGGCTGTTACCAAGCAATGTGGTTTCGAAAACTGTACTAAAATCAATTCGTAATTATCACTGTCCTTGGGATATTATAGCTGATAGTTTCTTTCTTACTTTATAAGCTATTTTATAATTTTGTGATAGAAACGCTTTGATGATAAATTTATAAAACAACCAAATAGTGTTTTTCACGTATCAAATTTGGCTTAGCAACTTGGGAACTTCTGGCATTACTTCAAGTAAACTTAGACCATCGGTCGCTTCCAGGAAATGGCGACATCGCCCAGAAAACTCCCATAGGAATTACATTGCCCTAACCTTCCCGTACTGAATTCGAAGTATGGAACGATCTGTAGAAAAAATATTTACTGAGTCATGTGGGACAAGTACTCCTTGTCACATTTTCTAATAGCAGAACCTGGCTAACACCTCGTTTTGCATTCACGTGCGTGTGATTTCGACAGAAGTATCTACTTGTGTGAGAGGCTCACAAATTAAAAAAATCAAAAAAGTTACAGGGTTATGTAAATTCCATATTGGTCTCGTGAATAGAATAAGAAATCACTTATTTCACATTAAAATATTTTGTCAATGTGCAAAATAAATATTAACAAACATTCGCAATCCATCAAAATTGAATGTTTAAACTGTTCTCAAAACTTAATTACATTGAGAGTAGTTCAAGAGTTATTTAAATTAGTAAATCTCAAAAACGAAAAAAGATATGACGTGGAAACTTTATATATCGAGAGATCCAAAAACAACTGTTCCTCAGCGGGCTGTGGAAATTCAACGTATGAATAATATGTTGGTGACACTGTACGTCAATGTCAAATTTGAAGTTATCAGGTTAGGTTTTCCGTCAGTTATGACACAAAATGACGCAAATCCTAACCTGCTAACCTCGAATTTGACATTGACGTACAGTGTCACCACTGTGGATATCAAAGAATATTAAGATAAGTGAAACGCCGAAAATATGGATGATAATCAAAGAACAAATTATCCTAAAAGAGGCAAAGTGTAAAAGAATTTAAAGAGAAATTCAAGCACGTGAAAGCCTCCGTGGTAAGAATAGATCAAAATCCTTGTATTTAAATACTATAGCAAAGTTACAACAAAATTGGCAAGTACACAAAGTACCAGAAAAATAATTTCATTTTGCTCTAGACGATTGCATGAGGCTCAGCAGGTCAGAGTTGCCGATTATCTCTTCCGAAACCCAGTTGCCTAGCATAACGTTAATGGTGTACTGGGTAATGTGGTCATGCCTTTAACGACTGCCTTACTTCCCTATTACCACAACTGAGGTTCAGTGCCCAATTTTAAAAACGAGCTCCCTAACCAGTCGACCAGAATTTTTATCTATAAGATTATTGGGCAACTACTTGTTAAAATTGCAACATAAATTAACTATTAACTAAACATTGCATCCAAACATGCTACAATTTTAATAAAATAAGAAAGAAGTAGGAAATATTGTATCACCTTTGCATTACATACGATAATGTTGCAAATAACCCACTAAAACAAAGAGTTGACAATAATTGATACTTAGAAGACAATCTCATAAGGTACTTTAAAATACTAGCTGATTTTATAATGGACCAATATAGTGAAATGTGAATGTCTGGACGAAGAAACTCAGTTATCTACTTATCTATTGGTGTTTTCTATTTTTTAGTTTCCTTTTTTTTGAGTTAATAAAAGGAATATTGAAAACAACTTAGATTTATTTTTCAAAAGACAATATTTTATTACAATTTTCAAATATTTTCAAATCCTAACCGTACCTAACTTTTCCTTTTTTTGTCTGATATCATTTTTCTTCTCTATTCAGATTATAAGTCAATTTTTTTTAACATGGCAACCTGCTGCAGCAAGTAAACTAAATAAAATGAAGCAGAAATTAACTGATTCACGTTTCAAACTGATTTTTAATCAGTCTAAGTTAGAAAATAAAAAAATAAAATTCACGCAAAAAGAAAAATTCAACTTACAACTCCTGAACTGAAGATTACAAATCTGCGAATCGAACGGAAATTTTTGCAGATCCATCCAGCAATAAATGGTGGCAGTCATGCGGTACGAGAAAATAACTTCCCCCTGAGGGCTAATCGAGACAAACTGATCGTTGCCTTCTAAGCCCATTATGGTGCTCTCACGCTCGTTCGATAGGACTATATGCGGAATCCATATCTTATTTTTCAGCAGTTCCTCGCCTAACATAATGCCTCGTTTTGGTGATATGTCATCGAAGTTAAGCCGATAATCTGTGTATCGGTACTGCAGCAGCATGTGCATCTTAAATTGCTATAAAACACAAAATTTTAAAAACGCTCTCGGAATTCTATATCCACTTACCAACTGTTCGATGGCTTCGATATGCCGAATGTCAATTTGTAAAATTACAGGAAGAGGTTCGGGGCTGTCAGGTCGGGTTACTTTGTCATAGCGGCACTGCTGCGTGAGCTGCGTGGTGAACTGATCGACAGTAAGCTTGTCTAAGTCGCCTTCCAGCGGTGGGCAACTGTCTATGTCTTTTGGTGCAGCTGAGGTCGGAACATAGCGTGTTGTTTGTGGAAAATACTGCGTCGTTGGCAGCTCTGGAGCCCGAGTAGGCTCAGGGACCACAGATGGTGGAGTTGGATGTAGGGGTGGCTTTGGCGGTTGAGAAAATAATACTGTTGCAACTGGTGGAGCCTGGCTGGAGCTCATGGCTGGTTCAAATGATGAATAATTGTGATGCCTAATTGAAGAAGGGGTTTCTAGTTGCTGTGCCGGTGTTTGTCTAAAATGTAGAACAGTATAAGAGCATGTGCTTTTCCGTGTATTGGCAAACATTAGATTCATACAAAAATTTTAAGTTTTGTGAAAATATGTACTTTGAGGCCTGTACACATTTTTTTATTAGAAGGTATGAATGACGATTGCTTCATCTCAAAACAATTTATTTCCAGAATCGGAAGTCTTTATGGAAAACAATACCGCTTTCCAAGTTGCAGTTTTTAGCAATTTTCTTACAGTTTTAAGTACTACACCATTCTAAAGCAAATAATTTTCAGTATAAATAAAAACTCACTTTTCAAAAGAATTGTATTTTTATGAGTTTGATTTGCTAGATTTTAGTAAATAACTGAATTTCTTCATTTTTTCGTTTATTAGTTAACTTAGAAAAAAGTGAAAGGGGAAGATTTTAAAATCATTTTATATTTAATCATACCACTTCATTGCATTATTTAGTTAGCTTGCTATTTTAAAGTGATGCAATGATAAAATTTATGTAATCTTTGAAATGTATAATAAACAAAGGTCGAAGGCAACATTATTTAATTGTGTCTGGAAGAAATAATAACAGGAGCAAAACTACAAAACTCAATAATAGGAGGATTGCAGTACTAACTACATCAATGTAGAAATTGAGGGAAAAATAAATCAAATAAAAATTGTGGCAAGAAAATTCGAACTCAAATTGAATGAAGCAAAAACCAAATACATGACCTTTGAAAAAAATTTAGAGAAGTTGCAATTTACCAACCTTCGTTAATGCAAAGAAAATGAACTTGGCTAATTTTCAAGTCTGGCATAAAATTTGCAAATTCTGAAAAATTTACAAGGAATAGAAATAAAGAAAAGTTTAAAAATTTTTCACATATTTATTATTATTGTTTATTATACGCCATGCAAAACGTTACTGCATAGCAGATCATTAATAAATGTTATGAACCTTCTCGAAAAAAAAGGTGTCAACCAGAATACCTGAAGCATCGGCTCGGTCACACAGTTAAGTAAATACGAATTTTTAAGTGAACAAACGGGTTAAATATTGTGTAAAGGTGCAGTGCAGTCCCATAGTAAAGGACGGCAACAGAAGCAGTAAAAATAAGGTCAGTAATTGGTGGGGAAACAAAATTAAGAGTATAAACAGCTGTAAAAGAATCTTCAGGTTAGGTATCGTATAAAGCTCGACGCGGCGCATATCGGCTTTCAAGGGGACGACCCGGGCTGATAAGCGCGACCACCAGAACAGAGATACCCAACAATCGCGGTCAAAAACGTTGCAACAAAACACTCGATAAGTATTTACAGCAAAGTAAAAAAAAGTTAACGGAAGAATATAATAGTAAGATATAAAATGTACAGCACAAACGAGTCTACAGAGAGAGAAAAAAGAAAAAGAATAGTGGGGCGTGATGGCGAGGAAGAATTAGAAGCTTTCAGTAAAAATAAAAAAATGACCAGAACACCAGTAAAAACACAACAAAAAAGAGATGATAAAATAGATAAGATACTAGATATGCTACAACAGCTAACAGCAGACGTAAACCAAATAAGGCTTGAGCAGAGTAAGTATAAAGAAGAGATACGAGAACTAAAGAAAGAAAATGAAATATTAAAGAACGAAAATAAGACAATAATAAAAGATAATGTTGAGACTAAAAAGCAACTACGGGAAATGAACGACAGACTAGATCACTTAGAGAAAGAGAAGAAAAGAAAGAATATAGTAGTACAAGGATTAACCCTGAACACAACTAGGTAACCAAGAAGAGTTAAATGCCGAAATGGAAGAGTTTCTTAAAGAAAAGCTCGATATAAAGGCTAAGATCAAAATAACATATAAAATTGAACCAAAATCATATCTAGTTAAATTAGAGAGTTTCGAAGAGAAAATGGAAATAATGAAGAACAAGATGAAACTAGCTAGAATTCAAAGTGATAGGATTTATATAAATAATGATCTTACAAAACAAGAAAGAGATATAGAGAAACAAATTAGGAAGAGAGCTCAGGAAGAAAGGAAACAACGAAAAACAGTGAAAAACGGCTACCAAAAACTAATGATAGACAGGAAAATGTGGAAGTGGAATAAGGACAAGAGTATGCTAAAACAGAGAGAGGATCAACTACCACAAGATGATGAAGATTCAAAAAACTAAAAAGCATAGAGGATGGACATTGGATGACAAACGTGGCAATGAACTCGGAAAGAAATAAAACAAAAAATAAAATTAAGAAAAAGAAAGAGGGGAATAGCAGAGAAGAAGCGAAAAAAGAAGAAATTTGGAAAATAGGCACATGGAATATTCGGAGCCTATCAGGAAAAGAAAAAGAACTGGAGGAGGAATTCGAGAAAGCAGGGTTAGATATACTCGGGATAACGGAAACCAAAAGGAAGGGAAATGGTGAACTAGAAATGGAAGGAGGACATTTATTAATTTACAGTGGAGTAGACAATAGACAACGAGCAAAAAAAGGAGTAGGATGCATAATAAAGAAAGAGAAAGTAAAATACATCAACAATTGGATAGGGATATCAGAAAGAATAATAAAAATAGAAATGAATAGACAAGAACCTGAAAACATCAATAATAGTGGCATGTAGAATGAATGAGGATGAGACAGCAGAAAAGAAAGACAACTTCTGGGAATTATTATCAGAAACAATCAAAAATGATAGGGGAAGACTGATAATGATAGGAGACCTCATGCAAGAATTGGTAAAAAGAATGAAGGAACTGGAGAAGTAATTGTACGATACAGTGAAAACTGTAAAAATAACAATAGAACAAGACTGATTGATTTCTGCATATTAAATAACCTAGTAGTAACTAACACCTTTTACGCTCACAAAGAAATACATAAATTTACAAGAGAAGTAAGTAGTAGGAACGAAAGGTCTATAATAGACTATGTATTAGTGAATAAAAACCACAGGAAAGAAGTAAAGGACACAAAGGTGAAATAAAGACCCGAAATATATTCAGATCCTTATCTAGTCATGTCTAAAATAAAGATACAGGAAATAAAACAAAAAGAAATGCATAGAACTGGGGATAAGACAAATATTTACACAGACAAAAGCAAAATATACAAGCTGAAAGAAAGAAACACTGCAAAGGAATATAATTTAATGGTAGAAACAGAGATAGACAAAATTAAAGAAACTGTAGATGGATTAAACGTGGAAGAGCTGTGGAAACTTCTAAAAAAAACGTTAAATAAAGCAGCAAGAGAAGTTTGTGGAGTAATAAAAATTAGTGAATACAACAAACAAACCAGGTGGTGGAATGAGGAAATAAAAGCAGAAATCAAAACCAAGAAAGAGAGATGGAAGGAATATTTGAGAGATAGAACTAATGAAAAATATGACAGATACAAAGAGCAGAGACATAGAGTAAAAATTATGGTAAATCAAGCAAGGCAAGAATCATGGGAAGAATTTGGAGTTAGGATGGAGAGTGACTATCTCGGAAACCAAAAACTGTTTTATAAAGTATTAAAAACCCTCAGACGCGGAAAAACACATAAGGCAAAACACATTAAAACTAAGGAAGGAAAAATACTAGATGAAGATGACGACATTATAAAGAGGTGGAAAGAGTATTTCGAGGAACTCTTAATGACAGAAAAGAACAAAGACACAATAATTGAGGAAGAACTAGAGAACATTACAGAATATAGTGAGCAAGACTAAGATATAACAAGAGAAAAAGTGTCGGAAGCCCTGAAAAGATTAAAAAGAGGTAAAGCAGCAGGGCATGATGGAATATACACAGAGATGATCACGAACCTAAGAACGAAGGCTTTGGATGTGATAGTAAAGTTAATAAATAAAGTTTGGAGAGATGAACAAATACCACAAGATTGGGAGGTACGAATACTGATGCCAATATATAAGAAAGGGGACAAAAGGGACTGTTCTAATTACAGGGGTATCACTTTATTGTGCATAGTGGCCAAGATGTATGAATGGATCCTGGCTAAAAGACTAGAAAGGATAGTTGAAAGACAATTAGAGGATACACAAAGTGGATTCAGAAAAGGAAGAGGAATTCAAGATCACATTTTCATGATGAAACAACTGATAGAGAAAATGCTAATAACAAAATATATGTGGCTCTTATAGACGTCAAGAAGGCATTTGATAGTGTATCTAGAAAATTAGTTTGGAACAGCCTAAGTAGAAGAGGAGTGAGGGATAAACTAATAAACTGTATTAAAATGTTATACAAAAACACAAGGAATTACATCAGAACTAAAAACATAAGATCGGAATAATTTGCAACTATGGAGGGGCTGAGACAAGGAGGAGTCCTCAGTCCAATACTATTCAACGTAATTATGGACGATGTAATGAAGGAAGTGAAAATGAAAGTTAAGAAACTGAAGGTGGGATATAGGAATATGGAACCAGTGGAGATAGCGGAGAGTGCCTTTGCAGATGATTTAGTGCTTTATTCAAAGAACAAAGTTAACCTACAATATAACTTAGATATATGGGCAAAGGCTTTAGAGGTAGAAACCTAAAAGTAAATACAGAAAAAACAAAAGTTATGGTGATAGGAAAGGAAGTGGAGGAAATAATAGTAAAACTGAATGGCATACAGATAGAGCAAGTGGAAACATTTAAATACCTAGGGGTGAAGATACAGAGAACGGGAACGATGGAGGCGGAATTAAATGACAGGTTAGAAGCAGCGGAAAAAATATACTATTCCTTAAACAAAGCTTTTATAAGGAAAAAAGAAGTGTCCAGAAAAACCAAAACCACAGTTTATAAGACCATATATAAATCTATATTACTATAAGGAAGTGAAAGTTGGACATTAACGAAGAGAATGGAAAGTAAAATTCAATCAATGGAGATGAAGTTCTTAAGAGGAATAATGGGAATAACTAAGAGAGATAGAGTAAGGAATACTAAAATAAGGGAGAAACTGCAAGTGGAATCAATAATGGGAGATATCAAACGAAGAAAGTTAAGATGATTTGGGCACCTGGTAAGAATGGGAGAGGAAAGAACAGTTAAAAGAGTATGGCAAGCAAGAACTCAGCAGAGAAGACCAAGAGGCAGGCCAAGAAAAACGTGGGACAAACAGTTAGAAGATATATTAAAAGACAAGGGAATGACATGGAACGAGGGGAAAAGATTGGCACGCAACAAGAAAGAATGGGCCGGGATGTTATATGGAGGAGAATAAAATAGAGTAAAATGAATTAGGAATGAATTATACTTAATTTACAGTATTGTACTTGAATTAATACTTTGTTTATTTTATATACTACACCTTAACACCTAACGGTAAATAAGGTTATGATGATAATAATAATAATGAACCTTCTCAGTATCTTGTACAATTTAATGTTAATCTGGAATTAGATAGGTAAAGATGTTGAATTCGATATTACATTCAAATTTTTTTATATGACTTTAGAAGATGTATTGCTTATATGAGTCATTCTTTATTACATTTCTTAGCTGTTTTGAAAGATCTCTGATAATTACAAGCCATCCGCTCGGCGGCTCCACATATTATTGTTCATAGTTTATTTTGTTTACTCATGAAACGTACTTTAATAGCAAAAATAACAGCGGGAACAAAGATGTTACTGCTTTTATTAGGAGGAACGGGACAGTGTAAAAAAGAGATTACTGTCTATTCATTTCCAAGATGGAGCGCGTCAAAACATTGGTTACTGCGTGATCAACACGTGCATCCTTTGGCAACTGCATTGGATTGGTTCGTCTCTTGTATATTGCAGCGCCTGCACAGGTGCGAATTGCATGTCAGTTGTGCTTGCGATCAGGTGAATTAGGTCATTTTGAAAATATGTCAAACAACGATACCAATAACGAAGTTGTTGCAAATGTAATGCATTGTTAATAAAGTTGACGTTAATAAAGTTGACCAATACAACTGGAGTATGTTGTGCCTCTCTACATAACGTTATTCGTGAATACAAAAACTCGCAGACATTCTTAGCGCCAAAAACAAATCAGAATCGTTCCGTCGTGTGGGGCTGATACTGCCCTGTTCGATGCAGCAATAGCGTGAACAGCGCGTGCAATTGTTTACACGTGCTCTATCTTGGATACGAATGAACTTTAGATGCAAATAGATCTTTGCTCAAAAATACATTTTAAAAAGATTTGTTGTTTGGGGAGTTTTTACATTGTTTAAACTAAGTAACTTTGCATTTTTCGTACATATACATACATACATACATACATAGTCGAATCCTCTTCTACCGGTGATCCAGTGTAGAGGTCATATACATATATTTATATTTTTAAAGGCGCCACCAATTTTTTTTATTACAATCCTGCATTAAGTTTTAGTACAAACAGCTGACATTAACATCCCAACCCTGCCAGTGGCCGTTATACCATTATACCACCATCTGCCAAGAAGTGCAGCGCGGTAATGTAATGACCTTATCCCCACGATAGTATCACACTATTTAATATTTACTTGCAAATTTACAATTTCACAACGGTCCAGAATCAAACAAAATTATACATTTTCCTTATTTAAAAATTGAGAAAATAAGACAAAAAATACCCCCCAACAACCGTATCCCGAATTTTCTTAAAAAATACAATCAACCAGTAGAAAGTCTCCAAACAGTGAATTTCACACAAATATTGATTTTAAGGTTTTTCTGATAATTATAACGTTTTCCCCATTTTGCAACCCCCAAATCCACCTGGGACACAAACTTCTTAAAAACCCACAGATTCATCCACATACTCCCTAAAACAAATTTTGAATTTGTTTTCTTTTACCCTGTTTATGTGAACATCCAATGTGCTATAAACACACCTCACCTTTACACCCCTGTACACGCCCCTCTGCATCGCAGACCAAAAAAAAAAAAACAGCCAGTACGATGAGCGTTGGTTCATCCTCTTTCCAACTAGCCCCAAATCAGATTTGGATCTTTCAAGAAGTATGGGATGTAACAGCACCGAACGCTTTCATGTCCAAAAAATCGTTTTAACCCCTGCATTTTCGCCCCCGCAAATCCTACATTCACACAACCTCTCCAGAAAGTTCGCCCTTGACGAGATCTTCAAAATGACACCACCAACATTTACCTGCAATTCGTACAACTTGCAAAACTTTGCACTTTCCAAGAGTCACACAAATCGCTACTGGAGCCCCGTATTATCGTCACACTTCCAATTCGTTAAACATTTCCAACACAATAGAGAGGCAGGCATTGGGTACAACTTGGAGAATGTCAGTTCCTTTAAATATCTACGAGCAACAATCACATTATCAAATAACCAGAAATTTAAAGAAGGAATCCAACAACGAAATCGAGTACACTATCTTAATAAAAAAACCTGTTGAAAAGTTCATCCTTGTGCCAAAAAAATCAGAATTAACAGGATGTTAATAAGCCCTATTGTAGCACATGCAGAAGAAATTTGGATTTTCACAAGAAAAACGACAAGTTGAAAAGGTACGAAACGAAAATTGTGCGAATGGTACTAGCACATGTTAAAATAGGAAGTAACGAGTATGAACTTTGAAACAGACACAAATCGTGGGAGAGGACATCGTACACTATGTCAAGACTCGGAAACTAAAATGGCTAGACCATATTATGAGAAGTAAACAGGAGAATTTACTGAGGATGATCGCAAACTTGAAACCATTAAGAATAAGGAACAGATAAAGGCTCAGAAACAGGTGTTGGGACGTGAAAATGAAAGATATAAGTACACTCAGACAAGCCTGGAAAAAAGTAACAAATAATGACAAATCATACATAAATCTATGACAAATAGAAGATAACGGACTAATCCACCTCGGACAATTGCATGAAAAAATCCCACGAGATTAAAAACGAGCAGAAAATTTAAATTTTTAAAAACAACTTAAGTATGAGAAACAAATGTTAGTCAGTGGTAAACCAATCTAGACTTTTGCTATAAGTAATCAATGTAATAAAAAAAAATCCTGACCTGAAGAACAATATTTATAATTGTACTTTAATTGTTCCAAACTCCTTTGCTAACATTCAAAGAATCACTTGATAAAGTTAGAAAAAATGTAATCAAATGTTTTAGACTTATTATAGTGCTGTGGAAAAAGGCAGTGTTTAAAAAAATTATGTTCCTTAATAACAACTGCAAAACATTTAAAAAATGTATATGGGGTGTTTCAGAATATGTGTCAGGAACTTTCAGGGCAAGTAAATGTCATCAAAATAAGACAATAAGTTCTTATGAACATAGATCTGGAAATGCATTTTAAGTGAGTTACTGCCCTGAGAATAGTAAAAGGAAATCACATTGCTATGAGTAGATCATGCTTCTGAAGTAACGAATTTCAATCTCTCAGCGATTCTAAACAAAAGTACCTTTTTTATGTAAAAAGTCTAACCTCTTTTGAATATCTACCCAAAATTGACTAAAATTTTGACTCTAAAAAGTTATGATAAACATCTCCCTACGCTTGTATAAACTACACCTTCTGAACCTTAGGCCAACTTTTTCAAGGTCATCTAATTCAGCATGTCAAATAGCAGGGTCCGGCAACAAAGCAAGGGTGGAAGATATTTGTAAAACTATGAGAGTTACATGAATATTGTGTAAACGGGTGTCTCAAAAATGCTGTCCATCCTTTATAAGGCTACATTATTAGTCCCTATACAGTACGAAATCGTTTGCAGAAAAAGTATTACCTAGACCTTTCATTTAAAAGTTATTGAAATTTTAAATAAAAGAAATTTGACAACAAGGCACATGTTAGAAATAATGGTTTTATTAATTAATAAAAACAGTAATCAACAAGCCTATGAGCTAGTTTATAAAAATTGTTCAAAATTTCGACCCTGTGCATCTAAGCATCCTAAAACGTTTAAAAGCCAGTTACTAAAATTAACACGTTCACGAAAATCTCCTTCTATTAACGCCTGGGTTTTAGTAAAATGAAAAGGATGAAAATGCTCGTCGAGTAGAATTCGATTAACTGAAGAATGGCAAACGCCAGTTATGTCTTCAATTTCTCTCGTTGAAATTCTGGGATTTTCATTCACTAAGTCTAAAAAATTTCTACAGCATCCACTCTTACTCTTACACCTCTTGGTCAGCCTCTATCAGGTGTTAATGGTTTGAACTGACGCGTAGCTAACAATCTTCTGATGGTTCTTCCACATGGGTGTCTTCTGTTCGGATAACGTTCAGTGTACTCTCTAGTAGTAGTAGTAGTAGTAGTAGTCTCTTAGTATACATGATTTTGGAGTAAAAAGTACGCAATTTTTTCACTATATAAGTTCTGTCAAAATGACAAATAAGTTACCTGTTAAGATGAAGACATTGAATAATCACTTTCATCGCCTGGGTTATAAAAACATAAATGTAAGTACTTACGTAAGTAAGTACTTCCATAGTTACCGAATGTGTTTCTGCCTTAATTGCAGTTTGAAAATACCCATTATTTTCTTAAAATTTGTGTTAAAAATTGATTTCAACAAATTTTTTATTTAACTTTGGATCGTTTTAAATGATTGACACCGAAATTTTTGGAAAAATATTATGAAGACAGAATCTGCATACGTAACTTCATACGCTTATAACTTCAAAAATAACCATCACGAGAAAATTTTGTTTGTGGATTTAGAGTCATATTGGTTAGTATTATGTGACGTATAAAGGATGGACACCATTTTTGAGACACCCTATATAAACGTTGTACGTACGAAGTTGGTGCACATTCCCAAAATAGTTTTGATTATACAGGGTGGCTCAAAAAAGTGTGGCGAATCAAACTTACTTTTTTAAATTGAATACCCTATATTTGGGTAGCTTAAAAGTTTTGCATTGAAATACTCATCATTTTGATATAAAGTTCCCACACTTTTTTGAGCCACCCTGTATAATCAAAACTATTTTAGTAAGGTGCACCGCACCACCTTTGTACCGACAACTTTTATATATACAATATTCATGTAACTCTCATAGTTTTAGGAATATCTTCCATCCCCGCTTCGTTGCCGAACCCTGTATTTCAAATTGTACCAAATTTGCTTTATCTGTATTATTTTAATTAAATAAAATCAGTGTTTTTTATTACCTTTCTCAGGGCTGTAGCTCGCGTAAAACGCATTTCCGGACCTATGATCATTGGAACTTTTTGTCTTATGTTGATGACATTTACATGCCCTGAAAGTTTCTGACACATATTCTGAAACACCCTGTATTTACATTCCCCAGCAGCAACAAAAGTTCAGGTCTAACCTTAAAACTAGTAGGGTTAATTAATAGTCATTTGTATTATAAGTAAACAAAAGTATTGTTTTTCTATTTTGCGTTTAGAATAACTTCATTCCAGCACCCGCATGACGTCATTTGAGTGTTAGAATAAGTCGCTATGAAATGACGTCATTCGGGTGTTAGAATAATAACTCCATTCTAGCACCCAAATGACGTCATATAACCTCAAAATAGGAAACATTTCTATTTATAAAATGGTATAAAGCGGCAAAATAGAAAAAATAGTATAAAACACTCGTTGCAGAAAGTTCTTCAAGCACTCATTTGTTCCTCAACTCGTCCTACGCACTTCGTGTTTGAATAGATGCCTTCTGCAACCTGTATTTAAATTTTTTAATGCACTATTTTTTTACGAATCGCGATCTTTCTAATCGAGGCGCAGCCGAGATTAGAAGCGCGATGAGTTTTTTTAGTTCCTTTGGGATTTCAAATGTATCTTAGGGCTCGTTTTACTCCCTTATATCTCACGTTGTCTATGAAGATCTTATAAATATCGATTCCATGTTCTCTTGATTTTTCTGCTATTTGTCCCATACTAAATATCTGTTCTGTTGTGGATTTCTTCCTGAAACCAGCTTGACAGTTCCCTACTCTACTCTCTACATATGTTATTAGTCTTTTCAATAGTACGTGCTATAGGACTTTGTATGTTGTATTGAAAAAGCAGACTCCTCTGTAGTTCAAACATAATGCCTTAACCCATTTTTTACTTCCTTTTACAATTAAGGAAGTATTGGATTCACCCCAAAAATTTGAATTGGGTTTTCAACATAACTTCACGTTTTAGGGTCCCCTGAACCCAAAAAACATATTTCTGTTCATTGCTTTGTCTGTGTGTGTGCGTGAACAGAATATCTCAAAAATGAAAAGAGGTATGGCATTGAAACTTCATATACCGGGTGTCTTAAAATGAAATACATCTAGTATGCTTTGAATTTCCCATAATGCAATCTAAAATTTTACTTGAAATTGGCAAGACTGTAAGTATATGTCAAATTCGAGGTAAGTAGGTTAGGTTTTGCATTAGTCTGTGCCAAAACTGACGCAAAACCTAACCTGAAAACCTCGAATTTGACATAGACCTACAGTCTTGCCATTTTCAGGTAAAATTTTAGATTGCATTATGGGAAATTCAAAGCATACTAGAAGTATTTCATTTTAAGACACCCGGTATAAGTTTTGTGTGCTATCTAGATGCGACAGCAAGCTTTTGAAGAAAATTGCATAACCGGAAGTATGGTGTTTACTCTTGTAATTTTTCTGTTTTTTTTAAAGATTTTTAGAAACGGCTCTAATGATTTTTTTCCAAACGTTACATTTTTATTACATTTTTAATGTGTATTGATGTGAGATAGGTGATTTTCCAGTTGAATACCTTTAATTTTTTTTTTCTAAGTATCTTCAACTAACTCTCTATTTTGTACGATTTCTGTAGAATTTGTAATTTTTGAAAATGTTTGACAAATGCTTTAAAATTAAAAAAGCAAATTTTTGACTAATTATAAGATCGCTGTAAAACGAAGTTGCGTGCGAGTATCACCCCAGATTTTTATGTATGGGACATAGGATTGCTGAATTCTTCCATATTATCTCGATTAAATTGTGCATCTTTTTCCATAACTCTTGTTCTCCCCACCTGGGGCTGCATTCATTTTTATTTTGCCAATGATGCTCTTAATTTCGTCATATGTGGGTTCTGGTGTTTCTTCATTTTAATTTTCTTTTTCATCGCCTACTTCTTCATTGTCTGTGTTCAGTAAATTTGTAAAATATTCTCTCTACCTGTCAGCTATATCATTTTTGTTTACGATTATCTGTCCTTTATTACTTCCCTCATCTAATTGATGAAGGAAGTGAAAAAATATCTTCCAAAATTTCTTTAGATCTTCACGTTTCAGGGTCCCTAGATGACGAAAAACAGGTTTTCTTAATACCGTGTGTTAGCGGTATAACTCATAAACTATTTGTTGTAGGAAGATGATATTGTGCATGCCGATTATATGTTTACCTGGCATAAAACCGAGAAAATTTCGGACAAATATTTACAGGGTGAGCACCTCAAAAAATAAAATGTTGTTTATTTTTGCTTTAACTAAAAAATAGATAAAAGTAGCAATTTGCACATAGCTCAGGCTTTACCCTTGACGAAAATGGGACTCAACACATACAGGATAAATGCTGCAAAACAGAAAAAGGGGGTCAATAAAAAATGCGTTCTATTTAAGGCAGCAGCAAAGTAAGGACACGAGGAGTGCTCCGTGGCGCGTGTAGGGAATAGGCGATGTGCTTGCAATATCCCGCCAAACGTTGGAATCGCATTCGCAGCCTGCCGTTCGAATTCGACCGCCAGTAATGTTTTTTTTATTTGAAATTTGATGTAATTTGGATTATCAAGTGTTTTCTTTTATTATTTCAGTATTATTAAAAACGTAAAGATTTTTTTACCCGTAGTTTCATTTGATTTTTAAAATTATTTAGTGTCACAACGTCCACTTGCAAGGGCAGTTTTGAGTAAAGCCAAATTTTTTTGAATGTTTACACATGTTTGTTCTGGGCTGAAAACTTTTTCTAAAATATCTTACTTCTTTATGTGCTTCTCTTGTTTTGTTTTCGACTAACCTTTTTGTTCTTAAGATTGTTGTAGTATATTTCCTGGCTTCTCCAAAATTTGTTTTAGCTTGTCTCGTATTTTGTTGTGACATCCGCATGCGTGCTTTCGTTCTGTTATCTATAGCATGTGCGCACTGATTACCAAACCATTCATTTTTTTGTGGTTTTTTGCTCCAACAATTTCTTCACCCTTTTTGTTGATTACTTATTTTACATTATCCCACTGTCTGTTAATGTCTTCTTCTTCTCTTTCTATTTCTCTTGCTACTTGTTCTGTTCTTCTGGTTAGTGATTATAAGTATCTTTCTTCACTTTTGGGGTCTTTTAGCTTATCTAGATGGTATCTCTTTGTTTTGTTGGTTGTATTTTGGCATCTGACACTTGATATTTTTTGTCGTAGCCTTGCTTGTATAGTATTCCAACCAGAAATTGGAAAGCTATTTAAAATCAGGCCAGCATTGAAAACAGTAAGTCACTTCGTAATTTAATTCATAAAATTACTGTTTGATTGTCATTCAGTGACACTTCGATAATAACCTTCAAATTTGACAGATGCATTGGGAAGTTTGGAAGATATATAAGTTTTTTAAAATTTTCTATGCCACTATACGGTTTTAAAAACTCAACTAGTACCTACTTTAATCATGCACAATGTTACAATGCCTTAACAAAACAGTTAGGTACATGTACAATTTGCAGATGAACTGTCATTACTTGAAAGCTGCATTGACATTAGAATATTATTTACTGATTGTATGAAACCAACTTAGACATGACTTACACTTTTCATGGTGTACTGGATTTTAAATAGCTTTCCAATTTTTGGTTGGAATACTATACCAGGAAATGATTGCTATCACATTTAGCACCTCTCATTGTTGGTGCGGTTTGTTATGTTGATTAGGATATGATCGCCATTGCGTTTCCTAAATTGCCGTGATGTCTAGTTTGTATTTTGATATTTCATTTGTTAGCTGTTGTAATAGGGGAGATCGGGGTAAGATGACAAACGGGGTAAGATGACGAAGGGGTTTTATTGAAATACCAAAAGGAATGAACAAAACTGAATACTAGCGGCATCTAGTGAATTGTATCTAGGACGAAAATGTGTAGGTAAAGTAATATTTTAAGACGCAGCTAAGTCACATAACGATAAAGTTTGTTTTTCAATATTGTTTTTAGTGTTTTCTGGATTATTATCAGGTAAATTAATATGTTTATTAAACTGCATGAATTTGTGTAGTAATGACGATTATTCGTCTTGTGATTTTAATTTATTGTTGCTCGTGTTGATACCTAACCTCAACAAAGCATTTTTGTGAAGCTCGGGGCAAGTTGACGGGGGTAAAATGACGAACCAAACAGTTCAGACATGTGCAACTAATCAAACGATTCACAGTTGTCCAGGATATCACAAAAATTATCAAGAACCTCCTACTGAAGACTGGATTCAATGTTCAGCTTGTTCAACATGATGGCATGAAAACTGTAACCGTTATGGAGAATGTGGTCAGTTTTTATGCGATTTCTGTTACTAGTCATCTTACCTCTTATATGTTAGTCATCTTACCTATGGGCTGGAGTAAGCTGACGAAATTGCAAAAGATTCTTTTTTAATTTTTTGTCAGAAAACCTTTTTATTTTTCTTATTAAAATATATATTATTTAGAAGCTAATATAGTATTCTATTTATATATGTAATATTACGTTCTAAATAAATTTCCTTGTACTCAAATATTTCAGTTTTCCTTACTATCGTCATCTTACCCCGATCTCCCCTACTCCTGGTCTGTAGTAAAGGTGTAGTACCTACATAAATGCAATAAATGGGTGCATTTCTATTAAAATAAAAATCATTACAAACAGCCAGTTAAATTCCAAAGAAAGGATTGTATGGACATACATTTCAACAGCACCTAAAATGTATGGTAACATTTTTTAACATCGAGTTGTGAAAAAACTGTACTTCTATTATCCATTTACGATGTTTCCTATGACAGTTTTGTCAATTGGAAAATGCCCAAAATGTTACGGAAGGAGACAAAAATTCTATTTGTTCCTCACTTGTAAACATCAATTTATCAAGTCACTGTATTCACCTTGAAAATGTCTCTTAACTGGCTAGCCTGTAAATTTTTTACTGGCTAGCCAGTAAAATTTTACAACCGTGCTCATAGATAAATGATAGCGTGCAAAGCCACAATTGTCTTCCTTAGTAGGTATGTGTCATATTGATAAATTTAGTTGCTTGTCAGTTTGACATTTTGAATAAATGGTAAATTTCTAGTTATTTACAAGTGAGGAACAAATAAAATATTGAACAATACACGCAAGGTAACAGGTTTTACTGGCTCCAGAAGGTGACTGGCTCACCGGTCATATCCTTCTGTCCGCCAGTAAAAACCCTCTTATCAAGCTGCAAGCCAAGTGCAAGCCTGCAAAAATCATAACCACAACTTGAAAACAACATAACCCCATTTTGACATGTCTAGTTATTTCGCATGACTACCAACAAAAATGTCACCGTAACAGCCTGCTGGGAGGAGGAAACATCGTGAATGGATTATAATCTAATAATTTCTAGAAACTGTTGACTCCATTTTTACAGTTCTCTCATCCCTACAATTTGTGTTAATGACTTCCCTAACGCCCTGTATAAGTAGTCATCTATAATCTTTATTTAAACCCTTACTGAATAAAAACAAAAAAGTTATTACTTCTTTGTTTACAACGTCCCACTACCAAATGGGGCGAGTTATTCTCTCAAATATTTTTGTTCTAAAAAATATTTCAACTCAAATAACACGTAGGAAGCCTGAAGTAAACTGTAAACTTCAGTTACTAAGCCTATAGAGGTAAAAAAAATGTCTCGGGCGAAAATATGAACAAAAACTGACAGAAATTTACAAAAGAATGAAATGTTGAAGATCATTTAAAATTAAAAAAAACTTTTAAACCTGAAATAGGAAAAAAATTGCCCATTTCTTGAGTTGAGCAATTATACAGATTTGGAGTAACATACAAGGTGATTCATAAGTATGGTCATTAAATTGAATGGGTGTATACTGACCTGAATAGAAGTACATTGCACTAAAAATTAATCATTTACGCGCAAAAAAAAATCGTGTTAGGGCTGGTGCAGAACCACTGGCTAAATCAGTAAGAGTACATTAACCTAATGTAGGTACCAAATGTGATTGAAATAACCAAACAATTGTTTTTTTGTTCCTGCATTTCCTTCAATCAGATTATGCAAGTACATTTTTTTTGTGGGATTATTATTAATTTCTGACGTATAGTTTATTATGGACATGGTTCTGTTTGATGTCCTCTAACTACCCATATAATTGAATACTTATGAATCACCCTGTATACAACACTGGCATAAATAATCTCATCTATTTGGTTTCTTATTTAATACAATTTTTTTTATTTTACATGAAATTTAATTGTTAATTTTCTGTAGGTACATACAATTGAATAATTAAAACTAAATCCTTTCATTCTACAGAAACACCACACTTCATTCAAGCAAATAAAACAACAATTAAAAATATGGATACGTGGAGTGATCCGTTGAAATATCTTGCACGGAGAGCTAAAAGTTTGTAGTTACGTCTCTGACTACCTTATATTGAAGTTTGGCTTCTCGTTTCTCCTAGCAGTATGGGAAAATCTACATAATCTGACTCGTTAATTGATTTTCAAACATCATTATAGCATTTGTTCGAAATTAGTGTTTGCAAAATTTGATATAAACTATTGTTTACGCAACCTCATTTATAATCTCGATGAGACACACGGCAGTCACGTGCGTGTTTTGCAAATTTTATTATTTCTAAACTTTGGCTCGTGTTGGCTTAACTGTAATTAATGACTAATTACTGTCTGGTAAATGTTTATATGCTCCTTGTGTACACAGGTAAGCATACTCTGGTTTCGTCATGAAATCTCAACCATATATTTTTATTACTCTATATTTAACTCATCTACACACATATTTACTGTTGATTTGTTTTGAATATACAACTGCATGATAAAAATACAAATTTGAAATACATACCGTGAAAATGATGCTTGTGAAAGTACTAAGTTATTGCCTAAAAGTCTTGAAATTTCAAAAACAATCTAATTTACGATCAAGATAAAATGTAGGGATAGAAGCTCCAAAATAAGTTACAACTACAGTAAATGTCACTTTGTTGTCGGCAACATCGTGTATTTAATATGTTTACTAGCGGTGCCTCGTTTGATAGGTTGTAACTTACCTATTTACTATTATAAAATACATTTTACACTTTCTATGTCTGACTTGTTCTTTTTACAACTATAAATTTTAAGCAGAACGTATTTGTAAGTGTTTGTCTCGGCAGATAAATAAAAATACTGCATAACTTTTCTTTGCGAATGCAATGAACAGTAGAACACTAATGGCCAATGATATACTAAACGAAAAAAATAGTCCAGAATATAAAGTAGGTAAGCATTTTTATTCAAGTAAAATTGATTGTAATAGGCATAAACCTCGACACTTTAACGAACCGTAATAACATTTCAGTTAATAAACTAAGTGAGATTGCTTTATAAAAAGTCTATATGTGAATATATAGTACTAGTGAATCACCCGAGCTACGCTCTGCTTCGCTAATTAAAGAGATATTCATTAATATAAATTTAAAAAACTGAACCAACAATGCTTCGTTGAATAAGGCGCTCCTATAATGGTATATGAACATTAAAAATTTGACGTCGAAATCGGCGCTGAAGAGTTCATTGTGAACGTACCACATCAGCTGTTTCAACTGATCAACATTTAATTTTACTTTACTTTTTCGTACTTTTTATATATATTGCGAATTCCTACGGCTGACGCCGCCTTTCGCTTCTTAGTCGCCATTGTTTTCGATCTAGCCAGTCATCCTCTTGGAGATCCCTTATTCTCATTGCCTCGTCCACCTTTTCTTTCCATCTGGTACGGGAACGTCCCCTCCTTCTTCTAGTATTTGGAATCCATTCATATAATCGTTGCGGCCATCTGGTGTCGTCCATTCTTCTAACGTGTCCATACCATAATAATTGCTTTTTTTCTATTGTGTCTAGGATGGAGTGATCTATGTTCATTCTGTTAATTATTACTTCATTTCGCACTCTTTCTACTCTTGATACTCCGCAGCTTCTTCTCCAGAAATCCATTTCAAGCGCTTTCAATCTTCTTTCCTGGGCTTGATTCAATACCCATACCTCCGACCCATAAGTGGTTACAGTTTCCGTTATTGCCTTAAATATAGTTTTTTTTGTTTTCTTTGTAATTTTATTGCTCCATAACACAGAATTTAATAGTTGTATAGTCCTTCTCCCTTGTCCAATTTTGTTTGTAATTTCCTTATTTCTGATTCCTTCCTTTGTAAAAGTTACCCCTAGGTATTTAAACTCTAAGCAACTTTCTATTTTCCCCCTGTCAATAACTAGATTACGTTCTTGTCCACCAATCACCATATATTTGGTCTTTTGTATGTTGATTTCTAGTCCCCACTTTTTATATTCCTCTATCACTTTCCTCACCATATAGCTTGCGTCTTCTTCGTCCCCAGCAATAATTATTTGATCATCCGCAAACAGAAGAGTATAAATAATGTTTTCGTCAATCGGGATGCCCATTCCTTGACATTTATTCTTCCATTCTTTCAGCGTTACATTAATGTAGATCTTAAATAGAGTGGGCGACATAGAGCATCCCTGTCTAAGCCCTTTTGTACATGTGAATTATTCGGAAAGTGAGTTTCCTATTTTTATTCTACTGACATTATTGCTATACATTTGTTTTATGGTATTTACATAAATTTTATTTACCGTGCTGCTTTCTAATACTTCCCATAACTTATTTATAGGGACACTGTCATAGGCTTTTTTTATGTCTATGAAGATGAGGTGTACTTCCTTGTTATGTGCAATTGATTTATCTGCTAACTGTGATAACACGAATATATTGTCTATGCATGATCGCCCTGCAGTAAATCCGCTTTGTTCTTCCGTTTCGTCTGTTTCATTCTCTATTCTTGACTTAATAACTCGTCCATACAGTCGTCCAATAGCACTCGTCACACTGATTCCCCTATAATTATCACATTCTGATTTATTTCCCTTCTTATATATTGGGCTAATATATGCCATTTTCCATTCCGAAGGAATTTTGTCTCCGTTCAGACATTTATTAAATATTTTCTTTAAACATTCTATCACCGCTATTGGGGCGTACTTGACTAGCTCTATCGGGCAGCCTCCAGGACCTGGCGATCTTCCGTTTTTCATGCCTCTTAAAGCAGATTTAATTTCTTCTACAGTTATCTCATCGTTCTGTTCATTCCCTGTATCTACCAGCTCATATTGAACCTGTTTATATTCATTTCTATTCTCTGTTAGTAGATGTTCATAGTACTGTTTCCATTTTTGTAGATTTATTAGATGTACTTTATTTTTATCATTAGTTCTTAAACTTTGTAATGTTTTCCATGATTCACTAGATTTCGTACTTCCCATGAACCTTTCTATTTCTGCACACTTGTTTTGCCACATTTCGTTCTTTAATTTTGAGACTTCTTTCTTTAACTTCTCTATTACTTCTCATATATTGTTTTCTATCTTCTGCATCTTGTGTTGTTAACCATTTTTCGTATGCCTTGTTTTTCTCCTCTACCAATTTCTTGATTGTCTCGTTCCACCATTCATCTCCCTTCTTTTTGTCTTTACTACTCCTTTCTCCTAATGCTTCGCGCGCTGCTTTAAATAAATATTCTTTTAATTTATTGTATAAAAGTTCTGCATTACCTTCCTCTTCTAATTTGACGTAGTTTGATAATCGTAGCTTGTAAAGGAACTGGATAGATTCGTCATGTAGTTTATCTGTACTAAATTTGGGGTATGTTATTTTATCGGAATTTTCTTTGTCTGCATATTTTTGTCCCTGTTTATTGTATTTGAAATATATTTTTGCTCTCTTTCCATCAGGAATTGTATTAAGTATATTCGTCATTTGTTCTGCAAAGTCTTCTTTCTGTTCTATATTGGCATTGTTTGTTGGTGCGTATACTCCTAAGACTATCACTGGCTTTCCATATAGTGTTATGTCTAGTGTTATGATTCTTTCACTGATTTCTTCCCAGTTCTTAATATATCTTTGCAATTTTTTGTTAATTATTATGGATACCCCACATTTTGCTCTTTTACTTTTATCTACCCCACTGTAGATATGTATATAATTCCCTTTTTCCTTGACACCCTTGCCTTTTTTCTTTGTTTCAGTCAGTACTCCTATATCTATGTCTAACTTTTTCAGTTCTTTGAATACTTCATTGTATTTAGTTGAGATTCCTTGAATGTTCCATGTGGCGAAATTCATTATCCTTTTTCTTTGCTGTTGTCGTCTTCTGTTTGATCCGTCCAATTGTTTCCGAGGCCGGTTCGTACTTTTTTTGAAAATAAAAACCAGCCTACGATCTAAGTCTAAAAATTAGCAAACTTTTAAGCCATCATACAACTTAATCGGTCCAGTATATTCGGAGGAGATAGAGAACAAACATACATACAAAGAAAGAGACCGCCGATTTTATGAGGATTGAATAAACTACTAAACAGTTTAATACAATTTTGAAGTACCTAAATGAAATTTTTACTGTAAAGTATTTTAAAATCCTAAAGACATTTACTTAATTAAAAATATCGTTATACAGAATGCGACAGGCTCCTAGGACCAGCAAAAGCAAGGAGAATATGCATGTGGCTGTCGTGGTGTTAAACAATCGAACAATCAATGTAAGATAGCGGTAGGTCGTTAGAATAATTATAAATACAAGGTATATATTCGATTTTTACATTTTTTAAATACAATTACGGCCACATGTAAAGTCCCCTCGATTTTGCTATGGTCCTAGTTGCCTGCCGCAATCTGTATACAATAAAAATTATGCAAACAGCGATGCCACAAAATGTTAATATTTACCATTTTTTTAACTTTGCTTCAGCATATTTCACTTACTTTGATCTGGAAACGTTCAGACACAGAAGATATCCTACACAGTTCAATATACAACAAAAGTCAAAAATTCTGTATCAAGAGGAGACCAACAATGCTTTATAAAAAAATACTTAAAGTTAGCGCGAGATCAGAGAAATCAGCTATTTGGAGTAGAGCAATTCCTGGTAAAATTTTATATTTTTATATAGTTAGTGCTAAAATAGTAAGTGGGTACTGCCCTTTAACTGTGCATGTGAATTATACACCTGTTCTCGTAGTGAATTTAATAATAAATTTGGAAGAGTTAATTGATTTTCCTACTCAGTTTAAAGAATATCGGAATGAAACATTGGCAGTTTATACATAAAGCACAAGCTAAACCGCTATATATATTTAAACACTCTTAAACTGTACTTACATAAAAATGATTTGTCACAAACACTTAGCCAAAAGAAATATTTTAGACAGTTTTATGGCATTGCTTCATCTTACAGTTGCAGAAGATTTTATTCTACTCTCTGAGCAAAAGAATATATCTATCTTTAGAATTAATAAAATTGTTTTGTAAGAATTATTTCATGCAATACTTTTGTCTGAAATTAATAATATTGTTTTGTAAAAATTAATTCAATCAATACTTTTGTCTGAAATTAATAAAATTGTTTTGTAAGAATTATTTCATGCAATACTTTTGTCTGAAACTGTACGTACATTTTTCCATTTCGAACTTACACCAATTTGGTTATTTAGTGCTCAAAATTACTAGAAATAAATGTGCATATCAAAGAGGGATACAAAATAGGGCTACAATATGTGTTCTGGAAATGAGTAATGAAGAATAAAAGTAAATTGAAAAATGTTAAGTGGCAACAAATCTAAATAAACAACGACCTAACAGCAAGAGAGAGGGAAATGGAAAAAATATAAGAACAAGATCAAAAGGATAAATAAGTAAAAATCGAAAACGAAAAGTTAACATATACACGAAAGTTAGGAAACGGAACAATGAAAAAGAGGAACTAGAAATTGAAAAGGATAAGTCAAAGAAATAGAAAAAACCAAATAACTGTCATCACTGAGACCAAAAAGAAAGGACTACAGATAAACAGAAACGGACAGTGGACACAAAAAATCGAAGAAGGAAGGAGCAAGAGGAGGAGTGGGGTGCATAATATTGAAATATACTAAAAATAAAATTTGAAGTTCAAAAACAAGAAAAACTAAACATTTTGATATTAGATAGACCAAATAAAGACGAGAAAGTGAAAATTTAAGATAGATTTTGCGAAGAAACGACAGAAATAGTAGAAAGTCGTCTTCTTTCTCGGTGAAATTCCTTGCCCTAGGGCATAGGATCCTCAACCTACTTTTGGTACTTCCTTCTGTCGATTGCCATTCTTCTGAGCTGCCTAGTGTTTTTTCCCCGTTGCTCTGCTATTCTTCCTATTTCTTCCTCCCACTGCATCCTAGGTATTTCCTGTTTTCTCTTTCCCCGGGGTTTTGCCTTTAACAGTCTTTTTTGTATTGCATCATTGCTCATTCTTATTACATGGCCGTACCATTTTAAATGACCTCTTTCTATGGTTGTTATTAGTCGGGGAACTTACAGTTCCTCTCTTATCATGCTATTCCTAATTCTATCTCATAGGTTAGCAGTGGTAAATACACACTTTTATATACCTCTAGTTATGCTTTTGTACTTTTTCCCTTTTGCTTATCACTGTCTTCTACAACTGATAATATACCTTACTTGCTCCTACTCTACTTAGTATTTCTTGTTTTATTCTGCCATCTTTGTTCAGCATGGTTTCTAGGTATGCATAGCTATTTCCAGCCTCCAGTGCTTTTCCTTTCTTCTTTCTTTCTTCTTCTCTTCTTGCCATGTGTAGTATTTTACATTTATCTGTATTCAGCTCCACTCTCCTCCTTCTATTACTCCTGTCTATTCATTTATCGAATGTTACATATTTCTTAGATTGTTGCTTACTATTACAATATACAGAAGAGCTCTTTGGAGGCAAGAGAACAGAGTTGCATCAAAGCAACTGGAAACAGATGCAATTAGAATAACAAAAGAAGAGATAAAACATGCAATCAAAAGCACGAAAAATGGCAAAGCAGTCGATCCAGACGAGGTCCCCATTGAAATTATAAAGTTAATAGAAGAAAAGAACTTACAACCTCTAATGGACCAGTACAATATGATATACACAACCTGCGAAATACCTCAAGAATGGTTGAAATCGACATTTGTAGTACTGCCAAAGAAACACAATGCGAAGGAATGCTCTGACTACAGAACCATACGCCTCATGTGCCATGCCCTCAAAATTTTATTGAAAATCGTACGACACTCATTAATGACCAATAGAAAAATTAGTTCACGAGCAGTAACCAAGACAACAAAATTTCTTGGAAATTTTTTGTAGGTATACTACATATATTACTTCTTTTTAGGGTTTGTGTCGTTACGATTTTCTTACCGAATCTGCATTCGAGCATTAATTCATATCCGGAAATTATTTTTCGTGCATTCCAACAACGTCCTAATTTGCCCTCGCGTCCCGCTCAGGCAAATTAATACGACGTTGTTGGAACGCACTCAAAAAATTTCCGGAAAGAATTAATGCTCTTATGAAATTATATGTGAAAATCGTACGACACTGGTTAATGACAATAGAAAAATTAGTTCACGAGCCGTATCCAAGACAACAAAAAAATTTCTTGGAAATTTTTTGTAGGTAGATATTACTTCTTTTTAGGGTTTGTGTCGTTACGATTTTCTTACCGAATCTGCATTCGAGCATTAATTCATATCCGGAAATTATTTTTCGTGCATTCAACAACGTCCTAATTTGCCCTCGCGTCCCGCTCGGGCAAATTAATACGACGTTGTTGGAACGCACTCAAAAAAATTTCCGGAAAGCATTAATGCTCTTATGAGATTATATGTGAAAATTATACATATGCAAATATATAAAAAGATTGAAAGAGAGATTGGTATCACACAGTTTGGATTCGTAAACCGGCTAGGGACAAGAGACGCATTATTGGGAATAAATGTTCTGTTGCAAAGATGCCTGCATATGAACAAGGATGTATTCATATGCCTGGTTGATTACGAAAAAGCGTTTGATAAAATTCGGCATGAACAATTAATAGATATACTTAGAACTAAAACAGTGGACGAACATGATATTCGAAATATACAAAAGCTGTACTGGAATCAGAAGGCGGTTGTTAGGGTAGACAGCGAAACAACAGAAGACATTGAGATACAAAAGGGAGTGAGACAAGGGTGCGTATTATCACCCTTGTTATTTAACTTATACTCCGAAGCCATTTGCGAAGAAACCTTGGATGGAGAAACAGCAGACATAACAAAAAACAGCAAACCTGTAAACTAGAGTGCTTTATTAACCAGGCAAGCTTATCCCACTAGATTTTGTGTCACAGGGATTTTAGCGCCAAGCCGTTGGCTGCGCTGACCGGTAACCGTGCGTTCTGTCGTCTGTCAACCAAACAAGACTAGAAACCGTTGGAGTACGTACTGCTCGATCCAGACGAACAATGCATGCTGATTTAAATCTTGGTGCATTCCATTACGATGCTAATTATAATTACAGTCTTCATCCAAGTGTGGTTATTTAAATCTATACAGTGTGTAGGTGTCAACTGTATCTGTTAGTTCTATTGAGTTCTGTCACTCGTCACTGTTGTTTGAACTAAGGTACTATTAAAGTTCTCTAATTTGAACCACGTGCGTGTTAGTTAACAGTGTTTTCGTTTCAATTTTTTCTGCTTTCTTTTTATTTGTTTAAAAACCAATCTTTTTCAAGACGGATTAAATTAAATGACATGATCGTTGTTTTTCCGACTTATCGTATGCTATTTGTAAAGTAACTAGAATTTGAATTTGCCGCCACTTTCAGTAACTCAAAATGGCGGATAAGCTTGCTCGTATAAATATAGTACCTTCCTGTAAACAACATCAGATATGCCAATGACACCTTAATAATAGCTGATGATATTTCAGATTTACAAAGAATGATGGAGCGTCTGATAATAATTAGCCAAAGATACGATTTAAAAATAAACATTAAGAAAGCGAAATTTATGGTAATCTCCAAAACACCAAATATCGCAGCAAATTTAATAATAAACAACACCCCTGTTGAAAGAGTTGATAAGTATAAGTATTTGAGGACCATAATAAACGTGAACAACGATCAAACACAAGAAATAAGATCACAGATAGAGATGGCAAGGGCTGCCTTTGTGAAAATGAAAAGTTTATTATGCAATAGAGATTTAAACATAGAAATTCGAATTAGATTCATGAGGTGCTAGGTCATTTCAATTCTCCTATATGGAATGGAACCATGGACGCTTAAAAAACGAGATACTGACAAAATCCAGGCTTTTGAATTATGGGTGTGCCGACGTATGCTTAAGTGATCGTGGATGAAGAGAAAAACAAATGAAGAAGTCTTACGTCAGATGAAGAAAGAGGGGGAAATAGTGAATACAATAAAAAAACGAAAACTCCAATACTTTGAACACGTTATGCGCAGAGAAAGATATGGTCTGCTGCAACTAATTATACAGGGGAAAATAGCAGGAAAAAGAAGTGTAGGAAGACGACGAACTTCTTGGTTAAAAAACCTGCGTGAATGGTATACTTGTTGCTCCATAGAGTTGTTTAGAGCAGCAGTGTCAAAGATCAAAATTGCCATTATGATAACCAACCTCCGATAGGAGACGGTACTTGAAAAAGAAGAATTACAATATCATCTACAAATTATGTATTTGCAAGGCAGATGAGCAATCACAGGTATTATATGCTTACCTTGAAAGGTTAACATACACACCAGAGGATTTCTCCCAACCTCACGAACATAGAGAAGATATCAGCTAGATTGATATTATTTTTTTTTTAACAAAGTGAACTTAAACACATTTTTGTCGAGACACATTAAAAATTTTATTAATAAAAATATGTTAAAAGCACGTAACGTTTCGCTAAACTAATGGTTAGCTTCTTCAGACGAATAATTTATTATATTATTATTCGTCTGAAGAAGCTAACCATTAGTTTAGCGAAACGTTACGTGCTTTTAACATATTTTTATTAATAAAATTTTTAATGTGTCTCGACAAAAATGTGTTTAAGTTCACTTTGTTAAAAAAAAAATAATATCAATCTAGCTGATATCTTCTCTATGTTCGTGAGGTTGGGAGAAATCCTCTGGTGTGTATGTTAACCTTTCAAGGTAAGCATATAATACCTGTGATTGCTCATCTGCCTTGCAAATACATAAATTGCACTAACAGCTGTAATACTAATTGTAATCATCTACAAATGCTAAATTTTGAGAGTAAACATTCGTGAGATTCCAGTATCCTACGTGAGCTTCGGGCGTTTTCTTTATTATTGATTTTAGCATTTGTTCAATATAAATTGCAAATAATAACGGATGAAGACCATCTATCCCCCTGCTTAATTTCTTTCTCCATCATGAACTCTTCTGATTCCTGTCTATTCATTCTTACTATTCCTCTTGTTGTTTTATATAGGCTTTCTGGTAGTTGTTTCAACACTCTCATTTGTTTTAGGGCTTTCCGTAGTTTCCCTTTTTTGTAAATGCTGATTTAGGTCTAAGAAGCATAAATATAGTTTTCTCCCTCTACACAGTGTTTTTTCAATTGCTATTCACAGTGCAAATATATGGTCTTGAGTTTGCCTTTCTTTCTTATACGCTGCTTGCTCTTCCTGCAACTGGCGTGTTATTTCCTCTCTTATCCTTGTTTTTATTATTCTTCAGTACATTTTCTGTGCTACTTGTAATATACAGAAGGAAAATTCTGTGTCTTTTCCTTATTAGTGTATAGGAATTCTTATATTGTCTCCCACTCCTTTGTGATACTTTTAAAAGCCTCAGCAATTTGCAAATTTTTTCTTAATTGATATATTATACTATTAGCTTTGGTCCTTCATACTTTATTAGTTCTGGGCTTATTTCGTTACTGCCTGCTGCTTTTCCTAATTTCAATTTGTTTATTGCTTCTTTTAATTCTCCTCCTTGTATTTCGTTCTCTCTTCTTCGTCCATTTGTCTATTGTCTTCTTTTTATTCTCGTTCTTCATGTAACAGAGCTACGTTTCTTACTTAAATTTTTCTTACGTCATTTCTCTTTTGATAGTATACCTACTTTCCTACTTGGCTTCCAGGCTGGATTTTTATCTTTTATTTGTTCTTTTACACTTTCATTCCACCATCTTGTCATTTTCACCATCTTTTCGTCGACTTTTATCTTTCAATCAGTTCTTCTCTTTGTATTTCGTATATTCTCCCTAATTCGTTAACATACTCCTCTACTTTCTCTTTTTTAAGTAGTTTCCTAACTGGTATTCTCTCATACGGTTTTTGTTCTGTTTCTTTTTTGGGTAGAACCTTGTTTCTCCTGTCAGTAGACTATGGTATGTGCTTAACTCCGCCCCTCTTTACCTATTCTAACATTCCAATCTCTTATTATTAACATATGTCCGCTTGTATTTCTTGAGTTTTCTAGGGTTGTAGTTAACTGTGTGTAGAATGTTCCCATTCTATTATATCTGCACCTTCAGTTGGTGCAAAGATTTGAATTACTGTCAGTTTTTCTTTCAACTCTAAATCCATCCAGAAACAGTAAAAGGGAGAATTGTGATATTAGGTGATTTAAATAGAAGAGTTGGCAAAATAGATTAGAGATCAGAGATGTCATAGGAAAGTATGGAGAGATAATGGGTTAAGCCTTATAAACTTCCATATCCAGAATAATTTGTTGGTCATGAATGGTTGCGTTGAACACAAAAATATCCGCAAATACACTAAGGAAGTCAAGAGCAGAAACGAAAGATCCATTATCGATTATATGTTAATTTAGAGCAGATTTAGACATGAAATAAAAGATGTTAGAGTTACAAAGGACCAGAGATACACAGCAAACGGCTTTTACTAGAAATTAAAACAAAAAAGGTTCTATCACAGAACCATCAGTAAAAAATGACACAACATTAGACATCCAAAGCAAAGACCACAGATAACTTAAAAAATTGCAAAACAGGGTTAACAGAAGTCATGTAAGTTCAAAAATGGGAAAGCTGGAGAACACGGCCATACAACGGAGGAAATGCTTTAAAAAAATGGGGCATAGAGTGAAGAGTAGAAATTCTAGTCCCAAGTTTTAAAAAAGAGGGACAAAAAGGCGTGCACCAACTATAAGGATATTACATCAGTAAGTACAGCATTGAAAGTGTACGAGAAAATATTGGAGAAAAAAATTAACGACACAAATTGATGAACTTCACAAAGCTTCTTTTCTTCTTTCACTATGCCCTTATGCCCTTTCAGGCGTCGGATTTGGACTCCCTTATCCATTTTTTCTATTTCTGTCTAGATTCGGCCAGTCTTCTCATGTCTTTTATCAGTTTTCCTCTTCGTGTGCTTATCTCATTTATCCTTCCTATACATGTTTTCTTGGGTCTTCCTCTCTTTTTCTTATGGTTTGATTTTGCTGATATAACTTTTTTGGTTAATCTGTTCTGGTCCATTCTTGATATATATCCATACCAGCCCAGTTGTTTGTTCTCTATTTCCTTCAATATTGGTTCCTGGTCCAAGGTATTTCTGATGTCCTCGCTTTTGTTTCTGTCGAATTTTGTGACGTCTGCTATTTTTCTAAGGTAGGTACTTCATTTCGACAGCGTTTATGGGGGTTTCATGCTTCCTTTAGAGTGTTCATGATTCACAGCCTTATGTAATTATTGGTCATGTAATGGTGTTATAAACTCTCAGTTTCGTTTTCTTGTCTATTTCTTTCTTTCCTAGTATCGTTCTATTAATACTGTAATATATGCTTTTTGTCTTCTTTAGTTTGTTATTTATGTCCATATCTACACTCCCGTTACTGGTTATTATGTTGTCCAGGTATCCGAAACAGTTAACTTCTTCCACGTTTTTCCCGTTTATCTCTATACTTAAGTTTTTATTTGCTACCCTCTTATTTATGATCATGTGCTTTGTTTTCTCTGTATTTATGGTCATTTTTAATTTCTCAATTTCTTGTTGCCATATCCATGTCAGTGACTGCATTTTTTCTTAGTTATTTGCTATCAGGACAATGTCGTGTGCGTAGAGGAGGGAGTCTACTGTTACTGGTATTAGTTTCCACAATCCTATCATTGTTTGATGTTCCTTTGATCTTTTCCTTGTGTTTTTAATTAATATGTCCATTATAATTATAAATAATAGGGACTCAGGCTATCTCCCTGTTTTATTCCTTTATCTAACTTGAACTTTTCTGATGTTTTCCCTTCTATTTGGGCTTGAGCTATAACTTCTAAGTAAATCAATTTTATCACTTTAATGATTTTCTTTGGAGTTTTGTATTGTTCTACTATTTCCCATAATATCTCTCGGTTGATTGAGCCAAAAGCAGCCTTCAGATTGATGAAAATAATGTGTAATTCTTCTCCACTTTGAATTTTCCTTTTGATTATGTTTCTTAATATGTGTACATTATCATTTGTACGTCTTCCCCTCCTGAAAGCGGCTTGTTCTTCTTCTAAAATGCTTTCAAAATAGGCTCTCAAACCTTTTTCTACTATGCGTGTATATAGTTTAAAGCAGACCGATGATAAGCATCTTGTCTTATAATTGTCAGTCTGCCTGGTCACCTTTTTTATAAATGGGTAGTATTAGGTTTTGCTTCCAGTCTTCTGGTACTATTTCTGATTTTCATGCTTCATTACAAATATTCCGTATCCAGTCTTTTCCTTTTTCTCCCAACCATTTAACCATTTCTGGGATTATTTTATCTTCACCTGCAGCTTTCCCTATTTTGATGTTTCTAATTTCTTCTTCTATTTCTTCCCTCGTTATTTCTTTCGTTTGTTCCTCTCCTTCTACGTCTTGATTTTGATTTTCTTCCTGTTCATTTGTCTTTTGTTCAAACTTTTCCCTGTAGTAGTCTCTCCAGATTTTTTAGTAGTATTCATGACCACATATTTATTATTCGACAGATAATGAAGAGATCAAGAGAAAGCAACATTGCGGTATACTTTCACAGACTTCAAAAAAGTATTTGATAGAATACCTATCCAGAAGAGTGGTAGAAAAAAATCTGAAGGAAAGACAAATATCGAAAAAAACTGAAAATAGCAATTCTAATTAGCTACGCTACATAAATTGGTTTTTCGCTGGGTCCAATAATTAAAAATATTCAATCTAGAGCCATGATTTTGAACATCGTTATAGTAACATTGTTGGGATTTTAATATGTTTGATATTACTACAAAATAATACAATTTTTTCTTGTTTAATTAATTTTCCATTCATTATATAATTGTAACGAATATCACTCGATCATCAAAAATAATCGATTACTTTTCATCAACTCGACGTATTCCTTAAAAAATCACTCCAGCTGCGCTGTCGTGATTTTTCACAGAATACGTCTCGTTGGTCAGGAAGTAAAATAATCGATTATTTTTTATGCTCTTGAGATATTATAACTGCTAATATAATTCCTTAAATTTTGAACCAATCACCATCTCTTAAATTTAAGACATTGGTCAATAGGATCTTCTACCAAACTGACAATATAGCGACTTACGATTTTCGATTTGGTACGAGCTAGCTTGGTTTTGTTTCACGTGTCAAATGATCTAATTTAGAAATGTCAGCTGATTTTTCGAGATTAGGTAGTGCGTTTTAAGCATACAAAAGTACAAAAAGTTTATTTTGGGCAAACATTGATCATTAGCATTGATACTCAGGTAATAAAGTAGTATTACGCTCCATCTTCTATATATTTTAAATCATTATATTCTCTTCCTAAATATAATTCGTAGTACGCCTAATAATCTATAATTTTTTAAGAATATAATTTTGTTATAATCTTAACGGTCCCGGGTGGTGTAGCTTGAACAAGCGTCCACGTTCGATCAGCAGAGTTAAGCAACGCTCTCTCTGGTCAGAACTTGGATGGGAGTTCCACGGCTGCTTTTCCCGGCACCTCGTGGTACGGCTGCCACAGAAAAAAGTTGGTCCCGGTTGTCATAATAACATCATGACATTCGTTAGTGGGGTTGGAAGTCCCCATAAAATGTACAGCCTATAATTGGCCCAACAGCTGTTGGCGGAGTGCGGAATAAAATAAAAATTAAAATTAATGCATGAAAATATAACTCGTCCTTCGGACTCGTATTTTCAGCTCATAATATTAATAAAAAAATTATCGATAATAGGCATACTACTTATTATATTACCCCCGATAATAAGATTGCCAGCTGAGGTGGTTTGGTTATCGTTCTATAATGAACAAGGGCAGACCATTAAGACAAAAATGGGAGGCAAAACGACCAAGAAGAAGACCATTGACGATCTAGGACGATAATATTGAAAATATACTAACAGAGAAAGAATTAACCATTAATCAAGTGAAAGTATCAGTGCAAAACAAAATGCAGTGGAGACAATTTATCTATAGAGGAACTCAGACAAATGAATATAAATTCTCACCTTACATCTTAAGGTATACCGGGTGACAATGAGACCAGGGCCATGTCTCTGTCTCTGTTACTTAGGAATGAATTTCGATGAAATTTAATACAAGGATACTAGACATAATTTTGGATTGAGGTACAAATAGAATCAAAATGGCCGACTTCCGGTTTCAGCGGATATGACACTAACTTTGATTTTTTAAATGGATCACCCTATATATTTTATGTTTTTCGCAATCTACGAATTGAATTACATGCAACAGTGTTGCCAAATTTGCTTAGTTATTACACAGAAATATTAATTGCTTTTCAATTTTAAATAAAGATAAAATAGTGCATGATGCACATCGTTAGATTGGTAATTAAATTTTCTATCTAATGCCATTTAAAAAAAGGGACTTTTTCTTAAAAACCGTGTTGAGCAAATTTTATTCTTTTATCAAGGGTTTGTTATTGACCTTATTGATAAAATAGCTATTATTGTGAGTTGCTCGAGTCAATTAGAACAGATGGTAAAGAATAAAATTTGAAAAAAATATTTTATGGTTGAGAAAATGAAAATTTGGAGAGACTATTAAATGTAATTTGACTCGTATATTCCGAAAAATATAAAATATACAGGGTGATCCATTTAAAAAATCAAAATGGGTGTAATTTCCGGTGAAACCAGAAGTCTGACTATATTTATCGGTTAATGAGAAATTATGTCTAGTATCTTTATACAAAATTTTAACCAAATGGATTCATAAATAAAGAAGACATAAGCATGGCCCTGGTATCACTGTCACCCGGTATACAGTTACGATTATAAATATATTGCTTGAAGGACCAAAATTTGTTAATTGACAATCAATGGTGTGAAACAAAAATTTATTTACTCAGAAAGTCCACAACGACAAGTACACTGCTGCTCTTAACAACTACTTAAATAACAAGCTCCCTCTCCTCCGAGGGTGGTGACAAGTAGAACCTTTACCGATGATTGTTTGTAGATTTGTACAAACAGTTTTTATTAGGGTTTACACAAAAAACGACTTTTGAAAAAAACTCAATATATCCAAAAAAACCCGGTTAAATCGGTTTTAAAATTTTTGTAAAAAAAAATTAAACCAGTAAAAAATATTTATACTTTTATTTAATATTTCTAGACTACAAAAATGTAACAAAATAGAATTTGCTCTGTACAAAACCAAATTTAAAAAAACACTAAAATAACTGAAAACCGTACAAAATATAAATTATTTCATTTAGTATTTTTTTCAGGAAATCTGATTTAAAAAATATAAAATGTCCACTGAACGATTACTTAATCTGGTTCCCATTCTAAATGCAAAAGTGCCTGAAATAGGATACTCTAACACTAGCTACTGAGCTTGTATCGTTTTCAGGGCATCAAATAATAAATCTAAATTCTTTGTTCTTTTATTGGTTGCCCCAATTACTGAAAATTCAGCCTTCAGTGTCTTTGGCTTTGATATTTTTTGTTCAGATTCTTTAAGAGTCTAGAACCGTTTTTCTAAATTTAAAAACTGGTTTCCAAATGTTTTAATTTATCAAAAAAGAACCGGCTCTTAAATCCGGTTTTTGAAATTCGATAAACCCTAGTTTTGATGGCTACTACAACAGGTCTTCTGTTTTAAATAATTCTAGCAAACTAGCATGTAATATAGTTTTCTGTATTTGTGCTATCTTCTTCTTCCTCGTTCTTCCCTTTACAGAAGAAGTATGACCGATTTGTGGTATGGCAGCTAGAAAAAACCAGATGACTCAACCCACATCTGGTGTACTTTTACATTTTATAATGTGGTTTTTTAGTATAGAAAATAAAAAGAAGTGTCTTTTTTTCTCAGTGCAATATTTTATATTTTATGGTAACTTTTTCTTGGAATAAATACAAATCTGATCTGACAAGTCAAAAAATAAAATTTTCCATGCACACAACCACAATCTTTAGATTAACTTCCATTATCAATCATGTGTTACTTATAAAATTGGTAAATAAGCAATTGAATAATTTAAAAAGTTATTAGGATATTATACTACGTGATGTATGGGAAATGCCCACCCCCGCTCTAGGGTGCTTAAGTAAGCGGCGAGTTCACCACTTCCGTGGTAACTGCCTTTAGGGTAAGTCATAAGTTAGTGACGTCTGTACATAATTTTTAGTGAATAAACAACCTAAAAATACAGAGCGTTTTAAAAGCAGTTTATGCAACATTAAGAACACTACATACTGCTTTAAAAAATACACCTTCAAAGTCTAGTTACAGAAAATTCACTAACACTAGAATTAAGTTCAAAGAACATGGAAATGATTATAGTTAATATTAATTAATATGGGAAAGAGAAATGACTTTTTCTTAGACCTGGAAACCACAGGCTGAGCAGCAGTACAAATGATATGTCAGAAGATATATTTGATGCTGTCTGTCATTACCTCGACCTGTTAGAAATATCAAAATTCTAATTGCAGCTACAGGAATTCCTGAAATTAATAATAAGCAATTTACTCAATACAAACCTGTTCACACACTCCATGCCTTTAAATATATTAGAATATGATGCTACAGATGCTTAACAAGACCAATTAAGCAGTCGGTTTCTAAAAATATCTGATACTCTGCCTGTTTACATAATTTAGTCTTCAGAAATTGCTATTGAAAGAAAGTTTCTGACCGGAAGAACAAAAAATACTCAAAGATCAATTTTGGGGCCTCTTCTATTTATCACGTTCAAAATTGTGGTATAGTAAGATCATCTTAAATTAACTTTCCCTTATAGTATAAAATATATAAACATTTTTATAAAATTGATACAGTAACTCTACAGTATTCACCGTTAAAGTTGTAAGTTACACCTTTAGATACCATTTAAGCAAGTAAGCAAGGTAACTTGTACTCTTTTTGCTCTCTATCTGTCTGTGAAAGTTAAATGAATGACTTTGTTACTGAGTGTTCCTGTTTTTAGAGAGCAAACTTCTTTATCTTTACGTGAAGAGAATATATGAATTCATGGGAAACATTCAACTTTTCATATGAAAAGACAGTCGTCAAGATGCTAATTACAGTAAAGCATATTCCAACAACGTATTAAAAGTTGCTCTTTCTTTAAACTGAAATTATGTGTATACAGTAGTATCATTGATTTGCTAACTTTGTTATGAAACCAGTACCCTCCATTAAGCCTACAACCGGGTTAAGCAAAACCTAATCGTCCTGATAAAACACAAATAGCCGTCATTGCTTTATTAAAGAAAAAACATTACACGCAAGCTGATTAGGACTACAAATGACACCGAATTATTTAATATTAAACATTATAAAATGTAGCGGAAGGTCTTGTTTGCTACTGTTTACACTGACGTGGAAGATAACGGTATTTAAACTTTGGTACTAATTTATTGCACAGTGTGCATTAAGCTCTATTTCAGTTCGCTGCTGTTAAATAGTCGAAACATATTAATTAACTGACTGAATAGTTTCTGAGCCCGGAGTATCCAGCAATTTTGCAAATATTTGTTCGCAAACGCTGCATGACGTAGTATTTTGTTTTAACAGGAATTTTGACTGACTAATTTCGAAACACCTAATAAGCCGTAATGCGTGTAGCTCTGACATAAGCACGTCATGTGTTGATTTCCATTCTAAAAATATTTATCTTTGCTTGGCTGTGCTATCACTTTATTACTTCCAGTACCGGTAACTGCTCGAAGTGAGCTGATTAAGATAAGGAATTATAGTAAAACTGCTTATGGCTGCAAATTCATGGAAATGACGGTGTATTATTGGCTCAAAAGTGATTCATTTTGGATTTGATGCTAATTATCGGCGAGTACACAAAAATATTCTGTAAAATTCAATGTAACATGTTTTATTCAAAATGTGCAGCAGCCTGCAGATATGTAAATTAAATACATACGATATTGCCTCTCTGGTTTTTTTATGAATCATTATAAAAGAGAAAAACCTGCACCGTGAAATGTATACAAATTGTATGAAAAACAATAAAGAGAACTGCAGTACTTACACATAAGTTTGTGGTTAATCTTATGGTTTTGCAAAGACAATTGTATAGAAAGGTACCCACAAACACTCATCTTAAAGATAATAAATTACTGATGGGAAAATGTTTTTAATTATATGTTACTAAACTAATGTTTCTGTTACTTTTCTTAATACATAGTAACTGTTTAGGAAATTAATAAAAAAACTGTACAACTGTATACAAGACAATATTTCTTATAAGGCTCAATCTCCTAATTTGTTACAAAAACACTTTATTGCAAGACCAAATTTAAAAGAAGTAAATATTACAATTATTTTCTTTGTCACTATGTTTAATTATTGTAATTACTTTATAACTTTTACTAATTATTTTTTACATCTGCACTGTCCTTATCAAAAAAGACACTGAATGGGAAAATTGATCAACGTATTTCATTTAAAGTCTTTAACAAAATTTATGTAAATACTAAAATACTATTTTTTAAAGTTCCAGAACGCTTTAAAAGTGCCGGAAGTAGGTACATTTTAATACAAGAGATTCCTTTATTAATACTCTATTAACATACAAAGCTACTACATAAGTAATAATTTTTTGACAAAGGTTATTCACAACTATGTAATACATAACACGGTTTAAAAAAAAATGTATTCAAATTATAATTTTTGGGCTGAGGAAGTTTTTGTAAAAATGTAATTTTGCAATTTTTTCCACCTCTAGAACACATTGTGTAAGTTTGTCGGTTACCTAAGGGAACACCCTGTATATAAAATTCAATGTATGTTTGTCATGTCCCAAATTCCTGGCCACTTCCAGATGACGTACATACTTGAAATTTGGTACAGTTATAGGCTCTAGGGCCCTAATCAAGGAAATTCTAAAAATGCTACCCCTAACACCTACTAGGGACATTACATTTTCTTACAGTTTATAAGTTTTGCGCCCGCCAAATTAAGCCAATTAAGAGAGCTATGAACAGTCACTTTTGATACTACAAATTTTTAAAAAGGTCACTACTTCCACCCAGCTATAGATTTTTTTTATTAAAAAAAGATTTCAAAAGAATACCATTTCAAACTTATATCATACAAATTGTGTAATAATTTTACCTCAAAATCCAAAACATTTCAGTTGAATTATATTTTAATTTCATATTTCAAAATAATTTCCCCGTATATCACAATGATACTAGTGTAGAAGTACGCCTTTAAAGCACGTACGACGAGTTTAAAAGCACGACGCGCTAAAGGAGTGCTTTTGACGTCGCTAGTGCTTTAATGGCTCTTACACATGTGCATCATACGCTATTTTTTCTACGATCGTAACAGAAATATACAAGCTTAATTCGGTGACACTTTTTCCGTCACATCGTGTTAGATATTCTAGGTTATGTTGATATTCAAACTTACGGCAAAGCATGTTTTAATAAATTATTAAAACACGCCTCCAATGGAAACGTGTTACAAAGACCTAATTCGAGCGCTGATATTAAGAGTGTTATAAACGTCACTTTTGACACTAGAAACTGTGCAAAAAGTTGTCATTTTGACACGATCGTAGAAAAAGAATTGTATAGCACAATCTAGTTATTTCATATATTTTATAACAGTTTATATTATTTCAACATAATTTCTTAACATATGAATTATCACTTCAATAATTTTTTAGCATTCCAATAATCCGTAGTATGTCACGATCATTTCAATACGTATTTTATAATAATTCAGTAGCGTTTTATACATTTTCTGGCATTTTATAACAACTTTATAACATTTTATCATAGTTTTAGTAATTTCATAGTATATTTACATCATTTTCCAGCATTTCTTCATCTCAATAATTCCGTCATATTTTATAATCGTTTAATAAATCGTCAATAAATATCTAAAAAAATATAAACTGTGTATTGATAGCTGTGAAAAGTCATAGCACAGAATAAACACTTAACGGACTCAGAAGTGACACTCGTGGCAGCACCTTTGATGTTCGAGTAGCCGATTTCAGCTACGACCACCTTTTAATGCACTCATATTCAAATAAACTTAGCTTGACAGTGTTTTAAATAAAATAAAACCCTAAGATTTTATGGCCATACAACTCTAGGGGTTTATGGCCTACGTAATACAACTGATATCAGTGTAATTATGCCTCTATAATAACTGAGTTGTGGATATACCCTACAGTTTTATTTTATTTATTTATTGTTGGTAGCACTATCATGCTATGTCACATTCGAAATTTGCAGGTTAAGTTTTGCGTCAGTCTGTAGCAAATAACCATGTATGTATTACTTCTATATTGCTAGCGCGTGTAAGTGGAGAGGTCACAGCGTAAGTGATACAGGCAACCAACTCCTCTATGTACTTGGTGAGCTGTGCGCAATCGTCGTCCACGCGGTGGGGAAGTGAACCTCATGGTCAAGTTTAAAATTCGCTTCTAAAGGTGGCTTTGAATTCTCAGGCATGCGCACGAGATGCATAATACTCAGAATGAGACTATGTCGGCGCCGTAATGTCTTCGCCCGTTCCCAGACCCTACTAGCAATATAGAAGTAATATATATACAAATAACAAATAAAACCTAACCTACTTACATCGAACTTGCATTGACTGACAATACATTTCAGTACTGCCAAACTTATAAAACGGGCGATTCTATTTATAAACTTATTTGTCGCTATGACTTTTCACGACTGTTAATACAAAATTTATGTTTTTTAGGTATTATTGAGTTGTTGGATAAAATTTTGTATGGTACGCAAGTGTTATTAAAAACAATTCACTTGAGAAAAGACCCCTTTTGGCCTAGCAGCCTCAAGGGCTCAACTTTTCTCTTGTGGATTATTTGTAATATAAAACCCCTATACCATAAATACCTATTATAATTTCTTAGAATATCAATAATAATTTTAATAGTTTATGATCATTTCAGGTATTTCGTAATAATTTTGTACTGTTTTATACATTTTGTTACATTTTTCAAATATCTTGACATTTCATCACAATTTAAAAAAAAATTGTAGTATTTTGTAATAATTTCCATAATTTTCAAGCATCTCAATAACTCTTGCGTTTCAATAATTCCAAAGTATTTTTATAATCTCTTAGCATTTCTTAATAATTCTGTAGTGTTTGGTAATTCCGTGGTGTTTTATAATTTTCTAGCACTTAATTTTAATAATCTTGCATTTCATGATCATTTCAAAGTATTATTGTAATTTCTTAGTATTTCCTCTCAATAATTTCCTTGCATCTCATGATATTTTATCAATTTCAAAGATGGTCATAACCATTCAATTTCAATAATTATGTAGCATTTCAACATCTCAATAATTTATTTGCTATTTATAATCATTCTATTGCATTATAAGTATTTGACAACAATGTTATGGTATTTTATAACTTCAATAAATTCTCAGCATATTATTTTTTCTACTCCTGTAACTAAAATGGCATTTAACATACTAACATACACGTCGCTAAGTGACCTTTTAATCATATCTTCATAACCTGTGACTAAAAAGCCTCTTAGTCACAGGCTGAAGTTAGCAACGATGTTTTAGTCACGGGGTGAAGTTAGGTTCAAACAGTATTTGCTTTATTAGCCACGGCCAAAACTAAAATCAAGTTAGTTTTCAACAGTCAACATTGACGTTGGTCGAGCATAATTTAACCTAACAAAATTCAAAATATTAATGAAATAATATGATGTTATATTGTCTAAATTTGTGGTCGTAGAAAAAGTATAGTATGTAACACATTATATAAACTCGTCTAGACACTCGTTTATTAAACATTCGCTGCGCTATGCTCCGCTCGTGCCTAAAAAATTTGTGACCAGATTGACGTTTATAAAACTTGTTACATAATATACTATTAATAATTTATTAACATTTTGTAATAATGCTATGGTATTTAACAATGATTTCAATAATTCCATACCATTTCATAATTTATAACAATATAATAAAATATTCTCATGAGATTTCATAAAATTTTATGATAATTCATTAGCATTTTATAATTTATAATATCATAACAATTTCAATATTCTTGTAAAATTTCCTAACACGTTATGATAATGCTTTAACATTTCATCATTTTTAATAATTTCAGTGTTCTAGTAAAATTTTATAGCAATTTGTAATAATTCTTTATCATTTCCTAATAATTTAACTACATTTACTAGTAATAAATACGAAATGACCTAGAACTTCAAGTTCATCGCGCGAACTCGCAGACAACGCGAAACTATAATTGCTTACTACTTATTTTCAAACATTTTGCAGCATTTCAATTATGAGATTATTTATTAGCATTTTGTAATATTTTTATGAATGTTGCCACCCACATCAATGTCACTAGCAATTTCCTTCTCGACTTTAAATAATTCAATTTAAACAGACCCTCTTATCGTTAAAAAATTAAAGTAGATATGACTTCCAGTTTTGCCGGAGGTTCCAGAACAAGTCTGATATGAATTGTTTTAGTATGCTTCCTGTAATTCGACGTTTATTAAAATATCTTTTTGAAAAGAGTTTTAATTATTTTCACTGACATTCAAGGAGAAGGAAGAGCAGTTTTTTGAGTTTGCACAAAGGCGGCTCATATACATGTTGCCCCTGTAGGTCCCAATATTATCAACAACATGAAAAATAGATTGATATTGGATGAAAAATACTTTATTTAATTTTGGAAAATCTGGAAGCAACCTGCCAACTGTATCGTGCTTTGAAAAACAAGTGCAATCAAAACAAAAGCAATATAAAGCATACAAAAATCCAGATTAAAGCAAAATGTTCCAGTGCCTAGTGAAAATTCGGATTAATTCATTCAACTTTTATGGACACTGAATTCAAAAGGTACAGATTAAATGGGGATATCAACCCGTATTTGAAGAAAAAACTACAAACTATACTAAATACAAATAGGTACTGTTATTCAGGTGCCTACAAGAAAATTGTGAAAACACCCTTGGTGGCACATTATCCTCTTCATATTACACTTTTTATGGAGATTATGGCCGAACTTATTATCTCTTGTAAATACGCATAAAATCTTATTTATACGAATATAGAGTGGAAATTCTTACAGATACGTACTTCAAGCCTAAAAATATACTTGTTTGACGTATTAGATCTTAATTGTGATGATGCCATAATAGCAGCTTTTTTGTTCTCTAAATTTAAATTAAGGCGGTACGTAAGTGTTTGAACTCTGACACAATAAAGAAGATTATACGCAATTACAACACCAAAACATGACTCTAATGATATAATACTAGTACAAAAACTGACGACATTTTTATTTGAACGAAGAAAATTCTTCAACGTATAGTTATGCATCTCAACTATCGAACTAAACAAAAGAAAGTCAAAGATGGAATTGGAACTTTAAAAATACTTCAAAAACACATTGGTTGAAAGACCATTTGAAAAATGTGTATATATAGACTTACAGTACTCAGGATCGAATATAAAAGTATTTGAGTACAAGATATTGAAGAACTTTGTTTAATTTTGAATTAAACAGATATAAATTTCAGTCAAAATTTACGAAATATCGTTCACAATTTAAAAGCCAGTTTTGCTTTCATAATCAGTCGGTTTAAAGACCGCTATCACAACAGTAAGCATATTATATTACGAAATGACCTAGAACTTTAAGTTCATTACACGAACTCGCAGACAACGCGAAACTATAATTGCTTAGGTACTACTTATTTTGCAATTTTAGAATCGTTCTAGTGAACTATACCTTTGCACTTTGAAATGTTTTTATTTACTATCTAAGCAGTTATATTGTATAAAAGCCCATTTATTTTTGCAATAAAATCAATCGACATTTACTGTTTGATTCAATTACATCGATACTACCTTTCCAAGCCTAAAAATTGAAGTGTGAGGCTGCACTTCGGGTAGTTATCTAATTATCATCCCTTTAAGTGCCATTGACTACATTGACTTAATACATGAATGCAGTCTCATTCATGTGCTTAAAAATTAGGGATAAAAAACCAGTGCAACCAACAGAAACCTGATCCAGCCTCCAGGCATTTCTGTTCAACTTTTATTATGCAAAAGTTACTCGGATCTTGCCTCTATTGCAGGTAAAAGTATTTGTATCTGGTGCTCGAATACTTTTCAACCCGTATCTGTATTCAGCTTTGATTCCATGGAATATTGGATGAGGTATAACACAAATTTGTTCTGGCAATAAGAGAAACCAAAAAAGTATCAAATGATGATGGGTATAACTTTGATGGCACTTCTATAGGTATATATGTTCACAAAAAGCAAGTTTTAATTTCAAAACACTTGCTTATTTTGCATTTTTGCTATCGTTTTGCTATATTGCACATTTCTGTACATCTTTTTATGGCAGTTTTCTATTCCAGCAAGAATTTTGTTTAAAAATAACTTTAAAATTCCAGCCTGATAAAATCCTCATTAACATGGGCAATTTAAAATATAATATATTAAACAAGTAATTAAAGTTTCCTTATCACCGATACTCATTATATAATAATAATACTGTTATTATTATATAATGCAAACAAATTATAACATAGGTAACATAAATAAAATAATATATACAGGATGGTTTTCTTCATTGTGTCTATAGCTATCAGAGAAACGACTGCAAAGAGAAAAACAGCGAATGGCACAAAAGCATGATCCGAATAGTTTTCCATGTTAATAATAGTCAGAAATACTCATTTATAGTTTTAATTTTGAAAAGGATTTCTCTGCACCAACTGTAGTTCACATAAATATAAGAAGGAAAATGTATGCCACACAAACTTCCTAAATCGGATTGTTTCAACAATGAAAATCGTGGAAGATCTAAACAAAATTTCTTGTGATTTAAAAAGAAATTAATGTGCGAGCTCTAGAAACTACATGTTTAAGAACTGAAATAATACATTGTTTCATGTATATGTACATAAAAACTTCTAATACAGAGTGGAGCAAAAAGGCGATAGCATCTGAAGGGTAAAGTACCGTTACTTTTTGGAAAAAAAGCAACACTTTATAAGACAAAATTAGTATGAATTAAAAATGTCCAAATACAAAACCTATTTTTAAAAAATCATGAATTCTTTCACTTGCTCTAGGATGAAATAAAATTTGCAACAAAAAGCTTTTACATAGGTTCTTCAAATTTCATTATATGCAACTACAATAAGTCAATTTGCAACAAATAGTTGTTGCCTGAGCTATCTTATTTCAGTTTTATTTTTGATCAACTGCAAGATGTTCTTGTTGATTCTGATTTGTTCCAGTTTGTGCACAATGGAAGGCTTCATGGATATGATCAATGCTAACTTTCTACCATATTGATATTTACTTGTTACTAGAAAAATCTAGCTCACACTGCATATAACTTACGAGTATAAAACAGATACCGTATTTCTAAAATAGAAGCGTGTTTATCTTAGAACAATTACTCAAAACGCTTCTTAGTACGAGGCACCATTTAAAATTTGTATTACATATACTCCACCTTTCTTCTTTATATTTGGATTGTTGGAGCACTTTTCGGTAATTATTCCTGCAGCTTAATGCTTTGTTATTATAATTACTAAGATGTTCTGTACTATGAACCAATTTACACATTCCAAAACTTCAGTTTTTAAAAAAATGTAAACATTGAACACAAGCCAAAGGGTTGGCACTGCACCATTAAGTATAATAAAAGTGAATTTTGAAACAATAATATGATTTTCTTTACATTTGTCCTAGATTTTTAATTGAAAATGTGTCGACATAACTGAATAGCTAAAAAGTTATTATTCACTAGAACTGAAATTTTAAACATGTAGGTAACACTACAAGTGCAATGTTAATTTTTGACCGCACCACTTCTTGGTAGGTACAATATAAATAAACTGAATAAAATCTAAATAACATTTCCACATTCTGTATATATGTTACGGTAAAATCAATTAATATGTCATTCACGTCAAGGATCTTGCAATTTTCCTGCTATTTACAAGTGCATATTTTTTAATTTTACATTTGACGCTAACTCCATAGAGCACAAACTTGCTACGTACTTGTCAAAAACAAATTACAAATCTACAGACACAGGCATCACCTTGCACAGCCAGTGGAATAACGATTAATCTGAACTATTATTATTATTATTATTATTACTAAGCTAATTTTCATATAGAAATTATAGCTGTTCTACTAAATTTTACTTCATAGTGGTTGGTGTGTTTTCGCCTGGTAAACCATTTTCCTCCATTCTTTTCTGTTTGCTGTTCGATTCTTGTCCACTGTTTTACCTTCACTTTTGTAATGTCCTCTACTTGCTCTTTTCATCTGCACTTTGGTCTTCCTTTGGGTCTGTCGTACACTGGAATCCCTTTTATTTATTTATTTATTTATTTATTATTGAATAGAAAGTAGGCGGCTAAGCCGATACAACTTTCATCTGTGTTGTGTACATTTAACAAAACAAATATTCTATACATGATAACTTAACAAGACAACTAAGTTCTGCAATTAACAAAAGCAAAGGAAAAGAAAATACAAATCAACATGAAAAACATGAAAAAGCAAAAAAAGAAAATAATTTTAAAGAGAAAAAAAAACAATTATTAAAAAAAACAATTATTTTAAGTAAATTTTAAACTATAGGTATAGACTGAAGTTATCCAACACGGATTGTACATCAATGTGCAAATGCATTTGTAATATTTTAAACTTGTTTAACGCTTATTTAAAACTTATTCATATGGCATCCAAAGAGTTTTTGAATGAATTTACACTTGAACTCTCGACTACACAGACAGGTAAACTATTCCATAATCTCACTATGCGATTTGTGAAAAAGTATTCCCGCACAAGTTTGAAAAATCTGTCACAATGCAGTTTAAAATTGTGACCTCTCAGACCATCATAGTCACTGAAATTGAGCATGTCTCTTAACGGAGACTTATAATAGTTGTTGACTATTTTGAAAGTTTCAATAAGGTCGCCCCTGGTACGCCTGGATTGCAAAGTTGGTAAATTAAGCAACGATAACCGATGTTCATAGGGTAAACCTCTGAGTTCAACGGGGATCTTCGTGGCTCTTCTTTGTACTCGTTCAATAAGATCGATATCCTTGATGAAGTAAGGGTTCCACACCGGTGCACAGTATTCTAAGTTAGGTCTGATGTATGTTTGGTAAATTTTCCTAAAATTATCACTCGATAAATGTTTGAAACAATTAGACACCATGTAGATTAATCTGTTAGCCTTTTTTGTGACAACGGTGATGTGTTTGGACCACTTTAGATCATTCGTTATGATAATTCCTAAGTCACATTGTTCATCCACAATATTTAATGACTGGCCGTTCAAATAATAAGCTAGCTTAGAATTTGTTTTTCCAAGATGTAGAATGTTAGATTTTCCCACATTTAAAGATAGTAGCCATATCTCAAACCATTCACTAATGCTATTTAAATCATTTTGAAGGACAATATGATTGTTTAATGGGGAGTTATATAGTTTAACCATGAAGGTAAAGGGAAGGAGCGCCGACCACTTAGCCGCTGGTAAACAAAAAGTGGGCTCAGTTTTGGTTGACAGTTAATGTGGTTTCGGAATTTGTCACTGTGGCGCTCATGTCGCATAACACGCTAGAAATACGCCCGTGCATGGCGTTTACATTATGATTCTTGATTTAGTTTTCAATAAAAAATCTGATATTACAATGAATATTGTGCCGCGAAAGGCGGAAAATTCTTATTTGCACACAGACGGCCAACCTATACGCGGCGGCCTTGAAGATATATATTAATGATGTTGAATATCCAATTACCAAATTTATGCAAATAATCAATTCATAACAAGATTTTCAGCAATAACGTCAAAGTTTGTTTTTGCTACAGAGGCTTCATCCAAAGGTTGTCTTAATTCTACTACTCTCTCAGCTTCTTCTGTTACCTCCGGTTCTGCACTCGCTTTCTCAATTACTTCCATTCTTTCCGAATTCCCCACACATTCCCCCACAACTTCTTTTCTCTTGCAAGGTTCTGTTCGAATCATTGGATTCTTACGTTTTGGTGGGCGATTGAGAGTTAAATATTTGGGGCAATTTGGAAAAATTGAGGGTACAGCATCAGGTTTCAAAGTAGCCTTACCTTTTTTAAGACTGGACACTGTACCATCCGGCATTTTTGTTGTATACTCTCTCTCTATTTCATCTCTTGTAAAATGAATCATTTTTTGTTAGAATTTTGTCAGCTCGTGGCACTGCTTTTTGCCACGTTTTTAATAATTCATCCTACAAAAATAGGTACTTACATAGAACATATAATTATCCACTTTATAAGAGGCAGATCGGGCATTTACAGCTTCTTGCCTCAGCTTTTACATCAATCACGTCAAAAAGTGATTAATAACATTAACAGAATTTTAGTTTCACAAAATCAAAACGTAAAGGTAAAATTGAATAAAATTATCTGCAATCTGCATGATTATGCCTATTAATTGTATAATATAAAAGTAGTGTAAGCAATTATACTCACATTATTGGGAGCTTTGAACATACTCGCGTTTTTTATACCATTGGCTTTGTTCCATTTAATTAAATTCCCGTACCCGGTATTACAACCAGGTACAAAGCAGGAGGGCATAATAGAACAAGTTTACTTGACGAACTATAATAATTGAGTACTGAAATTCAGTAAAAACTGCAACAATTCGCTAAAAACAACACACAAATACAACTTCTTCCATAAAGGTACACGTATTTTCTCTAAAAATTTAGCGTGCGATGGAACAACTGCGCCGCCTGACGGTCAATCTACAAAGCACTAACTGTCAACCAGCTGTGGGCCCAATTATTCATTCAAGCGAGAATTCTCCTCCCCTTTACCTTCATGAGTTTAACGTCATCGGCAAACATGTTAGTTGGAGATGCAACATTATACAGTAGATCACAAACATAGATCAGAAATAGTAGAGGCCCGAGTACTGAGCCTTGCGGTACTCCACTTCTAACGTCAAGAGTATCCGAAAGAACTCCTTCTATACGAACTTCAAATCGGCGATTAGTGAGAAAGTTTTCAATCCATTTCAATAAGTTTCCATGAATTCCATAATGTTCAAGTTTGTGTATGAGACGGCGTAGAGGGACACGATCAAAAGCCTTGCTTAAATCTAAATAAATCACATCTACTGGTACATTTGAGTCTAGCGATTTTGTCCAGGCGTTCAAACTCAATAGAAGGTTAGACAGCACCGATCGTCTGGGTACAAAACCATGTTGGGCCCTCGGTATAACATTGTTGACTAACAAGAAAGTCCGTTACATGTTTAGCTATTAATCTTTCCATACATTTGCATAATATTGACGTGAGACGAACAGGCCGATAGTTTTGCATACCGAGTTTATTTCCTTTTTTAAAAATCGGGACGACTATTGAATTTTTCCAAGTATCGGGTATAAAATTCTCCTTAAGCGAAGAATTTATGAATTTCGTGACGTCGTATGCTAAATTCTCAGCGGAGTTCTTTAATAGAACGGCTGGTATTCCATCCGCACCTGAACTAGACTCAGCTTTCAAGGACTGTAACTCCTTTAGCACTTCATTCACGTTAAATTCTATAGATGTTATGGAGTTCGAAACACGATTTGTTAGTATCAAGGGTGGTGGACCTACTGGTTCATTAATACATTGATCGTAGAAATAGTTTGCAAATAAATTTGCAACATCTTTCGGATTTGAAATCACTTGTCCGTCATTGTTTATCAGAACTACCTGGAGAATTTTAGAAGAGAGTTGGGAGCGCATATATTTATAGAAGTTTTTTTCACCTGATTGAATCACCTTGTTCTCGTAACTACTCCGAGCAATTCTGAGTACCGTAGTAAGTTCATTTGAATACTGTCTATACACTCTATATTTCATGGGGTTGACGGATGCCCTATATGTATCCCAAAGCTTTCTTTTGTGTTTAATAATTTTTTGGTGCTCGTCTGTGATCCATGGTTTGTTATTTAATGTCTTCTTCTGCTTGGTCGTAGGAACAAAGCTATCTGTGATATGTTTAATCTTAGTGTTGAAATTTGCCCAGATTTCTTCTGCCTTTACGTCGTCGCTGATCTGTTGAGAGCACGAATCCAGGTATACAGAGATGTCGTCATAATTTACCTTCCAGTAGTTTTTCTTTGTTGTCTCTCTTATTAATGGTGTATATGGAAAACACTGATGGATACCAATTAGGCAAACATGATCACTACAGCCTATTGGTGGGTCAGTCACTAGGTCACTGAAGAAGTTTTCGTCCATAGTAAATATTAAATCTAACACGGATGGTCTATCCGTATTTCTGAATCTTGTAGGCTTGGATATATGTTGGTGAAGGTTTGAATTTAGAAAAATATCGACGAATTGTGATGACGGTGAGTTATTGTCTGGAGCTACTGGGTTTGGCCACTTAATGCCAGGGAAATTAAAATCACCAAAAATTGCAATATTGTTAAGTAAGGAAGCTTCTCTAAATATATGGAAAAGCTCTGCATCATAATCCTCGTTTGCATCAGGAGGCCTGTAGATGCACAAGAAAAGAATAGTTTCTTTGTTAGGTAGAACTACATTTACACCCAGACATTCTACAGTATTGGACACAAAGGTATTACTCCGGCTTGCTTTTAAGGAGAAGCCTTCAATTGTGGTTTTTATACACACACACATTTTAAAGCTGTCTTCTCACTTCTGTAGATATCGTGTGTTCCAAGAAAAATTCATTTAGGGTAGGCCTTGGAAAGAAAGATAAAACATCTAGTCATGTCGTAACTTAAGTCTGTAGGTGAATGTCAGATTGCATTTTGTTTATGAAAACATCTGTCACTGTGACAGGTAAAAGTTTACACTGCATTAAGTGTACTTGTATCAAGTAAAAAGGAAAATAAGATGGCACTTACACAACAACGAGTGTATTAATCATAACAGATAATAAAAATTGTTTTTATTTAGTGTTTTGTATATTTTTAGGAAAATAGTTCAAGATCAAGATGTAATTTAGTTCTCTCTGACTTATGGTAGTTCATTTGCTTCAATGGGTATGTATCAAGTTATGGAAAACTTCAATTTGATATGGCATGCTGCAAATGAGTTTTTTTTTAAACACACGATATATATGTCCATACCACATAATTCTCATCGTTTTTATAACTCTTATTATATTTTCTTTACTCAATATCTCTTCAAATTGATGATTCATTAACTGCCTATAGGCTACTCATTTTCACTTATTTTCTTTAGTCCTGTTATTGTTCTTATGATTTTACTTTCTAGTATTTTAAGTTTTCTTTTTCTTTTTTAGTCATTGTCGTTGTTTTGCATATATAATTGGTAATTGGATAAGAATCTTCTTCGTTTTGTGTTTTGAGCCATTTCGTTCTTGTTTCGTTTTTCTTTCTATTGCTCTCATGCATTCACAATCAAACCAATGTTTATTTCGTTGCTTTTTCTTACATCCTATAGTTTCTTCTGCTGCTTTGTTTATGCTATCATTGATAACTTTCCATTCCTCTTCCATGTTTGTACGGTTCCTTTCTTGCAGTCTATTCGTAATTTCTAACTTCTATTTATTTTACGTTTCCTCTTGTTCTAGTTTTTCTAGGTCCCATTCTCTATTTACCATTTTTGAATGTTTTAATCTCTTTAAGTTTATCTTGCATTTAGCTATTACCAGAATGTGGTCTGCGTAATTAGCTCCTCTGTAAGCTTTTGGATCTTTTATCACCGATGTCTAAACTATATGTTATTTACAGGTTACCTACAATTGTACGAAACATGGCAAATCCATGAGTTGGAAAAGGTTCAAATACTATTTGCCATAAGAGTAACCGAAATAGAAAATGCAATATTTACTTTGGTAGCTAGGTAACAAGTAGCTAATGTAGCTACTCCTTGATTTAATACAGACATGTTCTAAATACTGAACATCCCCAAAAAGAAAAAAAAATATTACAAATACAAGAAAGAGACCGTTGAACAGTTTTGACTGAGTGAAGAAGCTTTTATATTTGTGAGAATATAATTCGTTGAATTTTGCACCAATCATTATCTCTTAAATTTAGAATATTGGTTAATGATATCTTCTAACATACTGACAATATAGTGACTCGCGATTATCAATTTGATACAAGCTAACTTGGTTTTGTTTCAATGTCAAACGAACTAATTTAGAAATGTCAGTTGATTTTTCTAGATTAGGTCGTGCGTTTTAAGCATAAAAAGCAATAAAAAGTGTGTTTGGGACAAACATTGATCATTAGCATTGATACTCACGTGGTACTCACTATGGTAGTGTTGCACCAATTTTCCAAAATAACTTAACCTTCTAAGCCTTTGTTAAATAATCATCTCTGTACCCTATCAGCACCTGCTTCTTTCTCATTCTTTATTTGTCTTACAACTAATGCTATTTCTTGTTTGCTTATGTGTGACATTTTTCCAAGTTTGCATTTTTAATTATCCTTCCCTTGTGCCATTTTAAGAATTGGAATTATATAGACAGACACAGACCCAATATAAATTTTATACGATGCTGTTAATTTGGGTATTTGGAGATTGATCCTCAAGACATCCATAAGGGGGTCTGTTTGGTCATTTTGAATAAACATATACATTGAGTTCACTACTAACTGCAGTTGTTTTCTTTAAGTGTGTATTCTTATTGGTTGACTCACAATAATTGCTGAATTATTTATCTCTTAATGCCCATGACCCCTCTCCGGCATTCAGTTTTAGCTAGTTGTTTGAATATAAATTAAGTTACGACGTTGCTATGGGGCATTTTCGTCAATGTATTCTATTTAATGCTTATATAGAAAAATGCGCTAAAATTGCTGTAATTTTTGAACCTATTTACTTACAATGCAATATAAGATCCTCTGTTTAATTCTATACAGGGCAAGGATAAAGCATGAAATAATAGTTTCACTGACGTTAATATTAGTTTTAACACATTTAATAAATAATGTTTACTGAATTTTTTTTATGTGTTCAACTGGTCACATCATCAGCTTATTTTAATATGAGACCTTGAATTTTTTCATTGATAAATTTTACATACTTTGTTTAAAAACGGTTTCAGTTAAAAGCACCAAACAAAAATTAATCAATTGTATCAAAATGTAGCCTAAATGTCAATAAACACCGTTTATTAAAAGTGTTTTGTGATACATGCAGAAATATTTTCATATCAGAAAAGTAATGTACCTTTCCTTCTATTTATTTTTGGAACATTCTGTACATGAATATATAAACACTTTCAAGCTGGTAAAATTACCTATGTAGAAACAATAAGCAGAAAAAAATTAAAATTTCATTAATTGTACAAGCTAGTACATTTAAGTATCTGGAAAACCATTTCCTTAAAGTGACAACAACAAAGGTACCAAGACAGCCTTCCAACAAACCTTTCACATCAGGGCCAATGCCGAAAAAATGGGAGGCATGACTGCCCTAGCATGACGATCTTATTAAACTGTGATAAACGACCTAAAGCGATTTACACGGGTGACCATTACAGTTCAGCAACTCGTTTATTTCGTATGGAAAACCATACGCTTATTCCAAGTACTAGCCCACAAACTTGTATTACAATAAACACACCCACACAAGCAGCTCCATGCATCCTTGGTCAACTTCTGACATAATATAAAATGACCGATATTCCAATTGGTTCAGGTCAGTTTTTAACGTAAAGCATTGAAACATTGATGTTGTTTACATAAAGTTTACGTAGCACTAATTATCAACGGTTTTTATTCGGCCCTATCTAACCTGTGACGTTTTATTTTATTGCAGTTCCAGTAGTCATTATTGTTAATTAAATGGCTTCATTCAGATTCACATATAAAATTTAAAAAGTCATAACACTGTTTCGATGGGTAATTAACCATCTGTAAACACAATTTGAATTTACAATGTGATTAAATTATGATTAATCTATTTTAAAAGCGTGGTTCCCAATGCAAATGCATTTCACGGTGAAATTAGGTTCATTAAGCAGCAGCATTAGGACATTTTCCTTGATTAAACTTTGAACAAAAGCCAAAGGGTTGCTAGTGCACCATTTGGTACATCATGGATAGAGTTTAAAAAACCAGATAATTTCTTTAGATTTATGCAAGGGTTTTAAGTGAAAATGGTTGCTTTGATATGACTGAATAGGTAAAAATTTTCAACTAAGGGTTGTGTTATGTTAATTTTTTACAACAGTACAAATATCTTTATATATATAATTCTTCTGTACGTGTGTATGTAACTGAACTGCTTCTAAACGGCTCGACCGATTTTGATGAAATTTTTTGTGTGTGTTTGAGTGGGTCCCTGGATGGTTTAGATTCACAATTGAACCCGGTAGGTGGCGCTGCAATCGGGTTCTAGGAATTTAAAAAAAATTTTTTGACGAATTTCGTTTTTTATTTTTTTTAAAAGATTTTCTCGCATATGAGAACATATAACCCCAAAATTTCACCCCCCCCCAATATTTTTTAAAATAAAAAGAATCGAAAAATCGAAAAAAACTTTGCTGAACCTGCTAATAGCAGGCAAACCAACGTTCGGGCAGGACAACGTCTGTCAGGTCCCCCAAAATTTCACCCCCACCCCCGCCGCCCCACAGTATTTTTTGAAATGAAAATCTTTATCTTCATATATATAATTCTTCTGTACGTGTGTATGTGACTGAACTCCTTCTAAACCCCAATATTTTTTAAAATGTAAAAAATTGAAAATTTGAATATTGAAAAACCGTTTGCTGAACCCGCTAATAGCAGGCAAAACAACGTCCTGGCAGGACGTCTGTCGGGTCCGCTAACCCTTAGGGAGTGAAATGGAGTAAATAAGCCTAAAAATCGATTTGGGTGTCGTTATTGAGGTTTCTTGGGACGTTGATTGCGAAAATGGCATTTATTTTTAAGTCCAAGATGATGTAATTGACATAATATTAAAACTCTATACTGGTGAAACGGGGTTTCAGAGACAAATTATTTTTGGGCAGAACAACGTTTGCCGGGCCAGCTAGTATTAAATAAAATCTAAATAAAATGTCCACTACAATATATATATTTTACGATAAAAGACATTAATATGTTATTCACGTTAATTAATGGACAATGTCATTATTGACCTATACTGATAATAATTTACGTTAACGTCCGGCCTTTAACGTGAATACCCAACTATAATGTACAATGTTGTTCATTATACCAGATATCTTAAAAAGAATAACATCTAGTAGGTTTTCAAGTCATTCGCCAGCGGCTCGCCGGAGTTTCATTATGAATAGTATGTTGGTGGCACTGTTAGGTTAGCAGGTTAAGTTTTGTGTCAGTTTCTGTCAGTTTTGACACCTCGAATTTGACATAGACGTACAGTGCCACCAACATATTATTCATAACGAAACTCCGGCAAGCTGCTGGCGAACGACTATGCAAGCGGGTGTAAATGTAATTCTTTTTAAGACTCCCGGTACTTATGTAAAATTATAATAAACAGTAATGTCTAAGGATTTCTTACTGGACAATTTGTAAATCTAAAAATAAACATATTGGTTTACTTATTAAGCAACTTTATTGTTGCACATAAAGTTGCACATTTTTTTAATTTTTACATTTGGCAGTAATGACACACAGCACAAACTCGCCGCACATTCATCAAAAACAAACTACAAACCTACAGAAGAAGAAACATCACCCAAGTAGCACACTCAATTTGGGTCAATATTGGCTGGACGATATCTCAAAATGTGATATTTTTTATAGTGATCATACCTATATTGGCTACCAATGTTGGACCATTATATAAGATCTAGAATGGTAAAATACTTGCAAAGTTAACTAACTGGTCCCGTGTTGGTTATCCATTGGTAGTCAAGGTTTGGCCAATATATATAAAATCTAGTTAGGTTAAATATCTGCAGAGGTTATTAGACCCGTGTTGGTAATTTTTGTTGGTTTTTTATTGACAACCAACATACACCAACATAAGTTACTAGGATTACCTAGTTATTGTGTAACAATTTTGGTACTATTTGAATGTAAATATTAAATTAGTTATTGGATGACGTTATATTTCCAATATTAGCCATTAATATTGGTGCACTATTGTCTACAAAATTAATTATATAATTATAAAGAAAATAGCCTTAAAAAGGTAATTTGTTTTTTAGTTTTTCGATTTTAAATTTTTCATACGTCTAATTACTTGGTTGCCATAACTTTTGTTTTTAACAAGAGTACGTTTTTTCACCTGTACACCTGTACAGGGACACATCCATAATTAATGTAATAAAAAAAGGAAGACTGAGGTGGCTAGGTCACTTACAAAGAATGACGGAAGACAGGAAGCCAAAACAGGTTTTTCAAGAATCGATGGCAGGTAGAAATAGAAGTGGCCGCCCACTGAGGGAATGATACTAGGATGTGAGTGAAGACTTAGGAGTAAAGGAATGGGAAGAATTGAGAAAATCAGTAAATGAAAAAGACAAGAGCCTTAAAGACCTATAGTGCTGATACATATATATATATTTTTATTTGAAATCGGCATTAAAGTACCTCGAAATCGTCATTAAAATACGAGAAATCGGCAGTAAAGTAATCCATTGTTTTACGACTTTTTTGTAGGTGGCGAGGCGACAGATAAAGGTCAACCGACGTTAACATAACCTACAAATGTTGGTTAAAATGTTGCAATTTCACAATTTTTCGATTTCAAATAAAACATAATGTACTTTCGACACTGAAGTTCCTTTTTATCCCTCATGTGATAAAAAGCTAAACTTTAGTGCCTTGGTATACAAACTACTATTATTTCATGCTTGTGGGCTCATTACTGTTAATAGTTTTTCTTTAATAGTGTGTTGCTCTATTAAAAAAACTACAATAAGGAGAAACAGTAACGAGTCTGCAAACGTGAAAAAAATATACTCTTCTTATAAAAATAACAGTTATGGCAACCAAGTAACTATAGGGGAGTTCCGGGCAAGATGACATAGTAAGGTAAGATGACACAGTGCCCATTTCGAATTAAATATTCGCGCCAGTTGAGTAACAACGAGTTTACTCATGGTCTCATAGATGACGCTTCATCAGAAAGTGTTTATAGCTGTCAGTTCAATGAAGTTTTCAGAAAAAATGATCGCAAACATTTTTGGCAGTTGAAAAATTATTTTTCTTCAATATTGTAGTGGTAATATCTACAGACAGGTACGTATTCAAATGTTTTTAAGTATGGTGATGCTAATAGCACTTATTGTTTGTTTTATATTTAAAGAAAAGTATAAGTAACTTCAAAACATGTTTACAAATAATCCATTGGTTAAAGTTTTGTCGATTCCGGGTAAAACGACATAGCTGCCGTCAGTCTAAGATGACATACTATATCATCTTATCCTAATGTGAGTGCATAATGATGAATGTTTAAATAATATGTTTTCTTTTTATTTCAGTATGTAGAGTTTGTTACTATGGCAACGAAGAAGACTAGAGTCAACTCTATGGGCAAGATGACCACTCGGAGAATGATGATGATGCCGCCTGTATTTATTATAATGATTTGTACAAACATTCCAGACCAAAAGAGCATTGGGTAAGTTGCCAGTCTTGCTTGAATTGGTGCCACACATTGTGTCCAGGTGTTCCATATAAAATAAAGCAATTAACTTGTGAATTGTGCATAAATAAGAAGTCTTACATGGACTATGTCATCTTAGACGAACTTGTGTCATCTTACCCAACTTCTACTTGCTTGTTTAATATCTTATTATTTTTTTATGCTTACTTTCAGATGTTTTAAATACATTTTTGTATGATTGTAATAAACAAGAGTTTATGTACATACTTTGTTTTATTTCTTAGCACCTTTAGTTTTTTTTTAAATTTCCCTCCAATTAAAAAATATGTCATCTTGCCTAGAACTCCCCTAGACGTATGAAAAATTTAAGAATAAAAAACTACGAAAAAAAACAAACAACCTTTTTAAGGCTATTTCTTTATATCTTTAAACTGTTGTTTGTAAACTAGAAAAAATGCTAATAATTCTTGCATAACAATTATTATATAAAATTACAATATAAATATATTTTTTCGTAAAAATATAAATGAAACCTATACATTATTTTGTTGATCTATTTCCTCCTTTTTCGACCATCACGATCTTTCACGGTACACAAAAAGGTGAGCACCCTCTCCTTAAATTCGGAATCCGTAACACTTGTAAATCTTTTACAAGCCTGACACAGCCTGTCGTATCTATCTGAGGAATAACAATTATGTCCAAACCATATGTTCACAAAGTTACCGACGATACTGCTCGGCCAATAACGTCAATGCCCTATTGCGATGGATATTATTCTGTTTTTAACATAATTCTCCATAACTTTTCTTTTATCTCATGGATTAAATAAATTATACTCAAATTTGGATTATTCAATTATTGAAAAGAAAAACAATAGTTAGCTACTATGTGAAAAATTATTTTATTCTGAAAAATTAAAAACGAATAAATATAGTGCAACTAATAGATATTGTAGCGCCAGCGTGGCTCTGATGGTTAGAGCATCGGACTGCGGCGCGGAAGTCTGGAGTTCAAATCCCAGATCGATGCCTGGCGGGCGGCCTACCCAGTCGCTTTAAATAATTGGGAACCTGCGTTCGAAAGAACAAGGGGTAATAATGCGGCTGTCTAATGCGTGGTGCTCACCACATCACCACGTGTCATGAATTTGACACGCGACAGCCGGGTGTGAGAGCGAGGATACGGAAGCTCTAACCTTCCGCCTTGCAGGCCAAGCTCCTTCATGGGGTGTTAGTGCCTCACCATTATTATTATAATAGATATTGTACAGGAAACACAACACTTGAGTTTCAACAATTTTTAAACATTATGAGGTTGCATTTATCATCGATAATATACGAGCCCTAACCATTATATATTCGGCCATTCCAATAATTTCATTTCCTTCATGTAAAAACAGCGTTTTATGATTGAACAAAAAATGTTGTTCAACTTTTCAAAAATAAAAACCTAAAAAATTTAGAAGATATGTAATAATCTTTTTAACGGAAAAGCAAATGCGGTGCCTTAATTGATCTCCGTCCACTCATAAAATCCTTTTTTAACGTTAGTAGAGTAAAATTATTGAATTGGCCGAATATATAGTGGTTAGGGCTCGTAATGCAAGTAGAGTAATTACTAACTACCTATTGTACTATAACTGAACAGAAAAAACTTTTCCCAAATCTGGTGCGAAAATACTTTTATCTTCATCGGTGTTATAGACTATTAACCCAATTAATTTTAATATTGTTAAAAGCTTCATTACCACACTCAGTGCGGTAATGGATATTATCGCACTCTTTTTATATAAAAAAATACCCCGAACCAGAATTTATTTATGAAGATAAACTATTGAACAATACATGTTTGTTTGTGGCGCTTAAGGAGACTCGTTTGATTGTCACAAAACTCAGCTCAATACCTCGTTTTGGCAATCAAGGCATTAAGATGCTCATAAACAAACTTGTATCGTTAATATCTATAAAACATAGTTATTCAATTATTTACTAAAAAAATTAATTTGCCCAAATTTATGACGACTTCTTTATTTTGGAGTTACAGACGTTCAACGTTTTACTCTTTAAAATTTAAAAGAAGTGGTCGGTTGTAAAATATATTGCAATAATTTTATACTAGACAATACTGAACAACCATCTTTATAAACTACCAAGTTTGAAAGAAATCAGAGAATATTTTCAAAATTCTAAAAAATGGCAATATGGCAATATACATTTTTTAATTTCTATACAACTAATTTTGTATTGGCCTGTAAAATATGTAATTCTGTTTAGAAAAAACTATCCAATTTTATAAACTGAAATTGTTCTCAAGTGTGAAGATAAAAAATATTTTATTTTGAAAATAAATTATATCAAATTTAAGAAATAAAAAGCTTATGTAAAACAAAAGTACACGTTTAGGCGTGTACTTTAAAAAAAAATGAATAAAAAATAGATAGCCAGTTTTTAAAATATTTTTTGAAAACTCGAAATTTAAAAACATTACGGAAAAGATAGTTTGATTTTAATTATTCGCAATTTACAGTTTAGGTTTCTACGCATAACGGCCAACCAAATAACATTAAAAAATTTAAAATATCTCCATCCATTTGTTAGTAAAAGATTAAAATCTTCAAACAATCGTAGCGGCTTTATTTTTAGGCTTGCCAACAGGTCTCTTCTTTTAACACAATTATTTTGTTCTCTATCTTGTTTTATGTATATTCAGACTGTTCTCTTTTTCAATTTCACCAACTTTTAATTTTAAAGAAAACCTCGGTGCACACAGAAGTTTTGCTGTGAAAAGAGTGTTGGAAGTTTAGCCTCTTTTACAAGCATATTTTTATTACAACTTATTTAAAATTTGCGGATTCCTTATTGCACATTTTAAACAACAAAATAATAGAAATAGAAGCTCAACAAAATTCTGTGTTGGAATTAATGGCTACAATAAATTCATTAGCATATACATCGAGCCATAGGTATGAAGAATCTTTTTCTTCAATTAAAGGAAAATCTGTTTTGTCTTAAAATAAAGGAACTGAATTGCAAAGTGAAATAGATACGTTCAATTTATATTGTATGAATTGCTATCAAAATCGTCGGAATATTTAAAGTTATGGATTAATCAACTCTCAAATTTTAATAGTTTTACTCGGATAAAATAATGAAATGATGATGAAAATAATGAAATTAAATTGAATAAAATTTTTTAAGCGCAAATTGAATAATAAGTACGAGCAATTAAGCAATTTTTGGTGGGTGTCACCCCTGTAGAAGGGCATTCTTCCCTAATTCATTTGAGGGGTTAGGATAGGCACCTACCCTAGTTGCAGCCGAAAATGGTTTATAAAAACCACACTTTGTAAGGTTATTAACAGGCTCTCAGCCAACATTAAGAGGAAAAAGAAGAAAATAAATAGTTTTTTTCAAGTGTTCCCTTTTTTTGCCCTGAACACCTGACAACCCTACTTATTTTTGAAAATGGAGCTTTTAAAAAAATATTTATATTATACTCCACTTACAATTTCTATTTTTTATTAGGAAAGCTTCAGACAAGAAAACTGCGCATATATTTTCCGATTCATGTAAAAATCTTGTGATTAATGGTGCAATTGTCAAACCTCTACCCCACTCTGCTGTCTATCTGGCTCAAAATCGAATACACTTTTGGTCAAATACTATATTTAACATATTTAATTTAAATTGAGCTATAAAAGAATTCCAAAATTCCATTTAATATCAACTTTTTAAATAATTTTTGTGAACCTTCAAGTATCCTATTTTTACAATTTTTGAAATTACTAAAATAAGATATTAACATTTTAAAAAATTTGAACTCAGGATCAGTTATCTAAACTATAGTTAAAAAATCCAAAACATAATTTTCCCAAAAACAACATCCAAGTAATATACAAAATTATATTCCCCTTTTCTCAGGTAGTTACCTTAAGTAAATTCCACTTAAGCCATTATCTCGGCTTAAAATTCAGTACATGAAGCAAACCACGGGCATGCAATACTAATTGAGCCAACTCACCCATTGCTCGCCGTCTCTGCAGCCAGGTTAACCACAGCGAACGTGAAAACCACTAGCACTAGCAGGGCAGAAAAGGCCGGCACACGACTCATTTCAGAATCCTGCCCAGATCTGGACTGATATGCTCACAGCACTGAGACACAAGGTTACACACAGCTTCTTATAAACTCCCACCAGGGCCATCTCTCTGCTCGTATCTTCTGACCTGAGCCTACTGCTGCAGTTTTCGATGGGTAGTGTGCCTGGTGGCTGCTGTGGCCCGACTCCTTGTGGATGTCGCGGTGCAAGTTATTATGCAATTAATCTCGAAACGAGCGTTTGTAATTGCTTGCATGCTTAATTGTTATTTATGGGGCTTCTGATAAAAATCCTGACGTTTCCAGCATGTCAAATGTCGGCACCGCTTTGCATCAGCTTCTGCTCTCCATGGACTCGATCTGCTTGTCGGAATTATTTAAATTAAAGCTGCTCGTTCATACGACCCTAAAGGATGAGTTATGAACCTGTTTGAATGTTTTGAAATCTAGCAAGGCTTCTATGGAATTCATTAACCGGTCATGGAAATCAAATTATGTTTCTTAAATTTTACTAAAATTCAGTCAATTACCGACTCTGTTTATTACTGTAAATAATTATTATTGCTTTTAAAGAATCTAAAAAAAGATAACATATGTTGAATAGTTTTTTTATGTATTGACAGTGCGAAATCGGTCAATTCTTTTCAAATATTTAAATTTTACTATACACAAATATTACTACAGTAAAGCAGGATATTGTTTTACAATTAATTAATTAATAATTTTAGTAAAAAAATGTGAACTAATTCTTGCACATTTTAAAATATACGTAATAAAGAAAAAATGTTTTTATTGATTGTTTACTCATTCTTAATTTGAATGTCTTTTCTGTAATTTAAAAAATTAGAAAAAATATTTTCTTACTTCATCCACTATTTAAAAAAAGAAATGATACAATACAAACTGACTCATTTTATAAGTTAAACAAACTTTTCATAAAGGAAGTTTTATCAATTATGTCAATTGTAACATTTTATTTGCTCAAGTAGTATTAGGATGCATTACTTTTAATACCCTTAAATAAAATATTTGCCAACAGCGGTAAAAACCAGCTATTTACAGATTTTAAGAATTAGACTCCGGAAAATTCCAAAATGAGCAAGGCCTCATAAGACCTAAGGTGCTATAAAGTGTTTCAGTGAGCTGCAACCTCCAGAGAAATGTAAACACGCACTATGTGTAGCAAATTTGCTCAACTTAAGATAAGTGTGAACTGCTACACTTTCTAATGGAACAAAGTATCGAGCATAATGGGATTTTCCCACAATCTTGTGGAAGTACCGTGCCAGAGTGCCGGTGCAATACTTCTGTCTGCTTACTAAGAGCCTCGTGACCGGCTGCAGCATTGACTTTTGATTAATGATTGTGGTGCAGGCTGGAAGTGGCAGTCATGCCAAAATATGTTGTTCATTGAAGAATTTCTAGTTTCACTTTACTGGTTGTCAATGGAGTAACCTTGCTCTTCAGCCACTTTGTTGCTATTATTTTATTAGCTCGCAAGGGTGATGGATTGGATTGTCAAAAATGGCAACAAGGAATTCGTTGAAATCGTATTGTTGCTATAAATTTGTAAAATTGAAAGTGTACTATATTTTCAAGTATAAAAAATAGCAAAGTAAATTTATATGATTAATACAAACCAAAAATGTCATTGCATCATTTTGAAAATTCATCTCTTAAATGGACGGAGTTTTGTATTTCACAAAGTATTGTCCAGTAACATCAAGCTTGTAAAATTTTGATTTCTGTACGTAAAGTACATTTTTTTTCTATAATTTTCAAGGTCAACTTTCTAGGGGATAAGTTGCATTCCTGCAGGGTCCCTAGTTTTAATAATGTTGGTACATAGATTTTTAGTTCTTTTCTTCCACTAAAAAATGATTTGTCATTTTGACAGATATGTCATGTCATGTAATAGTGGGTAAAACAAACAGCATAGTAAAATATTGCAAATTTATTAATTATTAAACTTACAATATTTGAAAATAAACATAATGAACGTTTGATTCTATGCAAAAAAAATGAAATTTGTCAAGAGTTTAAATTAAGTAACTTTGACATTCAAAATTGACACATACCCATAATTTTAAAAAAGTTCTACCAACACGAGGTATAAAAATTTCCTAGCATATTACTCACATATCTACCAACATTGTAACACTTTGACAGTTATTATAGAAAAAAAAGTACTTTACATAATGAATATACAAGCAAACGGCGCGCTACACGCACGTGTGGAGCACGTGTGAAATAGGATACGCCGAAGGCCAAGCTGCGAGCCGACCGCTAAGATAAGAAAAACAAATATAAACATCTGCGAAGCCAGAACGTGAGTTTGATTTTGTGCCACAGACAGACAGACACACATTAAGGAAAATTATATTATAGATACAGTGACTGACATAAATTTAGACACATCTGGAAAACAATTCTATATTATTCATTTATTATAAAATTTTGTTCTTAATAAAATTCTCAAATTCAAAATGCGCTTGCCAAATTTTAATATCACCTTTCGTATACGGAGGAAATTATGACTACTAAAAGTGAGGTTTCTCATGAAATTGTCTAATAGACAATCGGTCTTAACCAACTACCGTGATGTCATGTTACATTATTTATTTATTCAGCATAATTTAAAATATAAAAATAACAGCAAAGATCTGAGTGTTTGTGAGATATTAAAAATCGTACCGAAAATGAAAGAAATTTTGGCAGTGCTTTAATTCCTACCGTTTCTCCACGTCGCAAATACGGAATAAGTTAAAAAGGCAACGTTACAAAAAGGCCCAAAAGAATCTAAAATCCAGTAAAATCTCTGCAGCCATTCAGCTTAAAGTAATATTTATTAGAAAAGAAGCGTCTAATTAATCTGCGAGTGCAGTTTTGAAAACTGTAAATGTGAAAAATCTAAAAAGGTAACTCATGGAGAGCTAGAATTTCTGTTAGACCATAGAACCAATAGGATTATAGGCTTAGCAACCGTAGAGGCAGAAGTTCCCATAAAAATGGCAGTTGAAATAATAGCCAAGACACATACAGTCTTTTCATGGTTAAAAAAAGGTCTTCGTCTATTAGCACCACCAGTGATAAAAAGGAAAAATTGAGGAAGAAAAAGAATGAAGAAGAAAAGATCGAGCTAATAAGTTTACTTAAATGAGTTCCATATTTACCTATAATTAATGTGCACATTTATTTTATTAGGCGAAGGTAAAATAAAATCCAAACCGTCGACACAAATAAAGAGTTAAATTGCCTTCTGTAGCGCTTGATTGTGATAGAATCAAATCACGCAGCAGCCGTAACTGCCAATGCTGTTTTGGAAGATATTGGTTTTTTTTAACGCAAGAAAATACCAACTATGGTCCAAGTAAAACTGGTAACAAACATTATAAAAAACGTATTGCACAGTAGGGTGGAGCGATATTTTTTTTTTATAAATCGAATTCGCATTACTTACCGAAAGTTGCGTTTTAGTACAGGATTGAAAGAAAAAGGTTTTTCGTTCGATTCAAAAAGCGTGTTCAGGGTCCGCACGACCTTAAATAACTCGTCGAATGCAAAAATTTCTCAGAATTATTAAAAACAAATTTTTCGTTCTGCATTAGCAGCTATTAATACATTTTTCGATGTATTAAGCTGCAGTTAAAATTCCAGCAAAAATCTGTAAGATCTAAAGGGTCCGCCACTTATTTAAATTATTCACTATTTTAGTAAATTTTAGTGTCTACGCGACACTGTCTGGACTAAAAATGACTCTTCAACTGCGTGCCGTGCAGTTGCTGTGTGACCTTGTTATATTCAGTTGTCAACAAACTGTCCAGTGCGATTGCAACGTTGAGTGCAGTTTTTACCTTACTTTAGAGAGTTTGTGAGTTCGATTTATAATCTTACACTAAATGGCAAGTGCGGTCACTATAAAAACTAGACATAAAAGTGCCTGCCCTATATTTGGACTAGGAAGTGACTTGGACAAAAGAGTTCTACCGACGTACTATGATGTTATGAAATGTTACATTCATGTTCGTGATAAGCTAATGCCCAAAGTGAATTCCAAAGAACCATCATTTGTTGAGATTTCCCAGATTGTTACTGAAAATGTGCAGGAGCAGTGGGAAAGGGCTTCAATACCGACACTTAGTAAGCCAAGAATAGTGAACATTTTGAAAGACTTCCACAAAAAGTATGCGGGAATAAAAAATAATTCGCACAGGAAAGACCTTTTCAAAGTGAAGGCAGAATCTTTCGCAAATCACGCGAAGGCAATGCTCCTTGATATTGTATCTTGTAAGTGCAAAGATTTTTCATCCTGCAATTGTAACAAAGACAAGAGAGTCCCTAAGCTAGAACAGCAGTTCCTTACTGACCAAAGGATGGTTCGCCGGATGGAAATTGCAAATGTAGACCTAACAACAACAAAGCAAATGAATAAGAGACAAGAAAAAATATTATACACAAAACAAAGGCATTACAGAACCAATATAGCTGGAAGTAATACTCTGGAAAGTTTCGACGTTGAAGAGGATGCAGAAATAGAAAATGCGAGAGAAGAAGAAGAACAAGAAGATGAGGACTTGATCTGCAAAATACAGAATGAACCCTCTACTTCTTCAGGCGTTAAATCATCTCAGATGCGCAAATCTATATCTACAGTGGCTCTAGAATCTGACAGGTGTGGTGTCTCAGATCGTTCAGCAGCCAGAATTGCCTCCGCTGTTCTAAAAGAGTTTGGTATTTTGGTAAAAAATGAAACAACTAACGTGATAGACAGATCGAAAATTAGGAGAGCCAGAAAACGACAACGAAATATGCTTCAAACTTCTGGGAGACTTAAAACCCAGTATCCTCAAGCAGTTTATTTTGACAGCAGGAAGGACATAATACTAAAAATGATAAAACGTGGTAACAAATACTACAGAACAAGTGTTGTAGAAGAACATATTGTGCTGATCGAAGAACCCGATTCTAAATATATTGGACATGTATATCCAGAATCCGGTAATCCTGGCAGTTGCGCAAGGAACATCTTAAATTATTTAAAATCAAACGCAGATTTATCACAGCTGGTCACTTTAGGATGTGATGGAACCGTTGTTACATATACTGGTGCAAAAGGAGGAATATTGAGGCTGATTGAGTTGGATCTAAAACTAAACTTGCATTGGTTCGTGTGTCAGCTTCGTGCAAATGAGCTTCCTCTTCGTCACCTCTTCAACAACTTAGACGGGAAAACGACTGGACCAAGAAGTTTTTCTGGTCCTATTGGAACTTCACTAAAGACATGCGAAACACTTCCTATAGTAAAATTTGATAAAATAGAATCCGAAGTACCACCACTGGATGTAAAGGACCTAAGTTCTGATCAAATCATATGTGCATAGTCTAAAACTGAGTGGATTAATAGCAATAAGACGTCACTTTTGCTGATGATACGGCCCTGGTGTACTCGAGTAGCCATTTGGAGCAACTGCAAAATACCATCAACCAGGACTTAAACATCTATTCACAGTGGTTGTGCTTTAATAAATTAAGTGTTAATCTGACTAAGACCGTCTACATGGTAATAAGTCAAAAAAACAAAAAAAAAGGGATAAAATAACAATAAAATTTAACCATGTAAATCTAACAGAAGTGGACAATTACAAATACTTAGGATTACATATAGACAACAAATTACAGTGGACAAATCACATATCCTCAGTGACAAACAAAAATTGCCTCAATGATAGGTGCGACAAGAAACTGTTCTAATTACCTAAATACCGAAACTAAAAATATAGTTTATTTTTGTCAGATCGAAAGTACAATTAGATACCTGATTCCCTGCTGGGGAAATGTTGCTGGCTGCCACATAAATATGCTACAGCGGATGCAAAATAAAGCAATAAAATCTCTCTTCAACATAAACCAATGACTCCGACAGTGCAAGTATGTAATCAAACAAAATTACTAAATATACAGGACTTAAAAAATTTAGAACAAATTAAACTTATTTATAATATCTCTAGTGGTGAAACAAAAAGTAACTGCCAACTAACAAGAGTGGACAATGTGCACAGCTATAATATACGGTCACAGTTACAATTTCGCAGTGAATATCGCAAAACAAAAAAAAAACACAAGATTCCCCCATATACAGAAGTCTACAAATATACAACAAACTATCTACAGACATTAAACTAATTAATAATAAAACAACTTTTATCCAGACAGTTAAAACTAAAATCTACACCAATATGTAATGTGTAAAAAATATGCAATATGTAATTAGTCATAATATGTGATGTGGAATTTAAATACTTAGTTAATTAGAAAACTGACATTTAACACGTATTGTTCAATATTATAAACAAATTGTAGTATATATTGTTAGGTTGGGTTTAAAAATATTAAATTTCATTTTATTACTAAGGGCCTAGGCCTCGGTACCAGTTACTTGCTTGTAATTGTTTTGAGGTCAGAAATAAAGATTTATTTATTATTTAAAAAAAAAAATACCTGCTAGAGATCAGTCGAGCAGTCGTTACGGGGAGTATTCCTGATGATTTAGCGAGAAGAAGTCCAGGAAAGTTGTCTCACGCTCGTTGGATTACTTGCGCTAATAGAATATTACGGCTGTATGTTTCCACCTCTGAACCTTCCGAAAACTTGAAAAAGCTCTCGACATACGTGGTGAAAGTATACGCTCCTATTTGGTTCTGTATAAAAAGAAATAATTTGTGTATCGACGGTGCTGAAAATCTGTTTCACCTTATAAAGCTTTCACGATACATAGACGAATCTAATAGAGCTAAGATTGATGCCACAATTCAAAGAAATGCATATTTCGCCCATCCGGAGAATGTACTTCTTAGTATGGTAGCAGATCCACGTCGATCCGTTAGAGAGTTTCAAAGTACCGAAGCTCAACTTTGAAGCGGAGAACTACACCCAAATCTTAGATTGGCAAAACAGTGACATAACTGATCCACCTGCATTATCTAGATATTCCAATGAAGAGATCAAAGGTTTCATAGAAACTGGAGAGTTACCAGAAATCCCGAAGTTTCCTTGCCACACGCAAACAGTGGAAAACACATTAAACTTGTGACAGAGGCTTCGTCATCAGTGTGTGGGAAAAAAAGAAGAGACGGCTTCACTCGCTCTAAAATTCATTCCCAAAACATGATCCCGAAGTTCAAAACAAAAAAAGAATACAAATTCTGAACTACACCAACGTTGGTTGGGAGGTTGGGTTGGTGTAGGGTGGAGCTCAATTAGCAGTCACCTCCTGGTGGTGAGCTCTGGGTTATCCTGAGACATTGGTCAAGATAAGCAAAGAACTGCTAAGAACAGAAAAAAGGCAATTTCGAATAATAACTCTAAAAAAAATGAAAAATAATAGTTCAGCGGACCCTGAAGACGACTCTTTTGATTCTGGAAAGAGATATATTCTTGCAATTTAAACCACAGAATGTAACTTTTAACAACTAGAGCTAGTTCAGTTCCAGAAAAGAAAAAAACATTATGAAATTTTAATCGTACGACAAACATTTTTGGCATTCACACCACAAAAAGCAACTTTTCTACACTAGCGCTAATTTTATTTCAAAAAATCTATATTTTGCATTCATTTTTGCTCCACCCTATTGCACAGATTTATTTAAGCCCGCATAAAATCCGAAAGTACATTCCCACCGCTTGATAAAAAATCAGATTATTTTAATTTATTACTTTTAAGTTTAGTTTTAGTTGCAGTATTTATTTTTATGTTGAATTTCGTTAAATGTTTTTTTATGATAAAAAGTGAAAGTATAGTAGTTTACGCAACAAGTCCGGAAAGAAGGGGAGGACTGAAGGTCTACAAGTCCTGTAAAAGAGTGTTTCCAAATGAGTTACGTAAGTACATACCTACATTTTTAGGCAATCTTCTTAATTTAACCTAAACATTACAATAACAAACAAGCATTATACCTTCGGAGATATTTCTAATTGATTTTCTTAGTAACTACAGTCAACAAATATTGCAAACCAATCAAAATGTAAATTTTCCAAAAGAAGCCTGTAAAAAATTTTTCCAAAATCGCCCAGTAAAGAAAAAAATGTACAGTAATGCATGATTTACAGAACGGGGGCCTAAATAAATAATTACAGCAAATAGTGCCAAAATGGCATTTGGTAAAATTTAGCTTTTGAACGCACACTTTGGGCCTCTTGAGGAACCTAAAGATGACAAAACGTCACTTCCACCTTTTACATAGTGTTATATAAATTCAAAGGGCACCTTTTGTTAACTATGACATCAGTCTTATTTAAGAAATAGAGAAACCCAAATTCAAAATAACTTTTTTCCAAAATTTTGACTCACTTGAAGAACGTGAAGATGCCAAAATATTCGTTTCAGCTTTTGCATAGCCGTTTTTTATTATAAAATACACCTTTTGAAAACAATGATATAATTAAAATTAAAGAAAAAATAGAAATCCAATTTTTCGTTCCACCCTAGTGAAGAGCCTCTCGAAACTCTCAAACCTCTACAGTCTACACCATAAGGTAGAAGAGGACGATTAAGTAAAGTAATTTTCTGATTGCTAGATGAGTAAAATTAAAGCTCGACAATACATCCTTATCCTTTATCTAATAGACTTGTCTGTCCGTCCGGGACGCTGTTTCAGCAGCCAAACCGTAAGAGATAGAGAAGAAAGTTATTAAAGTTATATGTTTGGAATGGTCATGTCAGCTCAGGAACTGAATTTCAGTCACGTGACACTTTCGGTTTTCGATAAATCACAAAAAAGACCGTTTTTCAAATAAAACGCGTAGGTATTAAATAAAAATGTTTCAGTGGCCAAACGGAGCTGCGACCCTCTGCGCCTTAAAACGTCGATCGGGTTAGGCAACCACTTTGACACCTTCCAGGTCTGGGTACAGTTTTTATTTAATAAGCGTTCTATTTGAAAAACGGTCTTTTTTGTTTTTTTAAATGAGACATTTGTCTCACTGGATTGCTTGTCATATCAATAATAAGGTAACTTTGAAGTATCTCATTTTCCATAATACACAAGGTGGTAAGAAAATAGGAAAAAAACAGTGAATATTTTTTCAGAGTAAGTGACTGTGACCATTTTTTCCAAACAACATTTTTGTGCAGGTACTTTATTCTTGAGCCCTTTTCATATTATCAAACCTCCCCTGTATGCAAAAGAAGATATTTAATTTCTAGCAAGTGCATTTTGAGTTTGAGAAGTTGCATGGACTTTTACCAAGAATAAAATTTTCTGAAAAATTGATACCTAATAAAGAAGTTTTCCATGTAACCAAATTTATGCCAGTCACTGTATAAAACTTACGAAATTATTGTTTGTAGCTGTTGCTCCTAATTAATTTTATTTGAACTGGCGATCGTTTTCATGAATACAAATTGTTTACAGCACAATATTGTTTTAATTTTGTGTATTGTAAAAAAAATAGAAAGATTTCAAATGATACAAAGAAAACTGAGTGTCGGGACCACAACCACCACAGGCGAAATCCCAGGACCATAACAACATGTGTACGGGTATACGATATCAAAGAATTAAGACGGGTATTAACCGGCGTCTGGCGCATTACTCGTACCTCATGCACATTCTGCCTTATTTACATTTTGCATAGACAAGAGCGGTATTGTATGCTTACCAGTATGGGATCCGAGAGAACATTTTCAGTGGCAGGATCTTTTTCTATGAAAATCCTTTCGAAATTAGGGGACGCGTCCTTAAATGCCCTTGTAGCTCTAAGATCCTATTTTATGTTAAAATAGTTATTTCTTAGTTATTTACAATTGTTTATTATATACTATACTACCAATATGTACTTAAATACTAGAGGCCACAAATAATATATTTGATTAAATTAATGCAAATCTACAGAAATGTTAGCATTTTAATAAAAATGGGACAAGTAGTAATTGAAAACTAAACAACTGTGTTGTTTGAATGCATCTGTTTAATTTCCTAGAAAAGCCCAACAGAGATTTGTTTGACAATATTACGCTTATGTATGCTATTATTAGCTTCTACATTTTACAATATCCTAATATATAACTTTTAATTACCTAACCACAACAGTTGGCATCTTGATATGCCTGGTACTATGCATTTCTAGACCTTGGTCATTAATAACTAAACAAATCTAAATTTTCCATCTTTCAAATTACAAACGAGCTAGTGACATAGGATATTTTTTAAATATTCTTTCTTCGCTTATATTAAGTCAGTAGCCTGTTTTCATAATATACAGGGTCCAGCAAAATGAACTACCCACTTTAAACAGCTTATACAAATTTATTAACTTGAATAACAAAACTGATAAATACATATTTGTAAACTAGAAGGATGGGAGTTTTTATGTTTTAATGATGGTTTCTCGCAAATGACAGCCGTCCTTGACAATGTATTCTTCTACACGGCTGTGAAAATTATAAATAACCTTTTGAAGGACGTGCTGTAGAATAGCATTGATTTCAATTTCTTATGTTAGTTTTCAACTCTTCTTGATTTCTGAGATTATTTGCATACACCTTCATTTAAAAAAAAAACCAGAGAAAAAAATATAGAGCTGAATGATCCGGGGACCTTACTGGCCAAGGAATGGTACCATTCCTTGAAATCAGCCTATATAGAAAAACTCCCACAAAAGACACGTTGTTCTGTTGACCAATGCTCCATTTTGACAACTGTCAACAATTGTAACAAAATCTTCAAGGCCTACTCTTTCAGTTGAAAATGTTGCTGTAGTGAATAAAGTAAGTTTTTTTCAGTAATAATGTATTAAGGGCAAATGCTTTTGCCGGTAAAAATGTTTTACGAAAGTATTTTGTTTTGGCAATGTCACAAGACAAACTAACTTGATCAAATTCCCGAGCCGAAGGCGAGGGAATTTGTCAAAGTTAGTTTGTCGAGGGGCATTGCCAAAAAACAACAAATCGTGAGTAAAACATTTGCCGAGCAAAATCATGAGCCCATAATACATTTTGTGGCCTATTTCCCAAATATCAGTTCATTTTGACATTTATACTGATCCGCAATGACAGTTTAAATGATGTTTCTTAAATACCACCTTGATTAAAGCAACATATTTGGTGGTTGCCGTGGATGCAAGTGGCAAAAGAAACTGACAAAATCCTAAGGGAAAATTTCGATTTTTTGCCACTACAAAAACACACGATTGGTTGAATTTTGAAAAAGCATGGCTTTTCATTGGATAATAAGAGATGTGGGAAATAGTCCTATAAAAATTTTTAAGGTCAAAGAATTTAGGGTTTATGTTGGCATAACTTGGATTCCTTTAAAAGATATATGTTGGTAAAATTTGTTTTAGTAACTTTATAGAACTAAAAATTGGTGGGAAATTTAAAATTTGGCATTACAGTTGTATGTACATCAAAAACTCTTGCTAATCTTTCGTAAACGTCTTCTTCTGGTGTGTTAGGATGCAGATCCAACAGTTCCTTTGCACACTTCAGAAATGCTATTTTACATTTAATTTTAAAAGATTCCGTTTTTACGCTTATCACAGTCACTTAATAAATCCTTCTGTTAGGCTATTGAAAATAAAAAAGCGTGACTGTACCTTTTACAGAGGGTCAATACATCAAAATAGCAAATTTAAATACAGCATAATTAAATATAAGTATAAAAATTTAAATGTAAAACAAGAGCATGTATGAAGTTAAACGTTACATGTAAATAATGGCAAAATATATGAATTTAAATTCCAAATCATTACGGGTTTAAAATGTTTAAATGGAAAAACCAGGTATTCAAGATAAGTTGATAAATAATTCCGGAAAAGCACTAACTAACCTCGAAACATAAGCTGGACGTAAACGGCAACAACCCTTGTTGAAATCGCCATGGATGCGCCGAAAATTGCTTCGAAGCATCTCCAAAAGGCGGCAAATACGCCGAACCCAGCGAGTGTCGAAAGTGCGATGAGGTTAGCAACTTGGCCTCCGAGATAAACTCGTGGTTGAAACTGATAATTAAGAGCTAAGAAAAATATCATTACTATGGGGATAATAAGACAGAAAAGCGCAATCGTACCTGATCATAATCAGCCCTTAGAAACACACTGCTCATTGAAATTGGTTGAGCGCACGTAATTTGACATAATTAAAATCAAACCTCAGCCGCGCCGGTATCGGCGGGCTCAAGCGAAGACAGCAAGTGCCAGGTACGAAAATTTCGAGCCCACAGCAAGACTCGGACTCTGATAAGAGATAGCGGAGGTCGAGAGGGCATCGTGCAAACGAAAAGAACTTGATACAGGCACAAAATACGCTGCTTTGGGAAATTTACGAATTCGAAATGTAAAGGATTTATAATTCAACTAAAAATATACAGGTTAAGCTTGAAATAATTGGATAAATGGCGAAACAATTAGGCTAAGCCAAAAAATTGTTTCAGACTAGACCACAAATTCTAATGAACACCCTTTATTAGTAATAAAATAAAATGGGTAATACATTTTGCCGGACCTTGTATATACAGAAACAACTTGATTTACAGAAAAGTGAAGCTGCTTGCATTTTGCAAGATCCTTTAGAACACAGCATAACCTGCTTATCTATCTACTAAATACAAGTAGTCAAATTTTGTCAATTTAAAAATATTTACAGTTCTAACTATAAATATGATAGGGAATGATATGAGCTTAATCGCTTAATATAGATTCTGAAAATTCCATTAGTTTCTTCATCTCCAATCGAAATGTCTGAAACAAATCTAATAGTAGATTATGCAATGAGGGAGAGAAATGCGTTATTTTGCTGAGGTGCAATTTCTGACTCTCGGGCTTCGCCCTTGAGTCACAAATTGCACTGAAGCAAAATAGCATTCTCTCCGAGTTGCATATACTATTTTTTTCACGTTGCAGGAAGATTTAAAACAAAAAACCTGTATTTTTTAAACGTCATTTATGACATTTTAGTTACAATTATTTTAAAATTAGTAACCTATGGTAAATTTTAAAGTTGGTTGCACTGTAAGTCACTGACACAAACTGACGCAAAACCTAACCTGCTAACCTCGAACCTGTGTCAGTCATAATGTAAACTCCCTAGGGAAATTTTTATCTTATTTAGTCTCTAGGGAGTAAATGTTTTACTTCTGTCACAATTTTGATGCTATAGAAACCGACTTCTACTACCGGTCGTGGAAAAAGCTCATTATTATTGCTATTTTTTATCAATGCTACAATATCATTACACCTATTACTCCCCTTGCTATCAACTGTGTTAACTTTCCTCATAACAATCAAAATCATGCTCAGTGAGAAGGCTATTTACTTCATGTTTTATTTTATGTTGGCGAGTAATAATCATGAACAACTGCCGATTACAAGGGGAGAAGTTTCATTCTCTTTACAGCATCAGCGGTTCGACATGTTACTCAATGTATTCCCAGGTACACTGGCTAGATTTGAATAATTTATTGATAACTTCAATGCTTCAATACCTTGATATTTTTTAAAAAAACCATTCTTGAAATACTCATGAAGAAGCGATCGCATTTCTCGTGAACTTTTCCAATTTACTTTCAACTTTTTTTGGTAAAATTGCATTCTTATTTTACAATCAAACATTTCTTCCACACAAAAATCATCAATATATTATGACAGTTCTTTAATAGTTGAGAAATGTAGAAAATCTTACAAGCTACAGTTTAATATTGCCAATCCACTAAACTTAAGAGTAGAAGAAGCAAGGCCAATGATTGTTATCATATTTCTACGTATTATTATATCAACACCATTCAATACAGGGCGAATCATGGCAACACCAAAAAACCATCAAGAATGATAACGGGGCCCAAAATAAGTGCTTTGAGATAGAAACCTATATCTGAAAGTTCCTCCTTTCAGTGCTACAAAGCATTTTAAGTTAATTACGTAATACCTACTAGATAGTTTATTTGCCTAATTTATCAAGGGTGTAAGAATCCCATAAATAAACAATAGATACCTTGCTTATGTTGCACATACCAGCACTATATGCTGTGACTTGTTGGGAACATACACCATGCAAATTCAAGAAAAAAGTAAAACATAGATTTTTATTTTTTGCAGACTTTTGGTCCCTCTGTCGTTCGAGAGTTTGATCCCCGACCACGGTGAGGTTTTTAAAAATAAAAAATGTGGATGAAAACCTCTACAGAATGCCATCATTCGAAAGTGATGTAAAGCCGTGGGTCCCATGTTACTACGATGTGTAGCATGTAAAAGATCCCTTGCTAAGGTTGGAACTCCTTAGTCTTGGCAAAATTCTAAGTAGGGCAAAAGTACCTGGTACTCTGCATGCCTAGACCTTGTTCATGGGGTTGGCAAAAAGGGCCTATAAAGGCCTACTTGCTAGACATGAGTCTCCCCAAAAATAATACTACTACTACTACTACTGTCATTCTTGGAGGTTTATTGGTATCGTTCTGATTTACCGTGTATATGTATAGCCAGATATTTGATTTAATGGTGCTGATCAAAGGGGGTATATTACCATAGGAAACAATTTTTGATCAGGCTTGAGAAGCGGTGATGTAGGTACTTAACTAACTTTTCAAATTTTACATTAGAAGTTTTTAGAAAGTTAACATCAAATATTGTAATGATGCCCTTAACTAATATAAGACTTTAGTAATCTCAGGGCTAATGAAAATGATGTTGTAATAATTATTAGTTAAATAAATGATTTATTGCTCTTATGCATTTTATTTATTTGTAACTAATTGAATTAAAGCTCCAGTTTAGCATGAGATAAACTCTTTTTCAACAGGGGTAGGTTCAACAACTAGTATTACAAATACTTTTGTGTATGACAAATTCACTAGTATGGCAGACGCTTGAATTCGTATTTGACAGCTTTAACCTCAAATTGACTACAACCACACAGATAATCTGCACGTATAAAAATTTGCATAATTTGAATTCCAAACACCCCAATGGCAAAATTAACATCAGGTAAATACAATGTAATTGATGTGACGTAATTTCCGGCTAACCTGGTATTATTTCAGAGACGTACAATGACGCTCTGATTTGCTTTTGTTCTATTTCCGGCAAATCTTGCAAAATAGGCTTCAAACCACTAATTTGAGGGACACTATCTCGATTATAAAACCCAGGATAAAACTAAGTAGCTGGGACCACGTTCACGACCTCGTACGATGTGTGATCTTGACGAAATCCAAAATTTCTGGGCCTACTGCAACGGGTTCTCTGTGAATTTTTACCTTGATCGGCGGGCTTCGTACGCTGGATACATTTTCTAGTGACGCCACGGCAATTACACACTTGGTGACGGCACTCTCCTCCAAATTTCTACACCCAGGCACTCATGAAGGTCTATTCCAAGCGTAGCACACAGAATTCTTGCTGGCCGATACCTCCAAGTAGTTGAAAAGGGGCTCCAAAGTTGATCACACTTGGGCAAATCTTGCTGGGCTGATTCCTGTTCACTGGGATGTTTTATCACAACGAAAATCACTTTCAAGGATGCCCTGCACACTGGTGAATATGGAAAACACTTTTTGGCTGATACAAATAACTTTTTTATTAGCAATTTTACACCAAAACTGGGAGCACTTCTTCCACCCAACATAAAAGTTACAAGCTTATTTTTGATATTAAACAATTAACTGTTTCGTATCCTAGTAACCTAGATTTACAATTGTTTTCATGAAAATGAAAATATGAAAATACTAAACTGTCTTTTCTTGGGAATTGTCACTTTTACACTTTAAATCTGCTCTTTAATCACTTCAGTTTTAAATGCACTGTTTCACACGTTTATTTTAGCACTGCACGATGTCTGTTTCCTTTGATAGGTAGCCTAATTGCTCTTTGCAATCTTTACTTCCTCGTACTGCTTTACACTGTTCCTTTACCCTTCAGTTGTCTTGCCGTTTGCTGATGATACAAACTTTTAATCATCCCGCTCATACAATTTTTGTAACTACACAAACCATTTATATATTATTAAAATTTACATCATTGTATTGATTTTACCAAACTCAAATCTGTTAGCTACATAAATTAAGCTGCGTTTGCCATTCCTAACGTCAATTATTAATAAAACGCTGAACGTAACCCTCTTGATTCCTGCCTTATTTAATGCCAACTATTCTCACTCAAATTATAATTACTGCTACTCATCTCAAATGCGTTTATTAGTGTAAAATTACTGACTTTGTTGCAATAAATAAAATATTGAATTCTGTGCTCATTTTGAAATGATTAATTTTTCGTGTTAGTTAGGCTACCAGAATTGCTGTGGGCAGTAAACCATTGTAATATAATCTTATTTTTGGAAGTACAACCCAAATGTCTGTGTTCTCAATGCCTTTATCTTGACACCGGATAGTTCTAACTCACAAGACAACTTTTTCAAAAAGATATTTAGATAGATTTACAAACCTTTTTGCTGAAGAAATACCGTGGCAGCAATAGCTTGGTCATTAGAAAATCCAGTTAGACAACACTTTATTGATATTGATTCTGGGTAGTTTTTTCCAATTTCAGGTTTAATGCTATTGTGTGATAGTAATCTCAATGTCAAATTTTTAAAATATTTGCTGAGTGTACCTGGAAATTGGTTTTTTTGGGAATGTACTTCGGATCTAGTGATTTCTAGTAATATTTAAAGTTAACGTTATGTTACATGTGTCAAAAGTAACAACTATTTTCTTCTTTTCCTTATAATAATCAACTATAGCCTATTTTCCCTTTCCAATAATAAAACCCTCTTTCGTTTCTGTTCCATTGGAATTGAAGTGTATGCACAAAAATTAAAGAATTTGGGAGATTATTTTTACATTTCAAACATTTCAGTGCTGCCAAAATCAGCAAGTAGAAGTTCCAAAACAGAATTTAAACAAGGTACCAACTTGACAGGGTTTTGACTGTTCACGAGTTTTGTGAATGGATAGTACATAAATGGAACAAGTAGAGACACTCATGCCAAATGTTCAAACCTGTCTAGAGTGCCTGGGACAGTGACTTAGGGGGTATTCTAAGCTTGACTACCAGATGGCAGAATAAAGAGTTCTACCAATTACAGTGCCTTTATATGAGACAGTGGTGACAGTACAATTAAGCCACGCCCCCGCCGCCATATTCAGGCAAATTTGTAACGGGTGTTCATTAAATTCGTAATCAGAGTCGCCTGTGATACGTGTTTTACGTTTGACAGTACTGAAAAGATTCGAGATTATCAGGTTACGATTTGCGTCGTCTGTATAAAATAACAAACAAAACCTAACCTACTAACCTCGAATTTGACATAGACTGACGATTTAGCCTAAACACGGTGGCTGAAACTACATGATCTAAGAAGCCAATCAAAAATAGGACACCCCATTGTCACCGGTGTCTCATATAAAGCCACTGTACTACCAATCAGAGCCAGTTACTGGCTCTGCTACCAATCATGATGCGGTAAAGTAGTGGCGCCATCTGTTAGTACTATCGGAAAGAACCCCTAGAAGCCTTTCAAAGTCATTCAAATCAGTATTTTGACATCAAAGGAACCGAGTGAGTGTCTCTACTTGTTTGATTTATGTACGCTGACTCAGCCATCGGTCATTTATGTCATCTTGTTGGGTAATAGATAAGGTTTTTGACAGATTTTTCTGTTTTCAGAATTGGTGTTTATTGAGAACTTTTCAGGCTTAATTTTGATGTTCCAAATTCATGTAGGTCTTGAGAAGATGCCTTAATTTTTTTATGAAGAACAAAGTCTTTAAGGGTAATGAGATGAAAAATTGTTATAATCAGAATTGCTGTCAGATATAGATATAATAATTAAAAAATAATTAATAAAATCTGGCTGATAAGTCATATTATGTTTTCTTAGATCTTTTATATCTTTCTAAACGTTGTCTTTTTGTGTGATTTCCTTGCTGTCAGTTCAGATTCCATTTTGTTTTCAAAATTTTTCTTTTCTAATTACTTACTAGTAAATTGTCATATTTTCCTGCATTTCCTCTTGCATTCATTTTCTTATCTATTTCATGTAGATCTAATAAAATTAAATTTCTATGTTTATACTTAAGTATCACTGTTAATTTAATGCTAAACTGTGCGTATAATTTTAAGTAAAACACATAGCACTAAATAGCTATTTCGTACATTCTCATATTTCACTTTTAACCCTTAACTGGTAATGTGTGGTCTGTATAACCCATGTGTTTATACATTGAAAAATATCTACCATTCCATTCTCATTGTCGGCTTGAGCTTCTCGGTACCCTCCTACAATTTAGTGTGGGTTTAGCTGTAAAGTGGGTAGTGAAGTTCCTTTCGCAGTTTGGAGATAAAAGGAACTGCAGTCCCCAAGTGATTTTTTATAACACGAGCATTCTTTGATTTTTGATTAGCAAGTACTACTACTACTAGCAATCCAATATCTGTGCGCGCGAATGATTGTGACTTTTAAAATGTTCTTATTATATGATATAAAAACTTGAATGGATATTGATGACAGAGACATATTATAGATGAAGATTTTCCTATAAACAGCGATCATAATTCTGACACCAAATTGGAAATTGTGAATGATATGACTGAAGTAGTTTATGAAAATTCCGACAATGAAAACAAATTGTTATTGTGAAATTCTTTTTATGTAATGTAGTGTACCTTTTGCAGATTTTGCACCTTACACTTAAACACTTATATTTCAAATATGTATGTTGCATAGCGTTGCTAATGTTAATAATTCAAAGGAACAGTTTTCATTATTGTAATATATCAAAAAAATAATATGAAAATACAATACCTTCTAAAGGAACAATCTGATATGAATACAAATAGTATGTAATATTGAAAGATCAAGCAATCTCAACATTTGTTGGATCAGTTATTCCACTAAGAAACGAAGAAAACATAATGTGATAAAAGCAAATCAATATGGGGCCCCAAGCTCTAAAGAATTAGAAGCTGCTTCAATAAAACAAAAGTGCAAGCAAGTAGCTAAGTTAGTCTCTTGATTTTTAAGTACCTGCAAAATCGGAAAAGAAAGATAACTAGAATAATAAATCCAGTAACAGCAGTTCCCACAATAAAAATCTGCAAGTCAATGATTAATTGTTTTGACCACCAACACTTTCCCAGTCAAATTGAGTCTATAAATAGACTAGAAACGTCTTTTGAATAATAACAAGACAGTATGATTTAACGTGACCACACAGAGGATAACTACATTAAAAAACCAAACCTCCAAAGAAACTGAATTCAAAAAGCAAGTTTTAAGTGTCGGAAATGAAACATTTTCTAATGCTGTTAACAAATTACGCTTTTCATTTATACAGGGTGGTTCTGTAAAGGTATTTGTATTTATATTGTACGTTGATATTGAATGTTTCATGTACTATAGCAATTAGCCAACTGGCCCGTTAATTTATATATTTTAACAAAATTTGTTGATTCGCGAAGAGGTAAGCCTGACTTATGACAAGAAGATTTACTTCAACGCTGAATTTTAGCATCGTAGCAATGCATAGAAGCGGATAGCGGACACTTTACGGATGTCGTATTTGCGCACTAATAGTTTAGTAATAAATTTCTCAAAATATATTATTAATTTCATAAACAACTAGTTCCAATACATCATCTCTTCCTACAAATCAAGCTATCAAAAATAGTTCAATTCTGTTGCTGGTCGCTGTACAGGGTTATTCATTATAAATTACCCACCCCTTATCATCGTTATTATTGCCTATAGAAAAAAAAGTTTTAAATAAAAGTTATGTGGTTATAACTGAATTTTGTTAAAATGCTATCAAAAGTACAGTGGCGTGCATAATTAAGGGGATACAAAAAAGTAATATATTTTTTTAAATGGAACACCCTGTATATTATTAAATTTTTGGAATGATCTTTCTTTCCTGATTTCAAAAATATACCATATGTTACCCTTACCTTATACCGTTTTTGAGTTATTAAACGTCAAATATCTTAGTTAAACTAGTTAACATTATTAAATATAACAAAGTTTTATTCAGGAAATTTAAATATAAATAAATGATAACTAATTTTTATTATTTCATTAAAGAAATGTCACTTATCAAACAAAATAGTTGCATTTTCATAGCTTACTTTAATCATTCCTATTTACAGTAACTAGTTTAACTAAGATATTCAACGTTTAATAACTCAAAAACGGTATAAGGTAAGGGTAACATATGGTATATTTTTGAAATCAGGAAAAAAAGGTCGTTCCAAAAATTTAATAATATACAGGGTGTTCCATTTAAAAAAATATATTACTTTTTTGTATCCCCTTAATTATGCACGCCACTGTACTTTTGATAGCATTTTAACAAAATTCAGTTATAACCACATAACTTTTATTTAAAACTTTTTTTTCTATAGGCAATAATAACGATGATAAGGGGTGGGTAATTTATAATGAATAACCCTGTACAATACTTTTCTACTATATTGTTACGTTATACGTTTTGTGCTATTAAAAATTATACGCCGCTTCTGTTTTAAACATTTATTTACAACGATTTAATTACGATTTACAAGAACTATTAAGGCGGAACAAACATTATTTATAAACTAACAGGACTATTTCTAACAACAGACTTTATTTATTTACACGCGATTTCAATATTAATGATTTATATGGCTATATTTATTTGTTATACACACGTTATTTATCTCGCTAGATTTATGTACACACGGGTTTATTTATATGGCAGCTTCTTCCAAGCTGGAGTCGGCACTCGGACTTCCACTTCGACTGTCCTCTTATTTCCTTTTCGCGTATTTATGCAGTGTGGTCCATTAAGTGTGCAACAAATGGGAAATTTTTTTATTAGTTGTACAATCGAAATTTAAATATTGCCAAAAGTTAGTGCATGTTTGATAACCATATCAGATGCCCTTAGAATGGCTTCAAGTCAAACAATATACAGGGCAGGACAAAAAATATGAAATTCGTTCAAGAACAAAGTTACCTTATTTCAAAAAATATAGCAAAATTTTATTAAGAAAAGTTGTTTAGAATTAAAAGTTATGCTCAAATACAAAGTCACGACCTCCTATTCGAATTTTGATTATTTTTTGGAAAATTTTGTATTACCCCCGTATGATACATATTTTTATTATTTTTATTTTATATGTATTTAAAGTAGCCACAACCACATCCCTTTTAAATAACTTTTAGCAACTTGAAGCGTATTTGTAAAATTTACTTGGATTTATATTTTTTTAGGTAAGCGTCCACTTCATGTTTGTTGCAACGATATTTAACAGAACTTTAGAATTTCGCAAATATTTTTTTTAACAAGGCAAATGCTTTACTAATAATAATTTACATATGAAAAACTCTTAATAAAATCAGAATAATAAAAATATGTATCATACGGGGATAATACAAAATTTTACAAGAAAAAGAATCAAAATTCGAATAGGAGGCCGTGACTTTGTATTTGAGCATAACTTTTGATTCTAAACAACTTTTCTCAATAAAATTTTGCTATATTTTTTGAAATAAGGTAACTTTATTCTTGAACGAATTACATATTTTTTGTCCTGCCCTGTATATTGTTTGACTTGAAGCCATTCTAAGGGCATCTGATATGGTTATCGAACATGCACTAACTTTTGGCGGTATTTAAATTTCGGTTTTACAACTAATAAAAAAATGGCCCATTTGTTGCACACTTAATGGACCACACTGTATATGCACTGGGTGAGTCATTCCGGACGCGTCGAGACCTTGCTCGATCCTTCCCGCAACGCTGACGTGTTCGTGCGCATGAGTCGCCAAGGTCGTTTCTCGAAGGGTGTGACTCATCCGTCCGCACGTGAACCGGCTCAAGGTCGTGACATTGCCCCCGCCTTAGGTCGTTCTCGAATGCTCGGGACGCTGAGTCATATGTTTGCAATGGCCTGATCCCAAGGTCGTTACAATATAAAAGCCAAACTTATAGTAAATGAAGAATAAAATGTTCATCAACTGATAAGAGACATGAGAGAGAAAAGAACATATAGAAGCAATGCAGAATAACAATGAACAAAGGAAGAAGAAACGAAAAAAGAAGGAATAGAAATGGGCAGTAAAAAATGAGAGCAAGATAACCGAAACCCCAAAATACTGGAAGTAAAACCTATTATTGCCACTATACAGCGAAGTAAACCCAAAAATGTCAGATAAAAGATAGCAACATTCTAGAATTTAAAAAAAATATTAAAAAACCAAGGCTGGAAAATTTTGAGGCAAACCACATGATGAAAATGGACAAGACAAAGAAAAAAACTAAAAGAAAGGTAAATCAAACAAAGAAACATGAAACAGGCATAATAGAAATAAGTAGATTGAATGTACAGATGTTACTAAAAGCAGGTAAAAAGCAGTGGATATAGCTGGAATACAAAAAAAGTCACATAGCAATAAAGAGGAGAAATAAATAACGAAGAATTTGAATTAGTCTACTCAGGAAAAAAAGACAGAGATCAAATGACACATCGCTCAGGTTTTTATAATGAAACAAATGTAGAATGTGATAAGAAATTAAATCTGTGTATGTTATTTAGACTTTAAAAATGCGTACAAAGTAATGGAAAACTTGAAAATATCTGAAGAATTTTCCGGTTGACAAAAATGATGCTAAATAAAACAAAGTATAAGTTGTACTGGACAGGCAACTTTCAGCGAGTTTTGATGTAGATCATGGATTAAGAGAAGGTGATCCACTATCGACAGCTCTTTTCAATCCGGTAGGTATTGCGGAAAGTACATCGTGCTGCCAACAAGATCAAACGAGGAATTTCAAAACGTTAGAACAAAAAGCGAAGGTGTTTGGCTTACAGATACATAGAAAAAAGACTAATTAAATGAAAATAGAGGGGGGGGGGGACCAGAACTTGATTGCTAGAGAAATAATACTACTAAAGGAGAGTAAAAATAATGAATATAAATTCGAAGTAACTTAACAGTTTCATTATTTAGGTGATAAGCGGATATTTAAAGGGAATAGAAGTGCAGGTGGTCTGTCAAGAGTAATAAACTTATAAAATATATCCAGAGCCGCAACATTGAAGTTATACAACCTACAGTTCTATAAGGAAGTGACCTATGGGCAATGACGCAAGAAACAAAAAATAGATTAGAAGCCTAGGAGAGAAAAGTGTTAAAGATTTTTGACGGGAAGAACGAAGGTGTATGGAGGAGAACAAACGAGGGATGGAACTGTATGGGCAGCCCACTATTGTAAAAGTAGTCAATGAAACTACTGAGATGGTTGGCACATGTTATTTGGCGAAACAATAGACATACAACAAAGCAGACACTCGAGGGAGGTGTAGGTATTTGAATGAGAAGAGGACGACCCAAAACAAGGTGGCTGGAAGCAGTACTAGGGACCCAGAACAACTTGGTATAAGAAATTAGCAGAAAATGGCTAGAGGAGAATTGTTGAAGCCATGGGTCTTTAAAGTATATACAGTGTAAACTAATCAAATTTTTTATGTTAAAGCTGTTCCTTAAAGCACACACACAATTGGCTTAGAGACCCACTGGTTTAGTCGTATTGCTGCACCCCGAATTTCACTTTTATTAGTGTATTTTGTAAAGCAATACACATGATTGACTTTGACATCCACTGGTTTATGGGCTCCACCATACCAGCTATTACAAAATTGAAGATCACAGAATTTCCTACAAAAAAAGGTCCCATTCACTTTTTTCTCATCTCTAATAGTTTCTGAGATTATTGGTTGTGAATATTGTACTTTTTTGCTGATCGCGACGTTTTTTTTTACAAATAAGCTCATAACTTCTGAACCGTCGATTGTTTTAAGAAAGAGTTCAAAAGCAATATTGTGGAGCATCAAATTCTTTCTTTCTAATTTTTTAACTACAGCAGTTCAATAGATAGCTGCATGTTAACATTACAAGCTATCGCTATCTAATGTGACTCGCAACACAGAGGCGAACCACCTACCTCTATCAATGTTAAAGAGGAGAATGTGGTAAATAATCACTTAAAACTGACCAAGGTTAATTACAGTATGCTTGCAGATGTATAACACCTGCAAAAATGAGAGAAAGCCAATTAAAAAAAAATAGGTAAATCAGTATCGACATGAATAACATGTCAATGTTCATTTCATGCAATGTTTAAGAAGCTCGAATGACAATGGAATGGGTAATTAGGCCCAAATCAAGTGGCTTGAACTGTTCATAATTGATTGTTGTTCACATGGGATGCATTGCAGAATGTTGCAAAGTGTGGAAGTATGCTTAACATTACATAGGATTAAGTTATGAATTACCTTTGTTAGTGTGGCGGTTTGTTTATAATCAGGAAAGGTTTCGAATGCGTTTGGAAATGATAGATAAATAATGATTTAAGCTGTTAATTAATAAATGTTCCTTTTGTAAAAGAGTGCCAGGACAATGAATATCCAATTGCTTTGTTTTGAGAAATATAAGCTGGCGAGTAGAAAAATTTAATTAGACGGCTATTAAAAAAGTTCTTCCAGAAATCAAAGTATCCACGATAAACATAGTTACAAGTGATTACTAGTGTACATTATCTACATAAAAGAACTTTCAACAGACTTTGAAGATATCACCACAGAATCCACAGAGCCAACAGCAGTCTCAGAGGCAATTTCTAGCAGCGAGAATTTGCAGGCTCCTCATAACAAAAGTGAAAACGCAAAGTGAGTCCGTTTTTAAATTAATTCTCAGTACTGGGCGACAAACAATAATAATATATGAGATTAAAAGGCCTATAAAATTTTTAATTTCGTAAAAATTTATATTTAAAATTAAGATTGGTTTGTAAACCTAAATTTATACATTTGCTTGTTTATTGGAAGTGTCATTAACAAAAATTTGTTTGAATTGTCATAAGGACCAGCAACTTTAAAAATAAACTTAAACAATTACTTAAATATTTTACGAAATAAGATTGGAATTAAGTACAAAGTATGATAATTGTAATTTTCAAGTTTATATCAATACAATCTGGATATTATCTGTTTAATTATATCTTGTTTAATTGTTTTGAAGTACATTGTAATAGTCTGCAGTGTACCATCAAGTTTCATGCAACAGTTACCCTGCAGATACAGAGTCATATTGAGCTAGTCGAGTTAAGAAATATACAGGGTGATTTTTAAGTTGATTCTTTCCATTTACTCATTTACCACTTTTCCGAAATATCAAAACTAACAGAGGTACAAGGTGTTAAAGTTAATAACATTAATTATTTAGAAATGTTAAAATATAATATTCAAAATTTCAGGTTTTACACGAAAATTGCAACATGTGCAAAATGAATCTCTTTTACTCTTCGAAAACTTTCCGACTTTTAAAAAAACCGCTCACATTTTGCAACAAAGTTTGTTATGAAAGAGGTAGTTATGTAACTATTTTCAGTTAGATAATAAAGTATATGTCCGGAAACGTGTTCATGTGGCGCCTAACTGTCCTCGTGCCCAAAATTCCGGCGCCTAAACGTACATGCGCCTATAACGCCAGCATTTAAAGACTTGGCGCCTAAAAGATCACGCTAAATTATGCACGCCTAAACGTCCCTTTCTGCTGTCTGTGATACCCTGTCTTCGTGTTAGGCCACCTATGCTTTTTACGCTATAAATCAAAGTCTGTTCAATGATCATGTCTGACCAAACTCCACAATATTGCTTATGAACTCTTTCTCGAAAAGACTGACGATTCAGAAGTGAGGAAAAAACTGACGATTCAGAAGTGAGGAAAAAACTTATCAATAATGTAGCGATTAGTGAAAAAGTACATTTTTGTACGAAAATTTGGGAGGATCAATTTTGTATATAACTATTTGTGAGTTATGACTAATCATTTTCAAGATACCCATAAAAACCAAAATCCCATACCTATTTTTCAAGATGGCGGCCACAGCTCACTTCTGAGTCATGTAATATTTCCCTTGTATCTAGATATTGCAATTAACCTTTATCGTTGTAATTTGTAATACAGTGAAAGCCGGATATAACGTCCTCGAAGGGACCGGTCATATGTGGACCCAACCGGACGCTAAATCAGGTAGCAGCAAAATTATAATCAGAAATCAAGATAATAACACAAGCACATATGTTTACTATAAATATGCAATGTAGAATAATCAAACGTATTTATATTAACAGAATCACAAGATATAAAAATTTATTAAAGGAAAATATACATTAAACTTACCTAAACATATGTAGGTGCATTGAAGGCGGCTTTAAGTTTTTCTCGGTTTCTCCATATAGTGGTCACTGATGAATGCGACAAATTAAATTCGGTAGAGATAGTGGCATTAGATTCGCCATTGTCTAGTCTAGCAATAATTGCACCTTTTTCTTCTATTGAAATAACTTTCCGTTTACGTACGGCCATTTTGCACTACACGCAAACACGAACTGACGGGCTAGTGTTATATTATTACATGACATCATTGCTGCTGCAGCAGATATTAACGATAATCAGAAAAATATTTGTTGAGGTGTTTAAGTTATGTGATAGCATATGACATCACTTCTGCTGCAGCGGATGCTATAGCCGAACCTGGTGCTAACATATTAGATGTAAATGCAGACGCTACATGCGTCTTTGCCGCTATAAGCGGCGACGCTACATGCAATCTTTTTTAACATTGACTTAAATGGAAGATCAACCAATCATTCAAATTTTGGCTGCTATAAGCGACTTTTCGTTATAAGCGACGGCTTTATAAATGATTTTCACAGTATACCATCTATCAAAATATTGTAAATATACCACTTTTGATAATGTCTTGTTTGGTGATTTATATGAGAATTTATATTGATTCTATCTCAATATAAAAAACTGACTTACCTTTACTACAGAATACTTCAATTAATGAAGGTTTTATACATCACAAGAAATATATATCACTTTGACGTGTCTTGCCATTTAACTTATGTCAAGCTGAAATTATTTATAACCACGACTTATTGAAGCAATGAGTCCCCTTTTTCATCATACTAAACCTAATTATACAATTTTTCTAATTATCCCAAATCAAATTTGATTAGATAATCCACATTGAAATTTCAATAAAATATTCACTGACCTTTGTTGTCTTTTTCAGATACCTGGTTTTGAAACTCGCTATCCGTTGCTGACACCCACGTTGGCAATTCATCTGGTTGTCCCAGATTTTTAGTCTTTATAATACAAAACCAATCCATTGCCATGAGATACAATCACTCACGCACTGAAGCTACGTTAAATGACTGTTAAATCTATTGTATCCACAATAGAACAATCCAATTCAAGATTATTTTTAACATTGACTTTTATTGCAAAATTATAATAATCTGATATTATTATATCAAATCATACCACAGGGAAAGCCATTTTTACCACTGTGTGTATATAATATTAGAATTATTATTTACCTAAGGAATTGAACACTCTACGTGATTTAAAACAAATTTCAAGTCAATATTATTTTTATAACATTAAATTTATAATAGAAATACAAAATTTGTTATCATTTTTGTTGTCGATAATGTCTCTTAAGGCGTCAGCTATTGATGCCATTACCTTAAAGAAAATTATTTTATGGTGTCACAAATTTAACCATCTCGATGTAACTGCATAGAATAGATTTACATAAGTTTTGTTCAGCTTAAAAAATATTAGCTTTGGCATTTCCTGTAAATTAATAAAATACTTTTCTTTGTAGCCCAATTTGAGACTAAAATGTTACAGTTACACAACATTAAAAAGTCTGCTCATTTATTGCTGTAAAATTAACATTAATACATACTGAGTAGCTTGATTCGAAGAGAAAATATCCAAAATATGCAAAGGAAGTTTTACAACCGACGTTAATTTTTTTAAGGCAATGTTAGTTTTCAAGTTTTAATTAAAAAATAGAATTGCTGTTAAATGGGTTGCCTATTTATCACTTGTAATGAAGTACAGGTTACAGAAAGTAGTGTACCTGTATAACACTTTAGTAAGAGTAGGGCAAACAGCGAAAAATTTTGGATCATTTTTTCATGGCTAGCAAGATTTAAAGATATATTGAAAAACAAGGTTGGTAAAACTGACACACGAGTTGTCAGTTTCATCAAATTCAAGGTTAGCAGGTTAGGTTTTGCGTCAGTCTGTGTCAAAACTGACGGAAAACCTAACCTGCTAACCACGAATTTGATGAAACTGACAACTCGTGTGTCAGTTTTACCAACCTTGTTTTTCAATATATCTTTAAATCTTGCTAGCCATGAAAAAATGATCCAAAATTTTTCGCTGTTTGCTCTACTCTTACTAAAGTATTATACAGGTACACTAACAGAAAGTAGATTGGGACGCGGTGAAAATCGGAACTAATGTTAGAATCTAGTCATTTTCAAGTTTCGTATTGGTAACATTTTTACATCTATCATATTGACATTAAATTGTTAACCTTATTTAAGCTAAATGACACAATAAATCAACATAACATAACATTGCGGTATGGTATATTATCAGTTCTTGAATGTTAATAGGATTGCGGAAATAATGATGTACGTTGAACAACCAGGCTCTGCTAAACCTTCTATCCCAGCAACAGCAATTTCCACACTTGAAAACACAAAAAATCTGTCATATGACGTTAGTCACTGCGCAAACGAAATCCCTCTACCCACCGTTGCCGTTTACTTGTCATTTAAAATGTAACCTAACTTTGTATGTATTTGACAGCTTTCCACAGCCAATTCATCAAATATGATCACAGCGCCTTTCATGACCTACCTTGACACCCAATCTACTGTCTGTGACCTGTAGCTATTAATTCTACATGAAACTAAACACACATATTAAATTTATTTATATATTGTTCATAAAATTTTAACCATTAACATTCTTTGCATGTGGTTGCATGCAATTTATAGTATAATTAATAAAATGTAAATCTTGCAACATCTGTGTAAGTCTCTTAAAATGTCTCTCGGTATACGGCAACGTTGCTTCAATTGAACTACTCAAGCCAACAGGCCGAAACTCCCCCGTCTGCAGCTCGTTTATTAAAATATTCAAAACTAACTGAGCAGCCTGACAGTTTCTACTATTAGTATTCCAATTAGTTGCACATTTCAGCAGAGCTTCCTTTTGATCATTCCTCAACTTCCGTATTGTCTCACCCAAGCCAACGTCACCCTTTCTAATAATGCTCTGCACAATTCTCAACGTCTGCAGTGGTCGATCTAGCTGTAACGCCAACTTAAGAGCTTTGAGTAGTTCGTTGTTCTGCAAGTAATTGTGTAACTGCTGCTCCTGCTGCACCACCTCCTCATTTTTCTTCATTTCTTCCATTCTCCTGTCTTCCGTCACATCCTTCCACTTGATTAACAAGGAATCAGCACCTCCAGTTATGAAACCTGACTCGTCGCCCTTCAAGGCGAGTGCCCAGACACGGGCTTCATGCTCATCCAACGTGCTCGTGCACTCTGACGTTTTCAAATTGAAGAGCTTAATTAGCCCATCAGCTCCGGCACTTAAAATCTGCATGCCGTTCGATATAAACTCCGCCCTATGCACGCTGGCTTCGTGGCCTTCAATTGTTTTCAAACAGCTCAACTCTGTGATGGACCACAGCTTCATTGTGCAATCGGTCGAGGAGGTCAGCACAACTTGGTCAACCGGCGAGAACCTCACGCACCAAATGCCACGCTTATGTCCGCGCAAGACCCCTAACAGTTCTAAAGAGTCCGTCCACAGCTTGGCAGTTTTATCCTGCGATGCTGTCGCTATGATTTTGTCGTTTGGGGACACGACGGCGCAGTTTATGCCTTTCTGATGCGCTACTTCCGTGTGCGTGCATAACAAATTGGAGTTTGGCTCTAGCTGTTTCGGTATTTCCCAGGTTTTTAGGCAGGTGTCTTGGCTGGCCGAAACGGCAAAAACAGTCGTGAGGTTGCTGAAAGCAACGGAATCCACGGAAGCGGTATGGCGCATTCCAATTCCTACACATTGGGCAGTTCCGTTGGCCGATAACAACCACAAACGGACAGTGTTGTCTTTACCTGATGACATCAGGAGGTTTCTGTTCGAATTCGAGGCGCTGAGGGCTAGGACTAGATCTGTATGGCCTTTTAGCAGCTGGCAGTTCATCGTTGAATTTTCATATAGCTTGATGTCGGCAGAATTTGTGGCTACTGCTATGTGGGAATCATTTTTGCCAAGCAACACTAAATCTAGAATCTCATCAGAAAATCCTACAAATTGCTTGGTGCACTTGAACGTGTCCAAATCGTGGAGTATTATATTCTGCTCGGTACTAACAATGGCAAAAGTGTTCATTTTAGTGTTAAATAACAGCTTTGTGACTGCCAAACCACCTTCATCCTTTGCTTTGGAAACGAGCGAATTCGTCTGGGCATAAACTTCCTTTGATTTCGTCACATCCCACACTCGAATCACGCCATATTCCCCTGCAGTGGCTACAAAAATTCCCTCACCAGTGATCTTTCCATTGGGAAGTGTAAACTCCCCTGGAAGTCCAATAACTGTCTCAATACCTTCGTAAAGGGGAACAGTGCGAATGGCAACGTCATTCGCATAATTCCACAGAATCACAACCTTGTCGCGCCCAGAACTTACAAAATGCTCATTGTCATAATGGAAAGCAATCGATGTCACTTTACTAAAATGCCCACTATACGTCTTCAGCACCTGCCCCTTCTCCCAGTTCCAACTGTTGATTTTACCGTCGTCCCCAGACCCGAATAAGAGCTTTCTATGAAACTCAACTGTGCTCACCACACCAACCGCGCCCTTCAGGTTCAGCACGCACGCCTGGTGCTGCAGGTCCCACAGGCGAATATTCCCGTCAGACCCGCCACTTGCCAATTTTTCGCCGTTCAGAACCAGTCGTGCAATGGGGCCCTTGTGGATGTACTTCCACATCTTCTGGAGGGTGCCATCGTGCGACCACAGCTTCAGGAGGCCGCTTTTGTGAGACGTGACCACCTTCTCCAGGTCCGCTGTGAAGGTTTGGATTGTGTCGGCATCTTCGGAGTTTGTGTCGCCTATGGTAGTGGCCACGCTGCCGCTTTCTATGTCGAACAGGGAAACTGAGGATGCTGTCTGGCAAAACAAGGTGTTGCCGTGCCATTCCACGTTGCCGCCGGTGTAGAATGCACCGTGCTTTGAGTCCACGTCAAACCTGTTTTGTAAAGTTTGAGTTAGAATGATTAACGTGGGTTGATTATTTGATGAAAGCGTGATTTGTTGTTAATTTGTGAAATTTAAGGCCCTATTATAAAAGACACTTGAGTTTTGGCGGTACAAAAGTATAATATAAAACTTTTTTGTTTGTTTACATAATAATAAGACCACGATGCGCGCTACTTCACCAAACATACATTTAATATGAGAATCAAATCTTAATTTGAAATCATATTTAACTTCCAAATCTTTACAAATTTCAATTGTTATCAATTTGATACAGTTTATTTATGATAATATCTGCAAATGCATACGTAATAGGCACTGAATTTCGAATAGAGTCCGTCAAATCTTTTATGTATTGTATGTATTATCGTTAACTTCGTTTTACCTTGCGGTGTAGAGGCTGGTGCTTTATGTGCTTGCATCTGGCGGTACAAGTATTAAAAATAAAAATGGCCCCAGATTTGAGGCTTGTGAGACTCCTGAACTTACTTTTAATTTTCCAGATGAGAATGAAAACAGTATACAAAAATGGATGACAAACAAAAATATGCTACAGATATAAAAAGAACTTAACGTAAATAATTATGAAGAAGTGAACAATTGAAGAAAAGTAATGAGCAAATTAAAGGAGGAAATGATCAAAATATAAGCTAATAATGCAAAACAAATAAAAACTGAATGAAACACTGGTAGACATAGAAAATGTACTGACACTGACATGAAAAAAAAAGAAAATACAAACGGTTAGTAAAGAAAGAGCCGAGGAACAACATGAAAAAGGAAAAACAAATAATATTGGTTGCCAGAAATTAATAACAGAATGAATAGCAAGGAAGAAATAGCACAGGATTTATTTTAATAACCATGCTACAGGTCTAATGAAAGACTAGCACTAAAAAGAGTTAAGGCAAGGAAAGTAAACAAATAAAAAAAAACACCAGGTTTTAAAAAAGATACATTCTATGATGAATTAGAAAAAGTTTCAAAACATAATTATTATTATAATATACTAGCTAAAGATAATACGTATAAGAATGTTCATATTAAACCATTTAATTTATATTTATCATGTACATGTTGTATTTGATGTATTTTCATGTTCTCAATAAACCATATTATTATTATTATTATAATACAATAAGAAATGTTAGCATTCAAGTGGGAAAGGAAGAGTGCATAAAGGAAGCAGCAGGCAAGAATACAATCCACAATACTACCAATGGTAATGGGCACAGACTATGCAGTTTCACAACATCGATGAATATTTAAATGCAGGCTTTGACGGCCGTTGTTCATAGGTTCTTCGAGGAAAAACCCGAAAGAACCTACCATTATCGATGAATATGTTAACAACAGTGTTGAGTGAAAATGAACTATACACGGTTGTACGAATCGACTGTACTTTAGTTAGCCATACAAAATTTGTATCAGAAACGTGCTTTTCTCTGGGAAGATGGAAATATTCAAATCTCACGGAATGGTTAAGGGCAAATTTATGCAAGGTTTACCTCGTAAGCCGAAAAAATTATGCAGAATACGTGCCGACCAGAGCAAATTCCTTTTAGTAGAAATGTAAAACTTTATCAGCGATAATTTGCGAGGTGTCGACCGCTTGACCAATTTTAGCGTGTGAAATCTAGAAAATTTGTCAAATTCATAGAGCTATTATGAATTGTCACGTACGTCTGTACATGATAAAAGTCCAAAATTTAGAACTGCTCTGATAGGCTTACTTGAAATTTTGGAAACACCTACCGAGTTTTCTTGGTCAAACTGGATTTAGAATTTAGTTAGTTAATAAGTAACGGTGTTAAACTTGAGTTATTCTGTAACCGGTAGAAAATAAATGCAAGTATTTGTACTTAAGTGTTCTTATTAATCTTACAACAGTAGCTTTAGTCTTCGTGTACAAGTGTATTTTAACTAAAAGGATTGTCAGTTACCCCGACTTTAGGTGATTCGCGATGAGAGGCATAAAATTCAAATATAGACTGAAGCATAAAATAATGTGAATATATTCTAGAATTAACCAGAAAATCAAAAAGAACAGCAATGTTAATAGAATGTAAAATCACACAAAAAAAAACAGAAATGTTGACTTTAGTAGTAACTAAAATTTAAAAAAAACTTATAACAATAGAAAATAGAAACAAAAAGAAAAATAAAGAGAAATAAGATAGTTAAGAAAAAAACAATGCTGTAAGGAGTTTAGAAGCAAAATAAATGAAGAGCTAAACAAAAAATCAACTTACGTAACAAATATTTTAAATCATACACTAGCGCTGCAGCTACAATTGGTTGTAAGACAAAATTAAAATGGAACGGTATGATAAAGAATGTGAAAAACAAATTTAAAAAAATCAAGGGGCAACAAATATGGTAGCAAATAGAGAGGAGGATTACAAGATACAGAGCGAGTTAATACAGGAAGCAACACAGAACCGCAAGCAAAAGAGAAACCGACCACAACTTTGTGGAATAAACAGGCCACTGGCCTAATGTAAGAAGAAGAAGAAAAATAACATAAGCAGAGAGGCAGATATGTGAAGGGAATGGAAGATGGGAGTCATAGTACTGATCGGACTGATACAAAAAGCGAAAAAAACTTGTAAAACTACAGTCTACTTAATGCCACACATAAAATATTGACAGTTTTATTAAACAAACAAATTGACGTATATTCGGAGAGAGAAATAGGCGATAACCAAAATTGCTTTATATCTGGCATATCAACGACTGACATCATGTAATAAATCAAATTGCAGAAAAAACTTATGAATTTAATATTGATTTGATTATGTTGCTTATTGGGTTTAAATGAGCTTTTGATAGTGATCAGAAAAAATTCGGTAGGAGAAATGTGTGAATTAAAAATCCCTATTAACTTACAAAGTTAGTATAAATAACAACAATAAACAGGGGAAAACAAAGAAAAGATAACCGAACATGATAGTATCACAGTGACAGAGTTGGAAATAGCCTATGAAATTGGGCAAAAACGTAGGACACGTTGGACACATGGGAAATGAAGGGAAGCTTCTGTTGTTAAAAATAATAAATACGGCTTGGAAAACAAAAGAAATACCCAATGACTAGCAAGTGGCAATACTTCTACCAATATATAAAAACGATGACAGTATGAAATGTGAAAATTATTGAGGGATCTCGCTTTTATCTGTGACAAGTAAAATCTATTCAACAATCATTGAAGAGAGGCTGAGAAAAGAAATAGAGAACACACTCAACGAAGAACAGTGTGGATTTAGAAAGAACAGAGGCACACAGGATTTAATCTTCACACTGAGATACTTATTAGATAAAGCACGAAAAGAGACTGTATGTAAGCTTTATACCTAGACCTGAAAAATCTGGTGTGATACACTCACACAACTTCCTTTTACAGTGATCTTATAATTAGTAAAAAATTTCATTTTTAATTTTTAACCATTTGTCAAAAATTTTCAAAAATTACAAATTCTACAAAAACGGTACAAAATCGAGTGTTAGTTGAAGAGACAAATTTTCTCTAGAATTTTAAGGTGAATTCAAAAATGTAATAATATACCGGGTGTTTTATTTAAAATAGGAGTTAATAAAAAAATAGAAAAAAAAACAAAAGAAACCCACTTTAGAAGTATTCAACTGGAAAATCACCTATCTCACATCAATACACATTAAAAATGTAAGAAAAATGTAAAGTTTAAAAAAAATCGTTAGAGCCGTTTTTGAAAAAATCGAAAAAAACTGAAAAATCACAAGAGTAAACACCTACTTCCGGTTATGCGATTTTCTTCAAAAGCTTGCTGTCTCATCTACATAGTACACAAAACTTATATATGAAGTTTCAACGCCATACCTCTTTTCGTTTTTGAGATATTCTGTTCACAGACAGACAGACACACAGACACACACACAGACAGACAGACCAATGAAAAAAAATATGTTTTTTGGGATCAGGGGACTCTAAAACGTGAAGATCCGTTGAAAACTCAATTTCGAATTTTTGGGGTGAATCCAATACTTCCTTTATAACGGGTGTTCATAAACAGTCGTCATCCCAGTTGCTTTGAAAAACAAAATGTTATGTCTTTGATTAATTCGTGCAACACAATGAAACGTCATTGAGTACTCTCATAGCGCATTTTTTCTCAATTTTAATAGACATACGTTTCCGAAGTCAAAACCTACTTGGATGACGACTGTTTATGAACACCCGTTAGTAAAAGGAAGTAAAAAAAAGCATTCGACAGAGTACCAAGACAGAAGCTCTCGGAAGTACTGAAAGAAAGGCAGGTTCAACAAGGTTTACTAGATGCTATAAAGAGAATATACAGAAGCTGCCTGATTATGTAAGAACATGTAACGGAAAATCGGAAGAATTTGTGACTTACCAAGGAGTCAGACAAGAACCCATACCTATTTATAGTGATATTAGATGAAATTATAAAAAAGTGCAATAAGCAGATTAATAAAAATGTGTGGTGTTACTATAACATGAAACCAATACACGTTAAGCATATGCGGACGATATCATCGTAGTAGCTAAAACCAAAGAACAACTACAAAATGCACTAAATATATGGAATAACAAATTAACTGGTATAAATATGGTAATAAACACGGAAAAAACTAAAGTGATGGTAATAGGAAGAACGCAAGAAGAGATGAGTATTAGAATAGAGCGAGAAGAAAAAGAACAAGAGCGTTTAAATACCTTGGGGCAACAATAAATGAAAAAGGGGACCTAAGCGAAGAGTTACACAGAAGAGTGAGTGCCAGTACTATGCTATTCTATACGATAAGGAAAAGGGAAATAACTATTAACACTAAACTACGAGTTTTTTACACCGTTTACCTACCGACCTTAACTTATGCTAATGAGTCATGGGCGTTCACAAAGAAACAGAAACAAAAGCTGCAAACCGACAAGATGAAATATTTGAGAGCTGTTCTAGGTAAAATAAGAAGAGACCAAATAAGAAACAGAGCAATACGTGAACATCTAAAGGTATAACCCCTTACAAAGAAAACAAAACAACACAGGCTAAACTGGCTGGGACATTTGTGGAGAACAAACGACATGAGATTACCAAAACAAATCTGGCAAGGAAAATGGATCAGGGAAAGAAGAAAAGGAAGACCAAGGAAAAACTGGAATGATGCTGTAAGGGTGGACCTACAAGTTAGAGGAATAACAGCCACCTTATTTGTATAACAAAATTCGTTTTCGTACGGATATGCAATCTATTTCACCGATTTACAACGGTCTTCCTGAATCACTGAAAAACCGTCGCCGAAAGCATTTAAGGCAAGTTTTTTCAAACTCTTATTACACAATCAATGACACGTAAATTACGTTCTTTTCTAATGTATACATCTTTTTCTTTATTTTTTGTGTGGAAGTTCACATCACAGAATTAGGTTAACTTAGGAATTTAAATTATTATTATATTATTTTATTTATAATTACGGTATTACTGTGGCCCGAATGGATCGGCTCTTGAACTAACACCTTGAGATTTTCCAGAATAATATGGTTATTTGCTCATCTGTAGTTGTATATCACCTTGTCGTCTATATTCTTGGAAAATAAAAGCATTTATTATTATTATTAACATGGCAAGAAGCAAAGAACATTGCCCAACAAAGAAAAATATGAAAGAAAAGAATAGCAGAGGAAGAATAGAAAAAAGAAACCTCAACACTCCATTCAAGCAATACAAGAGTGTAACAAGAAGATGCGCTTTCAGCAGCTTATTACATTGTGTTAAAAGTTGTAGTGCGGAATATTGAAATATAGGAACGTTAAAGATAAACGAAGTGCAAGTAGTGGTTTACAAGGATGATTTAGTGATAGTGAATAGATCAAAAAAGCAACTGGGAGAAACTTGAAACTGAAAATTATGAGATTAATAGAAAAATGGATAAAATGAGTACAGAACAAAAATAAAACACAACATACAGGAGGAACTAAAATAACAGGACATCGTAATGTTTATAAAACCCCAGAAAATTAAAGAGATGAAACAAGTAATACAAAGCTATAACACAAAAGACACAAACATATTGTCACTAGAGAAGGAAGAACTAAGGGAATACAAAGATCAAAATGGAAAGACAAAGTAGATAATTTGAAAAAAATGAAAGTGAAAAATAAATCCAACCTGTAAACATTTTTTTTAATGGGAAGAATATTTTTACAAACTGCTAAATGGCCAATCTCAAAATATACCAAACAGATTCAATATAAGAGATGATGAAATAAACTAACCAACTCGAGAAGAGGAAATAATAGCTAAACTAAAGAACAAAAAATCCACGAGAACTGAGGAAATAATAAGAAAAATTACGAGTATAAAAAATGAGGGGAACAAATTGCAAATGAATATACTTAATCTAATTATAAATAAACATATGGCACATATAAAATTCTGACAGTTCAATTAGATAAACCAATAGACGTATGCTGAGAGAAATAGGCGATAATCAAAATTGTTTTAGACCTGGGAGATCAACAACTGACGTGCTATATCATGTAATACATCAAAGTTTAGAAAAAGCATGAATTTAATATTGAAGTGTATTTGTTGTTAGTTTTTAAATGAGCTTTTGATAAATGACCAAAAAAAAATTTGGTACGAGAAACGTGTGAATTAAAAATCCTTATTAACTTACAAGATTAGTATAAATGACAATGACAGGTTCAGAAGCCGTTGTTAGAAGTGAAAGTGGTTTAATGTAAATACTGGAGTGTAACAAGGAGATGATCTCTCAGCAGCTTATTCAACATGATGTTAAAAGGTGTAGTGCGGAATATTAAAAATATAAGAACGTTAAACATAAATGGAGTGCAAGTAGGATGACTGAAAAGAAGCCAGTAAAAAATTAAAAGGAATGGACAAAAGCGTAAAGTGTATCAGAAATAATGATGTAAAAATGAAGTGATTACAGACTGATAATTATAATGTAACAATCCGCAATAATTTGCGTTATAAGGGACTTCGTAAGAATTCAATTATCCTAAATTGTCAGGAAGGAAAATATGCCAGAAGCCAACATGTATAATTGACATTATTACAAAGGCAATACAATGTTGCAATCTTTAGTATTGCATTGCATCTGGCCGCATTGCTAGAATCAGCGTGTAAAGAATTCAATCCTCGCAAAGTCGCAAGTTAGTTCCAGGAAGAAAGTTGGGAACAGCATGGTTTGCACTATCAAGAACCAACCTGTGAGAAACGCGTATTCAGAGGTTTCTCGAGAGGCGGATCGAAAAATGCAATTTGGCAAAACGGGAAAGAATGAGAAACACACGGCTCATACCGAAAGAACGTTCGAAAAAAGTTTCCTGGGGGGCAGAGCGATGACGGCAACGTCAGTCTTCCCCGAGGTTCTGCTGTAATTTAATTAAGCCGGCGTGCACGTCGTTCCCGTGTTAAAATAACTAAGTCCGAAAATTCAAGATTTACTACTTTAAAATATTCGTGAAACAGTGCTGTGCCAGCCAATTCCAAAGACGCCGGGGGCCATTCCAGTAACATCCTAGCACTTTCCGCAATCATTAATAAATTCGGGCGACCGTGTAAAATAACATTTACCCTCCACGTTCAGCAAGCGACTGCTCTGGATGAAGGTCAGAATTTCATAATATATTATTAACACAATAAATGCAGGGTGGCTCAAGTGTGTACGTTCCTTCCCATGTGTTTTATTAGGCTCCAAAGTTAAGTGTAATCAAATCAATCATTTTATAAAGCGACAACGAACATATTCCATAAAATACTGGGGATATTAAATTTGTAATTGTACCTCAGTTTGGCTTAATTCAATATAAGTATATTTATCCTTGCTGGGTGTTTTATTTAACCAAAACTCAGCATTACAACCCCTACGTTCTAACGGTGGTCAGCAGATGAGATTTCAAACCCTACGTGCAATTGGAAACCCAAATAAATAACAAAAATCAAAAAAGGGGGGCAATACGAGCGAGGTTACGAATGAAATATAAAGCATATCAAGCAAACAAGATTGTTAACCAGCAATTTGATAAACAAAAATACCGGGTATAAAATGTAAAGAAGTTTAATATCACCAAGAGTAACACATGCAGATGTCTAACAGAAATTTGAATAGAAAACGGGAGTACAGGCCAAAAATGTATCACAAAATACAGAAGGAACTAATAGAATAGGATTTCGTACTTCTAAACATGCCAAGAAAATTAAAGGGATGGAAAGTGTCATGAGAAGCAATAATACAACACCACACGTGCCATAAAAATATGAGTGAGACCTTACAGGAGGAAGAATTAATGAAAGACCAATATCAAAATAGAAAGACTAAAATTATAAATGATCTGAAAAAAATAAAAGTAGAAAATTGTAAGAAATGTGAAAAAAAAAGCCTAATGGGTTGCACTTGCTTCTGATGACTGAATTTCCATCATACTTTGCAACGAAGTGCCTATTTTGCAGGTATGATATGGTGTGTTAAAAAAAAACTCATTTAGAGCAGGCCTTGGAAAGAAATATAAAAAATCTAGTAATGTCTTAAGTTAAGTCTGTATTACCCATTTACAATTTTTTTAAAATATTTACTGAGTGTACCTGGTAATTACAATTTTTTTTGGGAATGTACTTTGGATCTAGTGATTTCTAGTTATATTTAAAGTTAGGTTAAGTTACATGTGTCAAATGTTAAGCGAAGTTTTTCCTTGTAATAATTAACTATAGCCTTTTTTCCCTTTCCAATAATAAAACCCTTTTTCGTTTGTGTTCCATTGCAGTTGAAGTGTATGCACAAAAATGAAAGAATTTTGGAGATTATTTTTTTACAAGAACGTGTGATATGTCAAGATTTTAAATTTCAAAAATTTCAGTGCTGCCAAAATCAGTAAGCAGAAGTTCCAAACCAGAATTTAAATAACGTACCAATTTGATAGCATTTTGACAGTTCAAGAGTTTTGTGAATGGATAGTAGGCGAATGTCAGATTGCATTTTTTTATGAAAACATTTGTCACTGTGACAGGCAAAAGTTTACACTGAATTAAGTTTAATTGTATGAAGCAAAATGACAAATAAGATGGCATTTACACAACAACGAGTGTATTAATCATAACAGTCAATAAAAAATGTTTTTAGTATGTGTTTTGTATATTTTTGGGAAAATAGTTCAAGACCAAGATGTAATTTAGTTCTCTCTGACTTATGGTAGTCCATTTGCTTCAATGGATATGTATCAACTTATGGCAAACTTCAGTTTGATCATGGCATACTGCAAATGAGTTTTTTTTTAAACACAATACAATTTCTCTAATAAGATGTCATAATAAATAGTTTTTCAACTCTCAAGAAATATGCTGGTTTGCAGACACAATTATAGTATGTATATAAAAGAGGTTCTTTAAGTCAGTCTGCATAAATCATTATAGCACATCCAGAAACTTCATCAATTCCAGCTTGAGCTTTTTAATGACACATTCGAAATTATACTGCACAGTCACGTGTATAGACGTCACCATATTGAGCGTCAATTCTACTTGTTTCTACATCTTGGCCATTAATTTTCATTGTAACATGTGGATCATTTGCTGTTTTTCTTTTATTAAGATCAAAGTTAGTTAGGATCATACAATCCAGACTGTTGATATTGCTTGTATACTGAGCGTGCATCTCTTATAACTTTTTAAATTTTCTCCGTAATGGTCTGTCTTATTTTTCAAAACTTATTTTTACTCTTTCCATTAAAGCTGTTTCAAGTAAATCAAACACAATTCTAATTGCAAGATGTAATTTTTTCAGATTGCAGATTGCAGATCCGTGTTGGTTCGTGGAGCGTTTGTACGTGAGCTTCCTTTGCATCTAACCATCACGTTTCTCCACTTTGAAGTAATGCTTCAAATTCTGCAGATTACTGCACGTAATACATGCAGCGTAGGGTAGTAAATAATCTTAATTGAACATTTAATTTGTTATTTTCATTTTCATCTTTACTATGGCCAATAATTGAACAGTTCTTCCATTACTTCAAAGTGACTTGTTCATCCAAGTTTCATTTACATACAAATGGAGGATGTTGATACCCTCCCCCCCCATTAAAAAAGAAGGTGGCGGTTTCAAGGAATTTTGTGGAAGTCATCATTTCCCTGGATACTTCTTTGCCATAACAATGATACTGATTCTGTTTTGTGTTAAGATGTACAAGGAAAAGAAACTGCATTTATTTCTACCATGTCCTGGAATAAGGTCTTTGAGAGATTCTATGTTCACAAGAAGTTGACTTGCCAATAGCGAAGCGAGTCTTAAAATACGAGGATTATTTTTTTTCAACCTCCAATTCAGTGAAAAAAAAGTGAGAATAAATATGAAACATTTATTGTATATAAAATGTAAGTACACCTCTCACCTACATTTCTACTTAATTGACACTTCAATAAAGGCACTTATCGTACTGTGGCACGAGTTTATCTATGCCCTCTTCGAGGAAGATTGCCACCTAGTCACTCAGCCAACCATTCACCCTGGTTTTCATCTGCTTCTTTAAACCTTCGGCACCATTCTCTCATACAGCCATGACCCATAAACTGTACTCGTCTGACGAACTGATGAATTTCGGCTGCATTATTCCCATCAGCATTGAGCCTTCAGCCAGAAGAAAGCGTTTTAAGGCTTACTACACGTGCCAAGTTCTTCTGGCTGAAGACATATCCTCTGAAGGGCATAATGCAGTCAAAATTCATCATGGGCTGAGTACAGTTTATGAGCGCTGGCTGTGTGCGAGAACAATGCAGACAGCTTAATGACGAAGCTGAAAACCAACGTGAACGGTAGGGTGAGTGATCAGGCCTTCTTTGAGGAGAGATAGGGAAACTGGTGCCACAGTATAAGTGCCTCTAACGAAATGGCGATTATGTGAAAATGTAGCTGAGAGATGTGCTTACATTTTCTGTAAGTACAATAACTATTTCGTAAACATTCTTGTTTTTTATTCCTACTGAATTGAAGGTTGAAAAAAAATATCCCTTCTATATTCAAAATCAAAGGAAACATTTAATGTGTTGCTGCAGCTTCAGCAAAACAACAAGAAATATTAGAAGCACGATCAACATTATTCAAAACTATATATTCAATCAAATATTTAGCAATTAAGGAATTAGATATTCGTGGACTTCTTTGTGAAACCAGTCATTTGATAACTTTATTAAAACTAACATCATAAACGATGCTTGGCAAGGGAGCAGTAGAAATGCTAGTTTCACGATATTGGAAATGAAGTACTTACAATAATTAGACATAAAGTATCCAGGCTACAAATAAATGAATAAAATACTATGTCAAACTTTTTTTGGTTTTTACGAAACAATAAAAAGTTAGTCAGCTACGCTGATAAAAATAATTGTTAAAGTGCTTCGGCCGGTTCGGCGATTCAGCATTCCGGTGGACTTTTGCAGTGATCAATGTTTTGATGGGCCTGCAAATGTCCAGTGCTATAACTGGCGTTCGAGCTCAATTTATAGCATTAGAACTCTGAGCTATTCACCTCCATTGAATAGTATAATCTACATTTGATTGTTCAGAACAGTGCTCAGTGTTAGGTGGTATGTCGAAAGCTCTAAACCTTGGTATGGAAACGGTTACATTTGTGAGACGTTCTCTTAAGTGATTCTTAATATTTTTCCAATATCAAAATGAACATGAACCAGATGGACCATAAGATTTGCTTTCACAGCTACCAATAATACCAATTATTTGACGCCTATAGATTTTATAAGAAAAGTATTGAAATCAGAAGAGAATACATCTGGAGCAAAAGCCAGTAGCTTCTTCAATTAGACAGAAACATTTGGTTTTTTCTAATCACCACTGGTCAATATTTTAGCCACATCAATCGTATCATTTCAAAGTTTGCTGTGCTTGCTCCTATTACAAAATATAATCGAACCGTTCCAAAGGAAATAGTGGTTTTTACAATTTTGGGAAAACATTAAAAAGCTACCTCTTATTAACTAAATCAAAAGAAACTTGCCGGTCAACGGCATATTCCAGGGAGACTTGATGATGGTTTGAAAGGCCACAGCTTTGGCATTTTTGTCGAGTAAAATTTTTTTTAAATAATTAATATTGTTGTGCATGTTTAGGCTCTACAACTGACACCACCTTGGCCACTTTTTTGCAGATTGTAGAAAAATTTGTAGTCGGGAAATCCTGAAGAAGACGACTTAAAAGTTTTTAACTTACAAAATAGGCATTGATAAAAAAAGACTTATTCTACGTAAGTTTGTTTGTAAAGATTTTTTAGCCATAAAAGAAAACTGTCTGATTTTGGTCTGATTTTGATGGGAGAGTTAGATTTATTAAGACATATTACCTACCAGAATTCGTTTAATTTATTCGAATTATTTTAACAGTACCGGTTTCAATTTTATAAGTTACCTAACCAGAGTCAGGAAGAAATCTGTGCATTAAAACAGTAGACTGTAAATGCATAACTAATTAATAGATAAATATGAAATAACAATTTTGTTAACCTATTTGTTTTTGTCCCTAAGATTATGTAAATATACGCACCCACAATGTTTTATACAATAATTGTTCAAATAAGTGAAGCAATTATTACACTTCTACATTTTTTATATTGTGAATTAAGTTTGATTTTTAAACGCTTAACAGCATGAGAAAGTCTACGTGATTTGCATTGCTGCAAACTTTATTTTATCAAGGCGTGTCAACAAGTGTAAATACATTGTATTAAAGAGTGGACACGAAAATATCTGGTTCAATAGCAGTTCGCCATAGTCATGGCAACGTATTGATACCTACTTTTGTTTTGAATTGTGTCAAAGTATCAATAAGATTGATGCAATTGACAAATTCATCGTTCAATCAGTTCTACATATACAATTTAAAAATACATTGATGTTTGAAAGAACAAAAATAAGTGGTAGAAATACTGATCCGATAAAAAAAAAAGATAAACTGGTAGTAATTGTTTAAAACAAAATCCGAGCATATCTATTCGGGATGCTGCAAAAAAGCTGGCAGTATCGAAACTTTACGTACACAAAATTAGGAAAAGTGTAGGTTTAAAGTCATATAAAGTGAGGATTGCCTCTAATCAAAACAAATGTCATAAAATCATAGTGCGGAAAATTCTACAATCACTATTTAATAAAACTACAGACGATGAAACATGTTAAAGCTGATTTCTGTCAACTGCCTGGCCAAGAATACTGTGGCAAAATAGGCAAGGGGTGTCGCTGATGAATACAAAAAGAAAGTGTTATCGAAATTTCCAAAACGGCATTTGGTAAGGCAAGCCATTTGTTCCTGCAGCATAGGATTTATAGCAAAGAATGCCTACAAAAGCGACTGCTGCCGTTAATCCGACATCAGAGTTCTGTACTTTTTTGGCCCAATGATGGGTGGTGTGAAGTCAAAAGAAGGACAAGTCATTCATACGCATGGAATTAAATAAACTTTCATTATTTATTTATCGTTTATCGTACATGGTCAAGAAAAATATGGTATTATAAAATTTAATTCGTAATACCTACCTACTTACTTGAAATAATTTATGCTAAAATATGTGCGACCAGATTTTGTTGTGCCCATTCTTTAATCTGCAATAATTATATAAAGTCTACTTATACTACATGATCATGGTTCTGAACATTTTCGGTTAATTTAATTATAGTTCTACAATTATTTTAACTCTTAAAAACTATTCTTGCATTTAGTGTAAGTGCTGAAGTCTTATTATTTTTGTTGTTACTTATCGTTTGATATATGAATTTTCTCTGAATTCAGCAAAAAATAAATTATTCTTTAATATTTAGCATTGGTTTGAAATGCAGTATATCACAACGCACGTCTATTTTGGCATAACACGTGCGCCAATCTAACCTCAAATGATATTTGCTGGTGTTTGTTGAAGAATGTGCGACATTTAAAGAACTTACGCTTCTTTCAGCTTCACCTTGCTCGTCATTTTGTGGAGTTAATCAAACTAAGCGACACTGTACGTATATCCCTTTAAATTAGGAATTTCACACCAAAACCGCTACCGTTTCACACAAATCACAAAACCACTGTCTATAGTTCGTTTCATATACATTGACGTGACTTGATTCAAACAGTTGAAGGTCAGTTCACGGCCTATTTAAATTTTCGTTTTCTAAATTGTGATCTACATAAAACTGACCCTTGAACTCCAAAATGTTCAAATGAGTAGGAACATGGCGGTTACTTCTCTAAATAAGTGTTAGGAATAGATTTTTTAAATAATTGTAGGTAGGCAACTAGGTACGCCTCGATTTTATTTAGAAATTAATATAGGGTGGGCAAATGTCGATGTTTTCATAGGGAATCCCGGTAACTATAGGAGATATGGGAAAATTGAAAGCTCATACTCGATCCCTTTTCACGAGAAAAGCTGAATGAAGAAAACCAAAATTGGCGATCGTCTTTTGTTTTCGAGTTTTATAAACAAAAGTTCGATTTTTCGCCTTTTGGTTTTGTGGCTATATCTCGCTTATTTATTAAAATAGAGAAAAGTAATGTTGACGTTCTTCAGGCATTTTTTTTAAGAATGCAGTGGCGTAGTCAGTTTTTCTTATAAAAAGTTTCGAATTTCGAGTTTCGAGTTACATATATATGGAACTTACAGTTGGCTACGGCATCATGGGAAAGAGAATTATTATAGTGGTATATATCATAATATAAATATAACATAATATACAGTGTCCGTCATAAATTTGAGCACATTTGCAATTTTTGTATTATCCATTTACTTATCAGACAATTTTGTTCTTGATAAAAGTCCTTGCATCTTCTAAAACTAAAAATGCACTTGCCAGAATTTAAATATCTCATTTCATATACGGGACAGGTTTGACAATATGAAAACGGCTCAAGAATAAAATAGGAGCCCTTATTTTTCAAAATACACAAAAATGTTATTTGGAAAAGTTATTTATAATTAAAATAAGGTGTAGAATATGAAGTCACAGCCACGTATTCCAACAAACAATTTCCACTGGTTTTTCCAATTTTTTCTTACCATCCCCTGTGTATTAAGGAAAACTGGTTACTTTAAAGTTATTATCGGATATGATAATTATATATTGTCGAACTTGAGTTTTACCCACTTAGCAACCAAAAAATTATGTTAATCACAATTAGTGCTAAAAATTTTATTTTTTTATGTCCAACGTAAAGAAACAGGTATCTTCAAAAAATTTAATAAGAAACGATCTGAAGACCAACAAGAATTCAAAACAATTATATTTTTTAATGAATATTGGATAATGGATATTTACAAACACCATTTTTGTGTATTTTGAAAAATAAGGGTATTTTATTGAGCAATTTTTATATTTTCCAACCTCCTCCGTATACAAAAGGAGATATTTAAATTTTGGCAAGTACATTTTTAGTTTTAGAAGGTGCAACGACTTTTATGAAGAATAAAGTTTTCTGGTAAATGGATACTAAAACGATTTTCCATGTGTCCAAATTTATGACAAACACTATGTAACATTATAAGCAACGATCAAACGTAATTAATTCTGTCAATCAAACGGTCAGCATTGTAACAACGCAATGGCGGATACTTTGTTTAATTAGATATATTCACAAGCTTTCAATTAGAAAATGAAGAAATATTAGAAACTACTCTGCAAATTGTGAGTTTTTGCTATAATGTAGTGAAAATGAATAAATCAGCCCCACATGATATACATCACTGGAATGAGAAAAACTCCTCTTTCTCTTGATGGCACAGCCAACTATGAGTTCCATATAAAAAAATACAACTTTAAGCCATAATTCGAAATTCAAAACCTTTTTTGAAAAACTCACTACACCTCTGCATTCTTATAAAAAAGTGCCTGAAGAACGTATAAAAATTATTTTTCTCTATTTTCATAAATAAGCTAGATATATCCACAAAACGAAAAAGATTTTCTTGAAAAAAGAGATCGAGGATGCGGGTCCATTTTCCATATCTCTTATAGTTCTCGAGATTAGATGCAATGTATTAAAAAATTATTTTTCAGCTTTTGGAGTACTAGGTACTATAATTTATTGTTGATATTATGTTAGTTCAATAGATAACATAGGACCACTCCGTTAGTTATATTATTGTCATTTACATAATATTTTATAATTTGTTTTGATTAATAAGCCGTATTTAATTTACAAATGCAAGGTGGCTGCTAAAGTAATTAAATTTATTTTATATGAAGAGTTAAGAAAACTAAAAGCTTAAAAGTTGAATATTTTGGTATTTCATTGAAAAATATACCTGTCTTTTTTATTTCCAGGCCAAAATGTTTAAAATAATAACATTTTGCAAACAACGACCAAACTGCGCATCAACTGTGCATTTTCTAAACACAAAAAGTTGCTATTCCAGCAGCAATGCGTCGCCACCAAGCACTTTGAAAAATTTTACTCCCGTTTACAAATTTCCATATATAAGAGCCATAGGTGTGGTAAATCGTTTGAAATTCTACCACACCGCTTTCACGGCGGCAGCTATACCCACCTCATTGATATTACAAGAGCTTGGCGTAATACACCCGGAAGCAGTTATGCTCACCACTGCTATAGGTATACAAACTGCAATCCTTTGTTTAAGTCTTCAAAACACACTTTTCAGGTCTGACTGGATGTTTGTCCCTGTTTACGCTAGGAATTTTCACAAACAAGTTTGTTGGGTTTATATACATGCACAAAGAAGAGAACATCGTGAGGATAGCGTATGTGGATTTCTGGGGCCGCCGGCGAGACGAAGAGGTGCCTGTGAAGGACATAGTTCCTTTTTCTGAGATGCCTTCTTCATTTCTAGATGGACTATATTTGAAGCTTGGTCGATTTTCAGCTAAAAATACTATGAAAATCAGTGTTAGACTGGGACAGATATTAGATGAAAAGAAATTTAAGAAAGTGTTCGCAATTGAATAAACGTTACTCAGTGGACTGGTTTTATATTAACATAGAGTGCACCTTGATAGGATCATTAATGTTATGTTGCTAGTCTTTGAATATTGTAACAAATAAAAACAACCATATGTAACCATAATAATTAGCGCCTAAGGTACTTCAAGTACTTTTCATGACTGAACTTTTGCCATTAACATGCAAAATGGTATCTACCTATATGTAAACCAGAATTAGTTTTGATTTCTCTATTCTAAACAGTTACCATCCATGCTGGAGTTGAATGAAATTCAATGTATCTATGTACTAGCTGGTTTGCTGTTTTGGAGACAAAATAAACAGTTTAAAAAAAAATATGTGAATATATTTTCTATTTAAATGGTAAACGTCGGCAGTGGACCTGCCAGATTCTTGTGTTTGCCAGAGTCGGTAGCTTCCTTTCCCAGCAAATTCTATAGTCGTCAGAGTTTTTCTCACTTTTGCTACTGTTTAGAGAGTTTGTAACTAATAGAAAAAAAGTTGGTGGTTTCTTAGAAAAATTATTTTAATAGTCGACATATAACATGTGAAAAAAAATTCCTCAAATTATGCCTTGAAATTTGACAATATTACTGAGAGCATGTTGAATATTTTTTGATGTTCAATATTTTCTTAATAAAGCTGCTACATAATAGTTTTCGTTTTACTAAAATCGTAGGTCATTGAGGAGAAATTTTTTGGTCACTATATTTAAAAACAGAAGTAGCACCTACAAGATCTACGAAAGCTTTTAGAATATACACAGTGTACCAAAAAAATTGCTATCGATTGAAGAGTAAAATATTCTCCTAAAGCAGAACGTTAAATAAAAATAGATCTAAATATAGAATTACGGCCATCTATTTGAAACATATTTCTGTTTATAATTTAATGTCTTTATTTCTTAAATAAATTATTTAAAAATTAAAGTAATTTTTGCATATAATTAACAACTATTTATGGGTGGTTTTATAGTATTAAGGTGTTGAGCTCTGAATTAGAACTATACTTTTAGTTCTGGAATGGCACAAACTATCGCTGAAGCAAGTAAATATTTTACCACTAATACAAAATATTGTGGCTGAAATAATTATGTTCAACGGCTTATTCTAGTCGCTTATGAAGAAATATTTGAAAGTGTAACACTGAAAATTGTATATTATACAAGGGCCGCATCTTTAATATCATCTGACAATTCTTCACCCTCACTGCTACCCATTTTCTAACTTGATATCAGTTTTTTCTTATCACGTTTGACACTAGCTTCACAAACATAAACAATTAAGAAATAAACAAACAAAAAATTCAATAGTAACGACACTGTATAAACCACCTCAGTGCAATCGTATTTTCATTTGAGTACAAAAATTATCTTAAAAATGTAAATCTTAAACAATCGGCGAAAAAATTATATGTTTGATACGTCTCTAAAACAAACATGCAAAGTGGTCTTCAACATAGAGCAAATACTCCATAACGTAGAAGGTTTCATTTTCTTTGATAATTCCGCAAAATAAACCAGCAAAACTTCTTCTGTATGCAGTGTAACATTCTTCTTATAACAGAAGTCAATAGAATTTGTGTAAGTTTGTGTATAAATTTTACGAGACTTCTCAGGCAATAAGTTTAATTCCACAGTTCTGGCTGCATCTTTAATTTCATCTGGCAATTCTTCACCCTCCATGCTACCCATTTTCTAACTGAATATTAGCTTTTTTTATCACATTTGACACTAGCTTTACAAACATAAACAATTAAGAAAATATACGGTACCCCCCACCCAAGAAAAGCGCCCTTTCGTGCTTTCCAAGAATACTTGGACACTCAGCATCACTCCGTTTCGCTAATACAGTATGACAATAAATATAGGATACCGAAGTTTGCAAACTTAATTTCTTGTGGTTAAAAACTATCACTTTAATATTTCCAGCTTTGATGTCTATTGTTTTGATGTATGACATACTCCACGTGACCACCACCCCTTTGCAAGCATAGTTCCCTTCCAAGCATTCTTGAAGATTGCCTACATAGGAAATTTCTAAATAGAGGTTGACGTAAATTTTGGAAGAACTGTACGATCGCCCTCTCAATTTCGCAGTTGCGACTGACTGGGGGATTTTCATTGAAAATATTGTTTTCCATCGTTCCCATTCTCTAGAAATTGAAATTTAACGTTTAACGTACTTGATACTTGGTCCGTTATTTCTGCTTTGTTCGTATGGACGGTTATAGAGGTTGCAAACAAAATGATTTTCCTCGGTAGTAAGCATCTTGTTTAACACGGTTATTGCATACTTTTAACGAGAAGGTGTCGACAAAAGATCGGAGTAACATTTGCAGCAATTGTGATTTAAATTGCAACTGATACGATGCTCTTAATTTTGGTATCCTATATTTATTGTCATATTGTACAATGAAATATTATGAACAAGTTATTTATCAAAATAAAAAAAAACCCAAGACCATACCTCAAAAGTTGATGTTGCCTTCATTTTCGGAGGACCTATCGTATGAAAACAATCCAAGACTTCAGGAAGGTTCCTGGCGACCGGAATCGTGTACACATACGAACATACATACCCCGCACAGCACGTTTAGGCACCCCCCAATACGAGGTTGGCACGAATTTTAGAGATATTTGGATATGAGAAAATTTCAATACTTCGTACACTTCGTGTCGAAGTAATAAACAAAAAAATATATATAAGCCACCTCAGTGCAATCCTATTTTCATTTGAGTACAGGAAAAATGATCTTAAATATGCAAATCTTCAACGATCAGCGAAAACATAATATGTTTGATACGGCAATAAAGCAGATTTAAAGTTTTAGCTGGTTCAAAGCCGAGACGAACATTTCAGCAGTGGGGAGAATTTGTTATGCCCCGGTATTTTAGTAAACGTAAAAGAACAAATGTCTATGTCACCAACATCATTAATCGTTTTAATATTGTTGTTTAATAGATCACGATCACTATCCATTGTTTTTGTGATCATGGCTATTTAATAATTATACGTTTTAATGCCAACCCAAAACCTTGATAGCAATTTTAAGGTAAACGGTTGCTTTTACGCTTATGAACTAAGAGTAGCTTAGTTTTATGCTCTTTAATTCCTTTTCAGATTATAATCTAAAATTTTTAAAAGTGTTACAGATAACAGAATTAGAGCTAAAAAAGATTTTAAAAATAGGTAGGTAAAGTGCCTCTTACAGTCTAGTCTAGTTTACGAAAAATATCTCGCTAGTGCAGCACATAATAGTGTGAGGTAGTTCAAATTTAAATGATAATTTGAATTTCCTGCCCAAATAAAAATAAACGCAAGAGAGTGGATAAGTTAAAATATAATTTGACATTTATGTTGCTTAATATTCACTTGTAGAGGTGTCCGTGTGTAGTTTTACAAAAATAATAACAATGAGTCAGTCAATTTGAATTTGAATTTATTTTTATTTTTAATATTATTATTATTACTACATAGTAGGCAGGCAGCCTAGGGCTGTTTATGTCTAATAATAAAAAAGCAGGGGCATGTATATAATTGTAACTAGTAAATAACTAAACGGATATAACTTGTGAAGGTAAATATAAAGTATAGATAACTATAGGGGAAAAAAAATATTATAAATATAGTAGTTGTACGTAGATATTCCATTATTGCACAGTATTAGAGTTCAGGTACAAATCAAGTCTATTTTTAAATTGGTTTACACTTGTAGATTTAATATCTTCATCGGGTAGCCTATTCCAATTGTCCACGACACGATTACTGATAAAATGATTATTAGGATTAGATGAGAATTGATTCTTTGTAAGTTTCATTTCATGTCCTGGGAGATATACATTGGCACTAAGGGTAAATATATTCTTTATGGATGAGCAGCTGTAAAAATTATTTAATATTTTGTATGTTTCGATAAGGTCACCTCGTATTCTATGTTGAAGCAATGGGCAATTTCATCTTCCTCAGTCATTCTTCGTATGATATATTATAAAACCCTTGGGGAAGAATTTTGGTTGCTTTTCGTTGTGTTTTTTCGAGGAGATCGATGTCTTTTTGGAAATAAGGCGACCATATTTGGAAACCAAACTCAAGGATAGGATGAATGAAGGACTTGTAAATCTTTATAAATAGTTCTGGTGATATATGGTGAAAAGATTTCCTGACGAGATATGTCATGGAGTTAGTTTTGTTCGTGATTTTAATGATGTGGTTGTCCCATTTGAGATTATGTTTTATCGTGATCCCTAGATCAATTTGGGATTCAGTGGATAATATGGCACTGTTGTTGAGTTGGTATTTCAGATGGGGATTACATTTGCCAATATGTAGCACAGAACATTTGTTAATGTTTAGGTTTATTAACCACTTTTTTGTCCAATCATACATTTTATTGAGGTCATTTTGTATTTCTTCACTCATTTCAAGGGGGTTGTTGAATATTTTCGTGTCGTCTGCATATAGGCTAATAGAGGACGTTATTGATGAAGGCAGATCAGCAGTAAAAAGGTCAAATAAGACATGTCCTAGCACAGAACCATGAGGCACTCCTCTAAGCACAATATTAGACTTGGAATAGGTACATTAAGAAAACTGTAATTAGGTTTCATACCTGTTGTTTTCTTCTTTTAATAAATAAATGAGTGAAAAAGTTCATCCAAGCGTGGAACAACGCATTGTTGTAAAATTTCTTACACGAGAGAGCATTAAATCGGCTGATTCTTACTACCGATAAGACATGGGTGCACTATTTTACGCCAGAAACGAAACAAGCCTCTATGCAATGGCATCATTTGTCTTGTTCAAAGCCCAAAAAAGCAAGAACCACATTGTCAGCAGGCAAAGTTATAGCAACGTTTTTCTGGGATATGTTTGGTGTTGTTGACATAGAACTTCTTACTGAACAGAGAATTATAAATGCACAGTACTATTCACATCTCTTAAAAGGTCCAGTAAAAAAAGCAATCGGCAACAAGTGAAAAAAGAGCCAGAATTCTGTTTATTTTCAACAGGACAATGCTCGTCCCCACTTTGCTGTCCAGACGATGCAGACAATTGAAAAATTAAAATGGACTACCCTTCCTCATTCACCATATAGCCCGGATCTTGCTCCGTCAGATTACCATATGTTCGGAGCCTTGAAGGAGTTTTAGGGGGAAAGAAGTTCAACTCTAACGAAGAGGTCATTAACGCTGTTCGAAAGTGGGTGCAACTCCAACCAAAATTTATTTTTGTGGCAACAGTGCATCGAGAAGCACAGGGACTAGAGTCCTGCATTGGGTCGGGTATCCGCGGGTTACCCGCATTGCGGGTAAGATTTATATCAATATTGCGAGTAGCGGGTCGGGTGCGAATTTTAAACTGCGGGTCACGGATCGGGTACACCTTCATTTCTTCAACATAAATATTGTTTGTGTATAAAAAAATTATACCTAACAATAATTTGATTTCGCGAGTGTGAAAATAACTTTTGTTTATTGTGTATAGGCATTCTATCTGAAGCAAGTTGTGGGTACGTGCTGGTCTAATATTCGAATTTGGGGTCAAGTAAGGCTTAAAAGTGCAAAACTTGCGGATCGCGGGTCTGCTGCGGGTTTATAACGGTGGGTCGCGGATCAGGTGCGCCTATAAAAATGTGAAAATTGCGGTTCACGGGTCGGGTGCAGGTTTAAAATTTCAGAAATTGCAGTTTGCGGGTCGGGTGCAGTTTCTATATATTGGACCCGCGCAGGTCTCTAACAGGGACTACATTGAAAACTAATGTATTTTTTAGTTTTGTACTACAAAAGTGGAAATCTATATCTTTACTTCTGTAGAAATTAACATAAAAATAAAAAATTCAACTTCAAAGTTCTATAACTTCTTACTGGAGGGACTTTGTGCCAAAGTTTATTAGGTTTAATCGGTTTATTATAACTTAAGGAATCTATGACCAATCGGTGTCCCATTCTTTTTGGGTCAACCTGTATAGTTTCTTTCTTGCCTTTAATCCAGCAAAATCGTCTATTATCTCGTCATAATTCAAAGACTGCATTACTTCTGCTTCTATTTGAAACATAGATAAGGCTGATTATTCAATTCACCTGCCATCGATAAAAAATTACCCATAAAAATCCAGAATTTGATGATTCTTGACCAATTAAAAAAATGAGTGGATATATTTTCCTAAACTTCAGCCAAGTTAGGAAGGCAAGCGAGGTAAACAAACGCACGTGGTCGGTGAATATCACGTGATAGAAAGGCGTTCTGTGGTTGGCCGCTTCGAAGAGAAAGTTGAACACCATTTATACACGCCGTTACACTAGAGGAGGAATGAGCGTTGTTTTGTTGTGCCGTAATTTCTTTTACGGCAACATGCAACAGACGTTTCCGTAAAATGCGCACCGGGTGAAGCTGGTTTAAGCAGCAGTGAGAACTGTCAGAATCTTTGTTTACATGGCTCGCCTTCGTAACGTGGCTCAAGTTTAGAGGGTATTCAAATGAATATTTTAAAACAAAAGTACTCATAATAGTTTTTATTAAAAAAAAAAAAAAAATCGTTTTGTGTTGCTAAAGAAATTGCATGGTTTGTTACTTGATTTACTGAAAAATAGTTTAAAAAATGGTTTGATTCATTGAATAGTCTCTCGAATACCATTCTTAATCAAAGCTACATAATTATTTTTATATACCACCACTCATATCCATTGCACTTGAGTGTGCATTGGCAGTCGACATAACTTTGACTACTCATGGTATTATAAGTGATAATTTGTTCTGTCCAAGTGTCCAATACAGTATACAGTTTCGTAATCACTTTTAACACGATTTTAAAGATTGCGACAAATCTTTTTTCTGAAGTATTACTTAATTAGCATAGTAAGATATATTTTTAGAAAGGATTTCTACATTGGGAAACTTAAGAAATAATATTATTTTTATTATTAATTTTAACATCTCATATGCAGTGGCAACTTGCTATAAGGAGCTAAAAAGCCAAGGTATTGCCATAACAAATTAGTTCTCATTCAATATTCTTTTTATTCTAAAAGAAACATTTCGTGTACTAATTTTTTATTCTTCCCATCTTAAAGCTTGAACAAAGACGAGTATTTTTATTTCATGAATATGAAGTGTATGTTAAGTGCTGCTTGCTTTCAACATGAACGCTTTTGTGCCAGATCGAAGCGCCTCTGAGATTTTTTATAATTTATTGACAGCAGCGAGGGTTGAGCGGCAAGAAGTAAGAATATTTTAACATCCAATGGGAGCCATTTCATGTAGGTTTATGATTACAATGTTTTAGTGCAGGCTCCAATGGGATGTTCGTTTGCAAAAATTGCGGACCGCAAAGTGTTTTGTGATTTGTTTACCTGAGACCCTCGGCTGTATAAAAACCCATGTTGCCGCGCGCGCGCACGGTCCTTTGTCATTCCGTCCCCCCGCCCCTTTACCACTGCTCTAGCCTCGCTACGACCGCTTGCTACGTTGGCAGTTCGCCAAAACTACACCAGTCGCGGCCAAACATCGTCAAAGAAGTGTTGTTTTCGATTGTTTACCTTTGTTAAAACATTTCTTTCCGTATTAAATTAGTTGTTTTGTGGAAAAAATTTCACTAAAAGTCGTGAACTTAAAAAGAAACAGACTCAGTGAACTCGTGTGCTTGTTTTGCGATTCGTCAGAACAATTAGTGAATGATCCAAAGCCCGAGTCGTTTCTCACTATAGGACCTGCAGCAAGAAGACGTAAAGACGAAATCAGTCTTGTAACGTTTGCTCTTGAATTAAAATTCTGAGGATATCTAAAAAGTATTTGAATTTAATGCATAGCGTTATCAAGCGTTTACATCTAGCCGCCGCGACAAAAAAAGATAACAGAATCCTGCTGCCGATGCGCGAGCCGCGCAAAAGAACCGAAGGAGTGTTTTCCCCTCCCATGGAGTAGGAAACCCGGGTGCCGATAAGAACGCACGGAAGCTATATAAGGAGAACACCTGGCCGCTCCAAATATATCTTGAGAATACCCGTCCTGTTCCTAAGTATCTTGAGAACACCTGTCCCGTCCGATCCCAGCATCCTGAGATCTTGAGATTCCTTTCCAAATACCTTCCTACCGAACCCGATCTGATTTTGTTTTATCCTGACAGCGTATCTGTCTAGTGAAATAAAATCAGTTATGATAAGCCCTTAGGGAGATGACAGCATATCTGTCAGCCTATAAGTGTATTTAACTTCCTGTAATCCGCCAGACCGTCGATTAATTGCAAGTCGAGACCGCGACCCCTGCAAATTAATTCTCCTGTAATCCGCCAAACCGCCGTTAATATTTTGGTCCGTGTTTGCTTGAATCCAGAGCGTAAAATTTAATTGCATTCAAGAGGGCCGCATTTCAACGAACTTAATTTTGTTGACATTAAAGCATTCCGAGATTTCTACCGACACTACCACATACCAGAAGTCGCCACCTGAAAATCACTAGATAAGGCGCTCACCTGTAAAACCAGCCCCCAACGCCCTGGAAGCTGTCCAAAAATCCGTAGGCTAAGGCATCCCAGTTCCAGTGCGCCGCCATTTAAACAGCGAAAATCTCGAGGCCGCCGTTGTGTTGAAAATCCAGGCCGCGTCTGCTGCCAGCTTTTCCGGCAAACCGCCGGAAATAATCACGAATGGCCTTGCCGTTTGTGAAAGTAACTCCGGATGCAGGTAACCGTTATAAGCTTGCTATTTAATCCATAATAGTTGCAGTAGTCATCTTCTGTAAATAACTCGTTATCACCACTGCTGCAAAAGAGTTAAAACCGTTCCCAGTAGAACCGAAGTGCGTAACCTGTAAGCAAGACATCCGATGTAATTAGATTCGCTGTTAGAAGATCCGGCGTGCGTTATAGCGAGCCATAACCAGCAGACCTGCAGTACTCCCATGTGACTGAGGTTGTAGCCCCATCCGGGAAATATACCCAAGGAATAATACAGGCTTTCTTTGAAAAATTGATAGATGAATTGAAAGATTAATTTTCAACCTGTTCCTTTAAACTATCTTATTTGGCAAACAAGAATGGCTGAGCTCACCGGGTTGGAAGATTCAGTCGTGGAAAACCAAACTGTTAAAACCCTGTTAATTGAAAAGTATGGTGAAAAGGTATTGTTTTCACATCCTGTTGACAGGTCAAAATCGTCAATGGTATTCTTGTCAAATATCCCCTTGACTGAAGTGTTAGAAGGTGTCCGTCAATTGGATACAGATAAAATCAAAACAACTAAAGGATGAGACAATGGCTGCTGAACTTTTACCGGACGAATATTTATGTAACGAGACTCTATTAGAAAACGCAATTAATAAAACTGAATTGCCTCCCACATGGGTTACTCTTATGAAAAAATTACTCAGTGCAAAGAACTAAAAATTAGGAGAAAGACCTTTTCGGAGGGCAAAGGCAATATTTTGTGACATTGTATACTGTATCACTGAAAAGAAGACACCTCAACACATAGCACTAGCCGAATCTGTCCATCACCTTACCAGATCATGTCATGTACACTTCTGTGCAATAAAATTAAGCACACACGGCTTTGTTGTATTTATTAATAGCGGTTTTTTTGGAAAGTTCTTAGTTTTGGTCTTTTAATAAAGGTGTTATTTTCCAGTTATGGTGTTTTACCATTGATTGAAACTGCTTCTAGGCAATTAAAATAGACCCGAATCAAAGATAATAAATACATAGACCTCTAAATGTATATATTATCTTTACCCGAATTATACAAACTAGAATATTGTGAAAATAGTAATACTTGTACTTAATTTTATTGCACAGAAGTGTACTTGCAAAAAAGCAACATTGAACTATATGTTTTTGTGTAAATGTGTAAACTGCAAAAACTTTTAACAAAATTAATTTTTTTTTTGCATATTAGAGGAAATTTTTTGTAATTTTGTTAATTTTTGAAACAAAATAAAAGTTTTATGTAGCTGTACTAACTTGTATTTTATTTATGACCCATATATACACCCACAAGTACTCATTTATTGATAAAGTTCCATGATTAAAACCAATAATATTTTCTAATGTTAACAGCGGGTTGGGGGGAGGGGGACCACAATACTGGTTGGCAACATCTATCAATTCGAAGTCTGGGATCACTACAATACATATCAGAAGTCAGAATGCGGTCCGCAATTTTTGCATACGGAGCTCCACTGAGAGTCCGGTCTATTGGCACTTATTCTGACTCTATCAAGTTCAGATGAAGCAAAGCCGCGTCCGGAGAGCATATGTGCAAGGCCGTATGTATAATTTCAACAGACGAGACATAGGGGTTTTCGGAAAATAACATTAAAAATTATGCTATTTATGATCTATTTTATTACTCATAATTTCCATCTGACGTCCTAGGCCACCCGACGCCCCAGGGGCATATAAGAGTCAGCCAAAGAAGAATTTACTAGTAAATTGTCGCACATTTTGAAATAATATACATCAATCATGCATGCATCTATGTATGTCAAACAGTGGAGATGCAAATTTTTTGACCGAATTATATCTACATTTAAACGAAAAATGAGATATTCGATTCAGTTCATCATACTTTATTAGCCTGTAAAGTTTGTAATATTTTTCACTGTGCTAACTTTTGCCAGTCTATACCTATGCGAAATATTTAAATCCTGTGTTATTGGAATCTGTCTTTGTATGTGATTACGGATTACCCTGCTTTGAGAATCTTTCACGCAAAGCTCAAATCTAGCTTCATCGCTCCAAATTATCTTAATCTAATGCTCTTTTATCCAGTTTTTTTTTAAATTTAGCCCAAACTAGATGATTTTTCTTTCTGCCACAAAAGAACTAATGCACTGCAGTCGTTACTACGACTTGTTTTTACTATACATATCGAAGACGTTCTTGGGCAATGCTGTTTTTGAGCAACAGATGCAATTGGTTTATACAATTTAACAATATTTGATACGATATGACGAGGTAAACCTAAATCTTTTCAAATATAGCACGTATAAATGCCTGATATTCATAAATTAACAATAGGTACCTTTTCGCAGATTTTCTGATATAGTTATTAATGACATAAGGCTGTTAGTAAGCATCTAACAAACAAGTTTAATGAATTTATATGAATTTAAATGAAAAAGTTAAATAGTATTAGTAACGGGTGTAAGAAAACTTGTCTTATCAGAGTCACCTATGGAAAAAATTACGTTTGGCAATACTGAAATGTATTATTGATGACACTGTAAGTCTATGTCAAATTCGATGTTAGTAGGTTAGGTTTTGTGTCAATTTTGACACAGACTGACCCAAAACCTAACCTGCTAACCTCGAATTTGACATAGACTTACAGTGTTACCAACTATAGATTTCAGTATTGCCAATGTTAAAATGTTACTGTTCTGTTATTTCTTAACGACCTAAGCTGTTATAGATATTAACGATACAAGTTTGATTATGAGCATCTTAACGATACGAGTTTGATTGCCAAAAACAAGGCGGTGAGCCGAGTTTTGCGGCAATCAAACGAGTCTCGTTAAGTGTCTTAAGCAAACGTGTATTGTTCAATATTTTATCTTCATCAATAAATTCTGGTTCAATGTATTTTTTATACAAAAAGAGTGCGGTAATATTCATTACCGCACTGAGTGCAGTGATATCCATTACCGCACTGAGTGCGGTAATGAAGTTCTTAACGATACTAAAATTATTTGGTTAAGAGTCTATAATAACACTGATGAAGATAAAATGTATAACAGCCATGGTTGTTATGGGGAACTTTTCAGTCAGGTTGACAGTTCTGTTATTGACAAATAACAAGTAGGTGTTACGAAAAAGCTTTAACGTGAGCCACTTTTGAATTAAATGTCAAAAATGTTGTTTATAATAAATAACTGAGACAATATTGAATAAAATTCCATTTTTCTATAGCACATGTTAAAGTGTGCTTTTATCAACTCAAAACAAAAGGTCAAGTTTTACTTTAACAGCAAGGGTAGATAAAGTAGCACTTTAACATCAAGGATAGATAATAGCTATTTATGCAACAAGTGCTAAAAGTCGACTTTTATGCGCGAGACATGAAAATTATGAAACGAAGTCGAAGGCTGAGTTTCATAACATGTCTCGCGCATAAACGACTTTTAGCACGCGTTGCATACAATATTTTATCTACGACCTTAATTTTGCCGTTATTAATCCATAAATATCGATTTAAGAAAGGTTCGCATCTGCGACGCTGCATAATAATGAATAGTAGCCTACGCGGCTGGCGATTGTTTTGGCCACGCCCGTGCTGTCAAGGACAGGTACGAAATTTAATTATTTATACTCCACATATGACTGTATTCATTACATAACGCTTTAATTATTTCAAAAACGCTTTACCTGTAACGCAAGAAGCAACTAGAATAGCTTTAAAACTTCAGTTGCAGTTTGAAATTGTAGTTTTGAACCTCGCGTCACTTTTAGCACATGTGCTAAAAGTAAACAGCTGATTTCTTTAAACACGGTAAACTATAAAACGTCACTTTTAGTGAAACAAGCGAGTGTTAAAAAGCCTACTTTTAGTAGTGGTCGTAGATAAAGTAATTTAATTTTCTAACTTTTGTTTAAATTAAATATGACAGCTTGGTATTATCGTAGCAACCCAATCTAGCTACTGACATTTTGAAATGTGATTGACTGTCCTTATTTTCTTTTAAAATTGTTAAAGTTCTTGCTATAGAAAAAAGTTTTGTATTATACACGACGATAAAGTTATTTCTATCCACTCTTGAATCATTAAGGTCTCGACTTCGTCTCGACGTTAAACGATTCACTCGTGGATAAAATTTAACTTTATCGTCTTGTATAATAAATTACTATTTTTTAAAAACTAATCATAATTTTTTTGTTTGATTTTAAGTAGTAAGTTTCATTATAATTTATAATTTTCAGAATTAAAATTCTAATTTGTAGGATTTTACAGTACTTTCATGTTGATCATTCATAGCTCTTATTCAAATTATTTAATAGAAATTTAAACAAATCTTTGTAATTTTGCTATTTTTCAGTTTCGAATATGTATTGAAAAACTGACCTGCCAATTTGTTTCAAATTTGGTAAGTCTATTAAGGTGCTTGAGTAGGGGAGACTGAGGCACAGTGGTCATTGTACCATAACTTCTGTTACAGTTTTATGCAAGGTTAGTAGAACTGAGTAATTCATAAAGAAGGTTGCTTTGTTAAAACATTTTCAAAGTGAGATAAAGTAACTCATGACAACCTCCTATACAAATTACACAGTTCTACCAACCTTAGTTTTATTTAGATTAAGTAGTTCCATGTATGACTTGACTTATTTCCTGTTATTCCGCTTCGGAACATAGGGCTTCTACGAAGCAGCGTCTTTAACTTCTCTCCATGTTTTACCGGTTGTTCAGATCTCTTCGTCTATTGTTCTTCTCCAGCCCATTTTATGTCTTACTCTTTTGCATTTGCCCTGTGGACTCCAATTTAGTGCTTGTTTTTCTATTGCTGTTGGGTCTTTTCGTAGGGTGTGCCCAATCCAATTCCATTTTCGTTTCTTTATTTGAGCATTTACAAGTGGCAAAAAATATTTAATTTCATTAAATTCATTTTTATTTCAAGTAGATAACATGTTGAACAGCCCTCGTATGTGTTGTAAAGTTATTGTAGCGGTAAAAATTATAATGACTCAAAACTGATGTGCCTGAACTATTCTATAAATTGTTACCGTGTACTTATTAGCACATAATTAACGTTTAAAACCATTTTAAAAATTTAAATTTCGTCTAGCAAATTACAGAAAATCGTTTTTATACTTTTTTTCTCGATAACGGTTGCAGATAAGAAAAAACTGCAAGAGAACAAAAAGATTCTAAACAAAACAGAAAACTCAATTTGTATTTTAGAATCTAACAGCGGCGCACCGCAAAAAAGTTCAGGGGGAGAAAAGGAAGCATGACCCCTGAAAAAATATCTCCCTGTAGATTCTCACAACCATTTGATATGCTCAATGATGTAAGCTCTGCAGCGTAACCTGTATTCCAAATTTGAGCTAAATATCTCAAAAACTGCAGGAGCTATAAAGGAAAAAGTTAAAAGTTAAAAAAAAATTAACCGGAAGTCGACCTCGGAAAAGAAATCCGATTTCCGGTTTCTATATATTTTTGGAATCTACTCTGCAAGCTGAGTCAAATGATATATATCTCGTCCTCCTAAAATATATCTCCATTTTCTTGCTTCTCAGGTAATAATAACAAGTTAATAAGTGTTTCTTGTGCTCATTCCCATAGGTCGTTGTTTGAGATGGTGTTTGGCCAGTAAATGTTTCGCTGCCATACAAGAGAACATATTTTACGTTGCTTTCGAAAATTTTGAGTTTAGTCTTTATTGATATTTCTGTTGCCTTCCATATCGGATCTAGTTGTATGAATGCTGCGTTTGCTTTTTGTATTCGTGCTTGCAGACCTGGACAATCTGGTGCTTTGATGTGAAAAAAATGAAATGGAACTCAATGCTAATAAATGCCACTCGATCCCTTTTAGTCGCAAGGGAAAACCATAGATTTTACATACAAAATAAACGATCACCCTTTAAGTCATGTTCAACAAATTAAGGATCTTGGAGTCATGATTGACAGCACTTTGAGCTCTATACCTCACATTATGTATGTGCCCCCAGGTCTTTGAAAATGTGTTTCATAAAAAGAAACTGTTCTGACTTTAGAAATATGGAATCAGTAAAACTTTTGTATACACCTTTTTACCAAGTACATATAAACAGATTAGAACAAATCCAGCACATATTTCTTAACTTCATCCGATTTAAATTTAATATGGACTTGGATCTTACTTATTCCGAAATTGAATTCAACCTTAACATGTTAATTTAGAACAGAGGAGAAAAAAGAAAGATTTGAAAAACCTTTGCTGCAATCTATTAAATAATTATTCATCGTCCCTAGAGCTTCTGCGAAGCATTGAATAGTATGTTCCGGCTAGGTCCACTCGCTCGCATGATTGTTTCCCTGTACCCTTCCACAAAACTAACTATGGTTATAATTCATTTATTTCTAGATCTAGTAGACTTGCAAATACTACCAGTTTAAATTTATTCTCAAATAAACCAAATTTTATCTCTCAATTAAAGTCACTTGATGTATAAAAATGTCTGTTTGTTTTGTTTTGTTTTAGTTTTCGTTTTAGTTTGTAATTTAATAGGTATAAGTATTACTATTGTAATTTTTATAAAATGGGCAAAAGCCCGTCGACTAATAATAAATCAACAAATAAATAATAACCGAGGATATGTCTGAAAATTTTGTTTGTGGCAATAATCCATGGGAATAATTATATTTTTCCACGACCGGAAGTAGAAGTTAGTTTCTATAGCATCAAAATTGTGACAGAAGAAAAAAGTTACTCCCTAGACACAAATTAAGACAAAAATTTCCCTAGGGAGTTTTCATTATGACTGACACAACAATTTTGTCAAATTCGAGGTTATCAGGTTAGGTTTTGCGTCAGTTTTGACACAAACTGAAGCAAAACCTAACCTGCTAAGCTCGAATTTGGCATAATCGTGAGCTCTTGTCATAATGACTTACACTGCCACCAACTTTAAAATTTACCATAGGCTACTAATTTTAAAATAATTGTAACTAAAATGTTAATAAATGACGTTTAAAAAAAACGGGCTTTTCGTTTTAAGTCTTCCTGCAATGTGAAAAAAATAGTATATGCAACTCGGAGAGAATGCTATTTTGCTTCGGTGCAATTTCTCTCCCTCATTGCATAATCTACTATTTTTATCTTCCTTCTTCTGCCACATCATATTTCGTTAACTCGGTCAGCAGCATTGTCATCATCATTCAAAACTTCGTATTGGCACCCCTTTGTCGTTGACGTCCAGGGCATACGCTGCCCTCTAGATTCAGTATTCTTGGTACTTTTATGATTTGTGCATTAATCAGTTGTTAATAGTGAGCATAGAATGCTCAACTTGTCATACGCTTCAGCATCATCTTTAATTCACAACAGGTAAGTGTAAGTACTGTACTTCAATAAATAAAATTGTAGTGTAAACTCATTGAAAATTTGCTGCACTCATCGTAAGTTCATAAAATACTAAAGCTGCTCTTATTTCAAAATAAAATCTGAAAAATTAGTGCTGTATAAGTTATATATGCGTTAATTAAAAATAAAACAAATTGTATCTACATAAATTTATTATAATCGAAATCTTCACAGAATACCCAACGACATATAAACATTTAATTTAACTCCACCTATAATGGGCATAAGCTCTGTTGGCTTCACATTGCTTGTGCAGGTCTTGCTTCCTTTTCACAACTCGCCCAGTGTTGTTGGACGCATCAATCAATTCGAATGCCAATTTGTCCCAGAAATTAACACCCCGCTCCTTATCCTGGCCAGCTTCAATAAACCACTTCATAGACAGGAACTGCGACCTCCTCTGCGTGATTGGCACTGGAACCTGCAAAAAAATCCTGTAACGCAGGTGCGCATGTTTACAACAGAATTTACCTGGTAAGTAACGCCCCCTCTTTTGATGGGTGTGAGCTGCAGCAAGGGCTTTCCGTTCTGGACCGCCTTGTAAAAGATAGTTCTGGGATTCAATTCCACTTTTTGTTGTTCTTCTTCGCCTTTGGCTTTGTGGTACTTCTCAAGCTGCACCCTTTTCACTTTCTCCAATGTTTTTTCAACTAGCCCTCGTGCTAATATTTTTTCTCCACCTCTCATTAAGTAGTTTATAAATAAACTAGAAAGTATAAGAAATAGTGTTTTTAGAAATTGTACTAATTGTACTAATTAAATTTTCTACCCCAAATACCGTCAAGTCTGCTAATAACGAATCCACTTTTAAAGAACTCTTACATGTAACGAACAGTTTGAAAAGTACCGTCAAAACGTCCATAACGTACACGCTGTTTTTTGGTTTTTTTAACGAATTCACATATAATGAACTTTCGAATAAAACAAACCCAATTTTGCCTGAAAACTACAGAAATTACTGCTTATAATGAACTTATCCTAAAGAAAACATCCCGATTTAAGAACTAAATATGTACATGTGTGCGTTGCAGCTCTGCTTATTGCAAAGTTAAGTGCCCGTATGCGTAATTAAATAAGTATATGTAGGCAGACAAAGCACAAATCAGTTTCCATCTAGCTGCGTGCAGGTTCGTTAAAATCAGGAATGAGCTTCATAAACAAAAACGTAAATCTTTTACGTTACAAAATAAATACAAAATTGTTAAACGTTTGCAAAGTGGAGTTAAACAAAGTGAAATATCAGATTATTTTAAAATAAAAACGTAGTTTTTATAAAGAGAATATACAATATACAACCATATACTTCGTTTGACGTACGTTACATATAATAAAATCGAATTCTTGATCATAATCGTTGTTTTATGTACAATTTATATACAATTTTTCGCGGATTATGAACTCCGGATATAACAAACCGATTTTTATGCTCTCTTAAGGTTCATTATAAGCAGACATGACTGTAGTAAGTCTTCAAAAAATATTATTGTGAACTTTGCAACAATAATGAGACAAGCTAAATAATAAGAAAACATTTTATGTAATAATGGGGATTTCAAGTTTTTTAACCTTCCGTAGAAATTTGATACTCTGTAAACTCTTTTTCCTCTTCTTTATGTAATCCTTGTATGACTTTATCGGACCATTTGGCTCTATTAAATGTTTCCTGGTGCGCACCAGTCTCTATGTTAACACGTTAATCGCCACGTGAAGCTAACGTGCATTTCAATCTTTTTATTTACAGCGCCGTGTGATGCTAACTTGCATCTCACGTTGAAAAGTTTTCGTGGCCGTGTGATTCACGGTAGCTTCTCATTGTGCGTAACTTTACATGCTTTGCCTAATGCACGTGGCCTCCTATACCCAACAACACATTTACCCCTTGGATAGCGTATTTGGCTGCCTATTTATAGGCGTTTCAATATTAGATATGTTTTATTGTTTCTTCTACGTAGTTGGCCCTTGAGACCCATTTCTGAATTTGTATTGCGGCGATTAACGTGTTAGTGCAAAGGAGTTGATTTGGTGTCAGTCTATCGACTTAAAGAAATAAATTGTTTTCATTTGATTATTTCCAGGTTACAAACTGCGTATGACTATCTCACCATTCGGCTCTATTAGATGTTTCCAGGACAGCAGCTTTAATGTTGGTGTGAAGAGTTGTTTTAAAGTGTCAGTCTATCGACTTGGAGGCATTATATATCGTCTTCTACAGATTCTACTCCAGTTTAGAAATTGCTTGTATGACTTTATTTCACCATTCGGCTCCATTAGATATTTCCCGTACAGCAGTCTCTATGTTGATGCGAAAGAGTTGCTTTATGGTGTCAGTCTGTCGACTTGGAGTCTTCTACTGATTCTACTCCAGGTTCGAAATTGCTTGTATGACTTTATTGCACCATTCGGCTACATTAGATATATCCTGTACAGCAGTCTCGATGTTGATGCGAAAGAGTTGCTTTATGGTGTCAGTCTATCGACTTGGAGACATTATGTATTGTCTTCTACTGATTATCATCCAGGTTAGAAATTGCTTGTATGACTGTATCACCATTCGGCTTTATTAGACATTTCCCGTACAGCAGTCTCTATGTTGATGCGAAAGAGTTTGTCAGGTCATTTTGGTATTTTAATTAGCCACCTAGGCTTTAGGGCAGCGTGCCCGTATGCTAAACCCTTTTAGTTACTTATTTGGCTTCTTCGCCTAATTCCATAATCATGATTTTGCACATATTTGGCCCCAAACGCAGTATTTCTCGTCAGTTGGAGCACCCCTTTGCTGGTACTTTGGCAGCGGGGTGCTATCGCTCGCAAGAATTCCGAACCTTCTAGAAATCACGCCGTTGAGGCGACTGCGAGGCTTCGTGCTATTTTTGTCACCGGCACTTATTTGTTTCATTTTATCGCCTCACGATTGGCTGCCGAGATATAGTCACGTGGGGACGCGACCGATATGTCATGTTGCAGCGCTTCCCTCTGGGCAGTTGATCACAGCCCGTTGCAGAAAGCGTACGTTTGGTGGTTGTGTTACCCAGGCGGCGTCCTTCGGCCCCTTAGGTGCCCGAGGACGCCTGCCGCTGTCCTTTTAGTATTGTTGCCGTGGAGGCCCTCTTTTCCGTTGCCCGGCTCGAGCTGTGGCAGCGAGCGCTGCGAGAATGGTTTCACCTTCGAGAGGTGTTGTGTTTGTGCGTGCTCCGAATTATTTCGGCGTAGCGTGGGTGCATCTTGAGTCCAGTTCCTGCTCCCGTAAGTAAGGGGTCGTCCCCTTCATCTCGACATTCGAGGATCTGTCCCGCAGAACGTAAGTGGCCCATTTTCGTCGTCAAGTTGTACGCGTCCTGACGCGTCACACGTCGCCAGTATGGCGGATGCCCACTCATCACTATAACCGTCGCATATCGAATGTACCTGCCACCTAAGACTGCAGCCTGTCGCAACTCAACTGTACCAGGCTTCCCGACCGCCTACGTATTAAGGTATGTGTCTTTGAACTGATTACCGTTGTGAACGCGAGTGTTCCTGTCCCGCGGGGAGCATTAAGTCCCGTGTGCGAGTTGTTTTGGAACGCCGCGAGCGAGCCCGTCACGTCTCTTGTGCCTACAGGCACTGTCGTCATATTTGCCCACATTTCCAAATTACAGACTGTCTATTTTACAAGGGCTTGCATTACTGTATGTTGCCTAAGGCGTCGCGCCCGCATGCTGTGCGTTCATTCCAAATTACAGACTGTCTATTTTACAAGGGCTTGCATTACTGTATGTTGCATAAGGCTTCGCGCCCGCATGCTGTGCGTTCATTCCAAATTACAGACTGTCTATGTTACAAGTGCTACTTTGTTCATTACTGTACGTTGCATAAGGCTTCGCGCCCACATGCTGCGCCTTCATTTCGAATTTTAGACTGTATCTTTGCACGAGCTTGCGCCTAGTGCTACCTTGTTTATTCTGTACATCTGTCGCTAGGTTTAGAGCGTGCGCCAGCTGGTGTTTTCTTAGATATAATATATATATATAGGGCGACGCACTCCGCTGCCCCATTGTAACCCGTGATCCAATATATGACTTGTTAATTAAGGGAACTATTGTTTTGTTTCGACTTGTGCATGTTCTGTTTCAGATAAGCGCCCCTTCAGTGTAATGATTATTGTGCGACGGGACGAGGGAGCCTTGAGCGTACAGGTGGGTGAGACAGCTGCGTAGTCGCGGTCGAATTGGCACCTAATTACAATCTTCGCATAAGGCAATCCCGAAATTGTTTTGAACTTGCAACTCTTGAGTAATCCTATCGACGGAGTGTCTTGGATACTTCGCCCCCGTCTAACCGCCCAGGTCCGGTTAGTCGGGTTAAGACAGGCTTGGTGGCGCCCTCATTATTTTACCGTTAGTTACCGACCTTCTGGCCGTTACCCTCAGATAATCTCGTTAAAGGACCCGCCCATCTCCACTGAAAGTCTAGCTCGGCCTAACTTGTTGCGGCGTGGGTGGCGGCCTAGGAGATATTTCGTCCCGATTTCGTCAGTTACGGCCCGCGCCGGCCGTTTCGTTATTGTATGAGCCGGTGCGGTGTCGTAAAGTCAGTTTAAGACCGTAACAAGTTGCTTTATGGTGTCAGTCTATCGACTTGAAGACATTATGTATGGTTGTCTACTGATTATAATCCAGTTTAGAAATTGCTTGTATGACTATATCACCATTCGGCTCCATTAGATATTTCCGATACAGCAGTCTCTATGTTGATGCGAAGGAGTTGCTTTATGGTGTCAGTCTGTCGACTTGGAGGCATTATGTATCGTCTTCTACTGATTCTACTCCAGGTTAGAAATTGCTTGTATGACTTTATTGCACCATTAGATATTTCCTGTACAGCAGTCTCGATGTTGATGCGAAAGAGTTGCTTTATGGTGTCAGTCTGTCGACTTGGAGACATTATATATCGTCTTCTACTGATTCCACTTCATGTTAGAAATTGCTTGTATGACTTTATTGCACCATTCGGCTCCATTAGATATTCCCCATACAGCAGTCTGGATGTTGATATGAAAGAGTTGCTTTATGGTGTCAGTCTATCGACTTGGAGGAATTATGTATCATTTTCTGCTGATTCTACTCCAGGTTAGAAACTGCTTGTATGACTTCATTGCACCATTCGACTCCATTAGATATTTCCCGTACAGCAGTCTCTATGTTGATGCGAAAGAGTTGCTTTATGGTGTCAGTCTATCGAGTTGGAGGCATTATGTATCGTCTTCTGCTGATTCTACTCCAGGTTAGAAATTGCTTGTATGACTTTATTGCACCATTCGGCTCCATTAGATATTTCCCGTACAGCAGTCTCTATGTTGATGCGAAAGTGTTGCTTTATGGTGTCAGTCTATCGACTTGGAGGCATTATGTATCGTCTTCTGCTGATTCTACTCCAGGTTAGAAATTGCTTGTATGACTTTATTGCACCATTCGGCTCCATTAGATATTTCCCGTACAGCAGTCTCTATGTTGATGCGAAAGAGTTGCTTTATGGTGTCAGTCTATCGACTTGGAGGCATTATGTATCGTCTTCTACTGATTCTACTCCAGGTTAGAAATTGCTTCAACAATGACTAAAATGAAATGCAAACGCATCATAAACACCCAATCGATCGACTCAGCTGTGTCGCAGGGGGGAATCCCTGTTTACATTATCAAACTGTACAGGTTGTTTACGTTATCGGCCGTTCTGTTCGATCCGATAGTATTAACGTGATGTTTTCATTATCCGGTGTTTGTTATCGAGCACTTGCTGTATTTTCAAAATTTCACATGAAGACTTTTTTAGTTACTATTTTGCCAATTTATTTGATGCGTAGCAATTTTTACTGTAGAATTTAGTTCAGTAAAAATACACACGTTTGTGGAAAACAATAACCTTCCTTTATTTTTACTTTAAAGAAATAAACAAATATACACACGTACACATTCGTTAATATTACACAAATGCAAATACAAAATACAAATACGTGAGGTGATAGCGCTGATCTGGGACGACTGATGTCCAAAATTAGGTTACTCCAGTTTATATAACCACTGTTTGAATGGATACAATAGCACCCTTCGCTCTATTGTGACAGACAAGGTTGGGATGCTACTTCCGATAATAAAGCGATTCTGGTTATTGCGTGTGCTCCTTTCATACTCCATAATTTATGACCGTATTGTGACCAGGGTTGGACATTGCTGTCTGTCTGGAATTTGGGTCACAAGGATATTTACGTAACCCTTCCTTTTGTCATTGGGTGCTCCTACGTTTGTGACATCCGTCGTGCTGTTTTTCGAATTTATACTTTGACGTTTTTGATAAGTTAGTCTGCATTGTTTGATGGCGACACAAATCACATTTGGCAACTAACACTTTTTGTTCGCATATGTCGCACTGACGTTTATAGATCGTTCGTCACTCACGTTTTAGATAGCACTGACGTTTATAAATTTGGAACTGCGCTTGATGTCAAGTTTCAGTTGATTTAGAATTGCACTTAGTGTCAAGTTTAGGTAGATTTATGACCATCCCTTGCACGACAAGCGTTTTTAAGTCAATTACCTTGGTATGCAACAGTTTCAAAATTCCATTTTTTTAAGATGAAACCTTAAAGATTTAAAATTGGAAAAAACAACAGTAAATGTTAATAATTCCTTTAGATCTTTTATTCGAAAAGTTATATTTTTACATAATTTTAACGTTTTTGATGCAAGCGCACTTTTTAGGAGAAATATTTTCAATAATTAATATCTATTTAAATGGCTTCTAAAAACTCTAATCTACTCCAGTTAAAAAATTACTTTCACAAAAATCTTGTAAATGTTCTTTTACAGTTGTCAAAATGAGATTTTTCTTTATTCAGTGTACATGTTCTAAAATTGTTGATATTTTTCGAAATTTTGAGTCAAAATTTAATATATACACAGGCAATCACATTTTAAATAACTTTTTTTGGTAAAATTTGTCTCTACAGAGCGGCTAGGAAAACCCCGGCCACTTTTCTTGCGGCGGTTAGGAGATGCACTTTAGTAAAGAAAAATGTATAGCCCCTTTATTTACAAATAGTAGTGACAATCTTTGATGTTGCCCCTGGAAAAATCATGTTGGTACCCCTTAAGTTCCTAGCATGTTTAAAAGATGCCAAGAAAGTTGTATAATTAATTAAAATGTGACATTGACATTTGTTGTGTTATTATTCATTTTTCTCTTCGGGGGCTAATTCGAAGTTGAGGACTTGGATATGCCAGGGTGTTGTGTGACAAGTGTAAAAACAGTGGCAGAAAAGGATTTCAGGTATTTAGATCTGTTATTTTTTTTTATTTACACTGCAATTTTAAATAGCAGTTGCTCGTACTGTTTAGTAGCTTTTTGTATTTTCATGTTTGCAACACGTTTGCTCCACGATGTCGCTACTATTTCTAAATAGAGGGGCTATAGAAAAATTCAATTAAAATACTGACAACAACGCAGAATCCAAGTGGACTGCTGAAATTAGTTCATGTGTAATTTTGTAATTATGGTAACTAATAAACATAGATTCGCATAAGTTTGACGCCAACGATGTTGCACTATTTGTACCGACATCTGGTAGAATGACTCATTTGCGTTTGATAAAACCATTTCACGATAGCAGTACATTGTTGGAGATTTGTATTCATATCTGCTGCGCTGTGACTTTGACAGTAGAATTTAATTTTGAAATTGAAAGTAGCCAATTTTAATTTAAATACCTAAACATTGTAAAAAACAGCGACAGCTGGTGTTAATAGTTGAAAAAGTGGCCGGGGTTTTCCTAGCCACCCTGTATATTGGCTAGTACATACATTTTTTGCAATTATTTTAAAAAAATGTAAAATTTCACAGAACGGAAGTCACGTGACTTTTATCTGGCTTATTTGTAATGTTTTTTCAACCACCTCTAATTGCCAGGGTTTTATTTTCCAAAAAAATAAAAATGTTTCCAATTTGATGCCAACTTTTTGGCGATTACTGTATACTGAGGGAGTATGAGAAAAAAAATAGTTGAGAACCACCGACCTACAGCACCACATCTAGAACGAATTTATTCTATTGGTATTTTACAAACAATATCACGATGCAACAGTACTGAATCATTCTTTATGCTTTTATAGTACCTATTTCAGACAAATATACCAACTGCAGTTCCATAAAAGTGAATTTTGTCTCGCTTTTACATTTACTATTACAAACTATTTACAGAATCTACCGGTTAGTAAATAAGTAGGTATACTTACTTTAATAATTCATCGTGAAATTTCGAACTAGTTTGATCGCTGAGTGCGGCTCTGGTAGGGACGTGAACTAGCTTCTGGGCTTCTCCACTCTTGTACATTTCTTCTTGACTTTCCTTTTTGTATATAGGTTTAATATAATACGTGGGGTACTGGGACATGCCATTTTGTTGAATGTAGGAGCTGTAAAGGAATTAAAAAAATTACGTATCTTGGAAAACGCACGTCGATTATGCCACCAAATATAAACAAGAAGTATGTGAGGTTAGGGCTTGTACATTTTGAGGAGATAATTTAAAACTTTCTTTTTACAAGTAGTATTTGCTAATATGTTCAGTCATAAAATATTTATAATGAATTTTCGTAATATGTTACCTGAGTAAGGGCGTTTTAGAAGTAAGAATTTTTAATTTATTGAACAGGGTTTTTGTCGCAGCCATGTTTTTCGAGTGTGCGCGTAGTTCTGTCAGAACTACTGTGGAATCTTGTATATTTGTGTTTTTCGGTGTTTATAAACCTCAAAATAGTACAAGGAAGAATGTTTATTGATTTTAATTGCATTCTGTGCCAGAAGAGACAAGCGGTCCGCACTTGATGAGCAGTTTCAAGTCTGCTTCTGTGTGGGGCATCATTTTCTGCTAGGGGCTCCCAGATTTGTCAGGAAAATGGCAGAACAACCTGGGAATTCTGCAAGTCAAAGTAATGAGCTTCGTTAGTCCCGATAAGGGACGTTTTCTCACTTTCACTCCATTGGTTTGGCGACAAATCAGCCAAACATGACACTGGCATTTTCTTTGTTTTACAACATACCTACTGACCAGACACCTTTCTCTACTACTGTTTTTTTGCAGCCCGTAGACCGGGCTTAATGAAGATGGACATTCCCGTGCAACCCCAGAACAACTCGTTCGCCTTCCGGCCACTGCCTGGCCAACCGAATTCCAACTCCGATGCGAGTGTTGCAAATTCAACAAGCCGTCCAAAAATGACTCTGCCGAAGGTTCCTAGAGCTACTGTGGATCCTATGAACGATAAAACTCGGTAAGAGCCCCGTTGTTTGAAAGTTGTAATGCAGTAGAACATGAAAAAGTGAAACGATTGTTTGTTATGAGAAGGGTTGGTCGACCAGGTAAGTGTCTTGGGCGAGTTTCCAGGAATTTTAGTAGTGTCACTGCATACTGCTACTCCGAACTTGTAAACATTTACTGTGGTATTCACGCTGTGTCCATTTTAATTTTGTTATTCATCCATTCACAGTTTTGGACTGACCGAGAAAGTCAAAATCAGGTAAATTTGAAGTGTTAGTGATGTTCGCATTTCCTTTTGAAGTCTGCTTTTGTGTATTAAGCGAACTGTAGTTGAACCAGTTCAGTCCAATCACTGCTTTGTAGGGTCTAGTTTCATTTTTATATGTGTGTGATTATTTTTCTTTCGTGTTGCTTCAGTTTTGCACTCGTTTTGCATCTGGACAAAAATGTTAGGTTCACAACATTTTAAAGATTGTAACTCATCGGTATGTAATTGCATGCGAGTTTTCTTTAGCCGCTGTAGTTGCATGTGCATTTATTATATAGCGTTATTCAATTACGAGGCCCACTATTATGTCTAATTAATTTTTTAAAGGTATTCAGCAGTAAAAACGTAACGTTGCCTTAATTTAACCATGTTTGTATCCTTATGGTTTTCAAAATACTAATGGTGAACTTTGAAATTGAATAGTTAAAGGGGAATTTATGGGAAAAAAGTACTCTGAGGCTCTTAAAATGTGTCTAGATCTAATTTTTAATTACGCAAAACTGTTTTAATTAATTGACTGTAATTCTCGCATGATTCTTATAGAAATTCATTGGTTGATTTTGATATTTGCACATCCCTATAAATATTTGTGGCTTTGTTAGGAAATAATGGGTAATTATTATTATTAAATATTGTTAAAATACGCGATAGTTAAATGTTGATTTGAGTGTAGAATTTAATTTTATGACAGTAAAGCGTATTGTGGTTTATTAAAAAAACCTCTGAAGTAATTGAAAAGCACTAAAATTGATTATAATGATCAATTTCGATAACCGCATGTGTCTAAAACTTCCACAATTCATCAGTGCTAACAGTGACAACTTTGCGATTGTAGGGAATGTAGGTTTAGAATTTCCCAGTCGATACAGTCCACCGGCAAGTTGCAGTTAGGGGGCAAGTCGTACGACTTCACGTCCGAGGATCTCCAGGACTTGGGGGAGATTGGCAGGGGAGGCTTCGGAACTGTAAATAAAATGATACACAGGAAGTCTGGTACTACCATGGCCGTTAAACGAATCCGATCCACCGTCGACGAAAAGGAGCAGAAGCAGCTGCTCATGGATCTGGAGGTCGTCATGAAGAGTAACGAGTGCCCGTACATTGTACAGTTTTATGGAGCTCTGTTTAAAGAGGTTAGTGTGTTGCGTCAAGTTTAAGCTTTCTGTCTGATTAGAATTTGTAAACCATAAGAGATGCCATGTTCTGATGTTATGGATCTAGGAAATTATTCTTTTAATGGTTATACCATCAGAATCCCATCTTTGCGTTGCATTTGAAATGTTATAGGTGTTTCTTTTTTATATATTAAAAATTTTCATGTGTGAATTCAAGAAAAACAAATTGTACACGTACGATATTTGTAGAAAGTTTGTTGAACGTAGAGTAATATGAGCGCTGAAATGCATTTATTGCCCAGTTTATAGTTTTCACAAAAGCTCTTAATAAATGCAAATTTCTAAAATTATTGTAAGCCAGATGTAAGCGTATAAAGCACCAGCCTCTACACTGCAAGGTAAGATGAGATTACCGACAATACATACATACATTGGTTTCTCCAAAAATTTTATTCTCAGTTAAGTTTTGCTTTGTCTAAAGTTGAAATGTTAGTTTGTACTGATAGATGGAAAGCCAGCGACAAAAATAGTTACGTTATTTCATCAAGAAAATATCCCATGTTATTATACTCTCTTAACGTCGCTGGTAATTGATTCGGAAGTCTGCCTGGATTCTGGTGGTGGAGAGAGCTGCATCAGGGGCGCATAGTTATTTTTATATCTAGGGTGCAAAGGTACTAGGTTTGATCAATTAATACGGTGAATATATGCACAGTTTCAGACATACCGAATCAAAAGTTGTATTTGCTTTAAAAACACCATCTAGCAACCTCCTGTCATGAAACTGACAAATTTAGATGCCATCACTTCATTTGTTTAGTTTTAATTGGTCTTTGCAAAGCTATTTATCGCACTTTGTCGTAAAAATGGATAGAGAACAATGTGTGAACATTAAGTTTTGTTTAAAACTTGAAAAAACTCCAACAGAAACATGTGAAATGTTGAAAATAGTTTACGGAGAATCTGCAGTAACTCTTAAAACTGTGTACAAGTGGTTTGACAGATTTCGAAGAGATATTGAATCGATCGACGATGAAGAGGGGTGTGGACGCCCTACAACTTCTTGCACAGACCAGAACATTAAAAAAGTGAATGAAATGGTGCGGTCAAACAGAAGATTGACTATTCGGGAAATATCTGACGATCTCCACATCTCATTTGGGTCGGTACAAAAGATTTTAACTGAAGATTTGAACATGAGACGGGTGAGTGCAAAATTTGTTCTACGCATTTTGATATTTGATCAAAAGCAAACAGTTTTTGTTGAATAAAAAAAACTGTGTGCCCGCACCTGCCGTATTCGCTGGATTTGGCACCTTGCAATTTCTCGCTTTTTCCAAAACAAAAAATTACCATGAAGGGACAACGAATTCAATCAATAGCGTACATTAAAGCGGCTATGATAGAGTGCTTAAAAGGACTGACGAAAAGTGATTTCCAAGAGTGGTTTGAGAAGTGGCATCAGTAGTGTAGTTAGGGGGATTCTGGGACACGTCGATTGGTGTGGAACTTGGCTAAGTGTCACGTGGCGAATTCATTGACCTCGGGTTTGAAACTTGGCTAAGTCTAGCCGGGGGTCACGGGCCTAGCCGGGGTCAAGGTTGCGGGCCTAGCCGGGGTCAAGGTTGCGGGCCTAGCCGGGTCCGGTTCCCACTGGTTTTTTACTTCCCTCGTCTAAAAGACGAAGGAAGTATTGTAATCGCGAAAATATCACCTTTTAAGATTTTTCCAGATCTTCATGTTTCAGGGTCCCTAGATGAGGAAAAACAGGTTTTCCGTCAGCAGTGCTTTCAAACCTATATTAAAACAATCGAATCTAAAATTTGGGTCTTACGTAAAAGAAAACAATATGCAATTAAATGGTACTGTTGCTAAGAGCGGTATAGAAATATCCAACATTTTTAACTCAGTTTACACTGCGAACTGTAACCTGTAAATCTCTACAGCATATATTTCTTTAGGAACTTGCTTATTGTTAAAGTAAGGGATGCTGTCCTTCTGTACATAAATCCAACAACAAAAGCGAAATAAATAACTATCGACTCAATTTCGAGACTGTGTATTTAATAAAGTACAGGAAAAAAAACACTTAATATTTACATTCGGTGCTTACAAACAGTGTCTGTAAATTTTCAGTCAATTTTAAGCAAATTTCTTAACCATACATTTATTAGCAACCTTGCACATTCCCAGGTTTTCCCCGTCAAAAACCTGATCATAATTTAAAATTGACCGTCAAAACCTGAGTAGAATTTGAATTTCCCACCAAAACTCTGATCATAATTTGAATTTATTACCAAAACCTACGCAAAAACCCCCGCGCAGACCTGTGCAAAAATCCCCGCGCAGACCTACGCAGAAACTCCAGACAACAATCACATCCGGTTTTTTTTAGCAACCTTGCACATTCCCAGACGCTCACATCCGCAGGTCTGGACAGGTATTTTCTATAGTCTGCAAATTCTGCGCCTCCTAATTTTAGCTTTATTTACGCAATTTCTAATGTGATTGTTTAGTTACAAAATGTTTTTAAACAAGTTTGAGATTTTCTCTTATACATCTGATTTTTAACCAATCTAGATAAGTTTTTATCCAGCAAAATTAAACTGCCTCTCACCATTGGGCATCATGTATAGCATCCTTGTTAATTAGAGTATATTTTACTAATATATTGCAGTGATCTAATAGCTTTTACTCGGTTTTATTTAATTTAATTCTTATTCTCACGGTTTTATTTTAAAATTTTGATTTTAATCTTACCTTTTGCGTACAGTCTTTAGCATTGTAATAACCATAGTTATTCAACTCTAATCAACTATTAAAATCAGATTAAGACATAAACCATGAATACCGGATATAGACCAATTGTATTTATTAAGTAATTAATAACTGCCTGTATCATACGTTTAACAACTTTGTTAATAATATTTGATAAATACTTAATTTTAGTTAATTCAATTTTAGATTAATATTACTGTCTGTTTATATCTTCTATAGTCTTCTATTCGTCAGATATCTCTGCTACAACTATGCTCGTAACCAAAAACTGGACTATTTACGAATGATTTACAAATACCGTTGTAAGAAACCGAAATTCCAATGATAAAACTAAACCACCACTCCTTTTAGGAACAATATTTTAAGCTGCTTTTTATTTTTGTAGTTATTGAATGCTTAATAAAAAATGTAGTTAAAACATATAGTGCTGTGGCGCCGGATTTCGTAAATATACTACCATAACATTCTTAAAGCCAAGGTGCTAACACAAGAACAAAGAAGGTGTTTGTTTTTGCGAGATTGGTATGCAGAAGTTGCAGACTAATGAGGCTTAGTAAATGCATCAGCAAAAATTTTCCAAACAAAGAGTTCATTCAATTTGGCAGTTGTGCAGATTTTCAAATCTGTTTTGTGAGATTGACATGCGGAAGTTGCTGAATCGGATAAACTTAAAAAATGCTGGGTGGTACACACACGATTCTTTCATCGCCCCTGAGTGTCGTGGCTAAAACTCAAAAACGCTGCTACAATCCAGTCGCAGGCAAATACGAGCAAAATGTAGATTCAATACTTGATAAACACAACTTCTGAGATGGAATGTGAAAAAATTGTTAAGTTGATACCCAAGATGGTTAATAACTATCAAAAAATATGCGAGAGTCTATCAACCACCATATCCCAGTCACTCGTGTCTTACCCCCCGAGCCTCAGACAAGTTTTCAACAAATAAAACAGGATATTTCATAAATGTCTTTATTATATACATCATATGGTATTTCTAAACAATTAACCCTATTTCTAATCGTCTTTAGCATAGCAGGCGCCTCTTCAAAGTAGTCACAAACACTTTTAGTTTTCATTACGTCTATGCACGCACATTTGTAACATCCTCTGGTCGTCATTATCAAACAGTAGTACGTCGGAATCGTAGCGAAATTTTATGCGCTTGAATAATCTTATGTGATGAATCGTAGATTTTGTTATCGACCTCAATCCATACATGCAATGTAGGTCTTGTACCGTCGTAAGCCATAGTACCCCATTTCAGTTCTAGTTTTAAAGGTTTGAATTTTAGTAGTTGTTCGAATAACATCAAACTTGCCGGTAAACACACCCCGTACATATTTTCACTTATGAACTCTTGGGATATAACATCACAAATCAGACCTTGTATAGACACCATGATGACAATACTGACATATATTTGGTTGAATTTCGATATATACTATTAGGCTACAATGGCTTCATATAATTAATCCGGTTTATTTTTTTAGCAAACTTGCACGTTTCTCAAACAAAGGCTCCATTCAATTTAGCAGTTGTGCAGATTTACAAAACAACGACTGTTTATCTGATAATGAAGGTCAGCAAAAATTCCTCCAGACAACAAAGACTTCATTGTCCAATTATGTTTTGCAGTCGTGCAGATTTCTCAAACAATGGACGCCATTGTTTAATTGGTAGACAATAACATCCTGCTAGACTCCCACATCTGCAAGTCCCAACAAGTTTGCATTCTCAGACGATGACTCACATCCTGTTGAGCCTGGGAAAATTTTGATAAGCGTAGAAGTCTTGTAAAATTTCAAAATTAGACATTTAACCCCAAAATTCATCGTGGGAATCTTGTAAAAATTAGACTTTTAGCCTCAAAATTCATCGTGGGAACCGGACCCCGGTTAGGCCCGTGATCTTGACCTCGGCTAGGCTCGTGACCCCCGGCTAGACTTAGCCAAGTTTCAAACCAGAGGCCAATGACCTCGCCACGTGACACTTAGCCAAGTTTCAAACCAATCGAAGTGAGCCAGAACGCCCCTAGGTACACTACTGGCATCATCGTTGGAATAAGTGTGTGGCAAGCCAAGGGATTAAATATTATTTGTAATTAAATTAATAAATTTCTATATATTCATGCATTCGCCGTATTAATTGATCAAATCTCATATTGTGTGTTTAATGCCCTCCGCTACGCGTCTGACATTAGATTTACACACGGGACTAATGAACCTTTGCTCCAGTGATATATATATGATTTTTTCTTCAAACACATGTTCTTTAGCGCAAAATTTCAAAAATTTTGCTTTAGGAAATCATAGTGACTCTAGATTTCTGTAGTGACATTTTATCTAATTTCTAAATCAACATAACATTGTAAAGCTTTGGTGTGGGAGTATAAAAAATTGCCTCCCGCTGGTTGGAAATTGAGTGAATTCAGTGTCTTTTCTTGCTGTTCAAACTGTTTTTTCTGTTTCTTAAGTTTTGAATGAATTTTAGTGGTGTCACTGCATAAAGCTACATCGAATTTGTCAACGTTTATTAGGTAGTATTAGTATTATTAATAAAAATTGGCTTCCGCTGGTTGGAAATTGACAGTTTGGTTTCTTAAAACTAGGGCGCAAAAGCCAACTTTCTTTACAGTGAGTAGAAAAAAAATAACAAGACTGCAGTATAAAGTCCTGTCCAAAGCGCATGATCAAAAATCGACCTTCAGGCATGAATGTGATTAGCCATTCCAAAACATTCTTATGGGGCATTTAATTTAAAAAACTATCAAAGGCTGCAACTAACCTAAATAAGCTAGAACTGCACAGCAAATTGCTGGGGGATTATTTGAAACCACTGCTTCTTTACCTGGCGTGAATCCAACTAACCAATCAGAATCAGACTGGCGGACATGCGCAATAGGCAGGACCTTATACAGTTGGACCAAAAATAAATTTATAACTAGAGTCGCCTGTGATTCATGTTACTGAAGTGTATTGTTGGCAGCACTGTCAATGTATGTCAAATTCTAGGTTAGCAGTTAGGTTTTGTTTGTTATTTGACACAGACGTACACAAAACCTAACCTGCTAACCTCGAATTTGACATACACTGACTGTGCCACCAATGATACAGTTGTGTGTAACTGACCTGACAAAATATCACGTATATTTTAATTTATAATTGTTGACGTTTGACAAATACACGTTGTAGCTACAAATATTGGTCAAACGTAAAAAAATATAACTTAATTTCAAAAGTATATGTTACATTTTGTCAGGTCAGTTTCACATAACTAAACATGATCTGGGGATAATTTTTCGAAGGACCATAAGAAATGGAAATATCTCTACCTCTTTGCGCCCCTGCCGCAGTTCTCTTCATATGGGAAACCAGACAGACTTTTGAATTAATTATCAGTGATGTTACGAGAGTATAACAACATGAAACATTTTCTTGATGAAATGACGTAACTATTTTTGTCGCTGGAACTTGGACTGTGGGTATTAGGTCAAAACATGAACTATTGAAAAAGCTGCCCAGTTTTGAAATATAAAATTTAACTATTCATAAAATTAAAGGAAAATGGTAAAAGGGGAGGAAAATTGAAACGTGGAGACAAACAGTAAAGTAAATGGATTTAGAACAGTGGTTCTTAACCGTTGAGTGATGAGGGATCATTTGACTAAATTTTTGTCTTGCCATGGACCACCAACTGTTTGGCGGTAATATAAATTATTATAAGGTTGTTCTATAAATAAAACGCGTATATAATTATTCAAAACCAAGCGTATTATATTATTTGCGAAAATCCAAACGATCCAAGTTATTTATCGAATTTTAAGGAAAGAAATTGCTTTTTGGCTCCAAAAATGTTCAAGTTCCTGTCTCGAATGTATCCTTGCAGTTACTATCGTGTTGCATTTTAATTAGCTCTTCTTGAATTTCATCAGGCGCCTCAGAAATGTTGACAATGAAAGGATTACGGATAATTTTCCGAATAGCTTTGTCCTCGCAGTCAGGAAAATAGCGATTGAATCAATTTTTCGAGTTTTGCAAATGAAGTGTAATATTCTTTTGTATTTTTCCTTTAATCTTAGCACACTGCCCGTCAATAATTGGATTCAGCGTATCAAACGTAGAAAAGTTCTCTCTTTCGACTTTTTAATAATAATAATAATGACTTTATTTAGTTTTTTAACTACATAAATAGCACAACATTCATCCAGATAAGTATAAAGTACTCAGTATTTAATATCACAGAATGCACAAAACAATTACGTAAATATAAATACATATATACATAGAGTTATCTATTTAAATACAAATCTTTTAGTTTTCTTTTAAATCTTTTTACATCACAGTTTTTCAGACTATTAACTTAGTTGTTTTATGCCAATACAGCTTTATAAAGTAATGAGTTTTGGCCAGCAGTTAAATTTTTACGGGTTACTGTAGTGGTCAGCCCTTCTAGTACTATAGGAATGTGTTTCTGAAACCTTTTTTAACAAGTTACTAAAATATTTTGGTAAAATCCCACATTTAATTTTATGAATGAATAAGAGGGGGCCTGCATTTCACAGTAATTTTCTATACCCATCCACTTTAATGAATGCAACATGTCTCTAATGTGAGTTCTATACCCTTTATTAAGAATTATTCTCATTGCCCTGTTTTTTAAAATCTGTAACCTGTTCATTTCTCTTGCTCCTGCCAAATACAAAATAGTTGTACCAAAATTAAAATGTGGTAGAACAATAGCATTATAGATTGTTAGTTTAGTCCTCATACTTAAATAATTACTACAGCTGTAGAGTAGACCCAACTTTCTAGCTATTTTTTTACATATATAATCAACATGCTCTACAAATTTCAGACTGTTGTCTACAATAATTCCTAAATATTTGATACTGTTTACAATTTCTATATTTTCATTTGCAATTTCTAACCTAAGTCTATTATTCTCAATATATGTTATTACTGTTCTATTACCAATTATAGCTTTCGTTTTACTGGCGTTTAATTTCAATTTATTTACTATAAGCCATTTGTGTAATAAATCTAAATCTCGGTTTATTTGTTCATACAATGAATTGATGTTAATTCCACTTATTTATTTATTTATTTATTTTTTTGGAAAACTTACAGCTAGTATACATAAATATGTAGAATCAGCAATAACTAGTAGCCATTTTACAGTTTTCGCCTATAGTTAATGATATAATTATAATATTAGGCAACACAAGTTGCAGAAAAATAAAGAAACATATTAAACTTAAATTGTTAGTTACTCTATAAAACATACTAGCTTAAGAGCCAAAGAACTCTGATGATATTCGTTTTTTTACCGAAGCAGAGTTCGTGAAGAACAAATCAAAATCATAATTTTTGTTCATTTTGTTAAATTTATCGCTAGCTCTGTGGATGAAAGAATTTTGCCTATAGCTTGTTCGTACACGGGGCGTAGACAAAAGAATTGGATTTCTTGTTATGAATACTGGAGTACACAGAGATATTTTGCTTAATAATTGAGGACAATCTATGGAGCCGTTTGCAATATTCATTAAACAGGTAATATCAGTGACGTCCCTGCGTATTGAGAGAGGCAGAATATGATGTCGCTTACACCTTGACAAATAATCAGAATCTCTAACTCGACTTTTAAATTCGATAAAGCGTAAAAACCTTTTTTGGATGTTTTCAATGCGGGAAATATAGATTTCGTATCGAGGATTCCATATTTGTGAGCAGTATTCGAGAAGGCTGCGTACATATGCACAGTAAAGAATTTTTATAGTTTTAACTTGAGAGAAGTCAGCACATGATCTCATGATAAAGCCCAGTGCTTTTGATGCTTTTGAGACGATGTGATCAATGTGCCTGTCAAATAATAATTTTGAGTCGTGGATTACACCTAAGTCTTTAATGAATTCAACTCTATTGATAAGTTGGCCTTTGAGATAATAGTTAAAATTTAGAAAGTTTATTTTTCTAGTAAACGTTATACAGTAACATTTCGACACATTAAGGTCAAGCTTATTATCGAGACAATATTGATCTAGCCTGAGTAAATCGCTTTGAAGGGCAGCTGCATCTGAGGCATTATCTATACGTTTTAAGATTTTCATATCGTCTGCAAATAATATAAATTTGGAGAAAAGAAAGCATTTTCCTATATCCAGAATAAATAAAATAAAGAGTAAAGGGCCCATTAAAGACCCTTGCGGAACACCTGAAGGGACAGTTGTCCACCCAGATGTGAAACCATTGAGTACTACTGCCTGAGAACGATTTTCAATGTACGACTTTAACCACCTGAAAAGATTTCCGTGAATACCGGCCCTATGAAGTTTATTGAGAAGGATAATGTGGTCTATCCTATCAAATGCCTTACTATAGTCCGTGAAGATTGTATCAACTTGGGCCGGAACTGCCATGTTCTCGGATATATACTCATTTGATACTAGCAGATTAGTTACTGTTGAACGCTGCTTAAGAAAGCCGTGTTGTTCAGGACTAAATATTGGTTTCATCGCTGAATATATTTCAGCATATACGATTCTTTCGAATATTTTGGCAAAAATGCACAATTTTGATATGGGTCTATAATTTTCTATTCTGTTTCTAGAATCTTTTTTGTGAATGGGGGAGACGAAAGCCGATTTCCAAACTGAGGGCATGATGCCCTCTTTGATGGATCTATCAAAGAGTATAAAAAGAGGAACGGACAGACTATCAGCACAATTACGAATTAAAATTGGCGAAATGCCGTCGGGTCCAGCAGATTTGTTTGTGTCAATAGATTTGAGTAGTTTTAGTACTCCATCCTGATTAATTTCAATATTGGAGATGCTAGTAGGATTTATGCTAGGAGGATAATCAACTTGGATGTTAATTGTTGAATTTGTCTCCAAATAGGTGGATTGAAAGTAGGTGGAAAACAAATTACATACGCCCTCCCCCGTTTGTGCCGATTGGTCGCCATACGTCATAACAGCTGGTATTGCATTCGTATTATTTTTACGTTTGATAAATGACCAAAATGCTTTAGGGTTCTCTGAGATAGAAATTTCGATGTTTGCAGTGTAAGACTTGTAACACTGGGATTCTAGACGTTTCGCTCGTTGTCTAAGTAGAGAAAAAGTTGCGTAATCGGACAAGTTACCGTAGATTTTATATTTACGGAAGTATTTTAATTTTTCTTTCATCATTTTTTTCAGAGGGGAGGTATACCATGGAGGAAACTTATCATTAAACTGCAATTTGTGTTGAATATATTTATCGCGTAAATCTGAAATAGCAGAATTTAAAAAGTGTAGGGCATCGTCTATAGTTCCCGACGTCAAGTTACTTGCCCAATCGATGTTGTTTAAACTTTCATTAATTGCTGCATAATCACCTGAGTTGTAGAAGTATTTCATTCTACATTGCTTCTTCAAAGATGGTTGACTAATGAGATCAACTTCAATCGACAAGGCTTTGTGATGCGGGTCTTCCGGTACTAACGGGTCACAACAACTACACACTTTCAAATATTCGTTAGAAAATATTAAATCTAAAATTCTGTCATGCGCGTTTCTAATCCCATTAAACTGGTTAAAGGAGCAAAGATCAATTGTATCAAAAAAATTAGCTTGCGTTTCACCCGTTGAGTTAGAGTAAGTAAACATACCGGTGTCACTTTGCGGGGCCCAATTTATGTTCGGCAGATTAAAATCACCCATTAGGATAAACTTACTGGACGGACTAGATAAAAATGTAAAAGACCATATCATCAGCAAACAGATGAGCGTTTGAAAACATATTGAACATCATTTATATAAATAATAAAGAGTAATGGCCCCAGAATACTACCCTGAGGAATACCACACTCAATTGATAGTTCGGCTGATAAGATAGAGTTACATTTCACCTTTTGTTTTCTATCTTGCAAGTAACTTTTAAACCACTTTAATACTGTTCCTTCTATTCCTATAGTTTGTAATTTATTAATTAACCTTTGGTGGTCAACTGTCTCAAACGCTCTTTTTAAATCTATAAATACTGCGATTATTGTCAAGCCACTGTCTTTACTTGTTTGCCAATCATTTAATATAAATTGAAATGCATGTTCGCAACTGTGATTTTCTCTAAACTCTGACTGGAATTCAGTTAAGAAATTATTCATATTTACACAAGCCAACAATTGATAGTAAACTATTTTTTCCAAAATTTTTGCTAACGCAGGTAACATATTTACTGGTCTAAAATCTTCAGGTTTGTTTGAATTACGTATTTTCCTAATAGGTACAATTGTTGATATTTTTAAAATGTTTGGTACTAATCCATTTTGTAATGAGCCGTTAATTAAGTTTAATAGCGGTTCACATAGCTTTTCAAAACCCACTTTATAAAGTTTAATAGGTAGTTCATCAGGACTATTTTTCATCAGGACTATTTTTATCTGGTATAGAATAAATTATATCTCGTAGTTCAACATACGAGATATTAAAAAATTCACTAAAAATAAACTGAGGTACAAACGCATAATTTATATCTTGAACTCCACTATTATCTATGTTTTTATAATTACCTTTATACTACTTATAAAAAATTCATTAAATTTTTGAGCAATTACTCTAAGATCACATTCTTTCTTATTGTCAAAGTTTACAGAGTCATAATTTGAATTTCCCATTATGTTTTTTAACGATTTCCACATTAACTTTGGATTTTTCACATTGTTATCAATTATTTGACTATAGTAATTTTTTTATTACTTTTGATAGTATTGGCAGTTAAGTTGCTCAATTTTTTGTAGTCCTGCCAGTCTGCCTGCAATTTTGTCAAACAAAATTTTTTAAATTTAAGATTTCTCTCCTTAAGAAGTTCATACACATCTGTATTAAACCACAGTTTACTTTTACATTTCATTACTAATCTGCAGACTGGCATTACCACATTCATTACTGAGTGCAAACTTTCCACAAATTTATAATAGTATTCATCAATACACAAATCATCACCATTACAATAAAACTGTTTTAGTTCATTCAAAAAATGCTCAACATCTAGTTTTTTCCTATATTCAATAACATTGCATACCTTCGTATCTTTACTATGTTCTACTTTAATTAATGAATGCCTATTAAATACTGCCACATCAACTATATCACAAGAGACATCACGGTTACTTATAACTAAATCAATTAAGGATTCTGAACCCTCTGGTGATATATGAGTAGAGCCCTTTACCAGCTGTTTAAAACCGTTATCATTAATTATTTTTTTAAATCTGTTAACATACAAATGATATTGTTGGAAATTGAAATTGAAATCACCCACTTTGCTGATCAATAGGTGGATTTTAGCGATAAACGCACGGATTTTATCTTCAAATGCAAATATGTTGCTTCTGCCTTCCAACTTCATATTTCCTGACCCTTGCAGCTGAAGATTCAGTTTATTTAGTTGTGCGAAAAAATCCACTAAATAAGCAAAATGTATTTGAAATTTGAACTGACAGAACTGATCCAGCAACTCTTTGTTTTCCTTATTAGTTAAGAATAATTTTACTTCCTTTCTCAGTTTGTACAACCTCGACAGCAGGTTTTCTTTGGAACGCCAACGCACTTCGGTGTGAAAAAGCAGTGTTTCGTGTTCAGAGTTCATAGCAGAGTATAATTTTTTGAAGAGACAAGTATTAAGTGCACTTCTTTTAATAAAGTTGACTACTTTTATAGCTATGTTTATCGTAATAGCAAAGCATTCCGGGAGCGTTTTGGCAGTTAATGCTTGGCGATTAATAACTCAGTGCGTCGTTATTGCAAATAGATAGATTCTTTTTTTTAATTAAAGCTGCAAGACCAGAGCAGGAACCGAGCATAGCAGGAGCACCATCCCTACAAAACCCAGCAAGGTTTTGCCACGTAACTCCATGTTTCTCGAAATATTGACTTGTTACATCCATAACGTCTGCACCTTGCGACGTCGTTTTCAGTTCTTGCTCTTTAAACGTTTTGTTGGCATTCAAAAATCGAATAAATACAAGTAGTTGACAACATTGTGAACCGCCGGTAGATTCATCACATTGTAGCGCAAATTAAGGACTACATTTTATCTTGTCTATAATTGGTGGTCCTCCGTTGAACTCCCTCGATCATGTCGATCTCTCCACGAAAGTACGTAGATCATACAACATTTGCAAATTCCAGTGTACGGATGTTTGTACGTTTTATAAATTTTTGTGAAGAGCTCGGGGGGTTATTGTCTTAAGGGGCGGGTAAAGGTAAAACCGCCCAAAGTAGCAAATGTTTCAAGCGTCATAACTACTACGTATGTGGGCCAATCATATCAAACTTTTTTTTTGTATGATAGCCTGTAGTTTTATCTGTCAAACGATATGCATTTCATGGCAATTTATTGGTAGGAAGGTCATTAAAAAATATTTTTCTCCCTAACGGCTTCTCCAATGTTAGTCTTTTTTATATCAGAATTATTCTTTTTTACAGTTCTAGTGTATGGGATAAAAAATAGAATAAATTTTGAAAAAATGTAAAAAATAAGTTTGAAAAACTCAAGTTCCCTTTGTACTATTTTTATGAAATTATCTTATTCACTAGATATTAAGAAGTGTAGGACATTGGCTTAAACAGAATTTGAAATTTATGTTTTGCTTTTGAGAAAAACGTGTGCGACACCAAGTGGCCAACTCTAGAACTAACATTTTTCATTTTAAGGCATTAAAGGCCTTTCTCAACGTAGAGGAACGAGTTTGTCTTTTTTAATATTGCACAAATGTTTTCCCGCCACTTGAGATCGTTTGAAATGAATACACCAAGGTCCTTTTGGTAGTTCGCAGGGCGTAAAGTAGTCTCGCCCAGCATGTAATGCCTCTGCGGATTTTTTTCTTTATATGCATTACCATGCACTTGTCGCCGTTTAGAGCAAGTAGCCATTTTTTGGTCCATTCGTGCAGTGCGTGTAGGTCGTCCTGGAGAACGTGGATGATGGGATACCCATAGAATTTTGTGTCATCCGCGAATATCGATGCAAATGGTTGCAGGACCGACAGTAGCTTATTAAAATACAGAATAAACAGCAAGGGCCCGACTAACGACCCCTGCGGTACCCCACTCATCTTCGGGGACGCTGACGACCACAAGTCGCCCAATCTCGGTAGGTCTTGATCCACTTGAGCAGTTTTCCTCGAACTCCGATGTGTTCCAGTTGTCTGTGCGGCATCTTGTCAAATGATTTCTTGTAGTCGAGTTCACTAACGTACAGAATAAACAGCAAGGGCCCGACTAACGACCCCTGCAGTACCCACTCATCTTTGGACACGCTGACGACCACAAATCGCCCGTTCTCGGTAGGTCTTGATCCACTTGATTAGTTTTCCTCGAACTCCGACGTGTTCCAGTTGTCTGTGCGCCACCTTATAAAATGCTTTCTTGTAGTCAAGGTATACTACGTCGATCGGTTCGCTCCTGTCGTAAAATTGTATCCATTTTTGAGTGGCTAGGAGATTTGTCGCTACCGACTTTCCTGGCACGAAGCTCTGCTGATTTTTGGGTATGATACCCTGGTTCTCGCAGAACTTTCAAAGGCTCAGGGCTTTTAATAGGTATGGGTGGATGCTGTCGGGGCTCGTTTCAACTACTTTGTATGCAAACCATGTTGAAATTTAGCTGTCGTTGCAACAATTTAGCACCGGTATCAAGTATTTGAACACAAAATGCGTTCTGTTTAGTGCTAGAAAGAATGAGAGTATTTTTCTTCGGTTGTTACTGAAGAAAATGTTGCTACGCTTAGAAATATTGTTGAAGAAGACAAGAAAGCTTCTTGTATGATAAAAGAGCTTCAACTGAATATTGAATTCTTGATTGTTAATTTGTATTTCCTCAGAGTTGTAAGTCTTTTTGGCTCGTATCAGTTTGTAATTTTTAAAAAGCAGAGAACATAAGAATGGTCATATTAGGCATAAATCAGAATTGTTTACAGTAAACTCAAGTTTTATTAAAATAAAATATTTCTTTATGCAAATCCTCTTTTTATGAATTTGCTTCTTGTGGTTTACAAATTTTGGCCAACGAATAAAACAAAAGAATCAGCGAGCAAAAGTAAAAACTTGCGTTGCAGGGAGACTGTTGGATATGCATGGAGCTAATGGACACGTCTCTAGACAAATTTTATAAATTCATCTACGAAAGGTTGAAGAAACGGATTCCCGAAACCATACTAGGCAAAATAACAGTAGCAACCGTGAAAGCTTTAAACTATTTAAAAGAAGAACTGAAGATCATCCACCGAGATGTGAAGCCTAGTAACATATTGCTAGATAGGAAGGGCAATATTAAACTGTGCGACTTTGGTATATCCGGACAGCTGGTCGATTCCATTGCTAGGACTCGGGATGCTGGTTGTCGGCCCTACATGGCAGTAAGTATTCACACTTTTACTTGTTTTTACGAGAAATATAGGTTACTGTCAATATGTGTGATTTGTAGCCGGAGAGAATAGATCCTCAAAGAGCCAGAGGTTACGATGTTCGAAGTGACGTATGGTCATTAGGAATTACTTTGATGGAGGTAGCAACTGGGCACTTCCCTTATCCTAGGTGGTCAAGTGTATTCGAGCAGCTGCATCAAGTTGTCAACGGTGATCCCCCACGTCTATCTACCAACCACAATGCTAATGTATTCACAGCAGAATTTGTAAATTTTGTAAATACTTGGTAAGTAGCTTAAGGTTCCGTACAGTACACTTTTAATGAGGTTGTATTGCAGTTTAATAAAAGAAGAATTAAGCAGACCCAAATACAATAAATTGCTGCAAGATCCGTTTATAATGAACGCCGAGAAGGAAGAGGTGGACGTAGCAGCATACGTATCGGAAATAATGGACGAAATGGCGAACAACGGTATTAGTGCTTTCACCACCAATCAGCCATAGTTGGTACAGCATTCCTTCCTTTTTCTTTAATTGGGAATTGTCTGCTTTATGGAACTATTATGTCAACCAGAAATGTGACGACGGGACGTCGTAGCTTTGTTGATCACCCAAGTCTATCCATGTTTGCTCAGTCATGTGTTCACGTCACTGCAAGTGGCACGAGGTGCACATTGTTATGTCGCAACTTTTTAATGGTTCTGTAAAGCGAAGGCAAAGCAACCTGTATATGAAATTAATCATTTGGTAGGGTTAGGCAATTGTTTTGAGTCATGCATCTCAGGTGATGTAGAATCCAATAAATATTATTGTTAACAGATGTAATTTAGGATTATTGTTAACGACATTGTTTCATGTACACATACGATAAGGTCTAGAGTAGAAGGTTTTTAGTACCGGTTCGAGGAGCTTCTGATTTTGAATCTGTTATACTTGCTGTGGAACAACTGAGATTCGTACAGTTTAGTTTGTGGCTCTTTCTTATATGACGCATAGAAAAATTAGTGATAAATTTGTATTACCCTGCATTTTAATAATGCAACCCTAGTTTGAAATTGTTTTTGTTTGCAATTATATTAGGCAAATTTTATTAAAACTACAAAATACCTACCCTAAAATTAGTTGCTGTAAAGTTGATAAAATAACTTTATCTTTTGTAAACTTTAGAGTTACAGCTCGAGCACCAAATTGAGCACCAGCTCAAGCTCGAGCTATTTCAGTTCACGGGTATGTGACTGCATTACTTCCTTAATACCACAAGGGGGATTTGATTTGCTGAAATTCGATTCGCCGGAATTCGATTCGCCGGAATTCGATTCGTCGGAATTCAATACGCTGGAATCCGTCACGCCGGAAGTCTTTTGACCGGAATTCATTTCGCCGGATATCAAGATCTAGGACACTGTGCTGATCGTGGGGATAACACTGACCGTGGTAGTGAAAAAAAATTATCAAAGACCAACTAACCGAAACAGGCTAGAACGAGACTTTGCCGAATTTCATTATATGACTAGCACCCTACAATCCGGTGAAACGGAATTCGGCGAATAACTTCCGATGTTTAGAGCTGTTGTTTTTCCGGTTTCCACTTTTAATAAATTTTAAACATCGACACGATTCATTTTAAATATTCACGCGTGTGTGTTATCGTGCAGATTTATTATATTTAAATTTGAAATTAATTGATCATTACCGATTTTCCAACAATTTGCGGCCGATACGCATAACAGCATTTTTTTACAATTTCAAACTTTTCAATTCGTCGGTTGTTTAACCCAGTACTAGTCAGAATTAGTATTTGTGCAGACCTGGCCTTTATGATGCAGATGTAGGGGTTCGGAAAGGTAAGCCAATACATTTTTTCAGCGGTTTGGAAACAATATTGCATAGCCTGATCGCGCCGAAATGTTTACAGTGCAAAGCCCTTTCAACGAACACAAAATGTGTACCTCCAGTGTGGAAATGCCCCCACCGGAAGTTACAGAGGTACAAGTTACAAGAGGGAAATGTCAAATATTTCAAGGAAACAAAGTTTAAATGAAACACTTCAAAATTAATACCTGCCGATAATTCAATTTGAATATTTTGGGGATTGAACATTTTTAGCAAAACGGCCTCTTGTAAAAAAAAACCTAACTTTGCCAAATTGAACGTGACCTAACCTAACAAAGATGCAACGTTGAATTCACACTGTATCACCAAATCATAATTATAGTTCTGAGCTACTTTTGTCTGACCGAAAACTATATGACCAATGCATTCTCCCAGTACTCAGCTATGGAGCTGAGACATGGAGTCTCACAAAGAAAAATGCGGAACGAATTGCCAGAATGCAACACGCACAGGAACGGGGAATGTTAGGCATTAGGCTGAGCGATAGAAAAAACAACAATTGGATTCGAGAACAAACTAAAATTACCGAAGCAATAGAAAGGGTAACCGAATTAAAATGGAGATGGGCCGGACATGTGGCCCGCTGAACGTACGACAGGTGGACAAAACTGATCTTAGAATGGAAACCAAGATTTGGTCGCAGAAGCGTAGGAAGAGGAGTAACAAGGTAGAGAGACGATATAAAAGAGAGGGCAGGAATCCAGGGGATGCGAAAGACAAACAACAGGTGACAATGGCATGGAATGGGAGAAGCCTACATATAGCAGTGGATTGATATAGGCAGAACGTGATCGTGATCTATTTTTGTCAAAAAACCTCGTAACCTAACCTAACTTATCCTAATCAAATTTAAACTCTTAAGAAACGAAAAACTGATCAAATCACCATTTTCAAACTCAAAAACAAAAATACAATGTTGAATTCATAATTTACCACTAAATCATAATTATAGTTCAATGTATTTTTGTCAAAAAAACTCATAACCTAACCTTACATCATAATTAATAGGAACGGAAACTGCTTCATTGTTGTTCCACATTAGTACTAAACTTTCGTCCAAAAAATTCGTGTTCTTTCCTTTTTCCATTTGTAAGCGTGGACATTTGAGTTTTTCCAATAGTTCTTGTACCTTTTAGTACCCCCTTGGCACACATTGTTTTCCAACTGGTGAAAAAAATTATTAAAAAATAGTTGTTTTTCTTGTATTGTTCACTAGGTACAACAGTCAATAGATTCTATATTACACGAGTCACTAGATTCTATATTACACGAGTCACTAGATTCTGTATTTCATGGTCACTAGGATTCTGTATTACACGAGTCACTAGATTCTGTAGTACATGAGTCACTAGATTCTATTAGCCGGAATTCGATTCTCCAGAATTCCTGACACCGGAATTCGATTTGCCGGAAGTCTTTTGAAAAGAATTCATTTTGCTGGATATCAAGATCGAGGACACTATGCTGATCATGGGGCAACACCAGCCGACATAGTGAAAAAACATTTTCAAAGACTGCAATTAACCTAAACAGGCTAGAACAAGACACAGTACTTTGCCGAATTTCGTTATATGACACGCACCCTACAATCCGGTGAAATAATTATCCGGCAAAACAAATTCCGGTGAGTCGAAATCCGGCAAAAAAAATCCTGCTTGATCAGTTTTGTTACAATATGGTTCAAGGCTATGTAGATAACGAAATATTTGTTTTTTTTGCATATGGCATTTTTCGAGAAGTTCGGCAGCCAATTGGTTGTCATAGTGCATATTGTTAGACGAGTCTTTCGGGAAGGGCGCCGTTAATTGTATCCCAATGGCAAGTGGTCACCAAGGCCCAGTACTGATCCAATGGACTGCAACAAAATTCTACGTGCCCCCATGGATTCAAACCGAACTTGGACGGTTTTACCCACTGGGCCATCTGGCGATAACCAAATGAGCTACATAAACACCAGTCTATAACCAAACTTTAGGAACCTTTCCCTCATAAACATGGAACTGGTTGGTAATTGCTTTGAAGTACATAAAGTGTGTTAAAAGAAACCGTTATCAAGTGGCCTTGTGTCAAACAGTAAGTTTTGAAAGTCATGTCGTAACCATATATGTATTATACATATATTGCTCACCATATACATTTAGGAGTTGGGTTATCTGTCTCACTTCCTTCGTGAGTTTCCCACTCATAGCCGCTAGCAATATAGTAAGTATTACATATATGGTCGTAACTTATTTTATTGATTGCGTATGCACACAACCTCACTTTGACAACTGACAACTCAAGTGACCGAGCATGTTGAATTCTGGGTAGAGCGATGTAATAATTTGCTTATAAACACATAACCTCACTTTGACAACTGACAACTCAAATGACTCAGTGCGCTGGATTCTGGGTAGAGCGATGTAATAATCACCGACATGCAGTTGTAAGTTAAAACTAGTTCAAAGCCCTCTCGATAATTTTTTCCCTTAATTTTTATTATTAGTAGCACTTGTTTCGTTGTTATTTCACTTCGAACTACTTCTGTCTCTCTGTAATCATAGATTCGCTATCGATGCGACCCTACTCACAACATCTCATAATTCTCCATATTTATAAGAGCATCAGGTTGTTGCAGTACAATACTGTCAACATTTTCCACATCTTTGGAAAACACGTCGGCTGGAAATGGGTTAACTGACTTAGGGGAGGTATTTTTGTAGAAAATAAAAACTTCATCAATGTTCTCATATAAATATCTTGAAGCGAGTGTGAAATGACTAAAAAATTTGCCATTACTGTGCAAAGCAACATTTTCCACACTTTAATAGTCTGAAGGGATATTCGGCAAGAGAATTGCCTAAACAACCCAATATCGTTTGCAAGATATTGATGGCTCTGGAAGTGTGTTCGGGGTAGTGTGCATTCCAGAAATTAGAGACTGACGTTTTTTACATTTTGAGGCTAGTTTTTGATGAATTCCATGCGAGGGCAATTCTCAAGTCGTTTAATTATAGAAATCTAATAATTATTTGAAAATTTGTGCATTCCTGGACAACTGTTTTTCATTAACAAAAATTATATTCCAAAAATTTTATCCACTTAGGTTTTTTTTGTTGATTAATTTTTACAAAATAAACATTGCTGTTTCGTATTCAGAAAGACGACTCTCAACTGCAATTGTTTCAATTCCCATAAGATTTATATACTGTCTTTTAATTTTTGACCTTATGAATAACAAGGAACGAAAATACAAAGTACAAAAACAGACAAAAGTCGAAAAAATTTTGTTTCGAATGCTTGAACACTTCATAAAATTGGCACGATATTTTTTTACAACAAACACTTATCTTTTAATTTTTGTGTGCAATTTATGCTGTGACTAGAATCAATAGAAAGGCGATTTTATTAAATTTAGCACCGTCAAAAATTACGAGCTATTAACCATGTACAAAATTTTTAAAAGGTAACGACTTCTTGTAAAAATATAGCATAGAATAACTAAGTGTAAAGTCAGCGGGTTAGCTGAAGCTGAAGTCCATTGTACATACATATAAAACAATCAGGCAAGTTTTGCTATCGAGGCTTAGTGTCGTGATTAAAAATGTCCAATGGTTTGTAGGTTTCCAGATTAGCGAAGTATGTACTTATTTAGATTTTCCATAGTTTCCTTGAAGCTATACAATTTGACTGAAAGAAAGTGAAAAATGATTGAAAGGCTGGTAGTAGTGTCATTTTAGAATAAACACGTAAATATTACCCTTTAAAAAATAGTTTGAGGTTATATAAACAGAGCTGGACAATAAATTAGGCGTGTAATTAAAGAAATAGTTATCTAACGTGAAGATTCAACACGTGGTACCTTCTTTTAGATAATAGTAGTATTAGAAATGTTTCAATTTTTTGGTAGGTGCCCGTTAATTGGTCAATTTAGTTGCAGCCTGCAGTTTTAAAGGTTATTAATCGCACGTCCAGCTCTATAAAGATCATCACCTGTAATGCAAATTTCAACCTTTATTCCTAGATTAATTGTGATTTAAGTTTAGTAAGTTACGAATTTGGCATCTATTTATTGTATATTTGAAAGCCGTCTGATTATACTAATCAAATTGAGTCTTTCGGTAGTTTAATACAAACTAATTTGAAATAATCTCGAAAGCATTGACACCAAGTTTTCGTAATTATTAATACTTTAAGGTTAAGAATAAAGTTGCCTGTTATTCTATCATGCTGGTAAATATGTATTTGTATATAATGAGGTATTTGTTGTTACAATTCCTTTGTTTTTACTATACCGTTGGTAGGTCTTGCCAAGTGTCACTTTGTAAAACGATTAGCAAAGGTATTAATTTTTACATAGCATTTTGTAAGTCAGGAAGTTGCCCGCTCTTATTTTTATGTGCCTGTGATGCTCAGTAAGACTCTCCAACAGGCTGATAATAGGAATGCAATGTTTAAGAGTGAAATGTACAATAAATTATCCATATATTTAAGAATTGGCAATTTTTATTTTATGTGTAAAATGTCTGCTAAAATAGGTAAGTATTATGTGTTAATGCATATACCAAGTTACCAGTGTGTAATATTCCTTCTATCGAGCCCTAGACTTTGGTTAACAATATTCCCTTTTGAGCCCCAATGTTGGTCGACATTTTGCAATACCCCTTCTCTTAATCGAGCCTTTTGCAATATACCCCCTTTTTACTTAATCAAGCACCACGTTATATGCTATTTCACAATATACCCTCCGTTTTTGGTGTATGTAACACATTATATTGATGTGTTATTAATATGGTAAGTTGACTTAACTTTGGTATCAAAATTTACGTCCTTGAGTTTAAGAATTGATAAACCACATGAAACGTACAACGTAATCATACTGACATTTACCACAATTTCTACTTTGACATTTGACTTATTTAAATTAATTCAAACCACGACTAGCTAGCTCAAAGCAATGAAAAATCGTATCAACCAGATGGATATGCTCACAATAACAATTGTAACTTTATATTGCAATGCTTCCTGGTGTATTTATTCAATAGTAGCATTAATTAATATTGCCCAAATAATTGGTAGCTCTGAAATTGGGTCCAGATTCGACATAAATTCACTTTGACTGATTTAATGATTACAGTGTAACAGAAATTAAATTTATTCACCAATATGTACAGTTCAGGTATTAAGGATAGAATTAAATCAGCATGTAAATTATAATCATATGTACAAAATAAAATGTAAGTGTATTCCACTTGCGACTAGGCCACCCAAATGGCAGGAGTAGGTTCGGTTCCCCGCTGGTTGACGGACACTGGAATGTCCAGGGTAATTGGCTGGTGTTGGTAGTACTGCGAGAATAAAATGGGGTTACTTCTAACGTCAACATAAGTGCTATGATTATTTGGTGTTATCGGTTACTTGATTTATTTGAATTAGTGAAACCAATAAATGCCCATATACCACCTTGGGTGACCTTCCCTTGAAGGCGAAGTGTCCCCACGTGTATAGCTGTGGAATTCGCCTTACTGATAGCAGCGGATGGACGGCGCGTGCCAAGGCCGGATAATAATGCTTAAGGTACGTTAATTTTAGACCTGGGGGATCCTTTATTTTGCCGGGAAATTTAGGATGCGTTTCGGCGTGCCCGTTCTCCAGGTATACGTCGCTTTCAATTACAAAATTATGGGGGTTTCGTAACTCTGAATTAGCTAGAACGACTTGCCCCGATCTCCAGGTATACGTCGCTTTCAATTACGAAATTATGGGGGTTTTCGTAACTCTGAATTAGCTAGAACGACTTGCCCCGATCTCCAGGTATACGTCGCTTTCAAATATGAAATTATTGGTAAATTGGTGATTATTTACCTAAAGTAAATTTATCCACAGGACGGATAATTATGTTTAGACAGCGGTTATTCTTCGGGAATCTGAATCGAGATCTCGAATAATTCTCGTGGCCCAACTGGGCCGAGAACGGAGCTCTCGCCAGTTGAGAGCTGTTGGTCAGGTCGGCGAACTGGGATTTTTTGGAAAAATTCTCTCCGAGTTCGGCGGAATAATTTTATTTTATATCTAGCTTTCGAGTTCCCTCTCTGGCATCAAGGGGGGCGTGTAAGTGCGCGACGGACACTTTTTCGTTGCATTCGCGCATAACGGCGAATCTACAGTTTCGGGCGGGCTGGAGATTTTGTAAACTTGAAATGTGAAGTTTTAAAAGTACATAATATTGCGTTATGATTAATTCCCATTTAAAATGGGAGGGAAACGTTACAATATGACATTTTATAATTATAAACAATAGAATATTATTACTTTAAGAAATATATTTAATTCTAGTACCTTCAAAATATTTCTTATTAAAATTTCAAAATTATGACTAGTTCATTTCGTCTGACATAATAAAAATCAAGTAAGCTTCAAAATAATTTAATGTATTTGATCAAAATGTTTCCAATTTAATACATCAAAATTATTATAATTATTTTTTTATCTATTGGCAACTGAATCCAAGCGCTACGCCACCATGCGGTAGAATTTTGAACTGTGTCAATGAGATCGAAATTTAAACTCGCATTGAGCTAAATGGTTTAAGCTAATTATTTGTTGGCTTATTACAAAGTTACTAATGCGAGAAACGTCTTTATACTAGGGACTATTCAATTCACCTGTCATCTGTCAAAAAGTGACCAATGAAAATCCAGAATTCTGACGTTTCTTGACCAATCAAAAAAATATCAGTGGATATATCTTCCTAGAAGGTATTCAAGTGACTATTTTAAACAAATGTGATTTTTATTAGAAAAAGTCAATATTAGTGTTCTGTTACTATAGAAATTGCGTACTTTGTTGCTAGATTTACTGAAAACTAATTTGAAAAAGTAGTTTGGTTCATTAAATAGTCCCTCGAATACCATTCTTAGACAAAGTTAAGTAGATTATTTTTGCGGTGGTATCACTACTCATGTCCATTGCGCTTCGGATTAGGACTCGTGCTAGCGCACTCGTCCTAATCGTACCAAAGCGCAATGGACATTCGTGACACCATCGCAAAAATAGTCGACATAACTTTGACTACTCATGGTATTATAAGTGAATATTTATTCTGGCAACTTTCTCCTCTGACTCAGACCTACAACTACCCCGCTAATGGCTATTTAAATTATTTTACTTTTATTTTCGAGCGCAAGCTGTAATACGTTGGTACATGCCTACATTTACCTTGCTTGTTCTTGTTTTTACTAGGTTTGTTCTTGCTGAAGTTCGGTGTCTTGTTTATATTTATTAATTTATTGTTTATATTTTTAATAACGGGATATCTTTAACGTAAAAATGGATCGTGAATGCGAGGGAGCTAAATTTTCTCCTGTACCAAATAAATCGAAACGGTTTTGTTGCTTGTATGGTTGTAAATCACTATCAAAACGCGATACAACTGTGCGGTTCCATAAGTTTCCTAAAGAAAGAATTTGTAAAAATTAATAATCAGAAAGCAGGTCGGCGAAAGGAATGGATTCGTTTACTTAGAATGGGGAAAAAAGTTATAGAAAGTATGCATGTATACAAGAAGATTATATTCTTCCTGGTAAGTACAATACTTATTATCGTAATGATATAAATTAAAATTTATAATGCAAAACTAATAACACAACACGTACACGCAAAACAAGTGCTTCTTTTAACGCCGAAGTTTGTAGGCAACGATCAACGACACTTGTTTTAACATTTTCTTGACTTTTGCACCCACAATAAATAACATGTCCAGAATTAATTAATTGTTCCCTTTCAATATAATTTCTAGACGAAAATGTTGCTTGTGCATAATTGCAAATATTTAGCATAGTTAATCTATCTGCCATTACCACTTTATCACGACACTTTACTTACAACCAACCGTTTGACTGACTTCTGCGCGTGTAACGAACTTATTTATTTGTACTATTGATGACTAATACGTGACTATTAAAGTATCATTAGAACATCTTGAACTACATTCCATAAGACTTAAAATTCCCCAATAGTTGCTGTGTGTAACAAATACTTACCTACTAGAAATAGAAATTTTGTAAATAATGCAGCATGACTTAATAGCCATTGATGTACTCACGGCTGGTGAAATTATTTATTTTTATCAAAACATCTCTATTAAAGACCCATTTAAACATCTTTAATTAAAATGCATATCATCAAGACTTACAATTTCTCAATATTAGGCCCGTAAAATTATTTAAGAAAATACTAGAAATCTGTTAAATGCAGCATTGGTATATTTACGCACTACTGATTAAATTATTTATTTATGGTAAAACAGCCCTATTAAAATCCCGTTTACACATCTTTAATTAAAATGCATACCATGAAAGCTTAAAATATCCCAATATTATGCCCATAAAATTATTTAAACAAATACTAAAAAACATTTAAAATCAGCGTTTAAGTAGGGAAATACATAGGCTTTAAGAATCGTACCTACTTAGAGCGGCCGTTTAACTAAGCTCCGCCTTCAGTTCACTTCCCAATATCCAAATTATTAATTTCAAATTCTAAACGCCGAAAACTATCACGATATTGACTAACTTTCAATTTAGAATATAAATTAAGTAACAAACGACTTCCGGGATCGGACTGTGTCATTATTGAGGTTGAAGAACTCACCTTTTTGCCCACTAAGGGGCTTCATCAGGACAGGAGGAAAAGCAAAAGAGCACGGTTGAGTTTCCGTGCTCTTCTATCTCTTCCGTTGCAAAAGAGTTTTGCCTCTGGTGTGGTTTACACGCTGAGCTACCGTGCTCTTATGCTTTTCCTCCTGATGAAGCCCCTTACGAAAGTGGGCGAAACGTTGAGTTCTTCGACCTCAATAATGACACGGTCCAATCCCGGAAGTCGTTTGTCACTTAGTGACAATGGCCGTGAAAGCCTTCGAAATGACGAAAAATGACGTATTTACTTTCTTCACAGTTAGGGTAGTTCTAAATACGACTTTTTCCAAATTATACCAAATCATACTTTCGTAAAAACATTAAAATCCAAATAAAACTTCACTGAGCTGTGCTGTATTCAAACTGCTATCCATTGTAGACCTGCTCACTGGTTGTACTGGTTTTTTCTGCTACAGAAGCTCGTTGTAGAACTTCCCCAAAATATTACTATTTTCATCAATAGAAATAACTTGATTGGCACAAGCACAATCGCTCACTAACCGATTCTACGTTAAACGAATGATAAGCTCTATTTCATATTCAATATAGAGTAAAATAATTCAGGTTTACTTTCAAAACTGACTTAATTTTGATCAAATTATAACACAGGGAAAGCTATTTTGCCACTGAGTAGAACATTAAAGATTATTATTTATTGACAACTGAAAAGAATTAAACTTTCAGCGTGATTTAAATTTTTTTAAAAGTCCTTCAAGTGAATATCTCTTAGTAACCTGTTTTATCTCAACTGCCGCTATTCATTCATATCTACGATTGTTCCTTGAATAGCTTTTTAACGGACTGGATTTAAAAATAGAAATAAATACTGCATGTATTTGCATGTTGCATTACAAGTGGGCGTGCATTGCAGAAGATTACAGGTATACTTTGCTTGGTTCACAATTTCAGAAGATAGTTCAGAGCCAAAGCCAGGGCCGTAGAGGGAGGCTGACTAGGGCTGAGATCTTGTAAAAAAATTGAGTCCTGGTCAGGCTCAAATATGAACATTGACACCTATACTTACCTACATTTACACCTAGACTTGTACCTAGACTTACACCTATACTTACATCTATACTTACACCCAGACTTACACCTATACTTACACCAACACTTACACCTATACTTACACCTAGACTTATACCTAGACTCACACCTAGACCTACAATTAGATTTTTTTGCACCTAGACTTACACCTAGACTTACACCTATGAATGGGGAATAGTAGAAGAACTTCAATTAAAATTTTGTTAAATACATTTAAGGATCCAATGGCCAAATGACGCGTTTTCAATTCGTATAGTCTACTACTTTTTTCTTTGAAAAAAATAGCTTAAATAATCGATATATATATAAAACTCACTCGTGTCTGTCGCAAAAAAGTGACCGACTTATTTTTGGACTTTCCGATCACCTACAAACTTGAAATTCGGAACAGACATTTCTTGGGACCTAAGCTTGACGCGAATCCGAAAAATTTAATATGGCGGATCTAATATGGTGGCTTTAAGAAGAGTCAGTTTTTCACATTTCGACCCCTTCTAAAAGGCGTAGAAACTTGAAATGTTTATAGGAGTTAGGTAATTCATACTATACGAACCGTCCTTAGAGTAAAAAATTACTAAAATATTGCATGGGGGTTGAAATGAAATAGGGGTCGTGCAAACATTTTTTCACTTAGTGGGAAATTTTGTCATGGGCGTAACTTAGAGGTTTTAGTGACTCGATGATCTGAAGGTCCAAATTAACTTTTAAAATCAAACCCGGAGAAAGTCATGGGGAAAGTTTCGGAGATATGGCTTGCACAAGTCAACGTCTTTCAGACGAGGGAAGTAATAAAAACGGAAAAAGGAAAAGTTATTAAACTTAGAAAGAAAAATGGAGAATATAGAATGGAGAGAAAAAATAATATAACCATAAAATGAGTCCAAATACGCGAAAATTACCCCAAAGCTACAGTAAAAGAACTTATAGAGGTAAATCTAGGGGAAACTGCAGAGATTGAATCAGCATATGCCATAAAACCACAAAATAAAGAGTCTTATATGGTAGCAAAGTTCAAGGAATGGGAAGATAAAGTAGACGTAATGAGAAATAATAAGTTTAAAGGATAAGAATATTTATAGATAATGATTTGACACAAAAGGAAAGTAGAATACAGAAACACAAGAGACATAGCAAAGCAGCAAAGAACTGAAGGCGAACAAGTGCAAGTTTATTACAATAAATTGATAATAAATGGTGAAACATGGATATGGAATGATAGGCTGGAAAAATTTACCAACGAGCCAAAAAAAAAACAGTCAATGCCTACCAAAAATATAAATACGAGCTGTGGGGCAAGTGGAATAAGCCCACCACCTGCACCAAAAGAAATTGACCATGCTTTAAAAGATACAAACATGCAAAGGAAATAGGATTATGGACTGTACAATCAGTGACAGGCAAATTGAACTCGCAAAAGAGTTCCAGAAAATAAATACTAGAATTTTAGTAATTACAGAAACAAAAAAGAAGGGAAAAGGAAATGTAGAAATTGAAGGAAACCAAATGAACGAGCAAAGGGATGAATAGCATGATCCGAAACGAAGATGTTGACAAAATAAGGGAAGTGGACATTATTAACGAAAGAATAATGCGAATTGAAATAGAAGGAGACGACAAAGAAATATATACAATAATAATTACCTACGGCCCTTCAGAAGATGAGACAAAAAGAAATAAAGATAAAATTCTGAGAAAACCTTCAGGACACAACTGATAACAGCATACGAAAGCTTATTATAGTGGGCGGCATCAATGGAAGGACTGAAAGTAACAAGCAAGATGCTGGTAATACGATAGGAAGGTTTGGTCAGATTTACAAAAATTGGCAAAGATTGGTAGATTATTGTCTGCAAAATGATTTAGTGGTTAATAATACGTTATTTCATCACAAAGATATACATCGATAAATAAGAGTACTTAAAAGTAGAGCTGAAAAATAAATACTAGACTTTGTTTTGGTGGGCAATGAATATAGAAGTATTGTCCAAGATGTAAGGGTTAAAAGAGGGGCTGAAATAGGAAGCGACCACTATTTGGTAGTCGCTAAACTGATAGGAAAAGAAAAAGTAAAGCTGCAAATGAAAGACAAAGAAACGAAACACCATAGTATAAAAACCTACAACTTACAAAAAGAATAAAACCAGATTAACTACAGGAAACGAATAGAAGAAGAAATAAACGAAATCTCACATTTTTCTTTAAATTGCGCAAGTAGAGGAAATTTGGGATAAAATTAAAGAAATAATAATACAAAGTGCTACAGAAGTATGTGGAGTATCAAAATGGGAAAAGAAAATCAAGCAAACAGCCTGGTGGAATGAAAACATGAAAGTAGAGGTAAAAAAGAAAACAAATTATGGAAAACTATTTAAATAATAAAAGCGACAACAGCTATACTGAATGTAAAACACAAAGAAAGCTAGTGAAAGAAATAGTTATGACAGCCAATAGAGCAGCATGGGAACAGTTTGGAAGAAAAATGGAGGAAGACGGAAACGGAAATGCAAAAATGCTTTTTAAAGTCATAAATGGATTACGCACAAAAAAGAGATCCAAGAAAAGGAATAAGGGACACTACCGGACAAATTTTATCCACTGGAGAAGAAAAATTAAACAAATGGTACGAGTATTTTATAAACCTACTAGGTGCAACGATAGAAGAAAAAAAAATTAAAAACGCCAACAAAAATAAACATTACAGAAAATAATGAGAGTACGGAAGAAAGTCAGGACATAACAATAGATGAAGTAAAGGACGCAATAAAGAATCTAAAGACTGGGAAGGTAGCAGGAAAAGATGGGATAAATGCGGAAATGATGAAACAAATGGAAACATGGAATCATACATAAACTAATAACAAAAATATGAAAAACAAAGAAAATACCCTAAGACTGGAGCACTGCCATAATAGTACCTATACACAAAAAAAGGGGAACGCAGTCTATCCGATAATTATAGAGGCATTGCATTGATGAGTGTACCAAGTAAAATACATGAGAACATTTTGGAAAAAAAGATTACGAGAGGAGGTGGAAGATGCTATAAATGCATGAGGCAATTGAGCGAAAAGAAACTAAACCACAACGGACATCTCTATGCTTGCTTCATCGACATGGGAAAAGCTTATGACAGCGTGCAGAGGAATGTAATATGGGAAGAACTGGAAGAAGGAAATGTAAGTCAACAACTCAGAGAAGCAATAAAAAGTATGTATGCCGTTACAAAGAATGTAGTAAGAATGGAAAACCAACGCACAAGGGAATTCATAACAACAAAAGGCGTTAGACAGAGAGGGGCAATCAGTGCACTATTATTCATTTTAGTTATGACAGGATAGCAAGAAAATTTGGTGAAATGATAAAGGGTATTCGAGTAGGAGTGAGATTACAAGAAACGGTTAGGGTGGCGGAATTTATATATGCAGACGATTTAATAATCTTGGTTGAAAATGAAAAATCATTACACACAAATATGCGAATATGGAGCGAAGAGATACAAAATGCCGGAATGAGAATAAATAATAAAAAAACAGAAGTAATCAAAATATCAAAGAACGAACAGGAACTTAGTGTGAGATTAGATAACAGTCGGATAAAACTGGTGGACTATTTTAAATACCTAGGATCTATGAGGACACGGGAAACATCGAACCTGAAACAAACAACAGAATTGGAAGTGTAGCTGCTTTGTACAACGCAATAAAAACAGTCCTCCTTAGTAAGAGAGAAGTATCAAAGCATACACAGATCAAAATATATAAATCCGTTTTTATACCAACCTTAACGTACAGGTGGAAGTCTTGGGTATTAACAGCTAAACATAAATCTAAATTGCAAGTATGTGAGATGCTCAGAATCAAAAGCGAAAACATTGGAAAGACCTTAAAAGTAAAATCACTGTTTACCTATATAGAGAAAACACAATTACGCTGGTTTGGACACCTTGTAAAGATAAAGGACGACAGAACTGTAAAGAAAATATGGGAAATGGGTACAGACAATAAAAGAAGCAGAGGAAGACCCAGAAACACGTGGAACAAGGAACTAGAGAAGATATTTGAAGGAAGAGGAGTAACTTGGTCGACACCAAAAGAGATGACCATGGACAGGAAACTATGGAAACAATTTTTCGAAGATCGACCCTAAGAGCAGCACCCTTCGACATCGAAAGGTAGAAGAGAACCGGATTATGTATGTATGTATATATAAGTAGGTATATAAAGACTGCAATCCTGAAAACGACAGTAGAGGTAGTAGGATAGAGAAGGAAAGAAAGGAGAAAAAAATGTTTGAAGCAGAATGTGAGTAGGCGATTAGCAACAGAAACAACCAAGGTTAGAAACACAAAATGCAGAGAGAAAAAAGGATGATAAATGAAAAATACCAAAAGAAATGGAAGAAAATTAAGCAGGAAACGACGCTAGAAACTTTTTCAAAGAGGTAAAGCAGCAAAAAAAGGGAGTTTTAGCCAACAACACAGATATGTAAAGACGAAGAAAGAAAATGCATTGGTAGCAAGGCAGAACTAATCACAAGATGGCAAGAATTTTAAGAAGCTGATAGATCCAGATAATATAGTAATAGAGGGGACAGGAGAATCATGGGAGGATCGGAGAGGAAAAGATAAAATAGATCGACTAATGAGAGAAGAAGTCGAAAACTTATTGAAAGTACAAAAAAGGTCATACAGCCCCAAGAGACGATCTTAACGTAAATGTAGTATGGAAGGCCATTGATAACGGAGAAATTGTACAAGCTAATAGAAAAAATATGAGAGAAGGAAGTAATGCCCATTGAATGGGGCACGTCAATATAATTCATGAAAGTGGAGATGGAACCATGTGTGGTAATTATAGAGGTACGGCGCTACTTAACTTGGGCTATAAAGTACTAAGTAAGCAAATAGATGAAAGCTGAGTGTATGGATGAAAAAGATAGTTGAGGATTACCAGTGGGAAAGGAAAATCTCCAGAAAAATTTATGAATCAGTGACGAAGAACGGGGTTTGACAAATATTAACAAATTTGGAAGTGAAAATGCGATATGGAGAAGCGAGTCAGCAAGCAAATGAATAAGTTGGCTTGGGCATGTCGAGCATATACCATCTTCCAGAGGAGTTAAGCAGATATTAGAAGGAAACCAAGATATTAAAAGCAAACCCAGAAGGTAGAAGAAGTAGGGTAGTAGGGTGAGATCAATACTGGTGGCTGGAAAAAGTGTAGCAACATTTGAAAAGGTTGAGGGTGGCAGGAGGGAAGAAGAAAGCAAAGAATTGCAAAGATTGGAAAAGGATTGTAAGCGAAGCAAAAAAGCTGGAAGCGGTATAAGAAAGTGCAAAGTTAACAATACGACGCCACCACTAGCAGTTGTTAAAGATTTTATGGTTAACAAACCAAATGAGAACATTTTTATCGAATTGTTTAAACAAAACGAAGCCTTTAAGAAAACATACGTGTATACACTTTTTATTTTAGTTGTTATCATTGGATCGCTCTAAATTAATATTTGTTTTCCACCTGATTGATTTAACGTTTGAAAGATAAAGAACGGAATTGAGTGATCCTGACTTGTTTTCTATAATCAAAAACAAAGATCAAAGCTTTTTAAATCCTTTTTTTTGTCATAATACTATAATTTAGTTTGATTATTAACGGTTACTTTTGTTTTAGTTCCTAAATATACGAAAGAGCTACATGTTAATTTTAAAATTATTTTTGTTATTTCCTCTCTTTTATTTTATAAATGCTTATTTATGTTTTAGGTATCAGGTATCAGATATAACCTTATTGTATAAATATAAAACGACTGAAGCTATGATGTAAAAAGAACGTATGTGGTGTAATAAATAAAATGAAAATTTCTTGGCGGACTACATGCTCCTGGAGACCAAAACACCTGGCTGAGCTGCAACTTAATGTACGGTATTAGAATTTCAAACGCTTCTCGAAAGCTGTCAGCTAAAGGCTGTAAACAAATGTGCAATGCCGGTGGAACTCTTACTCAAAGTTTTCGGGAATGTGATGTTTTGGCTTGTAGGAAACTGGTGTACGGAGCGAACCTCAATTCTTTTTTTGGCCGATCGCACAGGAGGCGTGGCGTGCAAGGGCAATTTTGTGGGCCGTCGGGTTCAACTCAGCGAAATCTGCAAAATCCTGGGTCGCTTTGCGGGCTTTGCACCTCGGACACGTGGGCACAAGCTGAAGGCTTCTGCGAGATAACATGAGCTCCTTTGGCGAGTATTCTGAATAATTTACAGTTTGCTGGAGCTACCGGAGTCGGCGCAATTCACTGTTTGCAGTCAAATTACTTTGAGCTGTCGCCCACAGGAAGCCGGAGTTATGAGGCGGGATCTCTAGACTCAGATTTACACTAGGCAGTTGTACTAACCTAGGTAATAAGGGAAACTTCAGGGTCTGTCAACATGATAGATCCAGGCGCACTGCGACCTCTAGGTTCGGTCTATTAGACATGATCTTTGGACTGGGGTTTACATTAGACAGTGGTACTAATTAAGGTAATAAGGGAAGGCTTAAGTCGGTTAGATATTCTGGTCTGGTCTACTTCTCAGGAAGAAGCTGGATTCAGAACTATTCGTACGAGAACTCGTTTCGCAGGATGAAACAACTCACGCGGCCACTCCGAGGACCAGCTATGCTAGATGCTGCTGCCTTTGGGTTCTTGACTGGCGGCGACTGGTTTAGCAGGATTATGCGAGGCTGGCAGCAGCTTGTGGGGCCTTAAGCCCTCCTGGGATCAAGTGTCCTCAACTGCACTGGCATCGCCCTCTTATATCCATTCTACCTCGCTCAGCTATGGGACTATAAGTGGAGCAAACAGTGGTAGAACAGAATTGCGGCAGAAGAGTTGGATGGTGCAAACTTGCGCATCGCTGGGCAATCACCTGCTGCGAAGGACAAAGCAGTGTTTGTGGCGCAGATGGCGCCGTGCAAATTGAAACTTGTTTAGTACTGTAGTGATCTGGGCTCATGGCACTACATAATAACTGGTTGGTATGGTAATCCTAAGTTTTATTTATACACATAACATGAGCCCTTACAGTTGGTGACCCCGTGACGCTGAAACAGCTCTTCAACAACTCCTTCCACCATCCAGTCAACTCCCGACCCCTGCACCCCCCAACCCCAGGTTCGTGTCAAAATTGCCCTTCTCGGTGGCTCGTTTTGGAGCATCACTTGTTTGCGGGCTCTACACACAGTTCAAGACGACTGCTTCGCTCTCCGAACAAATGCTTCTTCGAACTTTAACGTGTCCTGCACGAATCCTAATATTACGAAGCTTCTTCCGTCCCTGGACACCGTCACCTGTGCTCATGCACTACATAGTAACGGGTTGATATGGTAATGTTAAGTTTTATTTATACAAATGTAAACAAGTAATTAAAATTTTCTACTCCAAATTTTATTTCTTAAGTTTTAATGTAAAGACATGATTTTTATCTACACATACCATGAGCCCTTACAGTACATTTTAATACAATTTGCAAGGAAGCAAACGTCACACCATTACTAGTTTTATTAAGTAAAATTTAACACAAAAATTACATTTGTTGGGCTTCTATCATCTGAACCTCCCCCCCCGGGGGGGGGGGGGATCAGCTAACCATGCGCCTTGGTTAGCTGTTCGCTACTCTTATCAAGTCTCCGCGCCCTGGAGGTCAATTGAGACTTAAGCGGCGGCATTCAAGTTTTAGCACATGATTTATGTGTAAATTTAATTTGTATAGACGCAAAAGTTACACTTTTTCCCAGATCTGGAGGATGCCTTCCCATCCCATCAGGTGTGTCTCTGGAGCCCTCTGAACTCCAATATTTCAAGCTGCAGGCTTGCTGTGCCTGTAAGTCGATATTGTTTACACCTCGAGACAAATATTTCCAGTTTTCTGGATTTTCTACAGAGCTTGCAGTTTCTACATATTTATACCTTTCCTTCTAGTACCTAGAGCTTAGCTACATAGATAATTAGCAGTACATTGAATATTATTAACATATATATTGTAAAGGTTATGTAATGTGATATAAATAGTAATAATTTGAATTGTAATTACACCTACCTTACTTACATTTATTTAATTAAAATGTTAGACTGACCAAAAATAATTCTGTTTTAAAATGGGTTCATTAACTACTTAAAAATAAACAGTATTATGCCCTTTATTGTATTTCTTTCATCTGCAATTTAATATTACAGAAGGCTAGCTTGGTAGACAAGAAAAACTCATTCCTCAGAGTTGGGTTCCCCGGTTTGTTAATATTAAAATTCGTGTGCCACTGGGCTGTAAATTTACTTCAATCGCGCAGAGACTACTTTGCTGCGCTGTCAAAATCCTATACAAATCGGTATATTGTTGTGGTTCACGTTTTGTGATTTTAAATTTTACAACAGGAGTTTTATGAGCATTCGATAAGGTAATTTTTGAATTCTGGCCCATTCGATGGCATTAATCTACCTTTTTTTTGCAGGCAAAACTTCCACTTGATTGTTAAACGACGCCAAACATGCAATTGTTTTTCTTAACCTCAAATCTGGATTTTATGCAATTACTGAATAAATGCTTTCGATAGATGTTTTAATATGCCTGGACCTGGCTTCCGTAAGACGTACTCTTGATCTAATGGTACCTTCCCGATTTCTAACGCCAATACTTTCATCAAAATCTAACCTGACTTTTTCTGCATGCCTTGCGGTAGCTCGTTCGGATGGCTGCTCCTGATGATTTCTGTCTTAAGCTAGGACCTGCGATGCTGTGACAGCTGTGGGGGCCTCCTATGGGCTGGGCAGATATGCCGCTGTTAAAATTTTGGGCTCAGGACCTCAAATGTGCCTGTGATTGCTGTTCGTAATCTGCGTTGGTTCCTGCCGATGTCCTCGGAGAGTGGTAACGATAAAAATTATTCTTGTGTGATTGAAATCGCCATCCACACTTTCACTGGTGCACTGTTAAATTCTCTACACAATGGTGTACTTTCTATTATTATAAATTTAAATATTTTTACATTAAAAATGCATTTAAATGAGATACCAAAAACTGTGTGTCAATAATTAATTTCATTCAAATGTTTCTGGCTGCTGGTCGTTATTAACAAATGCCTATCTAAACTACAAAAATGGATATAGACCAAGTTTAATACAATAACCTTATTAACTAATATTCCTTAGAACTAAAATTATTTTAAAAAGTTCTAATTCTATAATATTGTTCTTTCAATTTTATTTTAACTGTTTCATAGCGCCAATCACTTTGTATTATTTAGATTGTCTTTTCACTCTCGCGTAATTACACTGACTTGTTTTTAAAATAGTCCACTTTCATCACCAATTTTGTTTCATATCCTGTTGTGTGTCCTTTTCCTTGTATTTTTATCCACTGTCTACTTTTCTCAGATTTTTAAGTATTGCTGTCTAATTATTATAATGGCTATGTTTTGCCTGGCTTATGCTCTTTGCAACGTATTATTATAATTCTGCTTCGTTTACTTTTATTTAAGATTGCTCATTTAACATCATAATCATCATCAATTCCAGCGTTTCATATATTCCATCTCTGGATATACGCCGCTCCAAGTTGTCTCCATTCTTCCCTGTTTATAGTCGCACTCATCCACTGCGTCCCCGCCACTTTCTGAATATCATCTCGCCATCGTGTTCGTGGTCTACCTCGATCTCGTTTTCCCGTTCGCGGCCTCCACTCAGTCACCTTTTTCGTCCATCTATTGTCTGACATTCTCATCATGTGGCCGGCCCACTGCCACTTCAGTTTTGCAATTTTCTGAGCTACGTCGACTACTCTAGTTTTATTCCGTATCCATTCGTTTCTTTTCTTATCTAGTAGACGAATGCCCAGCATAGATCTCTCCATTCTTCTTTGGGTGACCATTAATTTATTTATTGATGTTTCCGTAAAGGTCCAGGTCTCAGATCCATAAATTAGTGATGTAAGAACACATTGATTGAATATTCTCGTTTTAGGTGTTGGGGAATCTTGGACTTAAACACGTGCCGTAGCTTCCCAAAGGCAGCTAACATTTAACACGCACATATTATAAACCTTTCTGTGACAGTTCTATTTATTTGGTTTGGCTTTAATCTTGCATAAACCTCTTATTTTGGCTAATTTAAAATTATCGAAACCAAACTTTGAAAAATAAGCTCTGCCCTTTGCCTTCTCTACTCAAATCAATTCATTACTACTGGCATTGCTTTGCAAATGTAATTACGGATTGAAATTTATGTGCTAAATCTTGCAGTTGCATGAACTACCCCAACTCTGTGCTATCTGACTTGCTTTATCTATTTGTGCTGCAACCAGAGTTGAGTAGCGGGCTCAATACCATCTCAATATGTGTGTTATTCCCCCTTAGGGAAGTTCCCGAAGATTATTAATAGACAGGTAGGATTGTAACCAGCCTAATAAGTGTTTCTGTTACCCTCAGTCTAGCTCACTCAGGAAGGGGTGGTTCGATAATTCAATAACCTTGACGACAACTTACCCTGTGCTCTTACTCAAAAATATTGCTCCAGGCGCCACTCGCTTTAGAGAATGAAAAGCTTTCGTGACAGAAGCGAGAAAAGTTACGGAAGCTATGCCAGAATTCACCGGGTTAGCTGCAAGCCGCCTCGGCCCCGTTCAACAAGCTCCCTTCGGTTCGGCAGGTACAAATGTAGGGTGGCCGTGAAATCAAATAACTAACCTGCAATGGCCGCCCTTCTGAAAGGTTTAAAACTTAATTTAAGCCGATATTCTTAAGGCTAGATCAACGGGGAAACATGCTTGGACTTTACAATGAAATTCAATTTAATACTCGTCGTCACTGGTTGAAGACCAAGGGTTCCTATTTCCCTAAAGAAACTCGAATTAATTGACAAATTTACATTTATTGGCAATACAAAGAAATAAATTCGAGTTACATACAAAGCAAATGGTTATTTAATACCTCCTAACTGATAATATGGGGACCCCAGCCAAAAGGTTATCTTAACAGCTATATTACTACAACATAAAGTGACAGGGATGTTTCTCAACAATTCACAAACAATGAAACAAGATTTCCTTTATGAATTAGCGGGCGCAAAGTTCCAAACGGAATGCAACACACACTATAAATTCGGAGCACTTCCGCGGTACACAGCGAAATACAATAGATAAAATCTGACCTACTTCTAGTCGAAACATGCTCCACTTGGTTATCGAAAGTTACAGGACAGGACTCCGTAGGAGCTCAGCGACAGCAACGGCGGCGATGCAGGCCTCCCCAGCGTGATAATTGTGCAGAGACTCGGCCGGACCAGGGGCGGCGGCCGCAGAAGGTCCTTACCAACGAGGTCAAAAGAGGCTGCGATGCAGATGGCAGGACGTAAACCGACTTTGCAGATGCAAAACTTTCCAATACGAGAATGGATTTCGAGGCTTGAAGAAGAGGCGTCTTATCTTGATGTGCAACAGGGCAAAATTGTTCCTTCATAATCCAATGAGCAAGAACTTCAAAACGAAAGGACACCTCGCAGCCCCACAAATACGTTGAACTAACACATCGCCCCTCGGCACTCAGATTCCAACAAACTCTGCTACAGCTCAGCCCACCAACTCGCCGAAAAGGCACCAATAATCACAGCACACGAAATTAGCTAGCGATTCATTTTAAGCCAACAGCGAAACTCAAAGTTCTTAAACGAGGGGGAAATTCATACACGTCTATCGTACTCGAGGACTGGCTACTAATTAACTGAGAAACTCACGGGCGAAACGATGATCACTCCCGCGTCGAAAAATGCATCTCTTTCTTGCCACAACAGGTTAAATCTTCTGTTGCATTATTGCATCACAAAAGAAAATCTTGTTAGCGAACTCGGGGGAAACCCCGGACCAAAAATCAAGAAACGGCCACGAATTAAGTTACCGCAAGCGCGGCATATGGGAAAATTCCAGGGGGCTTGAATGTACAATACTGAGAAATCCAGAAGCTAAAACGGTCGTAAAGCACCATTGAGTTCTGAAACCAAATTTCATTGTTAATTTGGGACAAAGGATTCATCAAAAGTTATTTCCAAAGATCTTAAATTTATCGAGCAGCAAGAATTAATACTAAGAAATCTAAACGCTAAACTGCATTATCTGCAAAACGAAACAAAGGGTGAATCCATAAATACAATTCGGCGGATATAACTGAACTGGAATATTTATAATGAACTGCGTGGTTTCAAGAAAGCGCTTACGAAGGAATTTGCAGATCGCAAGCATCAACTGAATTCAGTTGTAATTTTGAGGCACAGGGCCGTACTTAAAAAAAATTAGCGAAGCGAAAGAAAATTAAAATGACATTACCATTAGTCGTACACCCGTAACAGCGTCCATAGTATTTTGCATGTGTGTCTGTCTGTCTGTGTGTCTGTATGTGTGTCTGTCTATCTGTCTGTGAACAGTATAGCTCAAAAATGAAAAGAGGTATGGCGTTGAAACTTCATATATAAGTTTTGTATACTATGTAGATGAGACAGCAAGCTTTTGAAGAAAATTGCATAATCGGAAGTAGGTGTTTACTCTTGTGATTTTTCAGTTTTTTTCGATTTTTTCAAAAATGGCTCTAACGATTTTTTTCAAACTTTACATTTTTATTACATTTTTAATGTGTATTGATCTGAGATAGGCGATTTTCCAGTTGAATACTTTTAAAGTGGGTTTCCTTTGTTTTTTTAATTATTTTATTAACTCCTATTTTAAATAGAACACCCGGTATATTATTACATTTTTGAATTCAGCTTAAAATTTTAGAGAAAATTAGTCTCTTCAACTAAAACTCTATTTTGTACCGTTTTTTAGAATTTGTAATTTTTGAAAATTTTTGACAAATGCTGAAATATTAAAAATGAAATTTTTGACTAATTATAAGATCACTGTAAAAGGAAGTTGTGTGAGTGTATCACACCAGATTTTTTATTATTCCCTTAAAAAAGTCTTGTATTATCATGGAATTGAGTTTCTACTTCTGTTCAAAATTCTTAACAGGTTGCTACTTTAGCTTCTTGGACAGCTCGTTTTGCCTCATTTCTTGTTTGATGATATACATGCTTATCATCTTCTCGATTTGATTTTAAAAATTGCTGAGAGGCTTGCACTTCGTTTCCTACTTTTTCTTTTACGCTTTAATTCCACCATCTTGTCACTTTCTTCTTGTTTTTGTTAACTTTTATCTTTCCACAGACTTCTTTCGGGCTTACTGTTTTTCCCCTTTCGTCCAGGGTCAGTTCTTCTCTTTGTATGTCGTCAATTTTCTCTAATTCTGCCAGTTTTTCTGCTAATTTGTTAACATACTCCACTCGTTTCTTTTCTTTAAGTAGTTTCCTAACATGTATTTTTGTATTAACTTAGCTAAATATTACTGTTGAATTTGTTTTCCTAATATTTTAGGAAGACTAACTAATTTTATAAATTGCATTCAGCATTTTTTGTATATGGTTTTACAAAATAAACGATTTATTATTATTAATCACTGGCAAGGTCGATAACTCTAAATTTTCTTCCAGCAAGGTACATTTGAACGGCTCGGTGCACTAAAAGGTCACGTGCAATTTATATAGTTTTCAGAAAACTTTAAAAAGTTTCATTTTGCTGCAATACAATTTAATGTATCTATTGCAATGGTCTTAGGCCCTACGGCTCTGTTCTGATTGCAGTACAGTTTGAAAATTTGGTCACTAAGCACAGAGTTGGGGTGTTTTATCTAGACGCAATGCTAAGTTAAATGTCATTCAGTAAATGCATTGAAAACGAGATGCTTGTATTAAAGTAAATGAATTGATTAAGGAACGCACAGGAGACAGCTTGCTTTTCACAGGGTTGAAGTCAAAGTTCAAATTAATTAATTATTAAGTTGGGCAGAATGAATAGCCAAACCAAAGTAAATAATCACAAAGAGGTTTGCTATGTGCAGGTCATTGAAGCGTAGAGTCTAGTTAATTAGATACAATTTGTGAGCAATTCTTAAAAGGTATGAGCCAGAAAAATAATAATGTTCCAACGAGCAATTAAGGCAGGCGTAAAGGCATAAAATAGCAATTGTTAGAAGCAGGCATGATTTGATAAAACAAGTCAGAAAAGTAGTCACCAAAATAGGAGAGGAATCGAGTGAAAACAAGACAGTGGACATCAAAATGCTTTTTGAAGGAAGTGAACTCTTAAAACTAATCAGTGTAATTACGCGAGTGAACAAGCAACGCATTTAAAAAACGTGTAGTGGCGCCAAGAGACATTTTGACTATTAAAAAAATGTAGACAAGATTTTAGCTGTAAGAATTGTTTAGATTTAATAATTTATAAGAATATTTAATTTAAAATGTAAGTCATTTGGACTTGGTTAATATCCGTTTTATAGTTATTAGATTAGATTTTGTTTATAACGGACAGGGGCAGATATAATTTGAATAAATTAAGAAATTGACAGGCAGTTTTGTGCACATTTATAATTAAAGATTTTTCTTAATAAAACATCATATTTATAAATAGAAATTATACCATTGTGTTGAGAAAGTGTCAGAGCTTTTGTGAGAGTGTGGGTAGCATTTTCCCCAACAAATAGTTATTTAAGCACCAAGGGAAGTAAGTAGCTTTTACCAGTCGAGAACGAGTTTGCCAGCCCGAGCGAGTGAGGGCTGGCAATGTTCGAGACTGGTTGTAGATAGTTACTTCCCGAGCATGCTTATATTTTTCTCTATGCCCAACAAAAATGTGACTAATTTTCCCTTGATAATTCCACGTTAAATAATAGAAAATTAATCTATTACAAACAAAGCAAATAATAGTCACC